>BSBM01000096.1:32535833-33742500 GCA_027924585.1 Larix kaempferi
AGGGATGTAACATTTGATGAAAACTCGGCATTCATCAAATCAAGCAAGGCACCTATCGAAGTTTATGAAGAACCTAAGGAAACTAGATTTCAAGACACTACCATGACTGAAGCAATTCCAAAAGTTGTTCGTGAGTTTGAAGATCCGCAAGAACCTGTAGATCCACCCCGTGAGGATAACTCTCACAAGAGGAAACCTACATGGGCTAGAGAGCTCATTCAAGATGCAGAAAGATTTGGCATTCCAAAAGAAGAACACAGAGCAAAGAAGAGAACCAGATCACATACCAGCTATGTTGCTTTACTCTGTGACATTATGAACAAAGAACCTTCCAGTTATGAAGAAGCAGTGGAAAAGAAAGAATGGAAGGATGCCATGGTTGAGGAATACCAATCAATAATGAAGAATGATGTTTGGGATATTGTCCCAAGACTTAAAGAGAAGTCTGTTGTGACTTCCAAATGGATCTACAAAATCAAGCATGCTGCAGATAGCAGTGTAGAGAAATACAAAGCAAGATTCATAGCTCGTGGCTTCTCTCAGAAAGAGGGAATAGATTATGAAGAAACTTTTGCACCTGTAGCCAGGTATACTTCCATCAGAACAGTACTTGCCCTGGGTGCAGCAATGAAATGGAAAATACACCAGATGGATGTCAAGACTGCTTTCTTGAATGGTGTAGTTGAAGATGAAGTATACGTGGAGCAGCCACTCGGTTTTGAAATACACGAAAGGGAGTCATATGTGTGCAGATTGAAGAAATCCTTGTATGGCTTGAAGCAAGCTCCAAAAAATTGGTATGGTAGGATGGATAGTTTCCTATCTAGCTTGGGCTTTACCAAGAGTAAAGCGGATTCCAACCTCTACTACAAGGTTGAGGAAGGGAATCCTGTGATTCTATTCTTGTATGTGGATGACTTATTTGTAACAGGAGATGACAGATTGATTGCAGATACTAAGAGGAAGCTTGCTGCTGAGTTCGATATGAAAGATTTGGGAATGATGCATTATTTCCTAGGTATGGAGGTGTGGAAGAATTCAGGTGGGATCTTCCTTGGTCAAGGGAAGTAGACAGTAGATATTCTGAAGAGATTTGGGATGATGGATTGCAAGGCCATGACCACACCCATGGCATCGAATCTAAAGCTTCTATGTGATGCTTCATCTGAGCCGGTTGATGTCTCTATGTATCATCAGATGATTGGGTCCTTGATGTACCTGACGAACACGAGACCAGATATTTGCTTTGCAGTGAACACATTGAGCTAGTTCCTGACGGATCCGAGGAGTGTTCATCTGGTTGTTGTAAAGCATGTTCTGAGGTACCTGAAGGGTACAGTGGATTGTGGGCTCAAGTATGAAGTGAATCAAAAGTTTAACCTGCAGGGTTATGTTGATTCAGATTGGGCTGGCAGTGCTACAGATAGGAAGAGCACATCTGGGTGCTACTTCAGTATGGGATCAGGTGTGATCTCTTGGTTCAGCAGGAAGCAGTCCTACGTAGCACTGAGTACAGCTGAGGCAGAGTATGTTGCAGCCTGTTCAGCTAGTTGTGAGGCAGTATGGCTACGGAAGCTACTGTCTGAGTTATTTGATCTCCCATTGGATGCTACTGGTATATTCTGCGATAACCAGATTTGTGTGAAGCTGTCTGAGAACCAGTGTTTCATGACAGGTCGAAACACATAGAGATCAAATATCACTATATCAGGGATATGGTGCAGAGAGGAGCCGTGAAGCTCTTGTATGTTGCGACGGACGAGCAGATTGCAGATGTGCTGACGAAGCCACTAGCCAGGGTGAAGTTCAAGTACTTCAGGGAGAGGCTTGGTGTTCTTCAGATCGACGACAGTTCGAGGAAGAAGTGATGGACATATTTTTTGAAGCCATTCCAAGCATGTTGGAAGGAGGATCCTTCACATGGCTATGGATGTAAGCGCTGGATGATGAGCATTAGGACGATGCTCCAGTTACTGCTTTGTATATGCATCGTGTTGATGCTGGATATGATTAGTTGGATCATTTGTATGTTTGTACACATCGTGTTGATGCTGGATATGATCAGTTGGATCATTTGTATGTATGTACGCATCGTGTTGATGCTGGATATGATCAGTTGGATCATTTATATTTGTATGTATGTACGCATCGTGTTGATGCTGGATATGATTAGTTGGATCATTTATATGTATGTCGCATCATGTTGGATGCTGGATATGACCGGTTGGATCATTTGTATGTATTTGTATATGCATCATGTTGGATGCTTGGACCATGTATTTGTATCAGGTGGATACATTGTATGATCAGGTAGATCATGTATGTTGATATGTATCATGTATTTGTATTTGTATCAGGTGGATACACTGTATGATCAGGTGGATCATGTATGATGATATGTATCAGGTAGATACTTGGTGTGCATTAGGTGGATGCATTGTATGATCAGGTTGATCATGATGATGAGCTTCAGGATGTTGCTCCAGATGATATGTACCATGATGGTACAAGTGATGATGATCAGTATGATCATGGGCATCAGGATGATGCCTCGTGCGATGATGATCTTTTGGATCATGAGTATCAGGTTGATACTTGGAGGTCAGAGATGATATGTGGCAGGTTGTGCAAATAGCATGTAATCAGTCCTGGGAGATCTTGCCGGTCGTGCTGCGGCACATAAATGTTCCTGGGGTACTCTTTCCGGTATTGCTATGTAGTATGTAATCAGTCCTTAGATATCCGATAGGTTGAGCTGTGTGCTCGTAATCAGTCTTGGGATGAGCTATTACTACGGAGACATGTAATCAGTCCTGGAGATCTGAGAGGTTGAGCTGTGTGCTCATAATTAGTCCTGGGATGCTCTTTAGAGATCTTGCCGGTCATGCTATGGCACATAAATGTTCCTGGGATGCTCTTTAAAGGTTTTGTCTATCCACATGTAATTAGTCCTGGAGATCCGAGAGCTTGAGCTGTATGCTCGTAGTAAGTCCTGGGATGCTCTTTAGAGATCTTGCCGGTCGTGCTGCGGCACATAAATGTTCCTGGGATGCTCTTTAAAGGTATTGTGGAGGAGATGCATGTAATCAGTCTTGGGAGATCTTTCCGGTCGTGCTTAGGCACATAAATGTTCTTGGGATACTCTTTCCGGTATTGCATCCGCACATAAAATTTGTCCTGAGAGGCCACCTCTATCAGACCATTCGCACAGATGATGAAGACCTGCAGGTGGTGGGCCTACATCTAGTATGGAAAAGGATTGTCTCTGTAGAACTTCCTATGAGGAGTAGAGTCAGAGATTGGTTGAGATAGCAGTAGCAGTGACGATGATGATGACGATGCATCGATGACGATGATCCCGAGAAGAAGACTTGTCTAGTAGAACTGTGTCGAGAAATACCTTCCTAGTTAAGAGGGAGTGTTGATGTATATGTAACTTTGGAATGTATTTCATCTATGTATTTCATATATATTTATTGTACCCTTATAAGAGATGCGTTATTCCTCTATAAGGAAGTGTCGTCATGTGGATTGACAAGTTTTGTAAGTGTGTGTACTTGTCGATGGGTTATTAGACCACCATGTGTGGGGTCGGCCCTGAAATATATATATTATATTGTGGATGTATCTAGATAGACAAGTCGACCCCATAGTGTAACTGGGAAAACAGGTTAAGTATAAATAGAGATCGGGAGATCTCTATTTGGTTCATTCGGAAAGACACACTTCTCTCACTCAGAAAGTGGCTCACTAGTGAGGACGAGGATCATCTACTCTAGGAAACTATCTCAAGTGTATTTTGGTTGTACTTTGGTTGAGCCATTGCTCTCTCTATCTCTGAGGAAGTTGTGGGGTTTTTCACCTTAGGGTTTTTCCCCACGGAAACTCTGTGTCTCTTGTCTCTCATGCTTTTGATTCTTGTGATGCTTGTCATGCTTATTGTGATTGTTATGCATTGATATACTGTATATGTTATTCTCTCAATAAAGATCCAAGAGTATTGTGAATTAATGCTCAAATTTTAACAGGTCCATCGATCCTTCTTGAGTTCTCCATTATGGATATAGCTGAATTTGTTGATAAAGGTTTTCACAAATAACTGCGAAAAGAAGGGGCGATCGATCCTTCTTGTCGAAAAACAAGGATCGAATCCCAGGAATACCCCTTTGTGGACATGAGAATTGCTGAGTCTACCTTAGTTTAGCAACATAACTTTTTGTACAAGAGATCACTACTTTGATTAGTTTTTACATCAATTTTGGAATTTTTTTTGCATTAGCTTGTTAAATTTACAGAGCCATACTGGGAAAGCTATTCATGCTCCTAGGCTCTCCTTTTTGTAATGAATGGCTGTGCACAGACTTTTGAATAAATCCATCTATATGCTTTAATATAATTATAGAGAAGTATTTTATAGAGAAATATGGTCAAATGATGAATATATCTTTCTGAATATAACTCATTGTATTTTACATAATAAGAACAAAAACATTTTACATATTAAGAACAAAAGTATTTTATATATAAAGAACAAACATTTACAACCAAAAAATCACCGATTATTGGAGAATATTTACAACTAAAAAGCAGAATGGTCAAATAATGGAAAAATACTAAGGCTAGGTCGTCATTTGATGTATAACTAGAATGGAAAATAATTGAAAAATACTAAGCACAAGAAGGGTCGGCCGACCCTTTGTTTAGTAGATAATTGAGAACACCGGTATCCAACAATTCACCTGTATCTAGAATGGTTAGCACAAGAAGGATCGGACGACCATTGTTGCAGTCTAGAACTAGTATGGAAATAATACTGGGCAAATTGCATGAATGGGGGGGACCATCGAAGGAGAGAACTGGAGACACTCTGTACTTGGAGACTAGTAATGTTTTACAATCTTTAAAGAATTTTAGTTAGTTTCTATTTTACTTTCTTTTGTTATGTGTATCAAGTTTCCTTGATTCATTTTGGTTTTTCATACATACATCTAATAACTCTATTTTGTATTGTTAAATCATAAAACATATAAATCTGTGTGCTTGATATATCATTCATATGATTTTTATGCAGGTTATGCATCAGTCAATTTCTTTACTTGATTCATATAGTTTCACATTCTCTAATAACAACGCAGTCATTATGGTCATAATTTAATTTTTTAATTAGCTCATCATTGACAGGACAGTCACATTCCTTTTAATCCTTTGAATAAAATAACACATGAATCTTTATTCTTGAAAATATGCATCAACTCTGCTCGGGAATATTTATTCAAAATTGGAGGGCTCAATACAAAACGAGTATCTCTTCATGGGTTCCAACACTTACTACATTGCCAAAAATAAACATCTAATCCTTTGAATAAAATAACACCGGAATCTTTATACATTGTAGAACCTCTCGAGGTAAAACCCTAACTGCTTCATAACTAGAAATAGAAAATTATAAACTAAAGTTATTACATTCCATTTCGGTCAAAATTTATACAATTTCCAAAATTTATTAGAATATAACATTTGATGTCTTTCTATTGGCTATAGCTTCCAACAGGGCTTCTTTCTCGAACAGTAGTCTTCAAGTGTGCAACGTGTACTTCATTTTCCCATATCTCTCCATTGTCTTCCATTGCTCTGTAGAAGGTACCTCATAACTAGTCATCTCCTTGACCAGTACTTTCATCTCTATGTGCTCTGCAATGGAGGTTGGAGGAATATTTTCAGCTATCATGGCCAGTTGGTTTATAATTTCAAAATCAAGGGAGAGTTTCTTCAATAGAATTTTCCCTGTTAGAAAATGAGACAAGCCTTGAAATTGCTCATGGTTCCTCCTGATGTTATATAGTAAATCCTTATAATTTTCCTGGGAAATTAACTCATTATTTTCATCCCAAAAAGAAGGCAGTCCCTTTTGTATTACCTGCTCAAATCCCTTTTTGGACGTTTCAACTTGTTCCTTCATCTTTTTTGCACTAGCCTGAACATTCTCAATGTGAGGATGCTTGCTAAGGACTCTCCTAGCCTAAGTTATGACTGTTACCTTGTTTTCGATAGCCATTGCTTTCATATCAACTTCTGTCAGAGTATTTAAGAAACATATGGTACCCTGGGCTGTATCTTTTGGTATCTTATCTAAAACTTCTCTCATTGCTTTACAACTTTGTAAGCTATCATTTGCTATGGCTTCCTTTGTCTTCAAAAAATCTAAATAAGGCCTCAATTTTGCAGCCTCATCGATGATTGAATCCCAAATCAAACGCTTTGCACCTTGCAATTCTAGTTGTCCTATCACTTGGCCTATCATCCTCTGATTTCTGCCTACCAAATCTTTATTTCATTTTCCTTTTTCTGATTTTCCTCTTCTAGTCTTAGTTTTTCTTCTTTTAGTTCTATAATCTCCACCTCTTTCAAGCTAACTTGGGACATAGCTTGAATTATATCATCTGTGCTTGCTTCTTTGTTTCCTTGATCTGTTCCTTACTTCTCTTGTGCTGTATTTTCCAATTTCTCCTTTAGATCTTCAATTCCAGTCTTAAGACTCGATCTATTTTTCTCCCAACTTTCCTCTTTTTCCTCAAACTCGAGCAATTTAGCAAGACAGTCATCCAATTCTCGAGATAAAGTTTCTTTTTCTTGTTCCAACACAGTTAATTCAGAGGCTTGAATTATCCATGTTGTTGGAATTCTAACCTTTTACTGAAGTAATTGGATATTCTTTTCTTTCTCAGCTAAAATATTTTTAATTGCCTCGCCTCTATTTGGTTCATCATTACTCTTCACCAAGTCATCTTGCAATATTTTTATTTGTAGCTGATGAGCTTTGTTCTCTGTTTTCTCTTGCCTCAACTGGATTTGCATCATTTTCACTGTTTTCTGTAATTTTTCCACTGTTAAAGTAGCTTTCATCATATCAACATAAATCACCTCTCCAGTCTGTCTGTGTAGGTGAATTTTATGAGGGACTGTTATCTTATGCAAATTCAATTTCATTTCTGTGACCTTATCATCAGACGATATGGCCAAATTCAAAGTATTTTTGTTTGGATCTCTGCTAGTCATCAGAGTAATTTCTGAATCAACAACATTCCTGACTTCTGGAAACAACTTATGGATTACTTCTATTGCTGTTTGTCTATCTTTGCCATATTTTACACATATTTCATCTCTTGAATGAAATTTGCTAGAATCACCTGCAGCTCTTGCCTCATCAAATTCGTATTCCTGTACTTGAATACCTGGCCCTTGGTTTTTTTCTTTCTTCATTACATTTTCTTTGTCAGATACAACTACTTCATCTTGCTGGCTTGATTTTAATCTTTTGGATTCTCTTTCTTCCTCCACCTGCATATCAGTACTTTCATAAAAACTTTGTTTACTTGTTGCGTCAAGATTTCCCGGGGTAGGTACCATCTCAGGTACCAACTCAGCTGAAACTTTATCCAAGGTGGAAGGATTAGCATGTGAACTTCCTGAAACTTCTGTGTCGAATTCATATTGTAGTAAATTTGCCATCTTTGCCAATCCTTCAACCTATTGGTGGTCAAAGGCTTTATTTTTGTTCTGTTTCCTTTTGTCAGAAATAACATGACAAGGATCATAATTAATAGCTATCACTTTCCTAAAACTCATTGCTTCTAAATGTTTTTGTAGAAAAGGGAGAGCATTCTTGATCTTGATGATAAAAGGACCAATTTTTAAAGGGAACTTTATATCTGTAGCTTTCTTGAAAAGTAGAAATTGGTCATTTTCTACTGTCAATTTTTGTCTGATAAACTCCAAAGAAAAAACTCTCGAAGTCAAAAAGGCTGGTAAAATAAAGGGCTCCTTAACAAATCCATAAAGTCTGATTACTGTATCTTGCTTCCCTAAAAACTAGTTTCCAATTGCTTTTTTTGGGCTTAATTGCATCAGGATCTTCTTCTCTGATAATAATCTAGGAAAATTTTCTCCAAACATCAATTCGCATACTTATGATAAAATAAAATTCATAAAATTAAACACACTGTCTTCCACTGTTTTTGAAAACACAAACTGTGGGAATTGTAAATCTTTTTGACTGCTAAACAGGAGAATTTTCATCAGGTGTGTCTGGAATCTGAAATGTCTCGAAGTGTGGAAATTCACTAACTAAGAGTGGATGTTTCGAGCCAAGAATACATCAAATTTAAGGTAGGGTACTTGACTGTAATCTATTTCTGGTTTAGCAACGCTTAGTCTAAAAATCAAACTTAACTGGACCTCTGTGACCATGGAATCATCATCAAACCCTACAAACTGTGAAATGAGTGACAAAACTAACTGTGAATTTTCATCAAAGAAATTAATGTCAAGTGGATAGGGTGTGTTATCAATGGCAAGGCCAGGTTTCAGACAACTAGTCATGAAGGTTTGTTTGGTCTCAGGGGATGACTCATTGTACTGGCTAACTAGGGCTTCTTCGACAAAATCTTCCTGGTTGTGGGAGGAAAACAGGGGTACACCTAGAGCTTTCCTAACAGTGGACGCATTTACATGGCAAATAATTTTCTTTCGTGATGAATTCATAATGACTCTTCGTCTCTGAAAATAATTTACTACACACCACAAAACGAATTCCGAAAACCCTGAAGGTTGTTCTGGACATAAATGGATAAAACGAGACTTATAAACATTGTGCACATCCAAGTTCTGTTTATATAAACCCTCCAACTTGCTTTGAATTTCTGAAACTAAGAATTTAACCATTATGGGGTCACGAATGTCACTATCTCTGTCCACTAGGGTTTCTCCTATCCTCATAGTTTCAACGTTTTGACAGACGGTTTCACTACTGCCTTCCATTATGTAAACAATTCTAATTACTTTCATGAGTTAAGAAGACCTACCTGGCATAGATAGGTTGAATAAACTACGCTCTGTCGCTTTCGAGCAGCACATACATGTTTTAATCCTCCACCTTTTGCAACACAAAAGTCAAATTTTGACGTGCCCTTCTCTTTTATACACCACCGAAGGTGGTTTGGCAACGCAGGATGGTGGTTTTCCTTACCGCTTTTTCTGATTGCGGAATTATGTGGAGATGATACGTGTACATCAGTATGGTATTTCGCAACCGCTCAGACCTCCATTACGTCGTGCATGTTGGCGACGCGGAAAGATTATGGGCCATCGATCTAACCTCCCTTTATCGAATAGCCATTGATCTAACCGCCCTTTTATCATTCTCCCATGAGGTACGGCGGGCATTTTCCCAAGGCCACCTGAACCAGTTTTCCAACACTTGGTCATTTCCAAGAATTTCTCCAACTTGGTTGATCCTAAAACCCTATTTTGGCAGACTTATAACTTTCTCCTTAGAAATGATCAAGGCAAACTGAGACCATGACTAGATAGCCACTTCAACAAGCTATAGCATGATATGATAGTGTGTGCATTTTTCTCAAACCATGAATTATGGTGGGCATTCTCTTAGACCAATTTTTTTTACTTTTCATACAACATGTCAGATTGAGACACTGATTTAATGATAGCACCAGAACACCATCATGTGTCTTTCCAGCCTCATCACACATTCCATGTCATCATACATGCCACATCATCACTTCCTATGGTGTCAATTCTCTTTTTGAGGTTCACACGTGTGAGATTTTGTCCTACCAAAATAGAGATCAATTCATGTATAACCAGAATGATCAAGGCTAGAAAAACAAAAATCACAAGAAGGGTCGGCCAACCCTTCCCTTTGTAGATAATTGTTAACACGAATATCCAGTTATTCACCTGTATCCAGACTGGTGAACACAAGAAGGATCAGATGACCATTCTTGCAGTCTAGAACCAGTTTGAAGATAATATTTGGCAGAAGAAGGGTCGACCGCCCCTTCATTTATGAGTGAGTTGTCCAAATATTCAACCTATGAAGTATAGGCTGTCAATTTATCAATATCCTGAATAGTGAAGACTGAAAAAATACTAACCACAAGAAGGGTCGGCCAATCCTTCTTTTAAAAGAGAAATGAAAAAATATTAAATCTAAGAAGGTTGGCATGACAATTCCCCATAGCCGACTTCCGTAGTATATGGTAGGGATCGAGACATTGCCTAAGTTATAACACCTAAACAATATTTCTTGGGACTTTCGACTTCCGACAAGAAGGATTGGCCGCCCCTTATTTTAGAAGATAATTGTGAACACCAATATCTGACAATTCACCTATATCCAGAATGGTGAACACAGGAAGGATTGAACCACCCTTGTTGCAGTCTAGAACTATTATGAAAATAATAGTGGGCAGAAGAAGGGTCAGCTGACCGTTCATTCATTTATCTCGAGCCTCATTTGAAATGGGGTGTCGGGTTAATGAAATACAACTTCAAATGATCGTCATATTATGCAGACACCGATTCATTTGATAATTTGTATATTGTTTACAAAATGGGCTAAACTCTAGACCGTTTGCACCTTTACCAACAATTTTCATTGGAATCTGGCGAAGGGGAAATTGCTGAAACTACGATTTGGGTTGCTTGAATTGAAATTTTGGATGCAGGAATGGATTCAACGACCTCGATTACCCCTGGGGCACCCCGATTATGCAATTCTAGCAACCCAAAATTGTCATTTAAGCAATTTCAGCCGGATTTTCGGTGGAAAAATCGCCGGCTTCTTGGTGCAAATGGTATAGAGTTTAGCTTACGCTATTTTTTACTACTTCAAATGACCGTCATAATTATCATATCAGAACACACCAAAAACCAATTTCAAAAGAAAAAGTATGGTTTTGGAACCTGGATTTGGCAATTTTTGAAACGGATTTGGCAGTAAAATCCACACATCATGTAATTTTTGAGGATGAAAAATAATAAAAGGAAATAGAAACAAAATCAACATATTTATTCATTCCATCGGCTTAATTCTGGGATGTAAGATTAAGACAAGTCAACGGCTGAGATCTAATCTGGGGAATGCAGAAGATGAGTTGCGGGGGTTTAATTGTTATGAAATATATACAACATTCCCGCAATCTTCAATCATGTATAACTATATAGCCACTTCAGCAATCTATAGCATGATATGATGCTGCGTGCATTTTCTTGAAACCATGAATTGTGGCGGGGATTCTCTAAGAGAAGTTTTGACTACTTTTTCCATACTTTGTCAATTTCCAAAGTTTCACAAACTTGCCATATTTTTCCAGAATGATGTCAGATAACACTAGAGCACCATCATGTGTCTTTCTAGACTCATTAGATATTCCATGTCATCACTTCCTATCATGTGATATTTTGGCCTGCCAAAATAGAGATCAATTCATGTATGACGAGAATGGCCAAGACTGGAAAAATATAAATCAAAAGGATCACCAGTTCACCTGTATCCAGACTGGTGAACACAAGAAGGATCGCATGACCCTTTTAGTAGTCTAGAACTAGTATGAAAATAATAGTGGGCATAAGAAGGGTCGGCCTCCCATTCATTTATGAGGGGATTGGGCAGAAGAAGGGTCGACCGACCCTTAATTCAAGCTGGAAAAAATGGAGAAAATGATCCCTGTTAAAAACTCACAGTAAAATCCACACAGTAGGTACTTTTCGAAGATAAAACATACCAAAAGGAATTAGAAACAAAATCCACATATTTATTAATTCCATTGGGTTAAATCTGGGCCGTAACATTAAGACAAGGGACATATGAGATCTAATATGGGGAAGGCTTCAATGAGTTGCAGGGGTTTAATGGTTTGGAAATATATACAACATTCCCGCAATCCACAATCACGGGTTGCGGGACTACGACTAGAAATAAAAACAAACCAAAGTTTCCGCAATCTGCAATCTGTCGTCTAGGTTGTGGAAACGCATGTCGCAAATCCATTATTAAAACACTTCATGCAATCCACAATCATGTATAACTAGATAGCCACTTCAACAAGCTATAGCATGATATGATGGTGCGTAAGTTTTTCTGAAACCATGAATTATGGCGGGCATTCTATCAGAGCAGTTTTGACTACTTTTTCCATACTTTGTCAATTTCCAAAGTTTCACAAATTTGCCATACTTTTTGAGAATGATGTTATATTGCAACATTGACTAAATGATACACTAGAACACCATCATGTGTCTTTCCAACCTCATCACACATTCCATGTCATCATAAATGCCATGTCATCATTCATGCCATGTCATCATAGATGCCATGTCATCATTAATGCCATGCCATCACTTCCTATGGTGTCATTTCTCTCTTTCAGGCTCACACGTGAGATTTTGGCCTTCCAAAATAGAGATCAAATCATGTATAACCAGAATGGTCAAGATTGGAAAAATATAAATCACAAGAAGGTCGACCGACCTTTCTTTATTGGGCACACGAAGGGTCGGTTGCCCCTTCATTTATGACAGAATTGTGCAAATATTCAACAGACGAAGTATAGACTGTCAATACATGTATATCCTGAATGGCAAAGACTGCACAAATACTAAGCACAAGAAGGGTCGGTCGACCCTTCATTTAAAAGAGAAATTTAAAACAATTAATCTACGAAGGTTGGGACAACATTTCCCCACTACCGACTTCCACAGTATATGGTAGGGATGGGGACATTGCCTATGTTATAACATGTAAACAACATTCCCGACTTCCTACTGACGAAAAGAAGGATCGGCCGCCCCTTCATTTAGTAGATAATTCTGAACACCAATATCTGACAATTCACCTGTATCCAGAATGGTTAACATAAGAAGGATCGAACCACCCTTCTTGCAATCTAGAACTATTATGAAAATAACAGTGGGTAGAAGAAGGGTCGGCCGCCCCTTCATTCATTTATGACATTCAACTTCAAATGATCGTAATATTATAGAGACACCAATATCAAAAGAAAAGTATGGTTTTGGAACCTGGATTTTAGGTCTTTTGGAAACGGATTTGGCATTTTTGGGACCGGTTTGGTCACTTTTGGAACTGGATTTGGCACTTTTGGAACTGGTTTTGGCTCTTTCGGAACTAGTATTGTCACTTTTGGAACCATGATTTGGCACTTTCGGAATCGGATTTGGCAATTTTGGAATCGGTTTTGGCACTTTCGGAACCGGTTTTGGCACTTTCGGAATCGGATTTGGCAATTTAGGAATCGGTTTTGGCACTTTCGGAACCGGTTTTGGCACTTTTGGAACTGGTTTGGCACTTTTGGAACTGGTTTTGGCACTTTTGGAACCTGGATTTGGCACTTTTGGAATTGGATTTTGCTTGATTTTGGAGTTTAGAAAGGCTATTTTTGACCCGTCTTCAAAGTGACTTGGACTAGAATAAGTCCAAAATTAATGAAATAAGCGTTATTTGTTCATGAGGCTCTTTACTTAGACCTTGGATGGAGATATTTGAAAATGGTTCAGAGCACTTCCTACATCCTCGATTACATCTTGGCACAAATTATAATACACTTCCATGCGACAATGGGGAGAAAAGAGGGACTACCTACACTACCTAATGGAATTCGATGCTTTCAAGAAAGAAAATTTGGAATCAGTTGTAGAATTTAATGCAATATTCAATAAGTTATTCAATCGAATCCTTATATATATCAGGCACACACAAGCATCTCCAAAGGTCACTTATGCTAGGGAATTTCAATCACATTTTTCCATCGTGCTGAGAGAAAGAAGGTTAGCTACCCTTCTCATCATGCAAGATGATGCCATTGATGTACAGGGAAAGATGATATCTAGAGGTAAAATCAAACCAAGATATGATCAAGATAAAAAAGACAAGATAAATTCAAAATAGGAGGCTTACACTTCTTGGGGTATGAAGAATTCTCAAGAAGCCAAGATTGAGGAGATGGCGTGTATGTCACATACCTAAATTCTGAGCATTATATGTTGTCAGAAAAACATTATGTTTTATTTTATTGTAAAGTTTTATGTTATTGACCAAGTGGGGTCAAGGATGACTGTAATTAATTACTCTGAATATATTATTATTAATAAATAAAAGAGGAGACAAATACCCAAAGAAGATTATTGAATGAGTGTTCACTGACCCACTAGGAGGAATGGACTGGGGTGGAGAGCAAATTGACACTTGGCAGCATGCTCAACTCACTTCTAACTGTTGCAGGGGGCAGCTGCCCTATTTTTATGGTCATGTTCCCCAAGAAAGTGGAACTGAGAAGGTGGCTCATTTACTAAAAACAACTGACCAAAAGACCTAAGCATGCTTATCTACCCATCGAATTCGGCAGGAGGCTGTTCATTCTTACTTTGTGATAATTTCTGAATTGGAAAGACAATTGAGCACAAGAGATTCGATGAGGGGAAGGTTAGAAGTGATTGAGTGAACTATGACTGCATTCTGAACTAGTGCAACCACACTACTAATTTCAATATTGCTAAAAGCAGAAGTACTACTGTCAAGTGCTACTGCTGAGTTGCAAAGGAATTTATTCCATTTCTCCACACAGCATATTCGTCCTGGTGGTTCAGTGAATAGGCTCGGGGGTCCTAAGGCAAGTAACTTGGCTATCTTCAGGAAAAGGTTGGGTGGAACGGGCTCCTTTGGTTGTTTGTCTCATCTACAGTTACCAGGTTCAAATTGTGTTATCGTATTTACCTTCTACCAAATGAATGAATTTATGTTATCAGTTTCTAGTTAATTATGGATATTCTAAACTGTTATTAAATGTTTTACTTCTGGAATTTATCTATTCTGAAAATTTATACATCTGTTACGTTAAAATGCTATTTGGTTAGTTAAAGTTAAACTGATGAATGATAGAATAAAAATGCTTCCCTACATTTTTCCACACACTCTTTTTAGTGACGTACTCTAGTACAGGGAAGATGTAATTAAAATAGATTCGAATGATTTAGTTTCATAAATAAATCTATAATATTTCAGTACTTAAATATTATCTTATTTGTAGTAAACATCACAGAATTTATCTAGGAAACATAGATATTTTTATGCATATTCTTAGCAACAGAACCCTTGATTTATTCATAAGAGTTTAATGTTCTAAATAGTTCTTTTATATGTAAAACTATAGGAATACATTTATCAGAATCAAAATAACTTATACACAAATGCAGAGATTCAATTTTAATAGAAACTCTCTATATAAACAATAACATTATAAGCATCGACTTATCTTTTAACCATTACAGAGAAACATTTAAAACATTGATGATCAAAACCCTAATAATATCAACTTTCCATATTTATGGAAACGGTACATATTGCAAGTAAGTAGACAGTAATCATATATCCATTTACATCACTTTACATCATTTTAATATGCATTAATATACTTATCAAATAACTTAGACCATAAATCATTACTAAGCATTTAGCCTATCGGCGTTCCAGGGTTGAAAACCTTGTGTATACAACTTCATCTACTAACATTGTTTAAGCATACATTCCTTTCAACACAAGACCAGGGTTCGACACCCGAAGGGTTAACCCACACAGTCAAATCTTTCTTACTAACCTAAGTTACCATTTTAGGAACTTAACGATGCAACGGGTGCAGGGTTCGAAACCCTCAAATGATTCAACAAACGAATCTTAAGAATGATGAGTATTCACCATAGGGTTTATAACCCAACCTTATGGCTTTGTTTATACACAAATCTAAAATTATAACCATTTTAAAACCACATCGACGGGCTCTTCCCTAACAACATAAATAACAAGCATTGCTAAATAACCATGTTGCCGAGAACATTCTACTAGTTTGGTACTTTCAAACTACTTTCAATTTCATTATCCTTTAAAGCTCATACACTTACTTTTACAAAAGGAAGCAAATGCAAGACAAGGTCGAGGGTTCGACCCTTCCTTTAACATTTTAGTCATAAACAGAACTGGGTTTAAAAACCCTAATCTCTACCAAGTTTCATCAACACATTTCTTTACAAAGATAACAAATGACGTTAGTTTAACACATCGAAATCTTTTCCAAGCTAAGCTTTATCGTATAAAAACCATATGTCTTATTCCATAAATATTTTTACAGTAAGCATTGAGTAAACAATGAAAGACAAATCGAGGGTTCAACCCTCCCTGTATCAAAGTGCCTTACAGCTTGTAAACGTTTACAACTGAAAATAAAAACCAAAGTTTAATCAAAACCGAACTCTCGGCTAACCAAATGAAGACCGACATTTTTCCATGGTTTCACCAAAATCTTTGGAGTACTATGGATTCCCACAAGGGAGTCACCGAGGCTTACCAGGGATTTTAAGCTCTCACCCCTATCTGTCTAAACTTAAAACCAATGCTGAGGAAGAACCTGTCAAACAACAAACATAACTTGTGGTTAAACTTTGACACAACTCAAACTTAAACCTAGAACATTATTAATGTTAAAACCATCAACGAAACACAAGACGAGAGACGATGAAATTACCTGTAAGCATGATCTCGTAGGATGCCCGAACCTTTCTGTAACGTTTAAAATTTCAACATAAAACTCTATAGGCACACAGATTCATCATCGAACTCTGTAAACGTTGCAAAGAATGCAACTACGTATAATCTACTATCACCATTAAACAGGTAGCAAGGGCATGAAACCAATAGCAAGGTCACGTTATCAAATCCTTGGGAGGAATTGCAAACAGGGTTACAAACCCTAGAAAAACAGGATCCTGTTAGCCTCTCTTTTCCTCGCCTCCCTTGCAAAATGAATGACTAGGTATGGTCTCATCGGGTAGTTCAAACACGGCTAGGGTTTTAGCATGATAAACAAAATCTTCACGTGAAGACTTTCCATGAGGGATGCCAACATGCATTCCACTCAAACTCTTTTAATGAACTTTAAATGCGATAGCTACCAGTTACATGTACCTTCCAACACATTTATCCATCGAGATTTCTTTTATATGTTCAACAACGTGTTCAAAACATTACATATGGCTACTTATTATAGCCATAGTATATATTGTATACACATAACATTTCAAAGAGTAATTTAATCTATGCGTAGCATAAGGTTAAGGTGGCTATAGGTATCACTTTTAGATTTAGTATCGATGCTTATAGTTTATAATTCCGAGTTATGGTATATATGCATATAATTATGAGTAGCTCTAACACTAACATTAGCGTTAATATAAAACCTTTAGTGCAAGGTTGCTATTGTATAAAAGTCATGGTAAATATTAAAAATATATATCAATCCATGACTTAATATAAATGAATTAAAATGGCCCAAGCAAGATCTTGATCATGGAGCTCAAATGCTATGGAATAACAAGTATTTAAACAAGACATTAATAACTTTGCATTTTGCCTTTCAAACTATATAATAAATATAGGCGACATTGTATTGTTTAAACCTGCAAAACTGATAATCGAAGCTAAGGTAGATCTCACCCATGGGAAAATCCAGTTCTTCATATTTTATAAACATCGGAGGCTACTTTAAGTTTCAAATGAGTCCTTTTTACATACATCGTTATAACCTCAGAAATAAGTCTTGATCTTACCTGTGTTCTATGACAGAAGTTCAAGTGCGTTAGCTATACAGCTAAGTAAGCCTCAGGGTGCCCATAGGACCCATTCATCATCAAGAAAGAAAACAGTTAGTATTAAGGATAAAGTAGTAATATAATAAAAAATAAAGTTACAACCTATTTATTCAGATAATAACTTGGTATTAAAACATCTAGCTGTTAATGACCACATAAACATAAGCTTATAGACTTAGCAAGTAGTAATGGCATTCATGTCAACTATAGCATGTAATCGACATAGCATGTTTATAATCATGAACGATTAATAGAAGAAGTGTACTCACCAGACTGTCATTTATTTCAACAATTTAACAATTATTATACTTCCGCATATCGATAATAAGCATTTAATGCTACTCAATTTTTTTTTAAATTTCTGTGAAATTTTGGGATGTTACATGTGGTATCAGAGCGCAGGTTCAAATACTAGGCCTGAAGTGGCTCACTCGTGCAAATAAAAATTTAGGACAGAATTGCAGATTACTGATTTTTATTTATTTTGTTTTCAATTTCATCATTTTATAAATTTAGTCTCTAGATATGGAAGGACCAGAAGAGTCGGCTAGGGACAGGTCCCTTAATAATGAACAAAATAATAATGAACAAGGACACATTAATGCAGAAAACGTATTTGTTGAACAGAATGATAATTCATCTGAATTATTAAGAACAGTAAAGGATTTAAATATTGAGATAAAAAAATGGTAAGGAAGAAAACAAACGGATCCTGAAAGCTCAAGAGGAGCTAAATCAAATCCTCCTGAATAATTTTCATAATAATTATAAAGATAAATGGATGGAAAATAATGTTGAATCTAGAACTATGTCCTACCAACATAAGGATAAAAAGATAAAATTGACTAATTGTGACAGTAGTTCATCTTCTAAATTTTATGAAAAAGCATGTAAGAAAAAGCACAAGTATTTTAGTGATAGTAGTGACAATGACTGCTACACTAAAAAGAAGAAGTACGGGCCATACGAAGAAATTTATGGCGAGTTTAACAAGATCAAACCACCAAATTTTAATGGAGAAACAGAAAAGAGTGAGACAACTGGAGCATGGTTGTCCGGTATGAATAAGTATTTTCAGATTTACAACTACTCAAGTCATCTAAAAACTAAAATGACAATTTATAATTTGATTAGAAAAGCGGACATCTATTGGCAAGATCTGAAATGATTAAAATGTTTAAAAGAGAAAAGTGTAAATTGGAGTAATTTCAAGAAATATTTTAAAAGAAAGTTTCTGTTGGAACAATACTATGAGGAACGAGCGAAAGAGTTTTATGAGTTAAAGCTAGGTTCTATGGATATGAGGGAGTTATGCAACAATTTTTTAAATTTATTAAGGTATGTGCCTTATATCCTGAAGAAAATCCTAGGGTATAGAGATTTCTGAGTTGTTTTCCCTCTCATATAAAAGACAAGATTGAGTATGATGGTCCTTGAACTCTTGAAGAGGCCATGAGAAAAGCAAATATATGTTATGAACAGAATAAGAAAAGAGAAGGCATACCAAGATGGAAAGAAAAAAGGCCTAACAACTTTGAGCAAAGGAAGAAGCAGTTCTCTTTTAATCGTAACTTTGGAAATAATAATTCACGTAATTACTCTAACAGAAAATTTCAAGGAAATAATGCAGCAGGTAATACACATTCAAAATTTACAGCTGCAAGAAACAGTGAACCATCTAAAATTTTTGTTAAAAGTAATGAATAGAAACAACCTGTTAAATGTTGGGACTGTCAGGGACCTCACTATGCATCAAATTTCCCACTCAGAAAGAGGACTGTCAACAACATACATACTGTACAGGAGGAGGCTACTGTTGGTGACTTAGCAAGGGAGATGCCTAGGATAAATGAAGCTTTGGAGAATAGACAAGTTGATCATCAAAATTCCATGGTTGAAGTGGAAGGTATGCTGAAAAATAAACCCATTTCTATTTTAATTGATCCAGGAGCAAGTCTTAGCTATGTGTCACCTGATTTAGTTAAATGTTGCAATCTGAAAATAGACAAGTTTGTGTTAGTTTTTCAACATTTAATTCAATCTGATCTAGGATCTTAACTGAGAGAACAACATGTACAGCATATCAAACACAAAAGACAAGAGACACAAAGCATTTCACCAGGGAAAAACCAAGAAGGTGAAAAACCCCGCAACTTCCTCAGAGATAGAATAAGCACCAATACAAGGATCACAAAGATGAAGCCCCAAAAGATAAATTTCTGTAGCAGCTACTCCTCCTCCACTTGTGCGCACTCCTCCTCTCTCTCACTAATGCGAAGTGAGTGAATGAGAGAATATGTAAAATGAGAGAGACACACTCTCTATTTATACACTACTTCACTTGTCTTTTAACTCTAACTAGGTCGGCCCCAACTTAACTACTTAACATAATGTTGACTAGGCCAACCCCCACTAGGGTGGTCTAATAACCCTTTAATCCACATGACTCATACAGGGCTGACCCCATCAAGGTGGTCTAATAACTAATCAAGTATAACTTACGACACTTAAAATATAACTTGTGACACTTGCAAGTACAAATGACAACACTTCCAATCGGAGGAATTAGACATCTCCATTCGGGATACAATAAAGTACATATACAATATACAAGTGAATATCTTCCGAAGTTATAAATACATCAACACTCCCTCTTAACTAGGAAGGTAGTCTCTTGACACAGGTCATCAATACATATAGGCACAAGAATTCAATTCTGGAGTTGGATCACGGAGCATCATTGTCACTGCTGCTGTACTCGTCATCTCGATCATTGGACTATCTCTTGTTAAAATTCAATATGCTAAGACAGAAAATAGCAGCATTACATTCCATTTCACAATAATAGCATATACAGGATCACTGAAGAAACAACAAGCATAGCATAAACACAAGAGACAGAGATTTATCCTGGGAAACCCTCATGGGGTAGAAAACCCAGCAAAGCTTCCTCAATATAGATGACCAGCAATATACAAAGATGCAAACCCTGAGCATAAGCTCCTTCTCCTCCATAGCAGACCTCTCCTCCACAAATGCGCCTTTCTCAAGTGAGTGAGTGTGTATAATGAGGAACACACCTCCTCTATTTATACACTACTCTGATATGTATTTTACACAAGTACACGTAGGCTCGTATTTAACCAATAGGTTAAATACCCCACTACAACTAACTGGGCCGACCCCTCTAGGGTGGTCTAATAACCCTTTGACCCACATAACACATACAGGGCCGACCCCTACTAGGGAAGTCTAATAACCCGAGTTACCACATTCCAACGGAGGAATAAACATCTCCGGATATACAATAAGATCTTCACGGAGGAATGAAACATCTCCGGAATAATAAAGTACAAATATAATATTCTTTGAAGTTACAATATCTCAACATCTCTCAATTATTCTCATCATAGGAAGTTCTACAGAGCCAACCCTTTTTCATGCTGGATGTAGGCCTAACCTCCTGTAGGTCTTCATCATCTTTGGCCGTACTGTGGATCCCAGGACTAATTACGTGTGTCAAAAAAACCTAAAAAGAGTATCCCGAGATCCTTTATGTGCCTAAGCATGACTGGAAATATCTCCCAAGGAGCTATTACATTTGACCACCACAAAACCTCGAAAGAGAATCCCAGTACTGATTACGAGCACACAGCTCAACCTATCAGATCTCCCAGGGCGTTATTACATGTGGTCAGACAAAACCTCGAAAGAGCATCCCAGGACTGATTACGAGCACACAGCTCAACCTATTGGATCTCCTAGGGCGCTATTACATGCCATAGGACAAAACCTCGAAAGAGCATTTGCTAGATATCCCAGGGAGCTATTATATGCGATAGTAAAAACCTCCCAAGAGTATCTGCAAATCTCCTAGGGCGCTATTATATGTCCTACCAAGAAAAACCTCGAAAGAGCATTTTCCAGATCTTCCAGGGAGCTATTATAGGCCATAGAAAAAACCTAGCAAGACTATCTACAAATCTCCTAGGGCGCTATTATATGCTTATCTGCACTACCTGTCCATGACCAACCTGTAGCAAAACCTCGAAAGAGTATCCTAGCATAGACTATAGGATCTCCCAGGGAGCTATTACATGCTACCTGCACAATCTGTCCATGGCCATGGAGTATCATCCTGATACTCATGATCATACTGATCAGCATTGTTAATTTTTTGATAATTTCATTCCATTATCATTCAGGATCACTAAGAGAATAACATGTACAACATATCTATAGCATATCAATCATAGACACAATAACAAGAACACAAGAGACACGGAGTTTCGTCGGGGAAAAACAAGAAGGTGAAAAACCCCGCAACTTCCTTAGAGATAAGATAAGCCACAAACCAAGATCACAATGATCAAACCCAAAGAGATATCTCTATCAGATACTCCTCCTCATCCACTTGTGTGCCACTTTCTCTCTTAGCTATGTGAGCTTGAGAAGTGAGTGAATGATTCAAATGAGAGACATAACCTCTCTATTTTTACACTGACCTATCCTGCCAATAACTTAACTAGGTCAACCTCCTAGTGAAGTCTAATAACCCAACTACTTAACTCAACCAAGGCTGACCCCACACTGGTGGTCTAATAACCCATCAAATATAAGTTGCGACACTTGCAACACTTGCGACACTTACAAATACAAATGACGACACTTATGACTGGAGGAATGAAACATATCCATCATGAATATAATAAGGTAGAAGTGTAATACATAGAAGAATATCTTTTGAAGTTACAAATACATCAACACTCCCTCTTAACTAGGAAGGTATTCTATCGACACAGGTCATCAATACATAACGCCACAAGTCTTCCATTATGGAGTTGGATCATTGTTACTGGATCACGGAGCATCATCATCATCACTGCAGCTATACTCGACATCTCGATCACTGGGCTATCTCTTCAATTCTTCTCATCGTAGGAAGTTCTATAGAGATAGCCCTTTTTCATGCTAGATGTAGGCCTAGCCTCCTGTAGGTCTTCATCATCTGTGTGAACGGTTTGATAGAGGTGGAATCTCAGGTTTAATTACATGTGGATGCAATACCTGACCAGAGTATCCCAGGAACATTTATGTTCCTAAGCACGACTGGCAAGATCTCTCTCAGGACTGATTACATGCATCTCTTCACAATACCTTTAAAGAGCATCCCAGGAACATTTATGTGCCGCAGCACAACTGGCAAGATCTCTAAAGAGCATCCCAGGACTTATTACGAGCACATAGCTCAACCTATCGGATCTCCATGACTGATTACATGTGAATAGGCAATACCTTTAAAGAGCATCCCTGGAACATTTATGTGCCGCAACACGACCAGAAATATCTCTAAAGAGCATCCAAGGACTTATTACAAGCACACAGCTCAACCTATCGGATCTCAAGGACTGATTAGATGCCTCCCTAGTAAAACCTAGAAAGAGCATCCCAGGACTGATTACGAGCACACAGCTCAACCTATCGGATCTCCAAGGATATTTTATATGCTACTGCACAACCTGCCACATATCATCTCTGACCTCCAGGTATCATCCTGATACTTATGATCTAATTGATCATCATCATATGGTGCATCAACATGATGCACACCAACATCACATGATCATCCTGATCATCATCATAGCATTGTCCTGATGCATATCATCCAGAGTATCTACCTGATACTCATCACACATTATCATCCCGATCATCATCATAGCATCATCCTGATGCATATCATCCATAGTATCTACTTGATACTCATCATACATGATCATCCTGATCATCATCATAGCATCGTCTTGATGCATATCATCGAAAGTATCTACTTGATACTCATCATACATGATCATCCTGATCATCGTCATCACATTGTCTTGATGTATGTCATCTAAAGCATCGTCCTGATGCTAATCACACAGTGCTTACATCCATAGCCATGGGAGGATCCTCCTACCACCATGCTTGGAATGGCTCATGCAAATGTGTCCCATCACTTCTTACTCTAAGTATCTTCTATCTGAAGAACACCAAGCCTCTCTCTGAAGTACTCGAACTTCACTCTAGCTAGTGGTTTGGTCAACACATCTGCAATCTGCTCATCTATCACAACATACAGGAGCTTCACTGCTCCTCTTTGCACCATATCCCTGATATAGTGATATTTGATCTCGATGTGCTTCGACCTGTCATGGAAAACCGGGTTCTCTGACAACTTCACACAACTCAGTTTGTCACAATAGATATAGGTAGCATCCAGCAGGAGATCAAATAACTCAGACAGTAGCTTCCTCAGCTATATTTCCTGACAACTAGCCGAACAAGCTGTGACATACTCTGCTTCAGTTGTACTCAGTGCTACACAGGATTGCTTCCTGCTAAACCAAGAGATCACACCTGATCCCATACTAAAGTAGCACCTCGAAGTGCTCTTCCTATTTGCAGTACTACCTGCCCAATCTGAATCAACATAACCCTCTAGTTTTAAATTTTTATTCACGTCATACTTGAGCCCATAATCAACCGTACCCTTCAAGTACCTCAGAATATGCTTTACAACAATCAGGTGAACACCTCTGGGATTCATCAGGAACTGGCTCAATGTGTTCACCGCAAAGAA
This sequence comes from Larix kaempferi, assembly GCA_027924585.1. Lineage (NCBI taxonomy): Eukaryota > Viridiplantae > Streptophyta > Pinopsida > Pinales > Pinaceae > Larix > Larix kaempferi. The sequence continues at coordinate 32,559,967 of BSBM01000096.1, forward strand.
AATATCTGGTCTCGCGTTCATTAGGTACATCAAGGACCCAATCATCTAATGATACACAGTGACATCAACCGAATTAGATGAAGCATCACATAGAAGCTTCAGGTTTGATTCCATAGGTGTGGCCATGGCCTTGTAGTCCATCTTCCCGAACCGCTTCAGGATCTCTACTGCATACTTCCCTTGTCTAAGGAATATCCCATCTACACTCTGCCACACCTCCATGCCTAGAAAGTAGTTCATCATCCCCAAGTCCTTCATCTCAAACTCGGCAGTAAGCTTCCTCTTCGTGTCGGCAACCAATCTATCCTCACCTGTAACAAATAGGTCATCCACATACAACAGTAGTATCACTAGATTGCCTTCCTCAACCTTGTAGTAAAGGTTGGAATATACCTTACTCTTGGTAAAGCCTGAACTAGATAGAAAGATGTCTATCCTACCATACCAAGTCCTAGGAGCTTGCTTCAAGCCATACAAGGCTTTCTTCAACATGCACACATATGACTCTCTGTCATGTGTCTCAAAACCGAGTGGCTGCTCCACATACACTTCCTCTTCGACTACACCATTCAAGAAAGTTTCCTTGACATCCATCTGGTGTATCTTCCACTTCATCACTATAGCCAGAGCAAGTATTGTTCTGATGGAAGTGTATCTGGCTACAGGTGCAAAAGTCTCTTCATAATCTATCCCTTCATTCTGGGAGAAGCCACGAGCTACAAACCTCGCCTTGTATTTCTCTATGCTAGCATCTATAGCATGCTTGATCTTATAGATCCACCTGGAAGTCACAACATACTTCTCTTCAGGTCTTGGGACCACATCCGAAACATCATTCTTCATGATCGACTGGTATTCCTCGACCATGGCATCCTTCCATTCTTTCTTTTCCACTGCTTCTTCATAACTGGAAGGTTCTTTGTTCATAATATCACAGAGCAAGGAAACATAGCTGGTGTGTGACCTTGTCCTTTTCCTTTCTTTGTGTTCCTCTTCTGGAATACCATACCTTTCTGCATCTTGGATGAGCTCTCTAGCCCATGCAAGTTTCCTCTTGTGAGAGTTCTTCTCACGGGGTGGATCTACAGGTTCTTGTGGATCTTCAATTTCTCGATCTTCTTCTGGAATTGCTTCATTCATAGTGGTGTCTTGAATTCTGGTTACCCTTGGTTCTTCATTGTCTTCAGCATGTGTCTTCCTTGATTTGATGTATGCTGAGTTTTCATCAAATGTTACATCCTTGCTGATGTCAATCTTCTTGAACCCTGGAAAGTAGATTCTGTAAGCCTTCGATCTTTCACTGTAACCCACAAAGATGTCCTTCTTTCCTGAAGGATATAGCTTTGTGCTCTTTTTCTTTGGAATGTGTGTATATACTAGACAACCAAATATTCTTAGAGGGCTAACTTCTGGTTTCTTACCAGAGAAAACTTCTTCAGGTGTTTTGTTGTCAAGTATATTGTGAGGTGTTCTATTTTAAACATATACAGAGTTGTCCTAGCTGCTTCTGCCCAGAGGTGCATAGGAAGATCCAGATCATGCAGCATTGCCCATGCTACTTCCATGATAGTTCTATTCTTCCTTTCTGCAAATCCATTCTATTGTGGATTGTAAGGAGTAGTCAACTCCCTCTTAATCCCTGAATCACTGCATAACTTCTTGAAGTCTCTTGAAGTGAAATCTCCGCCATTGTCAGATATGAAGATCTTGATCTTCTTATTAGTTTGATTTTCTATCAAGGCTTTGATTTCATTGAACTTATCAAACACTTCATCTTTGTTCTTCAAGAAATAAATCCAAGTCTCCCTAGAGAAATCATCAATGAAGGAAACATAGTATACATACCCACTCAAAGAACTGGATGACATTGGTCTGCATACATTAGAGTCGATAATCTCCAAAATTCATTTTGCTTTGCTTTCACTGCTTGGAATTTCCTTCTTAGTGTTCTTTCCTTTTGCACACCGTTTGCAAATACCTTCATGCTTTGACTGGATTTCAGGAAGACCCACTACTGCTTTGCTTGATATTGGAAGTGCTCTATAGTGCACATGAGCAAGCCTTCTATTCCAAAGTTCACTTGTCTCCATGGACTCATGTACCATGGCATGTTCAGGTTGTCCCTTCAATTTGTACAATCCTCCCTCTTATTCTCCAATCACCACTACATTGTCTAATGTCTTATCCTTTTTCCACATGAGTACTTGGCCATCTATAAATGCAACTCTCATTCCCTTTGCATCTAGAGATGATATGGAGAGAATATTCTTCTTAAGTCCAGGTACATATAGAACATCTTTCATCTTCAAAGACTTCCTAGAGTCTAGCATGTAGGAGGCTTCACCACTTCCTTTTATGGGATATTGATAGTCATCCCCAAGTTTCAGCTTATGGGGCGACTCATGTTCAGATAGGTCTACAAAATATTCTTTAAATATCGTCATGTGTTTGGAAGCCCCACTATCAATAAGCCAATTATCACATCCATGTGAGATAGTGCCCATGAGAGCAGAGATCAACACATATTCTTCCTCAATTCAAGAGTCTTCACTTTCTTCCCTATTCTTCTTCTTGGGAGGTTCATCATCCTTAGCAGCATGAGCATGATGCCTCTTCTTGATGTTCTTCTTCTTGAAGTTGTTGTTAACTTCTTTTCTTTTCTTGGGACATTCTGAGGAAAAGTGTCATTTCTCATTGCAATTGAAGCATCTCATATCTTTCTTCTCTTTGTGAAAAGAATGAGAAGATTTCTTATGGTGAAATGTCTCCCTCTTGAACTTGCTTTTCTTGGTGTGAGCTCTGAGAGCTTGATCTTCACTTCCGATATTTTCTTCTCGGGCCACAAGCCTAGCTTCTTCTTGTGAACATTCCTCCCATAGTCTACTAAAGGAGATCAACTTCTTTCTTGCACAGATTCCTTGGATGAAGGAGTCCCATGATCTAGGTAGGCCATTTAATGTGGTCATGATAATTTCTCCATTCTCTACTACTTCATCCACAACTTCAAGTTGTTCCTTAATTTGAGAGACCTTAGAAAAATAGGATTGAATGGTCTCTCCATTCTGGATCTTTACCCCTTTCAATTGGTTCTGCAAAGTCATCTTCTGATTTATGTTCTTTCCTTCAAAAGACTTAGTCAAAGAGTCAAACATCTCCTTAGGTGTCTTTAGGGAAGACACATGGGGTATGAGATGGTCCTTAATAGAATCAACAATGATTCTCTTAGCTTTGACCAAGTTCTTCTTGTGTAAGGATTTAGCCTTTTCTCCCTCTGGAACTGGAACCTCTTCACTTATGTAAGTGTCCAACTCATTCTCTTCTAGGATTAACCCAAATCTATACTTCCAGGCTCGAAAATTATCATCCCCTTCAAGCTTATCCTCAAGCTTGGTGTGGTGAGACATCTTAAAGAGTACTTCAAATGTAAATAGAAAAGTTATTAGGTCTTACCACTTGATTTGTTGAAAATTGGATCTAGATCTGGATTAGGGTTTGTCAGAGAAACCCTAAAAATTAAAACTTTGAATTTCAAACTTTTGAAAGGATAGAAAGATGCTCCTTGCTAAGCTGGTCAAGCTGGTATACTCCAAATTTGAAAATTGCAAAATTTGACCCCTCAAAATTGCCTTTGAAACTTCCGGATTCACTAGATAGGACCCCAAACTAGGGTTTGATTTTCTCAGAGCTTCACCCAACCAAAAAGTTCGATCCAAAGCTCTAAAATTCGATTTTTTAGAGGAGCTTCCAGCCATGGTCTTAGATTTCAAAAATTCCAACTTTCTCCGAAATCGTAATTTCTGGGTCAAAAACTCAAAATGCTCAGAATTGAATTCTGTCTCAACAAAAAGATGTGCCCTTGCTAGGAGAGTCAATCTAGACTCCTTCCTTTGATGATCTGTGGAGAGAAACCCAAAAATAAAGAAGCCCTAGATTCCATAGGTGCACAATGCCTTCTTCTTAGGTCAGCTCTAATACGATGTTAATTTTCTGATAATTTCAATCCATTATCATTCAGGGTCACTAAGAGAATAACATGTACAACATATCTATAGCATATCAATCATAGACACAATAACAAGCACACAAGAGACACATAGTTTCCTCAGGGAAAACCAAGAAGGTGAAAAACCCCACAACTTCCTCAGAGATAGATAAGCCACAAACCAAGATCACAATGATCAAACCCAAAGAGATGTCTCTAGCAGATACTCCTCCTCCTCCACTTGTGCACCACTTTCTCTCTTAGTGTTGGCTGCTTTCTTGGGCAGACCCGGGTTTTAATGAAGCGCAGCAACAAACCCCTAGGCGCACTGGCCCTCTCGGCAATGAGCTGCTCAGCAGCTCGAGGTCTCACCCGAAGTGGCTATGGGGGGGGTTAAGGAATCAGATTTCCTTAAACTTGGTGACGCGGAGATGGTTCTTTCTCTTCCGGTTCCTCAGATGTCGGTGGTCTAACTTGCCCGCAGGCCCCTCGGCTCAGCTGCGCGGCTTCCTCCCTCAGCAGGCCCGCTGCGCAGTTCTTCCGCTCTAGCGCAGAAGGCAACTATTCCTTGCGTCAACGCGCTAAGTACCTCCTTGCCCTGCGCGCCCAGCGCAGTAACGCCTTCCTCGCTCACTGCCGCGACAGCGCTCCACCACTTCTTCAATACTTTAACACTTATAGCTATCAAGGGACCTTCCCAAACTCACTTAACAGTTACAAAGATAATGCAAGAGTCTTGTATACACAGGTAATGAACTTAAACAGTTAATCATTCACGCAAACATTATAACAAGTAGAAATATGTGAAGTTCACCTCCTCGAGGGAAACCACGTCCACGGGAGTGTTATATTAACCAGAAAACGATAGAGTTATACAATATGCTGCGCACACAGCTGCAGCCTTAGATCTTTCCAGGAAACTCCACGCACACAGCTGGGAGCCCTTCTCTCAATCTAGTCTCTTCTCTACAGAGATTACAAAGGCGCAGACGTCAACTCAGACTGTCTGGCAACTCAGGGATTAGCTCCTCGGCTATCCGATTTCCACCCTAGTTCTACACACTCGGTAGAAAACATAACAAAGGATGATCAATCGCATGATCTATCCTCGAGACTGACTATCTAACAGTCTAACCATCTAACTATCCCCAAAATATCTAACTCTTCTTCTTATCATGTATACATATATATAGGTGGCCATGACGGTCACACCTTTACAAAACTGTGGGCCTTTCCCAACAGTGATTCCCAAAAACCCTAACCACGCACATGGCTAGGTGTACTGTAGGCGCCGCTTGTAGTCATGTCGCCGCTTCCTGCAGGCTCCTTGACTTCCGGCGCAGATTGTGGGCATGGGCGCTTGTCCTTCGCCTTCAATGCTCTGGTCCGTTGCTCCTCCTTGATCCGAGCAACCATAACTTCTGTACTTAGCCTTTAAATGAGGGTAGCTGAGCCCTCTACTCCATTGCCTTATTTATTATGGTAGCTGAGCCACCTTCATTCTTCTATGACGTGCGCACGAGCTCCGTGATTTCTGGTCCGTGATCCTCGCTGAGCTTGTCCATCTGGCACCGTACTGCGCACCGTCTCCTTCTTGCCCAAAACTTAGTGCTTGTCCTAAAATTAGCACTTTCCTTTCATACTTGTGCTTTTCCCCCAAAATTCGCAGCTTTACCGCAGCTACGGCCTAGGATCCAACAGGCCCCTAACACTCACTTGTGGCTCGCCCTCGAGCCACTCGCACTAGCGTGTGGTCGCTTGATTTGCGCATCTGCTTGTGCTTGGGTGTCCGCGAATGTTTTCTTCCACTGCGCAATAGCGGAGTCCAATTCATCGACACACTCCACAGCTGTCTGCACCGTTTCTGCGGTGGCTTCTTCTTTAGTGATGGTATCAATTACCTCTTGAGATTCAGCAATCTCTTTGATTTTTGCCTCAACCTGACCGATGATTTCAGCATACTCATCCATGAATGGCTGAATGCTGTTGGTGAGCTTCTCATCTTCAGTTCTGAGCTTGTGCAGTTGCTGCTGCATTCTGCGCACTTCACTCATTTTCTTCATTTTTGCTAAGCCTGCTAAGGCCTTAGCTTCTTCAGTCAGAACAGTGAGAGACTGTTCTGCGGCTTGCACCTGTTCTGACAGACCAACTTTAAAAGGGAGCTTCTCAAGCTCCGCCCAAGCTTCCATAGCTTGGCTCATCAGGTTCTCGGCTTCCTGTATTCTGTCTTTCATCTGTGTGGAAGCTCTGCTCAGCGCTTCAAATTGTACCTGCGCATCATCCGTAAGCTGCGCAGCAACGCGAGCTTCTAGCTCAGCGATCTGGGTTCTATGGCCCTCAGCCATAGCAACTATTTCGTGCTCCAGGGTCTTCACCCTTCCTCCGATAATTTGAAATTTTGCGACCAGAGGGAGGTCTGGTTGAATCTCGCAAGCCGGCAATTCCTGAGCAAGCTCATCTACCGCGTTTCTAATGCCAATGTCTTGCGCCTCATAAAGTGCAAGTTTCTCAGATATATTCTTATGGCTTGCCTTCAATTCTATCTCATGCGATTGCAGTCGTTGATTTTCCTGAAATGTAGAGAGCTCTCTAGCTCTCAACTCAAGAGAAACTTTCTCATGCACTAGCTGTAGAGTCTCTATAGGAATTAGAGACAAATCGATTTCAACGGGCCCAACGGCGCTTACCTGTAGTGTAGCTAGCGGATCTGGAAGTGTCATGCTGGTAGGCGGAATATGCACGACAGTATGCCTTTCTATGAGTTCTTCAACTCGCTCGGCACTTGGAATTTCTTGTGGCGCCTGCGAAGTAGATGCTGGCGCATGGGTCTGCGCAACTCTTCCTGCGAGACCTTTCAATTCTACGAACTGCAAATCTAAAGCACTTCTGATGTAAGCATACGTAGTGCGCAGCTCGCGAAATTGCTCGTGTAGGTACTGGTCGATCCCCGAGGGAATAGCCTCAGCGGGATGCGACACTTTTTGCTTCTTGGTGGCCGGTTCTGTGGAACCTTCATCACTTCTTTGCTCTGGGGCTTCCTTGCCCTTATCCTTCTCTTTTGCAGCGACGGTTGGCAGCGCGGATGCGAGATCGGCGGCCACCCTCCACTCATCCGACCAAGACTTGATGGTTTCTTCAACATCCTCGGTAGTCATCCTGTAAAGGCCTAGCGCCCATTCATCTGGAATGCCGCAAGGGTGGAGGTAAAGTTGATGTATGTCGGCAGTAAAAGCCAACTTTCCTTCATATAATGTGGCTGTCTCCTCGCTCAGCCTTGGCATTTCTTGAATGGTATCTCTGAGGAGATAGTAGTATTCACAAAATACAGCGCGATTCATCTTGCGATTCGCGGGATTGGGAGAATCCCAGAGGTTGATGTAGCGCATGCCGGCAACCTCTCCTGCGCGGCGCGGAAGGAATTGAGTATTCGGGGGCTCCTTCCACCCAACGAGAGCGCATAAAATTAGAAGCCAAGAAAAATGGAATGATTGGGCTGCATTGTCCTGCACATTCAGGCAATCAGCCAAGAAAGAATTCAGCAGGAAGAGAGACCAGTTGTACTGCTCTCCCTCCGCAGCTGCGATGGCGAGCTCCACGACAGCTCCAGTAACTTCCTTCGGTCGGCACTTTGTGAGAAGTATGCCTGCAAGCAGACTTCCTGTAAATCGAAGTGCCTCATCTTCTACTGTAGTGAGGTCATAAGCCCGACCTCCTCTTGTTAAGTTATACTTCTGCACCAGCTGTGCAGCCAATTTTCTGTCCTTGTCCTTTCCCATAAAATGAATATTGGGATCCTTACCAGCCTTGGATAGACCGGTGATGCGGTGAATCAAATCAACATTTAGATCAATTGACCTTCCGAGCCAAAGGTAACCTCCATGAACACATGAATGCAGCGTCTTAACAACTGCATTGACTTCGTTGCTATGCCCAAAGTGCGGTAGCTTCAACAAATTCAACAAACCTGGCTTCTCCAAGTTTGCTGCAAATCCCCTTGGGGTAAATTCATCGACCTTTCGGATGGGATTGTGAACTATCGTCAGATATCGATCTGGCGCAAACTGGGGATACGTTTTATAGTCTCCCAGATTGAAATCAGAGAATTTGACCAGTGGAAGGTGTCCCAACAGTTGCCCTTCTACCCGCACGCTAGCCGGTAGTGGCGGTAACGGAATGGGATACTTTGCATTCTTCGGGATCTGTACTTCTGGCGCATCATCTGGACGTGGCGGAATATAGTTCGCCATGGTGGCCAACGGCTCTGGAACAGGTTCTTCTGGCTGTTGCTGAGATGCTCTCGTGCCGGGCGACTGTCGAGGATCAGTCCATCCAGGGTGTACATAAGTCGAAGCCGTGACTGGAGTAGTCATGCCGAAATCTAAGCCTCGACGCAGGAATTGACGAACAAATTCTTCAGTCGACAGGTTCTCCGTCGTGAACCGATGTAGGGAACAAAACTTTGGACAGCAAATGGCGGACCTGCGTAGGATATGGACGCTGAAAAGAAGGGAAAATACTCTGCACAACTCGGCTCTGAAAACAATAACTTGGATTCTTAAACAAGATAGCAACTCGAGGAAAGTAACCCAAAAATTATACAAGTGTGAGGTATTTATAGCCAGAGGTGATAGTAAATGCGACCAAGTGGGGTTACGTAGCTGTAGGGGCTATACATGAATTGACAACACGCTATCCTCCTCACCACAATGGTACATTTATTGTGATTGACGGGCTCTGACAGCCTTCCGGGAGAAGCTAATGCTTTCGGCGCCTGAGTTAAATGCAATTCTTTCGGAGATCAAGCCGAATCCGTCAGAGCGGCTAGACTTAAATAGCGGACTTATCCTTTATTTATTCAGACGCGGCTACATAACTGCGGTAATTCAATGTTTGGCGGCCGGTCATTTCAGCTTAGGTAACTGTGCATAAAGGGGTCCATGCTGATAACTCCTCAAGCGGCAGCTTTGACATAGGGAACTCCGCAAGAGCGATGGTTCAACGGTCCAAAAAAAACAAAACTTCGCCAGAGCGCAAAGATAAGCTCGTTTCAAACAAATTTTATTCAGGATGCGCGGATATTTCAAGGAACTGCGCGGGAAGCTGGAAACTGAAGGTGTTCCGCAGCTTCCGTGTAGACTGTGAATGCGATGTCTCTTTCAACTACACCGGACATTTGCACCTTTTTAGCAATATGTTAGGTCGACAGAGCAGAGTGGCCGTCGCAATAAAGCTTGAGCCGACTCCCGTTGATCATTGTAGGTAGTAATTCTCCATCAAGCTTTGCAAGCTGAACTGCACCTCCTCCTGTTATCTTTGTCACCCGAAAAGGGCCTAACCAATGTACACGAAACTTGCCCGGAAACTTGATGAATTTACTATCATAAAGGAGTACCAAGTCTCCTTCTTCAAAGTGCTTATGCTTGATGTGCCTGTCATGCCAAGCTTTCTGTCTTGCCTTCTGTACCTGTTGATGGAATCCGGCTAAAAGTCGGTCTTCTTCTAAGGCAAGCAGCTGCGAGAGTCTTTCATTCATAGTATCAGGATCTGTCATTTCTGTGATTTGCGCAATTCTAAGACTGGGAATAATGTATTCCATAGGCATAACTGCTTCTTGTCCATACACCAAACTGAAAGGTGTGTGACCTGTTAGTTTCTTGCAAGTGGTTCTATAAGCCCATAATACAGCTGTGACTCTAAGGTCCCAATCATCTCTTTGTTGATTACAGATCTTCGTCAGGGCATTCTCAAGAATTTTATTGAATGCCTCCACCGTACCATTAGCTTGAGGGTGGTAGGGTGTACTCTTGTGGTGTCTAACTTGGACTTCTTCAGTAAGGGCTTCTATAGTCTCATTGAGGAAATGTGTACCCTGATCACTCATTAGAATTAGTGGACATCCAAATCTAGTGATAATATTCTCAAAAATGAACTGTGCGGCCGTAGCAGCGTCGCAGTTCTTAACTGGCTTAGCCTCAGCCCATATGGTGAGGTATTCAGTAGCTGTAATGATGTATCTTGCGCCAGTTCTTTTTCCTGGTGGGTTAATAGGTCCTACAAAGTCAATGGCCCATTTATCAAAAGCACGTAGTGTGATCTGGGGTCTTAGCGGCATTTCATCTCTTCTTGAGGGTTTTCCTGTTCGCTGGCACACATCGCAACATTTATTGAATGCCTTAGTATCCTTGTGCAATGTCGGCCACCAAAGACCTGCGGCTAATATCTTTTGCGCAGTCGGCTTTCCTGCGAAATGGCCTCCTGCGGTACCTGAATGCGCTTCTGCGATGATAGAGCTCTTTTCATGTGGTAAGATACATCTGCGCAGAACTTCGTCAGGGCCCAACTTATAAAGCTGGCCTGCTATCAGAGTGAAGTCTGCGGCTCTGACAACAAGTTGCTTCTTCTACTAGATTGTAAACTCAGCCGGTGCTTGCCCGGTAGTGAGAAACTCAAGAATATCAGAATAATATTCGTCTGCTGCTTGAATAGAAAACAACTGTGCGTCAGGCAGATTGTCCTCCAGACTTGTAGGTTCCTCTCCTGACTCTATCCTAGATAGATGGTCAGGCCCTGCATTCAATCTGCCTGGCTTTACAATAACCTCAAAATCATATTCTTGAAAGAGCAGTAGCCATCTGCAAATTCTTCCTCCTAACACTGGTTTATTGACCAAATATTTCAAAGCAGAATGGTCAGTATACATTTTAAAATGAGCGCCTAACAGGTAGTGTCTGAATTTCTGTAGGGCATACACCATAGCTAGTCCTTCCCTTTCTGTAGTGGTGTAGTTCTTCTCAGCTTTAGATAGCTTTCTGCTGGAGTAAGCAATCGGGTGGTCAATACTTCCTTCTCCAGACTGTGTAAGCACAACCCCCAATTCTATGGAAGAAGCATCAACATGAACATGAAAAGGTTTTCTCCAGTCCGGGAAAACTAGAATAGGCGCTGTGATCATCTTTTCTTTAAGTGTGTCCAAGCTCTGTTGGCATTCTTCTGTCCATTGGAACTTCGAATCCTTTTTCAGCAATCTTTCCATAGGTGCTGTGATCTTTGCATACCCTTTGATAAATTTTCTGTAGTATCCCGTATGTCCCAATGTAGTGCGCAATTGCTTAACTGAGTTGGGCGCAGGTAAATTAGCAATGATGGCAACCTTCGCAGGATCCATCAGGAGTCCTTGTCTGCATACAATATGTCCCAACAAAATACCAAAGGGCGCACAAAATATACATTTTTTCAAGTTAAGGGAAATCTGATGCTGTCTACATTTTTCTAACATCATGCGCAGATTTGCAATATGGTTCTTTAATAGGCCAAATACAGTCCAGTCATCAAAATAGACTTCTAAAAACTTGTGAATGAATTCTTTAAAAACAGCAACAACAACTCTAGAGAAGATAGCAGGTGCGTTTTTAAGACCAAAGGGCATTACCGTATACTGGAATGAGCCCCATTCAGTTGCAAAAGTAGTCTTGTGGCGGTCGTCCGGATGGATTCTGATCTGATGATATCCTGAAAAACCATCAGTGAAAGAGTAAGCCTCTTGTCCTCCAACATTATCAAGTACTTCATCTGTGAAAGGAGTGGGAAATGGATCGTGCACTGATGCATCATTGAGTTTGCGCAAGTCGACACAGATTCTTATTTCACCTTTCGTTTTCTTTTCTTGGACCACCATAGGACTAATCCAATCGCTTTCCTCTACTGGCTCAATAATACCTGCTGCGAGCATTTTATCAATTTCTTCTCTAACTTTGTCTTTATACCGGGGGTTCAATCTGTATGGGCGCTGTTTTACTGGCTTGGCATCTACTTTCAGAGGTATGCACATCACTCCTAAGTCTCCTAGGATGCCTTTCATTTCTGTGAACTTGGTAGGAAAGATATCCTGGTAGTCACGTAATAATTCTGAAAGATGTCCAACAGTTTCATCATCCCAATAATCTCCTATAGAAGCAAACTTTGGGTCAGCTTCTGTACCAATGTTAATCTTCTTGAGCTTGATGTGTTCTGTGATGGCAGGAATATTAAGCTCAGGACCTTCAATATTGCGCGTCCCTTCTGATTCTGGGATATTGATGTTGCGAGGATCGTCCTCCTCATCTTCAGTGGTGAAGTTATAACATTCCAGGGCATGTTCTATCTGGACAGCCCAATCTGGTTGGGAATATTCTGATAACGTGCATTGTTCAAATATCTTCTTTTTAATACACTTCAAAGCCTGATCGATGCTTGGATGTTCTGACTCAAAGCTGAAGGTAAGTTGAAAGCTTTCTATCGTAAGGGGCCAACTGATAGTGCCTTTGCGCAATTCTGTTTCAGTATACCAGTTCCTTGGAACTGTATCCAATGTGTGGATAAATAGGTGAACCCATTCATCTTCCGGAATATCTGACCATTGCTGAATACATGCTTCAATGTGTGACCTGGGGTCACTCTGTCCCTCATACTTGCGTAGGACTTCGGCTGTGGTGTCCTGAAATCTGCGCAGTATCAATCTGCGACAGTCTTGCCATGTATGAATATTCTCCTTATGCGCAGCCCACCATCTTGCGGGTGTGGCGCGCAATGCTACATCCAATGCCTGTATGCGCTGCTGTTCTGGAAGCTTTTGTTCATATTCATGTATGAATTTAGTTACTTCAGTTAAACCATCAAAAATTGGAGTGTCAGTTAATTCTGTGCCAATCCATCGAATGGATTTAGTCATCATAGCGCAACGCCTTGCAGAGACCTCATGTAAACGATTCTGCCAGTCTTCCAATCCTGCATCTGAGTCTGATGTGCACGAGCTATCGCATCGCCAGCTGATATGGCCATCTACTGTGGGGTTGACATAGTCACTGTGGTTAGTAGTCATTTGGTACAAACTTTCCATGTGGCGCGCTTCCTCTTCTGCGCGAATGGGTTCTATATACCTTGGTCCTTGAATAGGATCAAGTGGTGCGATGACCCTAATCTGGTCATCCTCAAAGGTCATCTGTCTTTTCTTCAAATTAATGACAACCAAATTATCAAATGCCCAGTCTATTCCTAAAAGTGCTGGGTATGGTCTACTATCATCCAGGATTTTGATTACTTCAAAATCTGCAGAGCTTCTTACTCCTTCAATATCAATAGGTACATTGGGTAATCTGCCCAATGGAGAGACTCGTTGCTGATTCGCGAGTCTTAGCTGGATAGGGGATCTTGTAAGGTGAGGGATTCCCATCTGTTCCCATGTCTGCATAGTGAGAACATTGGCTTCGGAGCCCAGATCTAACATGACTTCGTCCATTTCAAATGCTCCAATCTGCGCTGTGAGCCTCATCTCTTTTCCAGTTCGAATGTGACTCCTAATCTGGTGAACAACACACTGCGGTGTGTTCGTCGAAGCAGACTATTGGCACTGATCCAACAGGTGTTGGAGTTATAGAGTTGCCTTTTCATTGCGCAACAATTTTAAACATTGTCGCAGGAACGCATGAACACTACCTAGTGCATGCTCCTCGTCAGGCCTTCCAGCTGTAGTGGCCTGTTCTTGTACTGGGTTGTCTTGTCTTAGCACTTGCGATCTAATATTGTTCTGCGGAATTGCGGCAGAACTTGAAGCTCTCGGATCTGAGAAATACTCTTGAGCTTGCTTGAATGCTTCTTTTTGCTTCTGCAGGTCAAGTGGGGCTGGTTTAATATTAGCGCGGCGCACCCATTGCGTCGCTTGCTTTCCCATTCCCATCTCTTGCGCACCGGTGGTTGCTCCACTGCGTGTCACTATATTAACTGTAGGGTCTGGTTCTCTTTTTTCTGCTCCAATCAACTGAATATTCTGATTGACCTGTGGGGTCTTTGCTTGCATCTTAGCCTGTAACTGAGGGCATTCTTCAATGATATGGTCAGAAGATTTACAATACCTACAGAGGGTTGTAGGATTTTGGCAATCCCTGGCAAAATGACCTTGTGCTCCGCAATTATAACAAGTGATCTGTCCTCTTCCGCGACCAAAATTTGTTGTGCGTCCGCGTCCCCTGTAATTTCCTGCTCGGGCGTCGCGAGTTTGGTCATACGGTGGACCTGCTGTGGGTCCTTGTGTCTCTGCTTGTACCCTATAAACATCATGCTTTCTTTCTATCATAAGATCATATGCTCTACAATTGTTCTCATCATGACCTACTGATTTACAGAAATTACAATATAGATTCTTTGGAGTTTGTACATATTTCTGAAGTAAGTGACATTCTTGTGGTCTATGACCTCTAGTTCTACATATTTCACACCAAGGCCCCTGTGCCTGTGGTAAAGGGTTAGGTGCTCCAGTTGCAATATAGTCTATGAAAACGGGGCAATGGTCCTTTGAATGACCTTGGGCTTTACATTTTGTGCACCAAATTTCTTCCTTAATCTCCTTACCTTTCTTAATATCATGCACTTGCAAGGTTAAGTTTGCTAATTGGTTCTGCAACTGCGCAACATCGTTGCTTGTTCCCGCAATGGGCGAAGCTTCTAGTTTCATAGCCATCTCTAGAGCTTGTTCCTGAGTATTGAGATTCTGTTGCATAAGAGGAAGTCTAATGTGTGGAAGCAGCGCAGTAATGAACCATTCCTTATGCTGCTGTGGTGCAAACTTGAAGCTTACTTGATCTATCAAGGCTTTGAACTTCTGGTCAAAGTCCCATACTGATTCTGTAGGTAGCTGTTTGATGTCTTTGAGCTCTGTTATACACTGTGATTCTGATTTAGGTTTCTTAAATTCCCGAATCATAGCATTTCTTACATCAACAAGCGTCCTATTCTGTGCTGCTGAGTATTTCATGAACCAAGTTAAGGCTCTTTCTCTTAGTGTGGTTGCTAACTGAACCAGTTTAACAGCATCATCATTAATTTGCTTAATTGTCCAAATGGCTTCACATAAGAACCAGTGCTGCTCAGGGTCTTCTATCCCTGTTCCTCTAAAAGTTGGTAGCTTCATGTCATCACCCATCCTTCTTGTGCTAGGTTGAGGTGAGGGTGCTGTAGCAGTGCTTCTGGGCTGGTTAAATAAAGGTGGTTCTGAGGTACTAGAAGTACCGTGTGGGCTACTAGAAGGTGTTACGGCGGGGTTATACTGAGCTCCGTCTGGTTTTTGCGGTGTAAAGGGGTGATAAGGGATATGAGCACTCCCTTGTCTTTCTATATGGCTTGCTCTAGGGACTTGGCTATCGTCTGGGCTAGACTCAAAAGAATATTGGTCAAGGCCTACTTTATATCATTTTCCACTACGAGTGCAACCAATAAGTTCAGGATCACTATCAGAATCTACGGACATTACTTGTCTATGCTATTCATCAGAAGCAATACATAGCTTTCCTTTTTCATACAGAAGCATTTTAATCCATAAGTTCAGAGAATTTAAGAACTTACCTCTGTGTACTTGGAATAAATTCCTCTCAGCTTCACTGAAACTCTTTCTTGTATCTACTGCAAACTCGGTGATGAAACCTTTCAGTAGACTATTCAACCAAAAGTCTACTGCGCGGGACACAGGATTGTCTATCCGCTTCACAATACTAACTAGCTCAGGCGTCCAAGCGACGGGTCGATCAATATGCACAGTAGGTCTAGAATCTGCTAACTTGGCTATCCAAGCGTGCAATTCCAGTGCGAATGTAACAAAGAAAATTTCGTGAAGGTCAGTATAAATATACTTCTGCAACCAGTCTTCTGTTTGGAGCGTAGAGCTTCTATTTTCTTGTTCAGCGAACTCTTTAGCCTTTGAATCAAACCAGTCTCCAATTTCTTTAGCTGTAGGATTCCAGTAACACATTTGTTAACTGAGCAGGTCTCAGTGTAACAGAACCTTGTGCTGGCTTCAGCAACAATCTCAGACGTCGCGGAAATAGTAAGTCTCACAGCAGCAAGTCGCAAGGCAACGGAACCATTTGTTCTCCTCGATCTCGCGCGTCGCCGAAATAACAAGTCTCACAACAGCAAGTCGCAAGGCAACGGAACCATTTGTTCTCCTCGATCTCGCGCGTCGCCGAAATAACAAGTCTCACAACAGCAAGTCACAAGGCAACGGAACCATTTGTTGGCTGCTTTCTTGGGCAGACCTGGGTTTTAATGAAGCGCAGCAACAAACCCCTAGGCGCACTGGCCCTCTCGGCAACGAGCTGCTCAGCAGCTCGAGGTCTCACCCGAAGTGGCTATGGGGGGGTTAAGGAATCAGATTTCCTTAACCTTGGTGACGCGGAGATGGTTCTTTCTCTTCCGGTTCCTCATATGTCGGTGGTCTAACTTGCCCGCAGGCCCCTCGGCTCAGCTGCGCGGCTTCCTCCCTCAGCAGGCCCGCTGCGCAGTTCTTCCGCTCTGGCGCAGAAGGCAACTATTCCTTGCGTCAACGCGCTAAGTACCTCCTTGCCCTGCGCGCCCAGCGCAGTAACGCCTTCCTCGCTCGCTGCCGCGACAGCGCTCCACCACTTCTTCAATAAGTTAACACTTATAGCTATCAAGGGACCTTCCCAAACTCACTTAACAGTTACAAAGATAATGCAAGAGTCTTGTATACACAGGTAATGAACTTAAATAGTTAATCATTCACGCAAACATTATAACAAGTAGAAATATGTGAAGTTCACCTCCTCGAGGGAAACCACGTCCACGGGAGTGTTATATTAACCAGAAAACGATAGAGTTATACAATATGCTGCGCACACAGCTGCAGCCTTAGATCTTTCCAGGAAACTCCACGCACACAGCTGGGAGCCCTTCTCTCAATCTAGTCTCTTCTCTACAGAGATTACAAAGGCGCAGACGTCAACTCAGACTGTCTGGCAACTCAGGGATTAGCTCCTCGGCTATCCGATTTCCACCCTAGTTCTACACACTCGGTAGAAAACATAACAAAGGATGATCAATCGCATGATCTATCCTCGAGACTGACTATCTAACAGTCTAACCATCTAACTATCCCCAAAATATCTAACTCTTCTTCTTATCATGTATACATATATATAGGTGGCCATGACGGTCACACCTTTACAAAACTGTGGGCCTTTCCCAACAGTGATTCCCAAAAACCCTAACCACGCACATGGCTAGGTGTACTGTAGGCGCCGCTTGTAGTCATGTCGCCGCTTCCTGCAGGCTCCTTGACTTCCGGCGCAGATTGTGGGCATGGGCGCTTGTCCTTCGCCTTCAATGCTCTGGTCCGTTGCTCCTCCTTGATCCGAGCAACCATAACTTCTGTACTTAGCCTTTAAATGAGGGTAGCTGAGCCCTCTACTCCATTGCCTTATTTATTATGGTAGCTGAGCCACCTTCATTCTTCTATGACGTGCGCGCGAGCTCTGCGATTTCCGGTCCGTGATCCTCGCTGAGCTTGTCCATCTGGCACCGTACTGCGCACCGTCTCCTTCTTGCCCAAAACTTAGTGCTTGTCCTAAAATTAGCACTTTCCTTTCATACTTGTGCTTTTTCCCCAAAATTCGCAGCTTTACCGCAGCTACGGCCTAGGCTCCAACACTTAGCTATGCGAGCTTGAGAAGTGAGTGAATGAATCAAATGAGAGACACAACCTCTCTATTTATACACTGACTTGTCCTGCCAATAACTTAACTGGGCCAACCTCCTAGTGAAGTCTAATAACCCAACCACTTAAATCAACCAGGGCCGAACCCACACTGGTGGTTTAATGACCCATCAAATATAAGTTGCGACACTTACAAATACAAATGACGACACTTATGACTGGAGGAATACAACATCTCCATCATGAATATAATAAGGTACAAGTGTAATACATAGAAGAATATCTTCTGAAGTTACAAATACATCAACAATCATCACACAGTACATCATCCTGATGTACATCATCATCTCATGATCATCTGGATCATCGTCATAGCGTCGTCCTGATGCACATCATCATCGCATGATCAACCTGATCATCGTCACAGCATCATCCTGATGCATATCATCTAGAGCATCTTCCTGATGCTCATCACACATGATCATCCTGATCATCATACATAGCAGCAACCTGAGCATCGTCTTGATGCTCATCACACAATGCTTACATCCACAACCATGGGAAGGATCCTCCTACCACCATGCTTGGAATGACTCCTGCAAATGTGTCCCACCACTTCTTCCTCGAAGTATCTTCTATCTGAAGAACACTAAGCCTCTCTCTGAAGTACTCAAACTTCAATATGGCTACTGGTATAGTCAACACATCTTCTATCTACTCATCAGTCACAACATACAGGAGCTTCACTGCTCCTCTCTGCACTATATCCCTGATATAGTGATATTTGATCTCAATGTGCTTCGACCTGTCATGGAACACTGGGTTCTCAGACAAATTCACACAACTTTGGTTGTTACAGAAGATATAAGTAGCATCCAACGGGAGATCAAATAACTCAGATAGTAGCTTACTTAGCCATACCGCCTCATAACTAGCCGAATAGGCTGCGACATATTCTGCTTCGGTTGTACTCAGTGCTACGCAGGATTGCTTCCTGCTAAACCAAGAGATCACACCTGATCCCATACTGAAGCAGCACCCAGAAGTGCTCTTCTTATCTGCAGCACTACCTGCCCAATCTGAATCAACATAACCCTCCAGGTTAAACTTTTGATTCGCATCATACTTGATCCCATAATCAATCGTACCCTCCAGGTACCTTAGAATATGCTTTACAACAATCAGGTGAACATGTCTAGGATCTGTCAGAAACTGGCTCAAGGTGTTCACCGCAAAGCAAATATCTGGTCTCGTGTTCGTCAGGTACATCAAGGACCCAATCATCTGATGATACACCATGACATCAACCGACTCTGATGAAGCATCACTCAATGGCTTTAGGTTCGATGCCATAGGTGTGGCCATGGCCTTGCAGTCCATCATCCCGAACCACTTCAGGATCTCTGCTGCATACTTCCCTTTTCCAAGGAAGATTCCATCTGCACTCTGCCACACCTCCATACCTAGAAAGTAATGCATCATGCCCAAGTCCTTCATCTTGAACTCGGCAGCAAGCTTCCTCTTCGTGTCAGCAATCAGTCTATCCTCACCTGTCATAAGCAGGTCATCCACATACAATAGGAGTATCACTGGATTGCCTTCCTCAACCTTGTAGTAAAGGTTGGAATCAGCTTTACTCTTGGTAAAGCCCAAATTGGATAGGAAGCTGTCTATCCTGCCGTACCATGTCTTAGGAGCTTGCTTCAAGCCGTACAAGGATTTCTTCAATCTGCACACATATGACTCCCTGTCATGTGTCTCAAAACCAAGTTTCTGCTCCACATACACTTCCTCTTCAACTACACCATTCAAGAAAGCTGTCTTGACATCCATTTGATGTATCTTCCACTTCATCACTGCAGCTAGGGCAAGTACTATTCTGATGGAAGTGTATCTAGCTACAGGAGCAAAGTCTCTTCATAATCTATCCTCTCTTTTTGGGAGAAGCCACAAGCAACACATCTTGCATTGTATTTCTCTATGCTACCATCTGCAGCATGATTGATCTTGTAGATCCACTTGGAAGTCACAACAGACTTCCCTTCTGGTCTCGGGACTACATCCCAAACATCATTCTTCATGATTAACTAGTATTCCTCGATCATGGCATTCTTCCATTACTGCATCCTGGATCATGGGAACTTTAGATTCTTCAATATCTTCAATAGATAGTTTTCTTTGAACTTCGTTGCTGGAACAAATGTTGTAGTCCTTCTTTTGTAGGTGATTGTACACGATCTTTTCTACAAGTTAAATTCAATTGCATGATTAGAAACTTCTCATAGTTTACAGAACAAAGTCTTACACATAAAGGCATATGTCATACAGTCATGCAATTATCTTAGCCAATGCTTCAATACAACATTTATCCATATCTCGTAACTTTCTAGATGCCTTCCATCTCTACCAAAACATTGTTAAGAGTGTGCACAACTCCCAACATGTCCGCAAAGAGGTTTCATTCTATATAAGTAGCAATGGAGTGTTGTACAGTACCATAGGCCACTTACCCATTACTTAGATATCAGTAGGATCTTGTTCATTAATGCAACTTTTCTATTATGCATAATATACATCCTAAATCTAGGAACATAAGTATGTACATGAATGAACAACATCATTTAAGTAATCATATATACAGGAAATGACAATTCAAATACTTATCTTTGTTTGGTTGTTGGGTGGACTCCCTCTCAATCTTTGCTTCCTTGCAGGAACTACTAGAGTGAGCTCCCTCTTCATCTTTGCTTCTTGGATTATATGTCTTTGAACTTATATCCATCCTGGACCACTATGCATGCTTAAGTGTGCACTAGTGTCATCCTCAAGATCTCATACATAATCATACATGCATTAGTATAATCTCAATACTATCAAAACATTATGATTCTAAATAATCTTAAACATGTATGGTTATAGTCATTTCATACACAGGTAATTTATTGCAAGCATTAGTATTTCAGGGTTTCATGGAGGACTTCTTTTGCTCATGCATATTCTTATTTGACCATTGGACTCTTCTAGTTTGACATATCATCAATCAAGGTAAGAAGCATAATATGTGTAAACCCATGATTATTCAAACCTATAACTTCATGAATAATCATTATCGATCATACAAAAGCATACTTATATGAGACCCTAACACAAGGTAGGATTCTAACTTGATATAGGAAAACATACCTGGATTATCATGCTTGTCTAACATACCCAAACAATGTCTTCTTTGTTCTCTTAGAGACCTTGTACTAGCAACCTGCATATCTCATAAGTTAATAATTGTAGAACCCAGTTATACATAGCTCGTAAGTAGAGCTTCTATGTGATCCATGACTATGGATGAGTCTTTGTCTTCATGTCACCATGGTCATATGCTCTTGATCTAGAACTTGATTTGTCTTTCTTGATGTACCCTTCATGTTAGTGGACAACATCATCCTCATACAACACCACAGTGTATTAGTACAATCATAAGTGTCATACCCCTAATCAATGAATGTCTTCTATCATTCACATGCATCCATACTTTTACTAGGGTGATAAGACAAGTCTAAAATTAATCAAGATTGTAATAACCTCAATAATATGAAGACAAACATATCATAAAATTAATCATGAACAAATTTGAAAATATACCTATATCTCCTCAAGTCATACCTTTCGGGATTGCTTGTAGACTTCTTATGTAAGGCCTTAGCCTCATCTCCCTCTGGAACTGGAATCTCTTCACTTATGTAGGTGTCCAATTCATCCTCTTATAGGATTAACCCAATCCACTTTGATTTGCTAAAACTGGATTTGGAGCTGGATTATGGTTTGTCAGAGAAACCCTAAAAATTCAAACCTTGAATTTCAAACTTTTGATTGGATGAAAAGATGCGCCTTGCTGAGCGGATCAAGCTAGTATACTTCAATTTTGAAATCTACAAGATTTGACCTCTCAAAATTTCCTTTGAAACTTTCGGATCTTCTGGTGAAAATCCCGAACTAGGGTTTGATAATGCTCGGGGTTCTTCCCATCCAAAAGGTTTGATCTTGTGCTCTAAACTTCGATTTTCCTGAGGAGCATCCAGCTGTGGTCACAGATTCCAAAAATTTCAACTTTTGCAAAAACCCTAATTTTCCACCTTACCGATCAAAATCCCGAACTAGGGTTTGATGATGCACGGGGTTCTGGCCAACCAAAAATTTCGATCTTGGTCTGTAAATTTCTATTTTGATGTGGAGCATCCAGCCGTGGTCTCATATTTCAAAAATTCCAACTTTCTCTGAAACCCTAATTTCCCATAGCAGTGACGATCCAAAAATGAAGGTGCTCAGAATCCAATTCTGTTTGGATAGAATTATATGCCATATTGTTTCTGATGTATCTCTAAAATTTTGGATCCTTGGGGTCTGAAAATCCGGCTTGTGCTAGATTGACCTATCATCTTTCCAACACCATAGATCTGACCTCAAATTGATTCTTTGAGAGAGAGATATGCCAAGTGTCGAAACGTGACCTGTTTATGGGATGAAACCGTATAGCTAACTTGTACAGCAGTCCAAGTGTCACTGTTTCAACATAGACCTATGAAATGCAGACCTGTGAAAGTAAAGTCCATTCATTAACTATCACTTTTTACGAAATTCCATTTGGAGCTTCCTAGCCCGAGATATGACCTTTTTTCCTAGGTCACCTATTTAGGACTGCATTCTAGAAGAGGAATAAACCCTAACTTGTACAGATCATATCTCACAAAGTACAATGAATATGGAACTATCCTTTGGACACAAGGTACATGGACATTTCATCTTCGACCTGTAGATGTTTAAGATCCTCAACCTTCACCAAAATGGATTTATAGAGAAAGTTCCACGATGGCTAGTTTTTACTATACCAAGCCAGAGCTTCCAATTTGTCAAAGTGAAACAAGTGTCATAAATGTCATACCATGCCTTCCTTCAGGCTAGCTCTGATACCATGTTAGTTTTTTAGCATTTAATTCAATCTGATCTAGGATCTTAACTGAGAGAACAACATGTACATCATATCAAACACAAGAGATAAGAGACACAAAGCATTTCATCGGGGAAAACCAAGAAGGTGAAAAACCCCGCAACTTCCTCAGAGATAGAATAAGCACCAATATAAGGATCACAAAGATGAATCCCCAAAAGATAAATGTCTGCAGCAGCTACTCCTCCTCCACTTGTGCGCACTCCTCCTCTCTCTCACTAATGAGAAGTGAGTGAATGAGTGAATCTTGGTTTGTGCGCACTCCTTCTCTATTTATACACTACTTCACTTGTCTTTTAACTTTAACTAGGTCGGCCCCAAATTAACCACTTAAAATAATGTTGACTAGGTCGACCCCCACTAGGGTTGTCTAATAACCCTTCAACCCACATGACTCATACAGGGACGACCCCATCAAGGTGGTCTAATAACCCATCAAGTATAAGTTATGACACTTACAATATAACTTGCGACACTTGCAAGTACAACTGACGACACTTCCAATCAGAGGAACAATACATCTTCGTTGTGTTAATTTTTCAATAATTTCATTCCATTATCATTAGGATCTCCAAGAGAATAACATGTACAACATATCAATCATAGACACAATAGCAATCGCAGAAGAGACATAGAGTTTCACCGGGGAAAACCAAGAAGGTGAAAAACCCCGCAACTTCCTTAGAGATAGAATAAGCCCCAGTACAAGATCACAAGGATCAAACCCAATAAGATGTATCTAGCAGTTTCTCCTCCTCCTCCACATGTGCACCACTCTCTCTCACAGCTAATGCGAGCTTGAGTAGTGAGTGAATGAATAGAATGAGAGAGGCAAACCCTTTATTTATACACTCACTTGACTTGCCAATAAATCACTAGGGCCGACTTCCTAATGAATCCTAATAAACCAACCACATGACCTAACTAGGGCCGACCCCACACTGGTGCTCTAATAACCCATCAATACAAATGATGACACTTACAATGTAACTTGCGACACTTGCAAATACAAATGACGACACTTCCAATCAGAGGAATAAGACATCCCTGTTGGATATACAATAAAGTACAAATGTAATATACAAGTAAATATCTTCCGAAGTTACAAATACATCAACACTCCCTCTTAACTAGGAAGGTATTCTGAACACAGGTCATCAATACATATTGGCGCAAGTCTTCAATTCTGGAGCAGGATCATCATCATTGGATCACGGAGCATCATCATCATCACTGCTGATCATCATCACTGCTGCTGTACTTGACATCTCGATCATTGGGCTATCTCATAATTATTCTCGTCATAGGAAGTTCTACAGAGCCAGCCCTTTTTGATGCTGGATGTAGGCCCACCACTTGTAGGTTTTCATCAACACTGGCCATACTGTGGAACCCTCAAGACTTATTACGTGCATCACAAAGCCTCAAAAGAGTATCCTAGGATCCTTTATGTGCCGAAGCATGACAAGAAAGATCTCCTAGGTCAACTTACATGTGACTCCCACCACAATGCCTCGAAAGAGTATCCCAGGATCCTTTATGTGTCGAAGCACGACAGGCAAGATCTCCTAGGTCTACTTACATGTGGTCACCACAAAGCCTCGAAAGAGAATCCCATGACTGATTACGAGCGTACTGCTCAACTTATCAGATCTCCCAGGTCTAGTTACATGTGGTCATGGAAAAACCTTGAAAGAGCATCCCAGGACTGATTACGAGCATACTGCTCAACCTATTAGATCTTCGAGGGTGCTATTATATGCCATAGGACAAAGCCTCGAAAGAGTATCCTAGGATCCTTTATGTGCCACAACACGACTAATAAGATCTCCCAGGTCTAGTTACATGTCCTCCTAGATAAATGCCTCGAAAGAGTATCCCAGGATCCTTTATGTGCTGCGGCATGACTGACAAGATCTCCCAGGTCAACTTACATGCTCATCTGCACAACCTATCCATGTCCACAGAGTATCAGCCCGATACTCACCATACATCATCCTGATGTACATGATCATACTGATTATCATCATAGCATCGTCCTAATGCATATCATCCAGAGTATCATCCTGATATTCATCACACATGATCATCCTGATCATCATCACTGCATCGTCCTGATGCATGTCATCTAGAGCATCGTCCTGATACTCATCACACATGATCATCCTAATCATCGTCACCACATCATCCTGATGCATGTCATCCAGAGCATCGTACTGATACTTATCACACATGATCATCCTAATCATCGTCACTGCATCGTCCTGATGCATATACATATACATGATCCAACTGATCATACAAAGCATCCAACTGATGCATATCATTATACATGATCCAACTGATCATACAAATCATCCAACTGATGCATATCCAAAGTAGTAACTGGAGCATCGTCTTGATGCTCATTACATAGCACTTACATCCATAGCCATGGGAAGGATCCTCCTCTCACCATGCTTGTAATGGCTCCTGCAAATGTGTCCCATCACTTCTTCCTCGAAGTATCTTCAATCTAAAGAAAACCAAGCCTCTCTCTGAAGTACTCAAACTTCACTCTGGCTAGTGGTTTCATCAACACATCTGCAACCTGCTCGTCTATCACAACATACAAGAGCTTCACTGCTCCTCTCTGCACCATATCCCTGATATAGTGATATTTGATCTCAATGTGCTTCGAACTATCCTGGAACACTGGGTTCTTAGACAACTTCACACAACTCTGGTTGTCCCAAAAGATACCAGTAGCATCCAACGGGAGATCAAATAACTTAGATAGTAGCTTACTTAGCCATACCATCTCATAACTAGCCGAACAGGCTGCGACATATTCTGCTTTGGTTGTACTCAGTGCTACGTAGGATTTCTTCCTGCTAAACCAAGAGATCACAACTGATCCCATACTGAAGCAACACCCATAAGTACGCTTCCTATCTGCAGCACTGCCTGCTGCAGATAATGGACCCTGTCCATGCCGAAGGAGCATTTTTCCAAGTTTGCATATAGTTTGTGTTTCCGCAGGGTGTGCAGAACCTGCTGAATATGCTGCAAGTGTTCCTCCCAAGTCTTGCTGTAGATGAGGATGTCGTCCAAATACACCACTACAAAATTGTTGGTGAAAGGTCGTAAGATATCGTCCATCATCCTCATAAAAGTTGCTGGAGCATTTGTCAAACCAAAAGGCATGACCAGCCATTCAAAAAGACCTTCTTTTGACTTGAAGGCAGTCTTCCATACATCTGTCTGTTCTATTGGGACCTGGTGGTAGCCCGACTTCAGATCAATCTTACCGAAGTATTTGGCCCCCGTGAGCTGATCAAGGAGGTCGTCGATTCGGGGAATCGGGTACCGGTTACGGACTGTGATTTTATTCAGGACCCGGTAATCAATGCAGAGTCACCAGGTCCCATCTTTCTTCTGCACCAGCACGATTGGGCTCCCACAAGGTGATGAACTGGGACGGATGTGCCCCTTGTGGAGCAATTCTTGGATCTGCCTCTTGATCTCCTCGTTTTCCAAAGAGAGCGGCGATAGACTGGCCCATTGGGTAGCGGTGCACCTGGGGTCAGATCGATGGGATGCTTGACCTGGCAGTGTAGAGGTACCCCCATCAGAGAGGAGAAGATATCTGAGTATCCTTCTACCACCTTATCCACTTGCTTCTGTTGTGTGTATAGATCGGTCGCGGAGGCCCGGGATGTGGCTGCGATCTTTCTTTCACTCTGAGAGTGAATCACGAAGAAGACAAATTTCCCGGTCTGAGAGATGACCTTCCTGCATTGCTTGGCAGAGATCAAGGAAATAGCACTAGGAGGGACTGCCTCGGGTATCCTGTACAATTTCCTGTTCAAAGAAATAATAACACTACGAGGCCTAGACTCATATACAGCATGACGTTTCCATAAATAAGGTTGGCCCAAAAGAACATCTGAAACTTCGAGAGGAGCAACATCACACAATACCTCGTCCTTGAAGGGCTTGATGCCGTATGGCAGTCGGCACTGTTGGCTGACGCGGAGATCGCTTCCTTTATGGAGCCATCCAATGGTGTAGGGTTGTGTGTGCGGCGTTGTCGGCAGGGCCAGGCGCTTGACGACCTCTGCTGAGATGAGATTCTTCTGGATACCGCTATCAACGATGAAATGCAGCGGGGTGCCTTTTACCCACATCTGTGAATGGAAGAGGCGTTCTCCTTCTTCTGGCTCGTCTGGTTCATCAGGCTGGAGCTTGGTGGTGGCAACGGTGGCACTGGGTTCCGCGTCAATGATTCGTCTTCCCCTTTCTGGTTCAGACTCAGAGTCAGAACTCGCATCTGATTCAGATGCTTTCACTTCGGCCACCAGCGACTGCTTTGAGCGGCAATCAATAGTGTTATGCCAAGGGCTCTTATGGAAGTCGCACCACTTCTCGGTATCTTTCTTTGTTTTTCCGGTGTCCTTCTTTGCTTGCGGCTTGGACTGGTTGTCCTGATGCTGTCCATCTTTGCTCTGTCCTTTATTCTGTGGGTTGGGGATGCCCTTTCCTGTCTTTTGCTGTGAAGGGTTCCCAGGCCCAAATTGCTGTGTCTTTTGTTTGAGCTTCTGCTCGATTTTGACAGCATATCGGTAGGCCGCACCCAAGGAAGAGATGTCCAAAAATTCCATTTCGGTCTGGATGTATCTATGCAAACCACCGCGATACTTGAGCACTAGATGTCGCTTTGAATCTTTGATACCCAGCTTGGTGCGCAAGGTATGGAAGATATTTGTGAACTCTGGCACTGCTTGGTCTCTTTCTTGTCGCAGTGTGGTCCATTTGGTATACAAATCGTCATAACTTCCAACAGGGTAGTATTGTTCCTTAATAGCATCCTTGAAGGATTCCCAGGTGGCCGTGACTGAAAATAATGAGGCTTCTTCTGTGTCCTTTTGCTCGCAGAATGTCTCCCACCAATCTTTGACATGGGGAACGGCTTTGAGGAGCGCAAAAGTAATCTTTTCTTTATTCGAAAAGTTATGGACAGAAAAATACCCTTCTAGTAGACTCAACCACTTATCTACAGCATCTGCGTCTATTTTTCCTTCAAATATAGGGATATCAAAGTTGATTTGTACCTTTAAGGGGGCGGCGCCTCCGCTCGAGGAAGATGCGTCGCTTGTTGGTAGTCGCCGAAGGATTTGCGCGAAATTATCCATCATCTCGTTCCTCTGCTGCGTGAGGGCTTCCTCAAGCAACATTTTGATAGGATCTCCTGTCCCATCATCTTTCTTTTCTCTTGCCATGAGAGGTCGCTTGGGCGTGCGAGAGCTTTTGTCCTCAAGAGAAACAAGCTCGAGACCCAATTCTTTGTACCCTGACCTCGTTGGGGACATGCATTAAGACGACAAGGAGCAGACCGCTCTGATACCACTGATCCGGATTTTATGAGTAGAACGAAATGAATACAGATTATTATCAGATGCTTAACACAAAATAACAGAGATACAGTAAAACTGGTTTTCTATTCAATAAGGAAATAAGCTAGAACTGTAAAATGCAGTGGAAACAAGCTTGCTGGAATGGTGGCAGCTTATCTCTGAGAAGAGATGTGACGACTGCTCTCATTTCGCAAGAAGATGGTTACAATGAGGCTCTCAAGGCCTTTTTACAATAAACAGGAATGTCAAAAACCCTAGACATCCAAAAACCTAACCCTAGGAGATGAAGCGCCAAAAGTCATGTGGGCCCTGTTTGGGTAAGTTAGTACATCAACTTCCCTGGGTCGTAACTTTTGCATACGATCTCCGTTTGGGGCGCTTGGTAGCCCGTTGGAAAGGTCTATCCGAGATTTACAACTTTCAACTGGGGCCAAATGCATGCCAAAGGAAACCATTTGGCCCCCCAAATTGCCAAAAAAGGTCGTTTAGGGCCTCAAAATGGCCCCGAAAGTTTAGGCCCCGAAAAACTGCTAAAAATAGTACAATACCAAAATTGCCATAAAACTGTTTTGAGCTAGTTGGAAAGGTGGGTGGCCACCAATATCCACCTGGATCAGCAAGCCTTCTATGCCAAAGTTCACTTGGCTCCATGGATTCATGTACCATGGCATGTTCAGGTTGTCCCTTCAATTTGTACAATCCTCCCTCTTGCTCTCCAATCACTACTGCATCATCTATGGTCTTACCTTTTGGCCACATGAGTACTTGAGAGATAGTACCTGTGAGAGAAGAGATTAGAACATATTCATCTTCACTTGATGAGTCATCATTTTATGCTCTAGTATTCTTCTTGGGAGGTTCATCATCCTTAGCAACATGAGCATGATATCTCTTCTTGCTGCCCTTCTTCTTGTTGTTGAAGTTGCTTTTGTTGTTCCTTTTGTTCTTGGGACAATCTGAGGAAAAGTGTCCTTTCTCATTACATGTAAAACATCTTAGATCTTTCTTATCTCTATGATGATGGTGTGGAGTTTTCTTGTGATAAGATTGCTCCCTCTTGGACTTTCCTTTCTTGGTGTGTACTGTGAGAGCTTGATCTTCATATCCCATCTTTTCTTCTCGGGCCACAAGCCTAGCTTCTTCTTGTGAACATTCCTCCCATAGTCTACTGAAATAGATCAGTTTCCTTCTTGCACAGATTCCTTGGATGAAGGAGTCCCATGACCTAGGTAGGCCATTCAATGTGGTCATTACAATTTCACTATTCTCCACTACTTCATCCACAGCTTCAAGTTGTTCCTTGATTTGAGAGACCTTAGAAAAATAGGATTGAATGGTCTCTCCATTCTAAAGCTTTACCCCTTTCAATTGGTTTTGCAGAGTCATCTTTTGATTTACGTTCTTTCCTTCAAACAATTTGGTCAAGGAGTCAAACATTTCCTTAGGTGTCTTTAGGGAAGACACATGAGGTATGAGATGGTCTTTGATAGAATCAGTAATGATTCTCTTAGCCTTGACTAGGTTTTTCTTGTGTAAGTATTTAACCTCTTCTCCCTCCGGGACAGGAACCTCTTCACTTATGTAAGTGTCCAACTCATTCTCTTCTAGGATTAACCCAATCCTATACTTCCAGGATCGGAAGTTATCAGCCCCTTCAAGCTTGTCCTCAAGCTTGGTGTGGTGAGACATCTTAAAGAGTACTTCAAATGGAAATAGAAAATATTTAGGTCTTACCACTTGATTTGTTGAAAACTGGATCTAGAGCTGGATTAAGTTTTGTCAGAGAAACCCTAAAAATTCAAAATTTGAATTTCAAATTTTTGAAAGGATAGAAAGATGCGCCTTGTTGAGCTGGTCAAGCTAGTATACTCAAATTCTGAATTCCGCAAAGTTTCACCCCTCAAAATTGCTTTTGAAACTTCCAGATTCACTAGACAGGACCCTGAATTAGGGTTTGGTTTTATCAGAGCTTCACCCAACCAAAAAGTTCAATCCAAAGCTCTAAACTTTTATTTTTAAGAGGAGCTTCCAGCCGTGGTCTCGGATGTGAGAAATTCCAATTTTTGCAGAAACCCTAATTTTTAGGTCAAAAACTAAAAATGCTCAGAATTGAATTCTGCCTCGACAAAAAGATGCGCCCTTGCTAGGAGAGTCAATCTAGCCTCCTGCCTTTGATGATCTGTGGAGAGAAACCCAAATAATAAGAAGCCCTAGCTTCTGCAGCTACACAGTGCCTTCTTCTTAGGTCAGCTCTGATACCATGTTAATTTTTTGATAATTTCATTCCATTATCATTAGGATCTCTAAGAGAATAACATGTAAAACATATCTACAACATATCAATCATAGACACAATAGAAATCACACAAGATACATAGAGTTTCATCGGGGAAAACTAAGAAGGTGAAAAACCCCACAACTTCCTCAGAGATAGAATAAGCCCCAATACAAGATCACAAGGATCAAACCCAATAAGATGTCTCTATCATATGCTCTTCCTCCTCCACATGTGCGCCACTCTCTCTCACAACTAATGCGAGCTTGAGTAGTGAGTGAATGAATAGAATGAGAGAGGCACACCCTCTATTTATACACTGACTTGACCTGCCAATAAATCACTGGGGCTGACTTCCTAATGAATCCTAATAACCCAACCACATGACCTAACTCGGGCCGACCCCACACTGGTGGTCTAATAACCCATCAATACAATGATGACACTTATAATGTAACTTGCGACACTTGCAAATACAAATGATGACACTTCCAATTAGAGGAATAAGACATCTCTGTTGGATATACAATAAAGTACAAATGTAATATACAAGTGAATATCTTCCGAAGTTACAAATACATCAACACGTTGGGGATACAATAAAGTACAAATACAATATACAAGTGAATATCTTCCGAAGTTACAAATACATCAACAGTTTGATAAATCATGGTTGGTTCAATTAGCTACTGGAACAAAAAGAAAAGGGACTAATTATGTAAAAGAATGTGAATTACTGATGAATCAGTTTAGGACCCATGTTAAATTGAATGTGTTACCTTTAGGTTCTTACGATGTTCTGATTGGAATGGATTGGTTAGAGAAGCATAGAGTGGTATTAAATTGCTTTGAAAATACTTTTACTTGTTTGAATGATGAATGTGAAACTGTGACAGTAAAATGAATTCCTAGAAAGACATCTGTTAGACAAATTTCTTCTTTACAAGTTAAAATGGTTTTTCGTAAATGGTATAACATGTTTTCTATAAATGTAATTAATGACGAACAATTAACTAAGGAAGATAAGTTAAAGTTGGAAGACATACCCATTCTAAAGGAATTTTCTGATGTATTCCCGGAAGAAATTCCAAGACAACCTCCGAAAAGGGAACTTGATTTCACCATTGAGTTAGTATCAGGAGCGGTACCAAACTCAAAGGATCCTTACAGAATGAACATTTTGGAGCTTAATGAACTTAAATCACAGCTTAAGGAAATGATTGATAAAAATTATATAAGGCCCAGTGTGTCTCCATGGGGAGCACCTGTAATTTTTGTTAAAAAGAAAGACGGAACTATGTGCTTATTCATAGATTACCTTCAGTTAAATAAAATAACCATAAAGAATAAACATCCTTTGCCTCTCATTGATGATCTGTTTCATCAACTACACGACATGAAGATATTTTCTAAGATAGACTTGAGGTCGGGGTACAATCAAGTCAGAATTAAAGATGAGGACATCTTTAAGAATGCATTTAGAACCCGTTACGGGCACTACGATTTGGTGGTTACGCCTTTTGGGCCGACCAACACTCTAGCAGTTTTCATGTGTCTTATGAATAATGTTTTACATTAGTACTTAGATAAATTTGTGATTGTTTTTATTGATGATATTCTAATTTATTCTAAGACTAAAGAAGAGCATGACGAACACTTAAAAATAATTTTATAAGTGTTAAGAGAACACCAACGTTACGCTAAGTTCAGCAAATGTGATTTCTATAAAGATAAAATACAGTACCTATGGCATGTGATATCCAAGGATGGAATCGTAGTAGACCCGGACAAGATAAAAGCAAATAATGAATGGTCTTCCCCTAAAGACGTAACTGGTGTATGATCTTTTATGGGAATTATAGGTTATTATCGTAAATTTATATAGGGATTCTCTAGAATAGTGAATCCTATAACATATTTACAAAAGAAAGGTAAGAAATTTGTGTGGGATAAAAAATGTGAAGAAAGCTTTAAGAAACTAAAAGAGTTGTTAACAACGACACCTATTCTAAAAATTGTCAATCCAAACAAGGATTTCATTGGATGCACTGATGCATGCAATGATGGACTTGGTGGGGTCTTAACACAAGAGGGTCATGTGATTGCATATGAATCTAGGAAGTGAAAGATTCATGAGAAAAACTATGCAACTTATGACTTAGAGTTGGATGTCATAATACATGCATTAAAGATGTGGTGCCATCACTTAATTGGAAGAAAATTTTCTTTAATGACAGATAATAAAAGTTTAAAGTATTTGTTGGGTCAACCAAATCTGAACGCAAGGCAAGCTAGGTGGCTAGCTTTCCTTAGCGAATATGATTTCGAGATTCAACACATTAAGTGTAAAGAGAATAAAGTTGCTGATGCCTTAAGCAGAAATGCCATGTTAAATTTTATTTCAGCAATCATCAATTATAAAACTGATCTAGAAAATCAGATTAAGGAAAGAATCAGAATGGAGGAAAAATATCAGAAATTAATTAAAAAGGTTGCTGAAGATAATGCTGAAAATTTAATAACAGATTTCAGAATTGATGAAAGAGGGTTATTGCTGTATAAAAACAGACTTTATGTGCCTAATGTTGCTGAAATTAAGTTGTTGATTTTGAATGAATTGCATAAAAGTCCATACTCAGGACATCCTGGCTACCAAAAGATGATAACAATGCTGAATGTAAAATCTAAAATGAGTTGCTTAAAGTTAGGAAGTTGTGCTAAACTAGCACCAAGGCATTGTGGACCTTTTGAAATATTGTCCAGAGTAGGACCAGTGGCATAATCCAGTTGACAGGTTAATGCTAGGACCTAAGTTATTAAAAGAAATGGAACTAACCATGAAACAGGTTCAAGGCAATTTGAAAATTGCACAAGATAGACAGAAAAGTCATGCATATCTCAAAAGAAATCAAAAATATTTTTAAGTTGGTGAGCATGTGTTCCTCAAGGTAAAACCTAAAAAGAGCTCCTTAAAGTTAGGAAGCTGTGTTAAACTAGCACCAAGGTATTGTGGACCTTTTGAAATACTGTCCAGGGTAGGACTAGTGGCATATCAGTTGGCATTGCCACCTAATCTTAAAGTACATAATGTATTTCACATCTCTCTTTTGAGAGTTGGAAAGTAATATACAGGTGGAATATCCAAATCTATTCCAGGAGGAACTAGAGGATGATGAAAAAGTAACATCGAGGACGATGTTGATTTTAAGAGGGGGTGTTTGTCATATACCCAAATTTTGAACATTTTATATTGTCAGAAAAACATTATGTTTTATTTTACTGTAAAGTCTTATGTTATTGACCAAGTGGGGTCAAGGATGACTGTAATTAATTACTCTGAATATTTTATTATTAATAAATAAAAGAGGAGAAAAATACCCAAATGAGACTGTTGAATGAGTGTTCACTGACCCACTAGGAGGAATGGATTGAGGTGGAGAGAAAACTGACACTTAGCAGCATCCTCAACTCACTTCTAACTATTGCAGGGGGAAACTTCCCTATTTTTATGGTCATGTTCCCCAAGAAAATGGAACTAAGCAAGTGGATCATTTACTAAAAACAATTGACCAAAAGACCTAGGCATGCTTTATCTACCCATCGATTTTAGCAGGAGGCTGTTCATTCTTACCTTGTGATAATTTATGGAGCACAAGAGATTCGATAAGGGGAAGGTTAGAAGTGATTGAGTGAACTAAGACTGCATTCTGAACTAGTGCAACCACATTATTGAGTTCAATATTGCTAAAAGCAAAAGTACTACTGTCAAGTGCTATTGTTGAGTTGCAAAGGAATTTATTCGATTTCTCCACACAACATTTTCGTCTTGGTGGTTGAGTGAATAGGCTCGGGGTCCTAAGGCAAGTAATCTTGGCTTTCTTCAGGAAAAGTTTGGGTGGAATGGGATCCTTTGTCTGTTTGTCTCATCTACAGTTACCAGGTTCAAATTGCGTTATCTTATTTACCTTCTGCCAAATGAATGAATTTATGTTATCAGTTTTCTAGTTAATTCTGGATATTTTGAACTATTATTAAATGTTTTACTTCTGCAATTTATCTACTCGGAAAATTTATACATCTGTTAGGTTAAAATGCTATTTGGATAGTTAAAGTTAAACTGATGAATGATAGACTAAAAATGCTTTCATGCATTTTTCCCCACACTGTTTTTAGTGTCATACTCTAGTACATGGAAGATGTAATTAAAATAGATTTGAGTGAATTAGTTTCATAAATAAATCTATAATATTTCAGTACTTAAATACTGTCTTATTTGCAATAAACATCATAGAATTTATCTAGGAAACATAAATATTTTTATGCATATGCTTAGCAACAGAAACCTTGATTTATTCATAATAGTTTGATGTTCTAAATCATTCTTTTATATGTTAAACTATAGCAATGCATTCATCAGAATCAAAGTAACTTATACATAAATGCAGAGAATTGTTTTAATACAAATTCATTTTATAAACAATAGTATTACAAATATTTATCATCAAATTAGCCTTTAAAAACAATATGTTTCTCTATTACAAACCCTAATAATATCGAAACTTTTAGTGCAATATTTTATAAACAAACGAAGTTTAAATACTGCAGTAAAAGAAATAGTAACCATACATCTATTTACATTATTACACAGTATTGGTAATATGACATATTGTCACCTTATTGCAATACGAATTTAATTATCAATTGACTTAAACCATAAATAATACAAAACAAATAGCAGCTAAATAATCTGTCGATTATCCTAGGGTTCAAACCCTGTTCATTAGCTTTACATACTAATACTATGATAACTTTTCATTTGTTTAACAAAACGAAAGAGTATTGCGAGACCAGGGTTCGATACCCAAAGGGTTCACCCACACAGTCTAAATTTAATAACAATACAAGTTACCTTATACATAACAAGTTCAGGGTTTGAAACCCTCAAGTAATTTCACAAACAAATCTTAAGGAATGTTGAGTTTTCACGATAGGGTTTATAACTCAGCCATACGGCTATGTTTATAATTAACTCTATACATTTTAAACATTCAAAACACATTACAAAATAACAATGAATGCTGAGAGATTTCTCTTAGGCTAGCATTTCAATATTCTTTTGAATAATGCAATTATCCTTTCAAATTTATATAAATAAATTACAGGAGAAAACAATACAAGTTGAGGTCGAGGGTTCAACCCTCTCTATATCTTGTTTAATCATAAACACAACTAGATCCTAAAACCCTAAACACCATAAAATCTTATCAACACATTTTATCAAAATGCTGAGGGTAAAACCCCTAAGTTTTCCAAGCAAAAACCGTATACATTTAATCTTTAAGCAGTTACACAGTAAGCGTTGAGAAACCAAAGAAGGTAGTGCGAGGGTTCAATCCTCCCTGTACCAAAATTGGCCATACGGCTTATAAAAGTTTACAACTGACTATGGAAAACAAAATTTAAACAAAACCAAACTCTCAGCTAACCAAAACGAAGATCGACATTTTTCCTTTGTTCACCAAAAACCTTCTGAGTTTTATGGATTCCCACAAGGGAGTCACCGAGGATTACCAAGGCTTTTAAGCTCTTATCCCTGTTGTTTAAACTTAAAAAACCAACGCCAAGGAAGCACCTGTCAACACAAAATTACAATGTGGTTAAAATTTGGGCGTAGCTCAAACTTAAACATAAAACTGTTTTAATGTTAAACCCTCGAAGAAATACAGGAAGGAGGCCATGACATTACCTATTTAAGAAATTCTCGTATCGTGCCTGAACACTCTGCAACATTCAAGTCATTCGGCATCAACACCAGAGTTGCACGATTCACCATCAAATGTAGTAAGTTATAGATCGGTAATGGTTTGGCTCATATATCCTCATGGTAAAAACAAATGAGAACTACAGGTCTCGACATCGAACCCCGGGAGCACTATCTTGCAAACCCTAAAAACCCAAGAGCCTGTCGGCCTCTCTCCCAATTTGCTTTACCAAATGAATGCTACAGTTAGTGCTTCGTCGAGTTAGTGCATAGTGTATCTAGGGTTTTACACAATAACCAAAACCTTCACGTGGATCCATGCCACGAGGGTTGCCAATAGATAATTCACCAAAACGCTTTTAATGAACTTTGATTGGCATATCTACCGGTTAAGTGCCTACCAACGCATGATCCACCGAGACCTTAGTTATGGTCTTCACTATAGTTTCTCATATGATTATTTCGAATAGCCCAAAATGGTATGTTGGGCATAAAATCAAGATTATAATATATAGTTTCGACTCATGGAAATTCAAAGATGCCATACTATGTTTAAAATGTAAAGTTTGTGCATATAGTTTTTAAATATCGAGCGATAAGAATAGATGCATAAGGTTTACAACTAATAACATTGGTATATAAACTTATAGTTATAAATAGGTCTGACATAGAGGTTAGCACATAGTATTAAAACCCTTAGTATAGGTTTGGTCATAATCGAAGTTGATCACTTTACAATTAAACTCAATACAATTAAAGTATAATGGTGTAAACATGTTTTATGTAGAAAGTGTAAATGTTACGTACTCATACAAGTATTTTGTCCTTCAAAATATATAACAAATAATAGGTGACATGGTATTTTTTAAACCTGCAAAACTGATGATCAAAACTAAGGTAGATCTCACCTATGGGAAAATCCAGTTCTTTAAACTATATAAACATCAGAGGCTACTTAAAGTTTAAATGAGTCCTTTTTACATATATCGTTATTACCTTGGAAAGAATTCTCTATCTTACCTGAGATCTACGACATAAGTTTCAAGAGCATTATCTATTTAGCTAAATAAGCCTCGGGGTGCCCATAGGACCCCTTCATCATCAAGAAAATCAAACAGTTAGTACACATATTTAAAATAATAATTGACCTTCTCATGCATTTAAAGTGTGAAATTTTGGAATATAGAACAACAAAAAAATATTTTCTAAATCATGTGACATTCCATCCTATATCTAGATAGAAAAAACAATCTCACTTAGAATAATTTGCACAAAGATATAGCAAGAATATAGAAGAAATATTGAATAGAACACTAGAGGAAAATCACTCCAGTGGGAGGAATTCCACTCTGTATTATTCATTAACATGAGTACAATATATAGGCCTAATTAGATGCAATACCTTGGGTAAATACCATGGGCTAACAAATAACATGGGTAGATCACATTAAAGTTGGCTTATCTTGACTAATTCCCCCAATATATGACATTGTGCCAAGTGTAACTCCAAGTAGTGGCCACAATGAGGTGAAATGAACACAAAGGAATGAAAGTAGGTTTGGATAGTCAAATAATGTGAAAGGAATCATTAGGAGAGCATATGAGGTGGTGTAGTTCACTAAGTAGTAGCCATTAATTACCCATTTGACCAATTTACCCAAGAGGGTGCATCCTTATCCCATAAACTGTGGAGGAGGGTGCCTTAGCTCCTTAAAACATGGAATGCATCCATAAAACAAAGAAGGAGGGTGCTAGGTTCCTAAAAATAGGAAAAATGGTGGCATAAGTGGACAAACAAGGCAAGATAGGCTTATCCATAGTTATTGGGATCAAATGTGGACATATTCTTGGTTGAAGAGACCCAACTAGGTGCTAGCAAGCTAACATAAGGTGGAACAACATGCACTAAACACTTGGAAACCCTATGCTAAGATTATTAACCAAGTTCTAGATGGGAATTATGTTCCAAAACCCCCCCTTAAGCCAAAATGTTTGTGAGCAATTATTGAGGGCCCAAGCAACAAGGCTTATGGTCACCCTTTACATTATTAATCCATATGGACTGAGGAAAGAGGCAAAATCACATGGGCAAAATCCTCCCTAAAAAATGGACATGAAAGAGAAACCAAAATTTGTATACACTCCAAACTAAATGAGTATGTCTGGAGGAATCTTCTTCTTTGGAAGAAGTGGATCATGCTCCCAAAACATGTGCTTGATTTCTTCAACAATGGAGGCAAGCAAATCTGGAAGCCATTTGAACATGCATATCGAACCAACCAAGGTGAGAACAAATCCAAATGCATGAAGAAACACTTGAAACTTTAGCTTCGAACCACAATAGGTGAGATCAGCTCCAAGTGAATGCAGGTGTCCTCCATCTTCTGTGCAACTCTGAAAATCAGTGCTAGCAATCACATAGGAATACATAAGAAGCATGGATCCAAGGAGGCCAAATGGTACAACTCCAAGCTTTGATCCTTCTTCTAAAACATCCAAGGGATCATTCTTTTGCACACTAGCAGAGTTAATAGAAGAATCATGGAAGAACAATGATGAGAGATGGAAGGACTTCTCTTCAACAATATTGATAGAAACAACTCATATGCTATCTTCATGAAAAATAGCTTCATGGAAAACAGAGGAATTCATAGTGGAAGGAAGTTGATCTAGATCATTTGTTGAATCTTCTACCATTTCTTCGTGTACCTGCAAACAACACTCTTTGAAATTCCTTACTTCAATAGCATGCCTGAGAAAGGCCAAAAGGCGAAACTAAATGACCAAAGGTAATTATTGGAAGCAACAATGGAAATTGTTTTGCATCAGACTATCTCTGATACCATGTGGAATTTTGGAATGCACAACATCACAACAATATGTTCTGAATCATGTGACATTCCATCCTAGATCTAGATATCAAAAAAAATCTCACTTATAATTATTTGCACAAAGATATAGCAAGAATATAGAAGAAATATTGAACATAACACTAAAGGAAAATCACTCCAGTGGGAATAATTCCACTCTGTATTATTCATTAACATGAGTACAATATGTAGGCATGATTACATGGAATACATTGGGTAAATACCATGGGTAGCTCACATTAAAGTTGGCTTATCTTGACTAATTCCCCCAATCTATGACATTGTGCAAGTGTAACTCCAAGTAGTGGCCATAATGAGGTGAAATGAACACAAATGAACAAAAGTAGGTTTGGATAGTCAAATAGTGTGAAAGGAATCATTAGGAGAGCGCATGAGGTGGTGTAGTTGGCTAAGTAGTAGCCATTAATTACCCATTTGACCAATTTAACCAAGAGGGTGCATCCTTATTCCATAAAGTGTGGAGGAGGGTGCCTTAGCTCCTTAAAACATGGAATGCATCCATAAAACAAGGAAGGAGGGCGCTAGGTTCCTAAAAATAGGGAAAATGGTGGCATAAGTGGACAAACAAGGAAAGATAGGCTTATCCATAGTTATTGGGATCAAATGTGGACAAATTCTTGGTTGAAGAGACCCAACTAGGTGCTAGCAAGCTAACACAAGGTGGAACAACATGCACTAAACACTTGGAAACCTTATGCCAAGATTATTAACCAAGTTCTAGATGGGAATTATGTTCCAACATAAATAAGTGACTATATTTGATCAGAATACAAAATAGAATTAAAAACATCTAGCAGTAATTAACAAGTATAAATGCATACATTTAATCCGTATGAAAAACATAGCAAGAAATTTATGTTACATGTATATGACCTTGGGGACTTTTTAAATAAGTGTCGTCATTATGCTGTCATCTAAATTTTAACATTTATTGTATCTTTGCATAGCGATTGTAGTACCTTACCATAAAAGACTTGTCAAAAAATGTGACTAGAATGGAGATGGAAGGAAATAGTCCAAGCATACCTCCCCAAGGCACTGGGCCAAGGATTCCAAAGCAATTAAGAAGACCATATAACCATCAAATAATGCATACAGAAGAAGAGTTCAGGAGCAACATCTTCAACCTCCTGTCATGGAATATAACAACAATAATAACATTCTTTCATATTTTCCCTTGGAGGAGGAATACTTAGATCCTGAAGAAGAGATGCATTAGCTTTAGGGTGAATCAAATACTATGCATATCACTCGAGATGACTATGAGAACTCTTTACTATAATATGAAGATGATTGAAATGAAGGACAAGAAAGTGAGTTCGATCAATCATCGACTCACTACCACTTTTTTGTAAACACCCTTCAAGATGAACTTCAAAGAAAGTATGACCTCGGGCCTAGACTCCTTGCAGCTAACTATTCTATTGATATCCTACAAGAAAAAATCGCATAAAACAGTCAAAAGACAGAAACCTGATATTTCTAATTCTGCCAAGGCCAATTCCTAGTTAAAGGACAAACCTAAAGAAGTCATGAAATACCTTATTCTCAAGAAAAATGATAAACCTATGACCTAAAAACCAAACAGTGACCAAAAATAACAAGATATAACTACCAACTCTTTCAATCTTGAGCATGAATTGGGAAATATTAAGATTCCCATCCCTCTAACTAAGTTGTCCAAGAACCATGCCTCAAAGACAAATTGTTAAGTTGTTTACTGTAATTGAGCCACCAAATCAACTAGATACTCTAAACTTTTTTGATGAGTATCCTACTATCCAATGTGGGCCTCATATAAATGAGAAGGCCACTATCCAATGTGGGCCTAATATAAATGAGAAGGATGAACCCATAGCTCCTTTCTATGTGAAACTCAACATAAACGACAAGTTGTTTCATAACTGCATGTTGGACTCTAGGGATTCACTTAATCTAATGCCAAAATTTATCATGGATCAGTTAGGTCTAGAAATAACTAAACACTATCATGATTTGTACAGTTTTTTCTCCATAAAGGTTAAGTGTGTGGGAATGAAAAAGGATATAGTGGTCACACTAGCATAACTCCCAACTAAGAGTATTATGATGGACATTGTGGTGGCAAATGTATTTGCTAAATATGGTTTTCTATTGTCAAGGATTTAGGCAAAAAAATTGGGAGATATAATGAAAATGGACATGAAGTATGCCAATGTACCTATGTTTTTAGGGGAAACTAGAATTTTGTATGGAGAAGATAAGTTCGCATATGATATAAGTGATCAAAATATCCCAAAGAACTACCCTCTTTACACAACTGATGATCAAAATATCCCAAAGTACTTTGAATTTGATCTACCTTGGATTCATGAGAACAGTAGTGACCATGTGTGGAAATTATACTTTGATGGATCCTTATCCAAATATTAATCACGGGTAGTTTCCCTCTCGATTCCTTCCTTAGGGGAGAAAATCTCATTGTCTTATAAATAGGAATTTGAGACCACTAAAAATGTTGCAAAATATGAATCCCTTATCCTTGGTATCCAAGATGACAAAAATATAAGGATAATTAAGTTAGTCATCTTTGGGGACTCAGAATTAGTCATAAATCAAATCAAAGGGATATACCAAACAAGATACCCAAGGATGAGAGCTTACAGAAATTAAGTATGTGATTTAATAGAATATTATTTTGATGCTTTCAACATAACTATAGTTCCTAGAGATGTTAATCAATAGGCTAATTCTTTGGCCGTAGCAACTAGTACATTCAAACCTCCAAAAGAACCAAAGTTAAAGTATGAGGTCGAATTGAGATATCAACCATCCATTCTAGATAATGTTAAAAATTGGCAAGTCTTTGGAGATGACCTGCAAATCAAATAATTTTTGGAATCTGTATATGAATTTTTAGTCACTAATATTAACTAGGGTGATGAAGAAGAACTAGATGAAGATCAAACCCAGTTCAAAGATGGTGCAAATCTAGAGACGACAAACCAAATTTCTAATCATACAATCCTTCAGGTGATAAACAAATTCAATCCAAAGGGACTTTTACCATTGGAGCAGATTTTTGATAAAAATGGCGTCCTTGTCAAACACGTTGTTCACCCAAAGAAAGAAGAAAATGAATATTTCAACCTAGGTACCCAAGAGGATCCAAGTTATGTCAATCTCTCCAAGTTTCTAACTACTAAGAAAAATCATATGTATGTAACTCTTTTTAAATAATATCTTGATGTTTTTGCTTGTAAATATGAGAATTTAAAAACCTATGATACTTCCATCATAAAACATAGAATTCTCCTTAAATCGGATGCTAAGCCGGTGAAGCAAAAACTGAGACAGGTCAATCCTATTATGCTTCCCATCATTGAAAAAGAGATTAGGAAGCTATTATATGCTAAAATTATTAACCCTCTTAGACACTCAGAGTGGGTTGCTAACCTGGTACCAATAAGGAAAATGGATTGGGAGATTAGATTGTGCATGTATTTTAGAAACCTAAACAAATGCTCCTTAAAATACAATTATCCACTCCCAACTGATGGACCACATCCTTCAGAAGGTGATATGATCAACCATAATTTCTATCATGGATGGGTTTTTAGGATACAATTAGGTGGCCATGCACCTTGATGATAGGGAAAAAAAATTTCCTTCACCACAGCCTGGGGTACCTTCATGTATGACATAACGCCATTCAGCTTGATTAATGTTGGTGCAATATTTCAAAGGGACATTACCTTATGTTTGTGAGAGAAAATGATAAATTCATAGTCATCTACCTTGATGATATGACTGTCTTATCCAAATATGATGAATATCACCTGAAGCATATTGAATAGACCTTTATAAAGTGCAAAAATCTACTTTGCTATGAGCCCCAAAAAATCCCTCTTTGCAATGAAGGAGGGAAAGCTACTTGGACATATTGTTTCCAAATAAGGGGTCAATATTGACCCAGATAAAGTGGTGACCAACATTTCATAGGATTACCTAGGAACAAAAAGGAATTTCAGTCTTTCATTGGAAAGATCGACTTCCTTTGAAGATTCATTCCCAATTTTGCATAAATTGTAAAAAATATCATTGATATGTTGAAGAAGGAATATGAAATCAAGTGGAACCAAAGCAACAGACTCCTTCAATCATATCAAAATTTCTCTGGTTCAATCACCTGTCGTGATTAGCCCATACTATACTAAATATTGTCTAAGTTATCTTTTACTTCTGAAGTTACTATTGTAGTTGTCCTTTTTCAGTAGAGTGTTAATAGATGCATAGCTAAAAGACAAACCCATGGATAAAAAATCTTATGCCCTTTTCAAGTCGCTCAAATCATTTAGAAACTATGGTTTACACTCCAAGGCCATTGCATATGTACTTGGTAGCACAATCAAGGACATCCTTAGTCAACCTAATAGTGAAGGTAGAAGGAGAAAGTGGATTTCTAAGATAAAAGAATATGATATGGAGATAAAACCAACTAATATGGACAAAGTTTAGGGATTGGCCAAGCTTCCAGCTAAATCAAATCATTAGGATCTAGATATCAACATGATTGTGCAAATCTTAGTAGGTGAGCATGTTCGTCTAAATATATCTACAGATGTTAATCCTAAATTTGCAAATCTTGAATGGTATAATTATATTTTGTACTATATTAAAAAATTATCCTTCCCTTGAGACTTTGATAAGGACAAAAGCATATCCTTGAAACTTAAAGCAATAAAATATTGTATTTTGGATGCATTCCTATTCTGGAAGGATCCCCTTGGAATCCTTCTAAATTGTGTTATTGAAGAGGAAACAAAGGATCTAATAACTGAATTTCACAAAGGCATCTCTAGTGGACATCATGCATGGAGAGAAATTG
Source organism: Larix kaempferi (assembly GCA_027924585.1). Classification (NCBI taxonomy): domain Eukaryota; kingdom Viridiplantae; phylum Streptophyta; class Pinopsida; order Pinales; family Pinaceae; genus Larix; species Larix kaempferi. The sequence continues at coordinate 32,603,618 of BSBM01000096.1, forward strand.
CCTATAAGGTTCTGAGGGTTGGTTACTATTGGCCCATTTTATTTGTTGATACTAGAAAGATGGTTAGGGCATGCATGGAGTATTGGATATTTGTAGGAAAATGGAAGCTCTTACCCTTACAACTTAGACCTGTCAAGGTGGAATCCACTTTTCAACAATAGGGATGGGACTTCATAGGATAAATTCACCCAAATTCAAGCGATTGACATAGATGAATCCTTAATACAAATGACTATTTCACAAACTGTCTCACAAGTTATTCCAACCAGAACTTCAAATGACAAAGTTATCATTAAATGTTTGGAGGAAGATATCATGTCCAGGTTTGTTTTCCCCAGAAAAATAATTACTCATAATCCACATGATTTTAAGTCTTCTAAAATAATGAAGTTGTGCCAAGATTACAATATAGAAGTGGTTCATTCAACAACATTTTATCCACGGGGTAATGGGTTTGGCAGAATTATCAAACACGAGCTTGATCACAATCATCAAGAAGATTCTCACTCAGAACAAGAAGGCCTGGGACTCACACCTCAAGTATGCTCTATGGCCATGTAGAATTAGTATCAAAATATCCATATGTACTTCTCCTTTCAAGTTGGTCTATGGAAAAGAGGTGATCTTCCCCATTCACCATGACCTACCAGTCATGAAGTTGTTGCAGCCTAAGCAAGAAGAACCAAATGATACAGAGAGAAGGATCCTTAAACTGATAGAAGTAAACTAGGTCAGAGAACAATTGGATACCAAAACTCAAGTGTAACAAGACATGATGAAAGTAGTGTTTGACAAAAAATCAATGGCAAAGAACCTTCAGGCATGAGACCTTCTTCTAAAATGGGATGCCAGGAGGGAAGACAAATATAAACATGGAAGCTTTGCTAACCTATGGATTGGTCCATTTTGATTCATGATAGCACAAGACAACAACACTTACGAGTCAGCTCACCTAGACAGTGAATTGTTTGGGGACCTTGTCAATGGTAGATTCCTTAAACTCTTTTTTCATTACTGATCTTTTTAAAAAGTTGTAAATTATGTAAAATAGCAGCTAGAAGCATTTTTCATTCAATTTTTTTTCTTTATTTCATTCATGTAATTCTTTTGGTTTAATATTTCTCTACCTATAAGTTATGAAAAATATGTAAGGGAGGCCAAAATGATCCATTTCAAAAAATATGAAGACTCCATAACCCAATGGACAAAGGAACTAATCTTTAGTTCTCAGCATCATCTAGAGAAAAAGGCTGTCCTTATTGGAGCCAATGTGTCTAGTATTCCAAGCGATTATTTTGGATTTTAAAAACCATACATATAGATAGGTAGGCGAATATTAAATAAGAAACAGACAATTTACTACTAAAACTTGTAAATTTTGGTGAATATTTTGTATAAAAATGTATTTTATGTAATAATAGGTGATTGGATAGAGTAAAATGACCAATTAGCGAATTGCTTTATTGGAAAAAAGTCCAAAAAACAGCCAATTGGCAAAATTTCACCCTTAAAAAATACCCTAGAACCAATACCCCCATCATAATATGCAACAAATGGTGGAAAAGGTGGTGAGAGTTCGAGTGGTGATAAAAGTCCTTTTGTGCCCTAAGTGAAGTGAGTAATCAATGAAAAATATACACTAGCTCTAATATCTTTCCAAAGGAGATTATCTATGGAAGAGAAAAGAGCAACAAATCAAGGCATCATGGTCGAAGAAATAGCCTAGAAGCATCACATTGTGTTGGGCCCAAGTTGGGACAAAGTTTTGGTAACACTTTTCATAAGCAGGAAAAGCTGAGCTGAGCGCAGCTCAGAAAAAGATGTAATTTTGTCTAAATGTTGAGGGTGCTGCGAAGTTGTCCGCAGCATCCAAGTTTTGGCAGTACCACGAAGACCAGTGCTGTGAAGCAGTTAGGCCACGTGGAGCCAGCAAGCGGAGTGCTGGATGAGGATCAGGTGCAGGTACCGGATGTACCAGTAGTGGTCTAATTTTGTAAAGATGCTCCAGGAGTGCCGAGCAGTGGGCACGACCAAATCAGGAAGGTGGCCAATGCACGAGTTTGTAAAGGAAAGGATAGCTCAGGGAAAGCGATGGCTTGGCATGCCTAGTGGGCGAGACCAGTAGAGATGAACGGTTCAGTGAAAGTGACCTGTTGGCATGCGTGTGACAGGAAGGCCAATAGCGACAGAATGAAAACATGGAGAACCGCCACGATGAAGCAGATGCTACCAGATGCCAGCAAGCCGGTTTAGGGAAACTGACACAGTTTTGTAAACCCTAAGGGTTTTTGGGTTTAGGTCTTCGGCATTGTAAAGACATGACCTTCGGGCATGGTCTATTTAAGAAGACAATTTTGTATGGGATGGGGTTACTTTTTGTTGTTACATTTTTGGGTTCTGGATATTGTATTGTAAAATCTCTTTTGAGTTGAGAATATTGTAAAGGCTCTGTAGCTGTGTGCGCAGAGTCCTATCTGAGAGGAAGGAGAGTCTGTAGTTGAGTGCGCAGACTAAGAACGGTTGTTCCCATCCCTTTTAAAGATATATATATTACCAACCGTTCTTGTGGACGTAGCTTCCCATCCGGGGGAGTGAACCACGATAAATATTGTGTTGTGCGATTGTGTTTTATGGATGAATGCTTATCTGCGTTTTCTATAAATGAACGTCTAGATGTTTCCTTGCATGCTGTTATGAGAGAACTATTCTATGCATTTGCCATCAGAAGAGGTATGGAGATGATATGTTAAGTTCTGCATGAATAGATGAATGGTGAACATTTATCTTGTATTTGAGAACTGTGAATCAGTTAGTTGGTTAAGTGTTAAGAGATCACTTAAGTACTTCCTTATGCACAATAGAACAAATGCATAACAGTTAGATTGTATCAGTAGAATATGCTCAAATCATAACCATACCAAGTGGGTGAACAAATAGTAGATGGATAATCGGTTTAGTAGTTGAATGAGTGGATGAGTGATACTCATGTCAGTGCCTTAAGTGTTTTCGAACAATTCAAGTATAAGCTGAGTGGTATTGTTCGCAGTCCCAGTAGAAGTCTCACAATAGAACAACATAGTGGTGCGGACCGCAACATTGTCCATCACTGCATAGTCTCCCCTCATAGTGCATACCCCCTATTGCGTTGCGTAGTACGTTAGTCCATGCAAATCATCACTTACTGTGGAAACCTGATTCCCCAGTACCCCATAGATACACCTAAGGTGAGACCTCAACCTGCTTGCAGGTTGTTGCTGAAAGGACCGGTGCGAAGGGGTTTTGTTGGTCAAAGGGAAACCGCAAAGAACATGGGTCTTATAGAAAAACTCTGGGTCAGTTATAGCCAACAAATGGTTCTATTTCCGCGCTAGAATCCATGATGAGTTGCAATCGTGAAGTGTGACGAAGAATACCAGTTCTTGGAAGGCTCTGACAACTGGCATCTTGAAAAGACAAAAATCCAAGCTTGGTGGGACAAGCCCATAAGAGACTTTGCAAGGCAAGAGAATAGACATCCACGTCTATGTGACACACAATGGTCGGATAGATATCTGTGGAAAGATATTCATGAGATTTTATGGGCATCATTTCCAAACGAGCTGCATGGGTGGATCTCGCAGCTTGTAGAAAAGAAAACCTATTTTCAAGGAGGAGTTCCTACAGAGTGGACTCCTAAGCTCATAGCGCAGCTCAAAGCAATAGACAACCCGTTGACACGCGCAGTTGATTTTTGGGTCGATCATATGCTAGAAGGATTCATAATAGAATTTGCTGTAGACACACTCAAATCCTACAGCCAAGAAGCAACATACTTTTTCGGAGGATTCCAAGGTAAGTTGTTGAACAATCTCAGTCTATACATTAAGATGCTGTTAGCTGAGAAAGGTGTTTGAAGAATGCAGTAATATTTTTAAGTTTTTCATGGTAAATAGTATATATAGTGATTCTGACGAAGATGCCCATAATATTAGAAGTGGTAAGAGGTATAAATTTAATAAGAATCTTGGAGGCCCTGGACTCCATATTGATACTGAGATTCCCTGTGACCTTGACAACGAAGCCGCACCACCATTTACCCCTGAGAACCCATTGGCTGCAAAGAACACACCACCTTTATCTCAAAACCCACCCGCTACGCAGCCCACCCCACAGAATACTCAGCCCAATACGTCTATCCCGATAATCCCATTTGTTTTCATTGCACAGAGCCCTTTACAGCAGCCACACACTAATTTGGGCACCCCACTACCTAATAGGACAATGGAAAACACAGATATGAAGCTACCGATATTCAAAGGAACTGGCCTAGAAGACCCTGACCAACATTGGTTCCTTTGTGAAGCCGTATGGAATGTAAGACAAATCCAGGATGATGCCGTGAAGAGAGCACAGCTCATCACCACTTTCAGGGACAAAGCTTTACATTGGTTCATGAAGTAATCTAACACACAGCCGAGAACCCTCGCAGAAATTAAAGCTACGCTTGTGGCAGAGTTTAAGAAACCCAAATCTGAATCTCAGTGTATAACCGAGTTGAAAGAAATAAAGCGGAAACTGATTGAAATGGTTTGGGAGTTTGATCAGAAGTTCAAAACCCTATTAGACCAAGTGAGCTTTGTTATAGCCCCGGAATAGCACAAGGAATGGTTCATTGCTGCGTTGTTGCCCCATATTAGATTACCATTGATGCAGCAGAAGGGTACGTTGTAGGAAGAGGCCTTGGAAATCACAAGGAAGCTAGAGGCTTCACCGATTGGTGAGACTAGTTCTGGGATGTCTCAGATCTAGAACCAGCTAACCACCCTAACACTAGAGCTGCAAAGCATGAAGAATGGAAAAGAACAAAGGTATGAACCTAGACATGAGGTCTGGTGTACAAGTTGTAAAGGAGAAGGCCATGACTGGGAGCATTGCCTTGTGTTCCGCAACTATCTTAATAGTGGTGTGCCCAACCCAATAAATCAGAATCAGGCCCCATGGTGTGAAATTTGTAGAACCACAAGACACAAACCTGAAGACTGCTATCTCATACAGAAGTATGTGAAAACACCTAAAAATTTATATTGCACTTTCTGTAAATTAGTTGGACATGATGAATCCAACTGCCGCGCATATGAGCTAATGAATGAGAGAAAACGAGATATGGACTCAATGAGAGGCACTAGCTTGTACCGTGTACAAGAAGATAACCAACCGAAACAAGAGAATGCACAATATGACCAAGGAGGATACAGAGGTTGTGGTGCTGGATATCGCGACAGAGGAAGAAATGCTGGCCCGACGCAGGGAAGAGGCCACGGCTAGGTCATTTATTATAATTGTGGCCAGCCAGGTCACGTATCTAGAGATTGTGTTAACCCATGCACTACATGAAATTATTGTAAATCATTTGAGCATGTTATTGAAGATTTCCCAGTACTAGAGGTTGAAATACAGAAAAGAAGACAAATAGATGCACCAAACACGAACGTCCATTGGATCGCAGTGGAGAGTAGACCAGTAGACCCGAGCATCAATGTGGTCACACGCAGTGGCGCTCAGACAGGCCGCGATAGGGGAGCAGAAGCTTCCACATCAGGGGAGGCTCACACAAGGTAGACTCCTCTTGAGACAGTAAGGATAAGGAAAGCTCCGAGAATAAGGAAATCTTTATCGATGCGCAGGATACCTTCAGAGAACCGACAACAGAGTCATAGCGGATCCCATTGCGCAGTGAAGCACCACATGTCGAAGAGATGCCAGAGGCTTATGATAAAACAAGCACTGCGACAGATGTTAGCACTTCCGTTGCGCAGTTCCTGCGAAGCTGCATGAAGCTACTCAAAACTGAAAATGCCATAGTAGAGCTGCAGAAGCTCATAAACCAGTATGAGCTGCAGACCTGAACAGAGACTTCTGATAGTGCAGTACATCACATAAGGAAGCATAAAAGAATAGGTCGAGAAATGAGGCTTACCGCATAGATTGGAGATTTTGAAATGGATGAAGTCATCCTTGATCTAGGATCTGAAGTAAATGTCTTGACTAAGCAAACATGGCAGTAGATGGGTCGACCAAAGTTGTCATGGTCACCTATCCAACTGAGAATGGCTAACCAAGAGAAAGTCATACCTTTTGGCCGGTTAGCTGACGTGATAATCAACATCGATGGAGTCCAAAGTCATGCAGAATTTGAAGTTATCAAGATTGTGGATGATACTCAACCTTTTCCTGCACTGCTAGGAATTGACTAGGCTATTGATAACTTGGCTATCATCAACTTAAAAACAAAGAAGATGATATTTGAAGGGAAGCATCTTAGGTTCATCGCACCATTGGATCCTACAGATGGTGACAGATACAGCAAGCTAATTCAAGAGGAATCCAAGGCTCACGACTTGGACAGACTATACCAGCTCACAGCAAACCAGGAAGATTACATTAATCCTACTGCAGATGGTACACTCAGCTGTAGATGTGACAGCTCCTGCGTCTCTGAGTCGGAGGCAGGGCTAGAAAATTGGCAAAGCTGGATTCATGAAGTATCAACAAGAAGATGCGTGCAGGTTACGAAATCACTCCGCTGGATTGGAAAGGAGGTAAGTCCTATTCCCACATATGATGGTTCTGCTAATGTTTACACTTTCATCCAAGAATACACTGCAGCTATTGCAGATGAGCACAGATTACCAGCATTGGATATGGCACTGCACGACACACCCTCTAGATGGTGGAATGCACACAAGCAGACATTGACCATGTGGGATCAATGCAGAATTAACATGTAGATTCGGTTTGCTGATCGGGTTACTTTACCCTTTGAAAAGTTTAATGGAAAAACAGATAGTAGTAAGCACATTGAAGTCTATTCATAGGAATGGCTGGAAAGGCCACATGAAGAATGGGTGCATCTATTTGTGCATACTCTCAATGAGGGCATTCTGAAGAAATGGTACATAGACCTGGAGTTGCACAGGGAAACCACTGATTGGGAAATGTTGATTGCGAACTTCCAGAGGGACTTTAGCTTCGAGGACGAGAACCCGCTGATCCATGAGGCATTGCAGTTAATTAAGGAACGCATATTCAGGGGAGACTGTCTTCGCAAAGATAGTACATGGGAATAATTCTTCGAGGCAGATAGCGTTCCTACGAACCTACACTCGGAATGGAAGGAACATGAAGAACATCCCATAGAGTGTTATAACCTAGCTGAAGAAGATGGTGATAGCAAGGAAGACGATGACGATGATTCACGCAACATAAACATACCAGAATCGGAGGGTGCGCGTGACGTAGAAGGACCTCCGTTATAAATCCCAAATATGAGCGGACTAGTAAAAACACAGAAGGTGAATATTGGCACAAGCGAAGAACCAAAGTTCGCAGCAATCAGAGACTATTGGGACTATCAGATTGTTGCAGAGATCATAGACACTCTGCATGAGTATCAAGAGCTGTTTCCGACAAAATTTATAGAAATGAAAGGAATTATAGGAGACCTAGGAGTCATGAAAATACCTTTGAAGCCAGGCGCAAAGCCCATGAAGTAGAGACCGTATAGACTAAATCCGCGCTACAAAGAAAGAGTATGCGCAGAGTTGGATAAGATGCTTGAAGCAGGAATCATTGAACCTGTCGAGGAATTAGAGTGGATTAGTCCCATGGTCGTTCAAGATAAGAAAGCGAAGGGTGAGATCAGGATCTATGTGGATCTCAGAAAACTGAATGATGCTTCCATGCACAACCCATTCCCTACTCCATTCACAGATGAAGTGCTTGATAATGTTGGAGGGAATGAGGCCTATTCTTTTACTGATGGTTTTTCGGGGTATCATCACATAAGGATTGATCCCGCAGACAGGCATAAGACGACGTTTGCTACAGAATGGGGGTCATTCCAGTACACAGTAATGCCTTTTGGCCTAAAGAACGCACCTGCCATATTTTCCAGAGTGGTCGTCGCAACATTCAAAGAGTTTATGCATAAGTTTCTCGAAGCGTATTTTGATGATTGGACTGTGTTTGGTCTATTGAAGAACCATTGTGCGAACCTCAGAATGATGCTTGAGAAGTGTCGACAGCATGAGATCTCTTTAAATATAAAGAAGTGTATTTTTTGTGTTCCTTATGGGATTCTACTTGGGCACATTGTTTGTAAGCAAGGATTGATGGTGGATCTTGCGAAGATCGCAATAATTGTGAACTTAATTCAGTCAAGATGTTACGCTCTACCTTAGGCCATACTGGATATTACAGGAAGTTCATAAAGGGTTACGCGCAGATAAACACAACAATGGAAAAGCTACTAAAGAAAGACACACTGTTCATTTGGAACGCGGAATGCGAACAGGGTTTTGATACACTAAAAGAAAAGATGGTGACTGCGTCGATTCTAGTCTTTCCAGACTAGACGAATCCATTCCATGTCCATGTTGACGCATCATGCATTGCCTTGGGAATCATATTAGCTTATCCAGGAGAAGGAGGTATTGACCACCCTATTGCATTCTCGAGCAGGAAGCTCTCAATAGCAGAAAAAAACTATACTACTACTGAGAGGGAAGGTCTTGCGATGGTATATGCCCTACAGAAATTCAGACATTACTTACTTGGTGCGCACTTCCTTATGTTCACTGACCATTCTGCATTGAAATACTTGGTCAATAAGCCAGTGTTAGGGGGATGCATATGTAGATGGCTACTGCTGTTCCAGGAATATGACTTTGAGATTATTGTTAAGCCAGGTAGACTGAACTTGGGACCTGATCATCTGTTAAGGATTGAGACAGGAGAAGAGCCAACGAACATTGAAGACAGTCTGCCTGATGCACAGCTATTTGCTATACAGGTTGCTGACGATTATTATAAGGATATCATTAATTTTCTGACAACAGGGCTAACACCACAGGAATTATCTGTCCAACAGAAGAAGCAGCTAGTGGTGCGCGCCACAGACTTCACTATAATTGCAGGTTAGTTATACAAACTCGGACCAAATGAAGTCCTTCGCAGATGCGTACTAGATCATGAGAAACCATTTATTCTAGCAGACATGCATTCAGGGATCGCGAGAGGTCATTATGTAGGAGGGGCTACCACACAAAAGATATTGTGTGCAGGGCTATGGTGGCCCACAATCCACAAAGATTCCAAAGAACACTACAGGAATTGTGATGTCTATCAAAGGACAGGGAAACCTTCCTGAAGAGATGAGACGTCATTAAACCCACAGTTGACCTTGCAGGCGTTTGAGAAATGGGCAATTGATTTTGTGGGTCCTATAAAACCACCAAGAAAAAGAACTGGTGTGAGGTATATTATTACTGCTACTGATTACCTCACCAGATGGGCAGAAGCAAAGCCAGTAAAGGACTGCAACGCCAGTACTGCTGCGCAGTTCATTTTTGAAGAAATTTTGTTAAGATTTGGTTGTCCGAAGATTTTGATGAGTGACCAAGGTACTCACTTTTTAAACAAGACCATTGAGGCACTTACAGAGGAATTCCACATTCGTCATCAGCGTAGTACTCCATATAATTCACAGGTAAATGGCACTGTTGAGGATTTCAATAAAATATTGGAGAACGCACTCACTAAGGTCTGCAACGTAAATAGAGATGATTCGGATCTGCACGTCTCCTTTGTGTTATGGGCATACAGGACTACATGCAAGAAATTGATAGGACATACACCTTTTCAGTTGGCTTATGGGAAGGAAGCTATAATGCCAATGGAATATATTGTCCCTAGTTTGCGGATCGCTGCGTTCACAGGGATGGCAGACCGCGCAGCATTAGAAGAAAGGTTGCTACACCTCATTGGGTCGGAGGAAGATTGCTTCATTTATGGCTTCCACAAGCAAGTTCAGAAAGACCGTGAGAAAGCATGGCATGATCACCATATAAAGAGCAAGTGCTTTCGGGTAGGTGACCTAGTCCTCCTGTATGATAGCAAGTTCATGAAGTTTCCCAGTAAATTTAAGATGCATTGGCTTGGCCCATATATTGTAATACATGTTACTAACACTGGTGCAGTCCAGTTAGCCAATTTAGCTGGTGATACCCTACCAAATTTGATAAATGGAAGCAGACTAAAGTTGTATCATGATAGTCCTACTTCGCAGAATCCTGAGTAATAAGCAGAGGAAGAAATTTCTAAGTGTCAAGTACAGTTGAAATTGGACACTAGAAATGTAAAGGAGGCTGTACATGTATGATAAGAAGAACAAGGTATGATAAGAAGGACGATGTATTCACCGCGCAACACTGCTGAAGCTGCGCAAGGAAAATAAAATAAAATTGAAACCGCACAGTTGAAAAATTTTGGCACTACGAAGTAACTGCGCAGGATCGCAGATGGCTTGCCATGCAACTCGGCACAAGACTCAGAAAACTAACCATTACAAAACTTTTTGAGAAAAATAGCCGTTATATGACCGTTGCAATGAACCACTTTAGCATTTAACAAAAAAGATAGCCGTTCTGAACATGCTGACGATGGAAGGGACTGAAGGATTCACTCAAATTCGCCAATGGACACTACATTAAATGCCCATCTAGCCGTTGGAAGGAGCGGGGAGGACCCAACTGCGCCTATAAATAATGTCGCATAAGGACTCACTGGCGTTACCAGACACTTAGAATTTTCATGCATTTGCGGAGCTACACACAACAAATAAGCAGCTCGAGTTGCATGCAGAAATGTAGCTACACGATGAACAGGACTGCCGGCAACAATTGGAGACTACCATATCTACTGTTGCCCAAGATATTGAAGGTCTAGAACTCCAGGATGATCTTGCAGACACAGTTCTGAGGATCGGAGACAAGGTGAGATCTTTGAAGATGCAGATGCAGGATAAGGACATCCTTTATGAGGCCGATCTCGCCACCTTGAAGTAAAAACTGAATAAGCAGACGCCATTAACTGAGCAGCAGTTACGAGAGAAAGCAGTGAGTGCCGCCGCACAGAGCATAACGAGTGAGATGGCTAAGTACCAAGATCTCTTGGAAAAGGTTTCAAATGAATTCACTGCCCTTGAAGAGGATCAAGGGCTACTGTAGGTCAAGACTGTGGTAAAAGAAAAGTAGACCGCGCTAGAAAAGTTGGACGCAGAGGTCAAGGCTCTGCCACCCAGGGAGAGGCTGCGGAGGTATAAGGAGATATCAGGATTGAAGAAGGAAGTCCAAGCATCAAGAGAAAAAGAGACTGAGATGGATAATCAATCGTAGCAACTCCTAGAGGATGCCATGGGGGTGTCGCAGCATATAGAAGACAAGCTGAAGGAACTATGCGACAACCAGGAGCAGGTACAATGACAAATTGGAGAAGAGATAACTCCAGCACTACTTGAGACGGTAAAACAAGTTGAACAAGATACCAAAGAAACAGTGGAACAGTTGTTCGGCACATATAACGAGTTCACAGCCAAATTAGTTCCACCAATCATGGAGCAGAACGAGACGACCGAAGCAGCAAGTGGCTCGCGGACAAGCCACATGTAAGTGTTAGGGGCATGTTGGGCCCAAGTTGGGACAAAGTTTTGGTAAGACTTTTGATAAGCAGGAAAAGCTGAGCTGAGCACAACTCAGAAAAAGATGTAATTTTTTCTAAGTGTTGAGGGTGCTGTGAAGTTGTGCATAGCATCCAAGTTTTGGTAGTACCGCGAAGACCAGTGCTGCGAACCAGTCAAGCCACGTGGAGCCAACAAAGCGGAGTGTTGGACAAGGATTAGGTGTAGGTACCGAATGGACCAATAGTGGTATAATTTTGGAAAGATGTTCTAGGAGTGTCGAGTGGCGGGCATGAGAAAATTAGGAAGGTGGTCAATGCATGAATTTGTTAAGGAAATGATAGCTCAGGGAAAGCGATGGCTTGGCATGCCTAGTGGGAGAGACCGTTAGAGATGAACGATTCAGTGAAAGTGACCTGTTGGCATGCGTGCAATAGGAAGGCTGGTAATGACAGAATGAAGACATGGAGAACTGCCACGATGAAGCAGACGCTACCAGATGCCAGCAAGCCGGTTTAGGGAAACCAGTACAGTTTTGTAAACCCTAAGGGTTTTTGGATTTAGGTCTTCGACATTGTAAAGACATGACCTTCGGGCATGGTCTATTTAAGAAGACAATTTTGTATGGGATGGGGTTACTTTTTGTTGTTACATTTTTGGGTTCTAGATATTGTATTGTAAAATATCTTTTGAGTTGAGAAGATTGTAAAGGCTCTGCAGCTGTGTGCGCAGAGAACTATCTGAGAGGAAGGAGAGTTTGCAGCTGAGTGCGCAGACTAAGAACGGTTGTCCCCATCCCTTTTAAAGATATATATATTACCAACCCTTCTTGTGGATGTAGCATCCCATCCGGGGGAGTGAACCACGTTAAATATTGTGTTGTGCGATTGTGTTTTATGGATGGATGCTTATCTGTGTTTTTTGTAAATGAACGTCTAGATGTTTCCTTGCATGCTGTTATGAGAGAACTGTTGTATGCATTTTCCATCAGAAGAGGTATGGAGATGATATGTTAAGTTCTGCATGAATAGATGAATGGTGAACATTTAGCTTGTATTTGAGAACTGTGAATCAGTTAGTTGGTTAAGTGTTAAGAGATCACTTAAGTACTTCCTTATGCGCAATAGAATGAATGCATAATAGTTAGATTGTATCAATAGAATATGCTCAAATCATAACCATACCAAATGGTGTGAACGAATAGTAGATGGATAATCGGCTGAGTAGTTGAATGAGTGGATGAGTGATACTCATGTCAGTGACTTAAGCGTTTTCGAACACTTCAAGTATAAGCTGAGTGGTATTGTTCGCAGTCCTAGTAGAAGTCCCGCAGTAGAAGAACATAGTGGTGCAGACCGCAGTGTTGTCCATCGCTGTGCAGTCTCCCCTCACAGTGCATACCCCCTGTTGCGCTGCACAGTACGTCCATCCACGCAAATCGTCACTTACTGTAGAAACCTGATTCCGCAGTACCCCATAGATACACCTGGGGTGAGACCTCATCCTGCTCGTAGGTTGTTTCCGAAAGGGCCGGTGCAAAGGGGTTTTGTTGGTCATAGGGAAATCGCAAAGAACTTGGGTCTTATAGAAAACCTCTGGGTCAGTTATAGCCAACACATTGGTAATGTCTGCAAAGTGAAAAATAAATCAACGACCTTTATCATTGGAATTCAAATAAAAGGATCAATAATATTTAGGCCCATGAATATGCTCAGGAGTTATCTAAAACACACAAATATAAACCAAAACTACATGGGATGTGTGGTGCTTCCACGGGCATTCAGGATCCCAAAAGCAATCTTGGAAAACCTCCATCACCTCAAGCATGAAACCACTCACTAGACGTTGCGTAAGGAACTCGTACTCTTACATTTGTTAGGGTGAAGTGACAAGTGAAGGGGTACCAATTACCACTGATAGAGCAAGGGACAAAATATAAATATCTATCTATCAAAAGATCCACTGCTCAGGTGGCTTCAGGACCTCAAACTTGTTCAGGAATTGATTAAAACACACGAGCCTGAGGTGAAACCACCTTGGACATGTGACTAAAACTGAGTGTTTCAGGATCACAAAAGAAATCTATCCAAACTACCCCCTCGCTAAGCATGAAACAACTTATTCATTACCCAGCCACCGAATGACATGTCCTTACATGTGGTCCCAACGTCTCTGTTCACCACTGCTCTATCTACAATGTTTATATTAATTTAATGATCCCTCCCACCATATCTTCTCACCCAATGACCTTTTGCCACGTGTATCCCTCATTGAATGTGCAATTTTCAAACTCGCAGTATAAAGCTCCCAATATTCAAATTTTCTAGTATTGTTCCTAAGAGCCATTCGAGAACTCGACCTCCTTCACCTTAAACTAGAGTCAATTTATCCTATATTGCACTATTCTAACCATGAATTAATCCCATAAATAACTCACCATGTCCTTTGTTGTAGAATCCTCACCTCCATAATCCTCTAGCAAAGTTTCCAGATAGGATCAGAACTTGGATGACACTTAGTGCGACATCAATGACTATGTGGTTTCAATTGCAGACACACATCAGGTCGTTAAATAAATATAGGAATGTGCCAATGAAGGGGATGACTACTTGAACATCTATATATATGAACTGAATATGGTCATCATCCCTCTAACGTGGTCATTTCCTGAATGCTCTAGATAAAAGGGCCATTATCTCCATAGAGGGGTCTGTCATATTCCTAGTTACTAAAGAGTTTCTACAAGACATGATAGAGATAGAGGAATATATGTCTCGGTTGAGATTTGATGATGAGGCTCTAACAACGAAGTTTAGAGCATTAAACCAGGAGGACAAAGAGAATTTCTATAGGGTTTTATTGCCTTCATGAGCAAAATTTCCCTGAGGACCATTCCCATAAATGACAAAGTTATTTTCTAAAGCGATTAGAACGCAATTTCTATAGTGTGCCAATTTTTGGGATACAATCATGACTTGGTGTTGGATGAAACAGTCCTTGGTATGTTACTTTTTATCAATTTATCATCTCAATAGGAAAACCTTAGGTTAGACTTTTCCTCATACCTAAGTGATATGATTCATGATCAACTAAAGAATTTCTCAGCCATGAAGTTCTTTAGATACCATACCTATATTCCCTACATGATTATGTACCATAGAAAGAGATCGTTTGATTCAACATATTTAAAAAAGGTTGTATCCCACCCTACAAATGAAGGTTTACTATAATTTTCAAATATAGTCATGCCCAAAGTCTTTTCATTGTTGTTTGGATCCCCTCTTCCCAGGATATTTTCTAAGTGTAAAAACCTCTTAGAGTTGAGTCAAAATACCTCTATAGGAGGATAGTTTTATTATGAGTGTTAGAACATTATTATACCTAGGACCATAGTCTCATGATGTTTTATTAATGATGGTTGGTTCAAGCAAAGTTAATGATGTTGCCTAAGGTTGTTATGCTCATTATGACCAATTCTGCACAAATTGGAGCCCACATTTGTTCAACCAGAGGATAAGGCACCTTATTTATGGCCACCAGGGTGGACCCTTATCCGTTAATTTATGTATCTGGGTTTGACTATGGGGCGCACATGCATTATACATGGTCATTTTGCCTCTTTTTGGAAGTTTTGGCCAATCCTAGGACACCTCCACTCCACCACATTCTCCACCACTCATGTGCCACCATCATTACTAACCACTCATGCCATCCTAACATTCATATATGCAATTAATGACCGTTTGGGGTGATTTGGGAGCCTATTGGTCAACCTAGGGGGGATTGAGGTCCAATGTAAGCTAGCCACTTGTAGCTCATTCGAATGCCTCCAAAGGATCACAATTTTATCCAAATGTAATATAATGATGATTCCAACTTGAGTTTGGGTTGGACATTAATAGAATTACCAGCTATTTGCACCATTCGTTGTGTTTATTGTGCTTCTTTTACACTGTTTTCATGCATACTTAGCCAAATTCTTGCCTAGTAAGGAAATTCTTAGCTAGTAGATCCTGTTGTGATTATAATTTCACATGGAATTATATATATTAGAGATTCTATTCAAACCAATATTTCTTCATAGATGCACCAAAAGCAGTGGAGAAACCACATAAATCCTTGGGGAAATTGCCTTAAAGCCATTAGAGCAATCCTTTGGAGTCTACATAGGTGTGATGCACTCCCGAATGTGCCCTCTATCAATGTAGGGTTCAATTTAGTTATCTAGGATTTCCTTCTGACATATTGAGTGTTTTCATTTGTAGGTTTTCAGTGTTCTTTGTCACCAAGTGCACTAGTAGCAAAATGGAGCAGTCTCATGACACCTTTCTCACTCCATTAAACTAATTTGAGTGGAAATTCAAGATGGTAATCCAGTTGAGATTGAAGGGTCTCTTTAGAGTAAATATGGGGACAAAAAATGAGTTGAACTCTACTGTTGAGAAGTCCAAGTTTTTCAACATGATGGATGAAGTGTATTGCATGCTTTGTCTCAATATCTCAACATACCTCTTGTTTCATGTAGACATAATCACTACTCCGAATGAAGTGTGGCTCAAGCTTGAGTAACTATTTGGGAATACTGATGAGTTGAGGGGCCACCATCTTGAGTACAAGTTGATCTCTCTGAGCCCAAGCAGTTTCGAGACCATTCAAGAATTATTCAACAAGTTCAAATCCTTAGTACTTCAACTCAAGTAATGTGGCATTGACAAAAGGGAAGACCAGCTGGTTTTGTCCATACTTTCGAAGTTAGGGCCTAAGTACTCTATGTTTGTTTCGACTTTCCATGACATCAAACTCACTGTTCGAAATTGGAAGAAGCCATATTTGGAAGACTTCATGGAGTCTCTTACTTAAGAGCAAGACAAGTTGGTCCAAATGGGCACCATCAAACCATCAAAGGACCAATTTCTTGTTGCTGGTGATTCAAAGCATGCGAAGGGGAAGAAGAAGTCCAAATATTTGAAGCAGCAAGTCAAGATGAAAGACAAAGAGAAGCCCAAATATTCTGAAGGGGTTTCGAATCCTAGCAAGGAGAAAGGGAAGAAGAAGAAGAAATTGAAATTCACTTACTCTCACAAGGGTTGACACCCTGAGAGTGCATGCATGAAGAAAGGCACTGACATGATGGCACATCTCCTTGAGAAGAACAATATCCCTCTTCCATATGGAGCAAAGAAGGAGAGTGGTTTGAATTCTGAACACAAGGAGAGATGCCATGCATTGATAGCTAGTACCTCTAAATCTTCTTCTTTCATCATTGATTCGGGTGCCTCAAGGAACATGGATTCTGCAAGAGAGTCTTTCACTGCTCTCGAACCATACAGTCATCCTTCTATTCTAATGGGATATGACTCAGACATCCTAACAAAATGCATTAGAAGGATCAATCTTGACAATGGGTACTTCAACAATGTGTTGTATGTGCCAAATCTTGTAGCAAATCTCCTCTCTGCTTACCAAATGACCCATACTAGTTCGACCAAGAGAGTGATACTCACTCAAGAAGATGTGGAAATTTCTAAAGTTCCCACTGGAGAGATGGTTGTAGTTGGTGTTGCATATCATGATTCAAGGATGTACCATTTTCACACTTTCTTCCTTACTCTTCACCTAATGCGGTTCTCTCACATGCTAATGAGGTGAGTGGCTATGGCATGAGAGGTTTGGACACCTCAACTACATATATCTTCAAGCCTTGACAAAAGATAATATGGTTGAAGGAATTCCAAGCTTCAAATTTTCCAATGGAACCTGCAAGGGTTTTTGTAATGTCCCCAATCAGATTACTTGGATATATTATCTCAAACACAAAGATTAGATTAGGAAAATTGTGAAACTAGATTTGACACAGCTAATTATTGTCAATATTAAACCCTCCCAAGACTTGGATAAATATACTTGAGAATCTAATGTGACTGATGATATGTGTGTAGTAGCATAAACAATAGGGGCTAAGATAAATTTAGAATCCTTTGCACAAAGTACCAAGACCATTTACATTTCGACAATAGTTGTCATTGAAGTATTCTCCAAAGATACCTGGATACACCAACATATGCAAACTATATCCTTCCACTAAATTGGGATGAAAAAAGAATATGTATGGACTATGTATAAGCCCCAATACCTCTATCATACTTCAAAATTATAGCTTAGACTTGGTTTGGTGAAGTTTGGGATCACGGAGAATATTTGGGAATACCGAAACTACACACCTAGTCAATATTCAGGCTTTTCCAAATGGAATATAAAGGACCATCGAATTGAAAAATTCAGACATGGATGATGTTCATTATGATATTAATTAACTCCAGTAACTAACAAAATGAAATTTCACTAAGCATAAGTTCAATTATTGAAAGTTTACTGAAAACTAGACAATTTGGAAGCAAATCTAGAGTAGGTTTTGGAAGGTGAAGTAAATATCAAACTTTGGCATTAAAAAAGTTCTAGAATAATATGAGAAGATTAAAATTACAGTCATTACATCATATAGAAGTATAAATTCCTTTCAGAAGAGGCTCATGCTTGGCATCTTTCAGTAGGAACCTCTAGCATTGAGAATAAAATGAAAACCTCATAGATTCGAACTACTGGATTCACAAAGATTGTTATGGATCTAAAATCAGAATTGATTTAACTTCAGGACCTGCACTAAAATCATTTAAAATGGCTGAATTCCATCATACAATAATCTAACTGAAGAATCAACTAGTGGAAACAGCAGGGGCACATCTCCCAATTGAGACTAGGGGCACATCTCCCAAGTCGAATTGAGAGCTTGAGAGATTTCAACACCAAAACATAATTAGCCAAAAGATGTGAAATGGAGTTGTAATCATTCTTTTATAAACTTATCCTTCATAATTGATCTTATCTTCTTGATTTCGTAGACTTTCCATCTATGAAATTTGAATTTAGTGATGAGTGGGGCTTCTTTGGCAAGTTGCTTTTGCATTTTGGACCCACTTGCCTCATGGATTTTCCCTCCTTGGCTAAATTTAGCTTGTTTTTCTTTCCTCGATCCTTTTTCCTTCTTTGTTTCTTTTTCCAATATCTCTTATCTTAAAAAATTAGGAAAACTCTCTATACTTCTTGTGCAAGCTACCTAGCCCAGTGCGCCTTTATGAGTAAGTTGAGAACTGGCTTCTTTATGAAGCTTTTCTTTTTTTTTGGTTTTTTCTTTACCTTTTTAATCCTACTTTACTTATTTTAGTCTTCTTTCTTGATGTTACTTCTTTTCCACTGCTTTTCTGCTTTAATCCTGCTTTTCTTGCTTTTATTGCTTTAGTTTGCTTTTCCATTGTTTTTTTTCTTTGCACCGCTTTTTCTGCCTTTATGCTTTCTTCCAACTTTTCCTTGCTTTAATTAGTTTCCTTCTTTTTTCATTACTTTCTAGCGTTTATTTCTTTATTCTAACTTCCTTCTTTGGAAAGCTTCTTATGGAAAAATTCTTATCTCCTATGCACCCTCATGGGGCCCTCTTGGCATTTTTCCAACTCATCTCATAATTAAATACTCAAAAACATAAACTTTGTCACTTCTAATTTAATTTAATACAAAACAACTATAGTCTAATTTTATTCCTAGTCAATTTATTTAATTTTCCTCCTAAACCTAGGGACTGAATGAGTTAGACAATTGCTCCATGGTGCTATCAAAATGGGGACATGACACTCGTCCCCTCCCAAAATTGCTTGTCCTCAGGCAATGAAAATTTGTATAATGAAACAATTGAGCACCTTTCCACCAACTTTGACAAGTTGCTACAAGAGCCATTTGAAACTCACCTTCATCACAGATAAGCTCCCTACTTCCATACAATGCTACATGCCTCTCCCACTTGAAATAGTTGAGACCAAGAATGATGCCTGGGTCCCAAATGAATCTAAGGATTTGGAAGTGTCTTCTTCTACACCATCTACACTTCCTCATGTCATTATAAAGATCCTCATGAGGACTCCAAAACCACCAAATAGAAGAATAGTGTGTCCATCCATCATAATGTTTCCCATGTAGGAAACTCCTCAATTATTCCACAATGATAGAGTCATGGAAATGAAGGCTAGCTATCCCTCCAAGATCCCATTGATCATGTTGCAATATTCTTAAAAAAAAATCTATTTGAAGTGTTATGGAATTCCAAAGAATGACAGGATCCCACAACCATATTGGAATCCTATCACTTCCCATGCTTCCAAAAACATCCACCATTAGTTCCAACAAAGTTTGGACCTCTTCATGTGCAAGCTGATTTCTGTCATGCATTGTTGCATCCCACATTCTATGAATGCAAGATGATAAATATGTCATATATATGCATACCCAATCCTTGTAATTTTGTGTACCCAAGGCATCCAATGGCTGCAATACATTTCTTTGTTGTTGCTCACATAATATGGCAATGTCAAATGCATCTATAAATCTGCTACAAATGCAAAGAAAGATCCTACCAATGTGAGCCAAGCTTGCAGACCCTTTAGTCTCCATCTCTGTTATGTATCTACCCATCCCATCCATGGATGAATAAACACATTTTATTGCTGATCCATATGGGATGTGAGCATCCATCTTCCTCATGATGAAGTCTTCCACCCATAAAGGTAGATCATGAAGTCTTTCTTCCAAGGCATGTTTGTCAAACAATGCTTCACCAATGCAAGAAAGCATTTTGCATCCATGAATCTTCATTGCAGTGATATACTTGTTTACCCAATCCTTGGATAAAAAAATACCACTACATGCAACCTCAAATGGTATGTCCTCATCTATCTCTCCCATATCTAAATCCTCCTCATTACTCTTCTTCTAATCAACAAGTGTTTGGTCACAATTTTCTTCATCTTTCCTCTTTATAAGTACTGTCAAATCTGATTTTTTCTCATGATACTTCATCACATGAGGCTTATCCACAGAACTACAAATGTAATCAGCCATATGAATCTGATTTATAGTGGTATTGGAGGAAAAATGTATCCCTCCCAACTCTATACAAAACTGTTCTTCAAACTGGAAATCAAGGAATATATAACAAGGAAAACTCTTACATTCTTTTGTTCCCAACATCATGCTAGATTCATCCACAAGCTTCTTCATCCAGTCTATGGATGCATGTGCAATGGGAGTACAAAATTTCTGCCATGAATATCCCTGATGCTGATCACATATCAAGGCAACAATTCCAAGATAGAGACAAGGAACATCTTCTTTCCCATGCTCCTCCAACTTTACTCTAGTCACCCATAGGGGCAACCCATAATCTTCCTTGAGTAAAATGATTGTTTTGAACATACTCTCCATATCTATTAACCCATATGCATGAGTCAAGCATGCCTCCCATGTGCTTCTATGTGTATTGGAAGGTTCATATGGAATCCATAGAAAATTTTGTTGCTCCTCATAAGATTTCATGATGAAGAATGTTTCCATTAATCTCCTACCAATACAAGCTAGATTGGTGCATCCTTGAGTCTCCATTTCTATCATGCACTTATCTACCCAATCCATGGAGAAATAAATACCTTTGCATGATGATTTGGATGGAATCTCCTCAAGCAAGTTCTCACTATCCTTTTGCATCCCATCAAGGGCTTGATCAATGTCTTCTATGTCCTCCTTCCTCACAGGAACTTGCAAATCATAATTTTCCTCATGTTCCACCATCACACGAGGATCCTTTTTTAATACATGAATGCAATCATCCATATGGGATTGGTTTTCTGAAATTTAGGATGTGGAATGTGTTCTCTCCAGCTTCTCATGAATCTACTCAATCTGAATTTCATATTTTTGAAGTGCACTTTGAGTACTCTTCAAATAATCTTGGGTGGATTCCAACTCAAGAGTCATCTTGTCAATCCATTATGCATCCCTCAAAGATGAAACATGATACATCCTCACAAGTTCAAACAAATGATCTCTATCAGAAAGAAAATTTAAAAATTTACCTTTAATGTATGTCATTGCTTCCCGAATGGCCTCCAAGTCTTCAATAGAAGATGGATCTTCCATTGATGCAACTCTCCAAAATGAATTTGAAACCAATGCAATAGTACCATGCAGAATGCTCAAGGACTAATGGATCTTCCTTTTGCTCATTTTCAAAGGCCCTACGAGAAAGGGTGTCTCTTGAGGATAAACATCCTCTTCTTCCTTCTTTGGATCAACTTCTTGATGAAGCTCAGGTGGTGATTGGGAAGTTGATCATTGTCCTTCTTCCTTTGTTGCAAGATATTATTTTTAATGCTCATGGGAAATCCTCCTGCGATAGCCTATTCCAAATCGATATCTATGTCACCAACAAAAAGGATCATGCATCCTTCAGTAAATTCTCTTATACCCATGTATAGAGTGTCTAGATATTCTTCTGCACAACCTTATGCTTCATTGCAAACATCTTGCAATGTCTTTCACTCTTCTTCATATATCTTTTCTTTTGCTTCACCAGCTACAAGACTAGGTGGTTTGTGACTCTCCTCAATGATGGTGGGTGGATAATTAGTACTTTGATTTTGCTCCTTGATTATCTTAGAATCAATATTCTTGGAGACTTTGTTTGAAGAGAATCTGAAAAGTCTCTTCATGATAGAAATAATGGCATCCAACGAGGCTTCACTTTCTATTCATCTTTCTTCTTCTTTGCTGTGAGTAGTAGAACAAATTGATTTGCAACTCTTCAATAATTCCTCATCTACATTATTAGTCCAAAATCCGTATGTATAATAAATATATTCTTTGAAAGAAACAACTTTATGTATTTCTTCCCTTAAAGCAAGGTACTCCTGATAGCAACGAGGAATGTTTTAACATGCTTCTATCATCTTTGCTCAATCTTTCTTAGGATTGGCCATTGGTAGTTCAGAACTTTGGTATTCATTTTCCATTTTTTCAGAAAATTAACCATCCTCATATCGTGGTAATATTCCATCTATGTATATGATCTATTCATCAGAATTAGATGCTTTCGCATCATCCCATTCGAAATCATCATTAGATGGTGCCAGTATCATGGCTGCAAATTCTTCAGATTTAGAGCTTAATTTCCATGGGAGTTGAGGAAAGTTCTATGATACCACTGTAAAGTCCCAAATGAGATTACTTGGATATATTATCTCAAACACAAAGATTAGATAAGGAAAATTGTGAAACTAGAAACTAGTTTTGAAACTAGATTTGAAACGGCTAGTCATTGTCATTATTAAACGCTCCCAAGACTTGAATAGATTGACTTGAGACTCTGATGTGACTGAGGATATTTGTGCATAATCATAAAAAATAGGGGATAATCTAAATTCAGAATCCTTTTCACAAATTACTTCGACAATTTATGTTTCGACAACAGATGTCGTTGAAGTCTACGCCAAAGCTACCTAGGTACACCAACATATGCAAACTAGATCCTTCCACTAACTTGGGATGTAATCAGAAGTTGGATGGAATTTTTCCAAGCCCCAATCCCTCTATCAGACTTCAAAATTATAGTTCATACCTTTTTTGGTGATGTTTGGGATCACAGAGAAGATTTGGTAGTATCAGGACTACACAACTCGTCAAAATTCGGGGTTTTCCAAACACCATAAAGGACCATCGAATTGAAAAATTAATACATGGAAGATGTTAATTATGATATTAATTAATTGCAAGAACTAAGATAATGCAATTTCACTGAGCATAATTTCAATTATTGAAATTTTATTGAAAATTAGACAATTTGGAAGCAAATCTAGAGTAGGTTTTAGAAGGTGAAGTAAATATCAGACTTTGTAATTACAAAAGTTATGGAATAACATCAAAATATTAAAATTACAGTCATTACATCAGATAGAAGTTGAAATTCCTTTCATAAGAGGCTCATGCTTGACATCTTTCAGTAGGAACAACTAGCATTGACAATAATTGGAAAACCTCATAGATTTGAACTACTGGCTTCACAAATATTGTTATGGATCTGAAATCAGACTTGATTTAACTTCAGGACCTGCAATAAAATCATTGAAAATGGATGAATTCCATCATCCAAGCATCTAACTGAAGAATCATCTAGTCGAAGTAGCAGGGACACATCTCCTAGCTGAGATTAGGGGCACATCTCCCAAGTCAAATTGAGATCTTTAGAGATTTCAAAATGAAAACATAATTATCCAAAAGATGTGAAATGAAGTTTTAATCATCCTTTAATAAAATTATCCTTCATAATTGAGCTTATCATCTTACTTTCTCAGACTTGCCATCTATGAAATTCGAATTTAGTGATGAGTGGGGCTTCTTTGGCAAGTTGCTTTTGCATTTTGACCCACTTGCCTCATGAATTCACCCTTCTTGGATAAATTTAGCTTATGTTGATTTACTTGATCCTTTTTCCTTATTTTTTAATTTTTCCAATCTCTCTTATCTTCAAAAATTAGGAAATCTCTCTATACTTCTTGAGCTATCTACCCAGCCCAATGCGCCTTTATGGGTAAGTTTAGAACTTGCTGGTTTTTTCTTTTCTTTTCTGCTTTCCCTGCTTTATCTTGCTTTACTAATTTTAGTATGCTTTCTTTCTTTTACTACTTTATTCTGCTTTTCCACCTCTTTTCTAATTTAATCTTGCTTTTCTTGCTTTTACTTATTTATTGTTCTTTTCCACTGCTTTTTGCTTTGCACCACTTTTTATGCTTTTATGCATTCTACCACCTTTTCCTTGCTTTATCTAGTTTCCTTCTTTTTTCATTGCTTTCTAGATTTGAATTATTTCTTCTAACTTCCTTCTTTGGAAAGCTTCTTATGGAAAAATTCTTATCTCCTATGCGCCCTCATGGGGCCCTCTTGGCATTTTTCCAACTCATATTATAATTAAAAATAATTAAATAC
The DNA here is from genome assembly GCA_027924585.1 of Larix kaempferi. NCBI lineage: Eukaryota > Viridiplantae > Streptophyta > Pinopsida > Pinales > Pinaceae > Larix > Larix kaempferi. The sequence continues at coordinate 32,627,970 of BSBM01000096.1, forward strand.
TCAAAAACATAAACTTCATCACTTCTAATTTAATTTAATACAAAACAACTATAGTCCAATTTTATTCCTAGTCAATTTATTTAATTTTCCTTTTGAACCTATGGGACTAAATGAGTTAGATGGTTGTTGCATGGTGCTATAAAAAAAGGGACACAACAGTTGCATTGTTGGGAAGCATGTAGAGCGCAAGTTTGAGAAGGGGAAGGAAATAACAAAATCTCAACCTATCGAGTTGTTCCATTCAAATGTGATAGGAACTCTTCCCACATCCTCCTATGAAAACTTAAAGTATGTCCTAACATTCATTGATGTTTTTTCAAGGTACTATTGGGTATTCTTTCTCAAGTTGAAATCTGAAGTGTTCCATTCATTCAATGTTTTCAAAGCTTCTGTTGAGAACTTCAGTGGGAGGAATATAATGATCCTAAGGACTGATAATGCAAGAGAATATATAAATAAGGACCTGCAGTATCTATGTGAAGAATAAGGCATTCAGATGCATCATCATGTGCCTTACACACCCCAGTAGAATGGTGTGGCAGAGTGCAAGAATAGAGCATTGAAGGAGATGGTTACATGTATGTTAGATGCTAAGTATTTATCTCATAAGATATGAGATGAATCCATTAATTGTGTTGCACATGTTCATAATAGAGTGCCACACAAATCCTTGGAATACATGACTCCATTCAAGGCTTGGATGGGACATAAGCCTGATGTGTCTCATTTCAAGGTGTTTGGCTCAAGAGCCTGGGCTAGAATACCTCCATAGAAAAGAAAGGCCTTGCATCCCCAAAGAAAGGAGTCTATTATGGTTGTTTATGTAGAATATGACAAGGGCTGCAATATCTTTGATCCCTCATCTCAAAATAATTTCATGGAGAGGAGTGTTCAGTTCGAAGAAGATCCCATGCAAGTAGTTGACCAAGAAGAAAGGGAATGCTCAAATCCCCCACTTGCAGATGATGTAAGTGATGTTTTTAATTCTGATTTTTCTGATTCTGATATTGAGGATGAATATGATTACATGTGTGTAGATCATGACCCTCCTTCAAGGCCTAAATGGGTGGATAAAACCATACAAGCTGCTGGTGAACTTTAAGGAGATCCACAAGACAATAGGAAGACAAGATCTCAGTTTCACAATGCATTCTCCATTTGTGATTCAAATCTTCCTGGGAGGTGTTTCTTAATGATTGGATCTGATCCACAGTCATATGAAGAAGCATCACATGACCCAAGATGGAAAGATTCCATGCAAGAATAGTTGAAGTCTTGTAATGTACCCTCCCGTGGACCCAATTTGAGGAAGGGAACATGCTAACAATCTATGGGGCTTTTCATAAAACGTAGCCCATTCATTAGATTCCTACACATAAATTCAATAGTGTGCAGATGCAAACTAAGAAATATGCACAGTAGACTTCAAACTCATCCACACACATATCATATGCATACAACATATCAAAATAGTCATCAATCTAAACATTGCAGAAGTAAATACATAGACAAAAAAACACTTATCTTCATTGTGCAATTGTCCCAGACAACTAGCTATGTCATTGCAACATTCCACCCAACCATAGGCCAGTTGTGTTCATCAATCTCTCAACACAACTGCCACCCCCAAGTTGAGCATGATTCTTACAAGGAAAAGGGGGCATTCAAGCTCATGCACAGCCCAATTAATCATCTCATCTGAGCCAAACCAGTCCACAACTGGGTTTATTAGGCTGCATTTGAACCCTGGATGCTTGCACTCAAGCTCAAGACAGAAAAATGGATTCCCATAACCCATACCCAACATACTCTATGTACACATAGCAACCACAATCATTGGTCATGGATACACATGTTTAACAATTGGATTTACCAACAGGATGGCCATGGGATTTCCCCAAATTGTTTCCAACCAAAATCGAATTGTGGGATGGGGAAAAACATTCACAAGGAGGAAAATGATCCCCCCCCCAAGTATCTAAGCATTCAACAACCCAAATGGTCTCTATGGAACCCCAATTGGATTCCCATTCTTCTCCACTAGTATACAACACAAAAATGCCCTTCTCCCAGCTAAGGATCAAGGAAAACACATAAAAACATGGCTGAAAAATGCCCAAGTAGCTCCCAACTCGTGAGGGAGGAAAACTGGTTGATGGATTATGGCTTGGGGAGAAATTCATGGCTCTTTTCTTTCCCAAGAAGCAAAATGTGATTTTCCATGAAGGGTGGCTTGCCCATACCCAAATTTGGACAGCCATACCTTTCATTCCCCAAGGCATTAACTACCTCAACCAACTCTCGGAAGAAATTAATGATTGGGTACAAAATTCAACATGGGTAGTTGAGGGTTTGATGGGTTCTCTGATTGACATTTGGCTTGACTTGATTGGCTCAAGGGTTTGAATGTTTTCCCTCCCAATTCCTTGTAAAATCATGCCCCCATCTCTTTGTTGCATTGCATAGCTAGTTGTGGGTATTTTATTAAAATGCATATTTACATGAGGTCGAAATTCCAATGTGCCTGGCTAGCACACAAACCGTACGCATCAATAAATCGATGGCGGCGTCTTGGACTTGAGCTCCTCACCGTGATTTTATAACAATATTACATCATTTAAATTTTAATATAGTGGGGTCAAAATGGGGATATTAAATTTCCCTCCCCCTTGGAATAACACCGTACTCGGTGTTCCAATACTTAGGAATAAAAACCCACTTTACACATGCTTCAAAATTCACAAATGGTGGCAGGTCTATCCTGCATTTCATCTCTTTACTTTGAACTTTCAAGATCAAGTCCCTTGGCTTCCACAAGCTGTTCCTATTGGCTTTGATCTTCCATCTCTATAGGTGGGCATTGCTCTATAGTGATCCCTTCCTTTTATTCACCTTTCAGTTGATCTACAAGTCTAGAATTTCATGGATGCCATCTTTCTTTTTGTCTCGACAACTATCTAAGGAAGATTTCCAACCAAAACAAATAGCTTTTGGTTTGCTGCCATGATCACAGTGCACAACTGGCTCTCACTTTCTCACTAGCAACACTTAGCTGGTAACAACTGCAACCAATGGATTTCAATTTCTCACCTATGGGATTCATCATGGCAATTCTTGTTAGGACAACCATATCACAATATTAAAATTAGTCAATTATTTTCCCAATTGACTTGGAATGTCCATGCTTTACTCATGAGACTTCCACACATTTCATGCTTTCCCAACATACACATGAACTCATTCACGTTAATCCTTTCATGGGAAAATAACTATTTCAACATTCACAATTCATTTCAAGCAATAAACACAATCAACTTCCAATCACAACATGCATTCAACAATCCTTTGTTTCTGAAATGCATCAATCAAAAATGAAAGAGAAGAGTAAGAGTTTCCCCCTCATAGTCTTGTTCCAATCCGGGGCCACACCACAAGAGTTTCCACCTCTTAGTTTTGTTCCAATCTGGGGCCACACCACAACTCTGGTTTTCGTGCTGCTTAGCCTCTTTCACTTCAATGTGAATACTTGACGTGCCATTTCTTAGCTATGACACATAGTGTCTACGGTCTGTCTAATGCTTTTCAACTAGGGCACCCTTCCCCACTGTTGCTTACAGAACCTTTGGCTGCTAGGACCCACACATGTCCACTAGCACCATCTTTCATTACTGCTCATACTGAGCTCTTTAGGAAGATCACATGTCCACATGCATCCCTATGATTCCTTCATAATCCTTGCTTCCAACAATACCTACACTCAAACATTAAATCAATTCACATGTTCAATTTATTCTCATAGGGTTTATTTCTAAACAAGAGTTTAAGAAATCATAAACAATTCATATACACATGTATATTCATAAGCAAGAAGCTGGAAGATAACCAAATACTTATATGTATTGGATGTCTTCACTTTATTCCACAGGCTCCTTCTTTGCTTTACAAGCATTGGATTTCCCGTGGATACAATAATGAATGTTGGGCCAACACGCAGGCTGCTCCACAACCATTCGAATAGGAAATGCCAGGCCAGTATGCCGACTAGGTCTTATCAATTAATTAAGGAATGTTTGTCCAGCATGGTGACTGCTCCACAACATCAAGTGGTTAATGCTCCCACCAACTATTCTCTGAGTTTATCGAGCATTGGTTACTCTCTAGATTTACCAACAATTTAGCGCCTAACTAGTTACTCTTTGGATTACCAAGAATTTTAGCGCCTAACCAGTTGTTGGCCTCCTATTTTGACTGTTCAGCACAATATTTTCTAGTTTAAGTCTCATGAAACCAAGTAATCATCAACTTTATTTAGTGTTGTTTTGTGCATGGTTATGCCTTTTGAAGAGCAACATTGCTAGGAGCTTTGGTAAGTGACTTTTTAATTGTTTATTTATTATTTTGCTTTGTTTTATGTATATAATGGAACCTTTAGTTTTCATTTAATAATGGGTCAATTAATGAGTCTTTATTTCTTTTATGCATGAGTCTTTTGGTTATTTGTCCCAACGCTTGTCCCGACGCTCCAAAGAAGATCTATGTTGGTTGAACCAGAGATTTGGGGGATTTTGTTTCTCAGGATAACATCTTGTTTGATTTCCAATCGCTTCCAGGATGCAAGTGCAGTTATCCAGTGCTGTTCTGGGGATGTCATTTGCTCAAAATGGCATTTCCGTCCTTGATCAGGACCCTGATTTCGGGCTCAATTTCTGAGCAAACGGTTTGGAATTGTTCAAAACGGTTCGAAACCCACTTCACAAATGGCCCCATTTACCCCTAGCCATGGGAAGTTTTCAGAATTTCTGAACGAATGTGGAGAAATCCCTTCCGGAACAGACGTGGTTTTGCCAGATTTGGTGTTGGCCGTTTTCTGGGTAGTTGCTCGAATTTCTGAATTTTGGGATGGATTTTGTCCATCTGTTCATGTATAAATAAAGCTTGAGATGGAAATAGAAGAGAGCTATGGATGTATACAACTCTTGAAATGAGTATTGTTGAAAGCATTTGGAATATATGAAGCTGGTTTACTGTGTTTAGTAAGGCGTGCCTTTGAATGAAGTAGCTCTATTTGAATGGATATAGAATGATAGTTGATCTTTCCTGAGGCATATCAAAGATCTCTATCTCTGTGGGAGGGCCCACCAACAGAGGTAGTGGATCTCCTCATTTCATTATAGTAGATGTTAGAGTTGTGTTTTTTTTAAGAGATCATTGCTTTCTATATTACTGTGTTATTGAATCTGTTTTATAAATGATAGATTAGAAAGATATATAGTTCAGATTTCATTCTATTATAGTTTGCTCAGTGCACGAAGCGTAGGGTATTTGATTAAGATTGAAAGTGAAAATGTTTCATTAAATTTTCAGGCATGAAGAGATAGTGTGATTGCAGGAGATAGAAGCACGCTGTAGAGGATAACATTGTTCAAGTTTTGAATCTGTTTGCCAAGCTTAGATTGTGTATATATTAGATTGTAGATTTCTATTAAAATAACGAACATATTAGGATTCCGATCAGAGCATTGTAGATTCAATTGAATGCATTCTGTTAATGTAGTTAGATTACTTGTTAATAGTTAAATTCTAGATTAACTTATATTACAGATTTGTAGAATTAGATTCATAGAAATAGGTTGAATGTTCATGGATTGTTGTTTTATATATGAAAGTAGCATGGGATTAATGTAGGTTTGATTTTAGATGAATAATTTGATAGAAATAATTAAGAATAGAGTTAGCATTTTGGATAAACAGGTTTCATGTTATTTATGGAAAGTGGAAATTTTAATTATGGCTTTTGTAGATTGAAGAATAGAATAGTAAAATAGAATATAGAAAACAGGGGAAACTAGAAACTAAATTAAAATGGAAATGAGAAACTAGAAATTAATTTGAGTTTGAAACAAAGCAAGAAGTGTTACTGTTCCATTCTGCACCTGTTTCATTCTGCACTTCCTGTTCTGTTTTGCACCTTGTTAAACGTTTTGCACTTTTGATTCTGCACCTGTTTTGCACCTTTTTGCTTCAGTTCAGCACTGTTTTGATTTTCATAAGCAAAAGCCTTAGAACTAGATCAGATTTATATTTCATTTTTAAAGCAATGCATTTCAGTTCTTGTTATTCTTAGAGGTTGATTTAGAAGTGTTTTGTTTAGGAATAGAGACATTATAGATTGATTAGATTCAAATTTTCTTTTTAGCATAATGAATTTCAAATTCAATTTCTTGCTTTATATTTTAGCACTAGATTAGTTTCCTTTCAATTTCAAGTTTTCTTAGCTTTAGATTTGATTTCAAATAGTGTGTGTTTTCAGACATTAGGTTAGACTAGTTTAGATTCCAATCCTGCATTTCCTGTGCTTGTGCCTCTAAGTCTACCTTCCCGGGTTGACATTTTATGAAGGCTATCTATAGTGATATATAAATAGCTCAACACCAGTTACTCTCTGGATTTACCAAGCATTTTTAGTTCTTTCAGGGTCCTTGCTTTCTTGCAATGACCAAGGTTTCCAACAAAGAAACAATAGTGTATCAGCTTAGCTGTTAGAAGACTTATACCTAAAATATTCATTATTCCAAACAAGAAATAAATGAAAATGAATACTTATCTCTATTGTGCATTTCCTTTCTAGTTCACAGGATCCTACTTCGCTTTGCAAGCCTTAGGATTTCCTATGGACTTGGATGTTTGTCCAGCATGCATGCTGCTCCACAACATCAAATAGTTAATGCCCAACCAGTACACCTTCACACCGATTGGGATTACTAAGAATTTGTGGTGCCCAACCAGTCCCTCTCCATTGCCAAGCCAACACATTCGTCTGGGTCATCGACCAACGGAAGGAAATTGTGCCACCGACCACTATAGGTCAAGGCTCTACCACTCTGCCTTAGCATTGCGTCAGTCTTTCACATGTGTCACAACCCTTCATGCGCATAACAATTCTTCATCCACACAAGGATGGCACTCCTTCACCCAAGAAAACCAATGGTTCCCTTTAGGAACTCTATAGGTGACTTTCTTGACTGCAGGCTATCATGGCCCCACAATACCCACAACATCCAAGCAAATAATTCTAAACTAGTGCATTGACTGGGTTTGTTAGGCATGCAACAACCCTTCATCAATACCCCCACAACAACCATTCATTATGCTTTTTCCGTGTGCAACACCAAATTGCATCTGTTTTAGCTGACAACACAAGATGGATAAACAAACTCATTAGTATTGCTGCTCTCAAATTGTAACCATATTTCATAGCATTCACTATCAAGTATTGAAACACCAGGAATGTGTCCACTCCCTTAGGGTGTATTCAATATTGAAAACCCTATCATAACCCAGCACCAGAAAGGTGTGCACTCCCTTTCGGATGTGAGTCATGTAGGCCCTAATCATACTCAAGCAGTTTGGAATAATAATGAAATAATAAAACATGCTCTGCATATTAAATCTAATAACCAAACATGTATATTCTTAGTTAGGGTTACATAATACTTATCCCTTTTCAGATGTATATTTCCTTCATTTGTGAAGTATGGGGACTTCCTTCTCTGAGTCAACAGTCCTTCGGTTTTCCACCCCAATATTTTCATGTTCCATAACCCACACATGCCTTCTTGGCATAATTTTAACTGTCTCATTCACATGCTTTACCAACATGCAGTTCGGTTGAGACATTATCAACATTTACAATGGCGTTTCACCCGAAACCCATTTCCAAAGCTTGGGATCCTTCCCATCTAGTTTGGCTTCTGTAGGCCATCACACATGGTCTTCCTGCAATGTATCACCCTGGCACACTTATCAAATAGCCAAACAGTCAGCAACATTTAACAATAAACTTCAAATGTGATTGTTCCATAACCAATCAATGTCATTAATAATTAAATTCAAACATGAATCTACAATTCTATCCTCCTACAGAAATGGATTGGTTTAACTATGAGGCCATCCTCATATTGTTTGGCCCTCATAAGTGGTATCACTCTGTCCATTATGATTTTACACTTACTACCATACATGAACATCCACCTACAACATGTCCTCCTGACACAATTTTATATAAGCCAAACAATCATTAGCAATTATTAGCAAAATCTCAAATCTGAAATTTGTAAATCTGTTTTCCTACAGAAATTAGATTTGCAACCATGAGATTATTCTCATAAACTTAAACCAGAAAATTTTCAGATTTGTTTCATGCATAATTTACAACCAGGAGAACCCTCTCATAACCTTTGGCTTCTGCACATGGTAGATCCTGGTCTTTACTATGGACTTATCCTTATTTCCATACACAAGACTTTTCTACCAGAAATCTGAACTTCAATCAGCCAAACACATTGTGAGCATCTATGCATATAATCCTTTCATTGCTACAACAGTCACTAAAGTGATCTCAGAATTATAACACTCAATAATTCAAACATTCTCAACGATTAATATTTGAAATGCAATGAAATATATATCTCTATATATGCATCATTATCATGATAGAATTGCAAGACACAGATACACTATTCGTGCAATTTAAATAAAACTCCAATATGCATTACTTCACAGCCATATTCTTTTTATGCAACTCTGTCCTTCCAATAGAGCACTCTGGTAGCCCATCAACATGTCTACCTTCTTCATGCAATCATTCTCCGGCATTCACAGCAGCTCATGAAATGGTCTTAGGATTAACAATAGTCCACCATTTGATCTATTATCTAACTGCATTAAAACATATATATGTCACACCCATGCATTCACATAATGTAGCTCAACATGTGCACCCACACATATGCATGAACATTCACAACATTTACATAATTTTTTAATGTGCATTCACTTAATGCATAACTCCTCAATACAACCTTGCATTAATCCATGAATACTAGGCATTTCAACATAGTATGGCCTAACCATGGCTGTCTCATATGGCATGTACTACCACAACATGACTATAAGTCTTTACTTTCTTTAGTTGTTAAACTCACAACCAATATACACCAATGGCATGATGTAATTTTCATATGAATGCATTGAGGTTTGTAAGAAACTATAGGGTGCAAGGCTCCTTGCCTTTACTTACTAGCACCTCACCATACTCGGTAGGTTGACATTCACTTTCAGGCACTCAATACCACATGCAAAAAAATCAACATAGTTTAAACATAGTTGAAGGGATCTTACCAAATCCTCCTTCAACATTCATGCAATTAAGCATAAATAACCATTACCTGCATGCCTGTCATTAACATCGCTTGATGTTACCTGATCAATTGGCCTCTTACCAAGGCTTCACAATCCTTTTTCCAACCTCATGATCATGGATTTGTTGCCCTCAACCTTTCTTCATAAGGCTTTTGGTCACATGCAACTTCATCATGTACGTCTTTATCCATGCTTTGGTTGTCTTTGGTCCTACAACCAATGTGAACACAACTAATTATTAGCAACCACAATGATTATCTTAGTGGCTCATTGCATATGTAAAGCCTCACTATTTTTCCAATGTGCAATATCATATATATGCACAAACATTTTCTCATGCAATGTGCAATGTTTATTATTATTGCATCTAGTGCATATTCATTTCATCTACTTAATCTCTTGCATCTCCATGCATGCTTCTATGGCTTGATTACTACAATCAATATCAACCACATTAATTGTCATCAACCATAAGCAATACCATTAATGGGCTATTGCATGTGTAACTTTCACTACCTTTACCCATATGCAACATCATGCTCATGAATAAGCAATTCACATGCACTTATGCAATGACTCTTTAATCATGCCCACTAACTCATATGCATTACTCTCTTGCATTTCCAACATCCCTATGCCATAACTTCAGTATATAAAACTCAGAAAATATAAATACAATAACAAGAGAGGAGTTAATGAATTCTCCCTTTCCAACTCATCCTCATGACATGGAGTTCCTCCTCCACATCATAGCTGATAATTTTCTTGGCTTCCCTACCAAACATAAAAGCAATCATTAGCTATGATATTCTCATGAATTAGCAATTCAATATATATACATACATGTATAATATTTATTCTTGCTATTTTTCAAACATGCAATTGTTATGCTATAAACAGAAATAGTTTAAGGTGAGGAATTTTGCTCTTATCAACATTGCCTTACTGCTCCCATTTCTCTTCCGAAATGCATATTACAACCAATTACCCTTAATAATGTTAAATTTTGAACATTAATTCACAATACTCTAGGATATTCACTGAGAGAATAACATATACAGTATATCAATGCATGAAAATCACAATAAGCATGACAAGCATCACAAGAATCAAAAGCATGAGAGATAAGAGACACAGAGTTTCCGTGGGGGAAACCCTAAGGTGAAAAACCCCACAACTTCCTCAGAGATAGAGAGAGCAATGGCTCAACCAAAGTACAACCAAAATACACTAAGATAGTCTCCTAGTAGCAGATGATCCTCCTCCTCACTAGTGCGCCACTTTCTGAGTGAGAGAGAGATGACTTAACGAATGATCTAAATAGAGATCACCTAATCTTTATTTATACTAAGCTATTTGCCCAGTGACCTTATAGGGCCGACTTGTCTAGCTAGGTACATCCACATTATAATATATATATTTCAGGTCCGACCCCACACATGGTGGTCTAATAAACCATTGGCAAGTACACACACTTGCGACACTTGTCAATCCACATGGCGACACTTCCTTATAGAGGAATAACACATCTCTAATAAGGGTACAATAAATATATATGAAATACATTCCGAAGTTACATATACATAAACACTCCCTCTTAACTAGGAAGGTATTTATCGACACAGATCTGCTAGACAAGTCTTCTTCTCGGGATCATCATCATTGATGCATCGTCATCATCATCGTCATTGCTGCTATCTCAACCAATCTCTGACTCTACTCATCATAGGAAGTTCTACAGAGCCAGTCCTTTTTCATACTGGATGTAGGCCCACCACCTACAGGTCTTTGTCATCACTGGCCATACTGTGGAATCCTCAGGAATTAGTACGTGCATCACAAAACCTCAAAAGAGCATCCCAAGCTATTACGAGCACATGGCTCTACCTATAGGATCTCCTAGGGCCATATTATATGTGACCTCACCACAAAACCTCGCAAGAGCATCCCAGGCTATTACAAGCACACAACTCTACCTATAGGATCTCCCAGGGACAGATTATATGTCGTCACCACAAAACCTCGCAAGAGCATCCCAGGATGTTACGAGCACACAGCAATACCTATAGGATCTCCCAGGGACATATTATATGTGGTCATGGCAAAACCTCGCAAGAGCATCCCAGGACTTATTACGGGCACACAGCCCAACCTATCGGATCTCCCAGGGACATATTATATGCCATAGGACAAAACCTCGAAAGAGCATCTGCCAGATATCCCAGGGCCAAATTATATGCCACAGGAAAAACCTCGAAAGATTATCTGCATATCTCCCAGGGCCAAATTATATGTCCTCCCAGAGCAAAACCTCGAAAGAGAAATTTCCAGATATCCCAGGGCCAAATTATATGCCATAGGAAAAACCTCGAAAGACTATCTGCAAATCTCCCAGGGCCAAATTATATGCTCATCTGCACAACCTGATCCACGACCATAGAGTATCAACCTGATACTCACCATACATCATCCTGATGTACATATGATCATCCTGATCATCATCACTGCAACATCCTACTGCATGTCATCTGGAGCAACATCCTGAAGCTCGTCATCCATGATCATCCTGATCATACAATGCATCTACCTGATGCATACCAAGTATCTACTTGATACATATCATCATACATGATCCACCTGATCATACAATGTATCCACCTGATACAAATACAAATACATGATACATATCACCATACATGATCCACCTGATCATACAATGTATCCACCTGATACATATACAGATACATGGTCCAAGCATCCAACATGATGCATACATACATATAAATGATCCAACTAATCATATCCAGCATCCAACATGATGCGTACATACATATAAATGATCCAACTGATCATATCCAGCATCCAACATGATGCATACATACATACATAAAAATGATCCAACTGATCATACAAAGCAGAAACCAGAACATCATCCAGCACTTACATCCACAGCCATGTGAAGGATCCTCCTTCCAACATGCTTGGAATGGCTTCAGCAAATGTGTCCATCACTTCTTCCTCGAAGTGCCATCAATCTGAAGAACACCAAGCCTCTCTCTAAAGTACTCGAACTCCACCCTAGCTAGTGGCTTCGTCAGCACATTTGCAATCTGCTCGTCCGTCGCAACATACAGGAGCTTCACAGCTCCTCTCTGCACCATATCCCTGATATAGTGATATTTGATCTCTATGTGTTTCGACCTGTCATGAAACATTGGGTTCTCAGATAGCTTCACACAACTCTGGTTATCACAGAAGATACCAGTAGCATCCAACGGGAGATCAAATAACTCAGACAGTAGCTTCCATAGCCATACTACCTCACAACTAGCTGAACAGGATGCAACATACTCTGCCTCAGCTGTACTCAGTGCTATGCAAGACTACTTCCTGCTAAACCAAGAGATCACACCTGATCCCATACTGAAGCAACACCCAGATGTGCTCTTCCTATCTGCAGCACTGCTAGCCCAATCTGAATCAACATAACCCTGTAGGTTAAACTTTTGATTCACTTCATACTTGAGCCCATAATCCATTGTACCCTTCAGGTACCTCAGAACATGCTTTACAGCAACCAGATGAACACTCCTTGGATCTATTAGGAACTGACTCAATGTGTTCACCGCAAAGCAAATATCCGGTCTCGTGTTCGTCAGGTACATCAATGACCCAATCATCTGACGATACATAGAGACATCAACCAGCTTAGATGAAGCATCACATAGAAGCTTCAGATTCAATGCCATAGGTGTGGCCATGGCCTTTAAATCCATCATCCTGAATCTCTTCAGGATATCTACTGTGTACTTTCCTTGACCAAGGAATATCCTACCTGCACTCTGCCACACCTCCATACCTAGGAAATAATGCATCATTCCCAAATCTTTCATATCGAACTCAACATCAAGCTTCCTCTTAGTATCTGCAATCAATCTGTCATCTCCTGCTACAAATAAGTCATCCACATACAGGAGTAGAATCATAGGATTCCCTTCGTCAACCTTGTAGTAAAGGTTGGAATCCGCTTTACTCTTGGTAAAGCCCAAGCCCAAACTAGATAGGAAATTGTTCATCCTACCATACCAGGTTTTGGGAGTTTGTTTCAAGCCATACAAGGCTTTCTTCAATCTGCACACATATGAATCTTTGTCATGTATTTCAAAACCGAGTGGCTGCTCCACATATACTTCCTCTTCAACTACACCATTGAAGAAAGCAGTCTTGAAATCCATCTGGTGTATCTTCTATTTCATCACTTTTATATTTCTCTATGTTGCCATCTGCAACATACTTGATCTGATAGATCCATATGGAAGTCATAACAAAACTTCCCTTCAGGTCTTGGGACTACATCCCAAACATCATTCTTCATGATCGACGGATCATGGCATTCTTCACGTATCCTGGGAACTTCAATATCTTCAATAGATAATTTTGTTGCTTGAACAAATGTTGTAGTCCTTTTTTTTTTTTTAAGGTGAAGGTATATGATCTTTCCTACAAAACAAGTTAAATTGCATGATTAGAAACATCTCATAATTTTCAGACAAATTCTTACACATAAAGAAATATGTCATACAGTCATGCAATTATCTTAGCCAATGCTTCAATACAACATTTTTCCATGTTCCATAACTTTCTAGATGCCTTCCAGTCTCTACCAGAACATTGTTAAGAGTTTGCACTACTCCCAACATGTCAACAAAGAGGTTTCATTCTAGATAAGTAGCAATGGAGTGTTGTGCAGTACCATAGGCCACTTACCCAACACATGCATATTAGTAGTATACTATTCATTAATGCAATCATTCTAATATGCACAATACATATCCTAAGTCTAGGAACATGAGCATATACATCATTGAACAAATTTATTTAAGCAAACAAATATGCAAGAAATGATAATTAAAATACTTATCTTTGTTTGTTTGTTGGGTGGACTCCCTCTGAGTCTTTGCTTCCTTGCAGGAGCTGCTGGAGTCCTTCTACACCTTTCTGTTGTGGAATGTAGAGAGTTGGACAACTCCCTCTGAATATTTGCACCCTTGCAGAAACCACTGGAGTGTGCTCCCTCTTGATCTTTGCTTCCTGGATTACCTGTTCTTGAACTCATATTCATCCTTGGTCCCTATGCATGCTTATTAGTATCATGATTGTGTTATCCTTGTGATCTCATACAAAATCATACATTCATTAGTATACTATTAAAACACAATAATCTCAAGCATGTATAGTCATGATCATTTCAAATAGAAATAATAAGCATTAGCATTCAAGGTTTATATATAACTCTTATGGTTAGTCATATCATAAGAAATATAACATGTCTAAACCTATAATTACTCAAACCTATGACTCTTCTGGTTAGTCATATCATTAATTAAGGTAAGACACATAATATGCATATACCCATGATTATTCAAACTTATGACTTTATGAACAATCATCATCAATCATGCCATGCATACTTTTATGATATAAGAAACACATACCTGGTCACCATATTTGCTAGTTATGTCTAGCAATGTGTTCTTGTTCTCTTCAATGACCTGCATAACTCATTAGTTAACTTTTGAAAAAACAAATTATACATACCTCTATGTGATCCATGACTATGGATGAATCTTTGTCTTTATGTCACCATGGCATGTTCAGGTTGTCCCTTCAATTTGTACAAACCTCCCTCTTGCTCTCCAATCACTATTGCATGATCGATTGTTTTACCCTTTGGCCACATTAGGACTTGGCCATCTACAAATGCAACCCTCATACCTTTTGCATCTAATGCAGAGATGGAGAGTAAGTTCTTCTTGAGCCCAGGTACATAAAGGACTTCTTTCATCTTCAAAGATTTTCCAGAATCTAGGTTGTAGGAGGCTTCACCACTTCCTTTGATTGGGTATTGATAATCATCCCCAAGTTTCACCTTATGGGGTGATTCATGTTCAGATAGATTCACAAAATATTCCTTAAACCCAGTCATATGTTTAGAAGCCCCACTATCAATCAACCAATCATTACAACCATGGGAGATAGTACCTGTGAGAGCAGAGATTAGAACATACTCTTCTTCACTTGATGAGTCATCATCACTTTCTGCCCTAGCCTTCTTCTTTGGAGGTTCATCATCTTCGGTAGCATGAGCATGGAACTTTCTTTTGCTGCCCTTCTTCTTCTTGCTGAGTTGTTGTTATTATCCCTTTTGTTCTTGGGACAATCTGAAGCAAAGTGACCCTTCTCATTGTTAGATTTTCAGAATTTACTTCAATCTGATCTAGGATCTTAACTGAGAGAACAACATGTACAACATATCTACAGCATATCAATCATGGAGACAATAATGCAAGCACACAAGAGACACAAAGATTTACTTGGGGAAAACCATAAAGGTGAAAAACCCCAATAACTTCCTCAGAGATAGATAGAGCAATGATACAACCAACCATAAGAGATAGACACAACCTAGCAGCAGATCCTCCTCCTCCATAAGTGCGCCACTCCTCCTTGAGTGCATGTGTGAGAAGTGAGTGAGTAAATAGAGTGCCTCCCGCACTCTATTTATACTTGACTTGACTTGCCTTTTTACCTAACTCATGTAGGCCCGAACTTAACCACATAACATAATGCTGACTGGGCCGACCCCCAATAGGGTGGTCTAATAACCCTTTGACCCACATGGCCGACCCCCAATAGGGTGGTCTAATAACCCTTTGACCCACATGACTTATACAAGGCCGACCCCAAACAAGGTGGTCTAATAACCCATCAAGTATAAGTTACAACACTTACAATATAAATGACAACACTTCTGTATAGAGGAATAATAACATCTCTATAGGAATACAATATACATATATGTGAAATACATTCCGAAGTTACATATACATCAACACTCCCTCTTAACTAGGAAGGTATTTCTCAGCACAATTCTTCTAGCACAAGTCATCTTCTCTGGATCATCGTCACTGGATAATCGTCATCGATTCATCATCATCGTCACTGCTGCTGCTATCTCAATCAATCTCTGAATCTACTCATCATAGGAAGTTCTACAGATCCAGTCCTTTTTCATACTGGATGTAGGCCCACCACCTGCAGGTCTTCGTCATCACTAGCCATACTGTGGAATCCTCAGGACTTATTACGTGTGTCACAAAACCTCGAAAGAGCATCTGCCAGATATCCCAGGGAACCGAATTACATGCCATAGGCAAAACCTCGAAAGACTATCTGCAGATCTCCCAGGGCACCGAATTACATGTGACCTCACCACAAAACCTCGCAAGAGCATCCCAGGCTATTACGAGCACATAGCTCCACCTATAGGATCTCCCAGGGCAACGAATTACATGTGGTCATGGCAAAACCTCGCAAGAGCATCCCAGGATTGATTACGGGAACACAGCCCAACCTATCGGATCTCCCAGGGAACCGAATTACATGCCATAGGACAAAACCTTGAAAGAGCATCTGCCAGATATCCCAGGGAACCGAATTACATGCCATAGGCAAAACCTCGAAAGACTATCTGCAGATCTCCCAGGGTACCGAATTACATGTCCTCCCAGAGCAAAACCTTGAAAGAGCATTTTCCAGATGTCCCAGGGCACCGAATTACATGCCATAGGAAAAACCTCGAAAGACCATCTGCAAATCTCCCAGGGCACTGGATTACATGCTCATCTGCACAACCTAATCCACGGCCACAGAGTATCAACCTGATACTCTCCATACATCACCTGATGTACTCAAGATCATCCTGATCATCATCACTGCAACATCTTGCTGCATGTCATCTGGAGCAACATCCTGAAGCTCGTCATCTATGATCATCCTGATCATCACTGCAACATCCTGCTGCATGTCATCTGGAGCAACATCCTGAAGCTCATCATCTATGATCATCCTGATCATCATTGCAACATCCTGCTGCATGATCCACTTGATCATCAATGCATCTACCTGAGGCATACCAAGTATCTACCTGATACATATCATCATACATGATCCTCCTGATCATCAATGCATCTACCTGATGCATACCAAGTATCTAGCTGATACATATCATCATACATGATCCTCCTGATCATCAATGCATCTACCTGATGCAAATACAAATACATGATACATATCACCATACATGATCCACCTGATCATACAATGTATCCATCTGATACATATACAGATACATGGTCCAAGCATCCAACATGATGCATATAAAATACATACACATGATCCAACTGATCATATCCAGCATCTAACATGATGCATACATACATAAATGATCCAAATGATCATATACAGCACCCAACATGATGCGTACATACATACATAAAATGATCCAACTGATCATATCCAAGTAGAAAACAGAACATCATCCTGATGCTCATCATCCAGCGCTTACATCCACAGCCATGTGAAGGATCCTCCTTCCAACATGCTTGGAATGGCTTCAGCAAATGTGTCCATCACTTTTTCCTCGAAGTGTCCTCGATCTGAAGAACGCCAAGCTTCTCTCTGAAGTATTCGAACTTCACCTTGGCTAGTGGCTTCGTCAGCACATCTGCAATCTGCTCGTCTGTCGCAACATACAGGAGCTTCACAACTCCTCTTTGCACCATATCCCTGATATAGTGATATTTGATCTCTATGTGTTTCGACCTGTCATGAAACACTGGGTTCTCGGATAGCTTCACACAACTCTGGTTATCACTGAAGATACCAATAGCTTCCAATGAGAGATCAAATAACTCAGACAGTAGCTTCTGTAGCCATACTGCCTCACAGCTAGCTGAACAGGCTGCAACATACTCTACCTCAGCTGTACTCAGTGCTACACAGGACTACTTCCTGCTAAACCAAGAGATCACACCTGATCCCATACTGAAGCAACACCCAGATGTGCTCTTCCTATCTGCAGCACTGCTAGCCCAATCTAAATCAACATAACCCTGTAAGTTAACCTTTTGATCCGCCTCATACCTGAGCCCATAATCCACTGTACCCTTCAGGTACCTCAGAACATGCTTTACTGCAACCAGGTGAACACTCCTCGGATCCGTCAGGAACTGGCTCAATGTGTTCACCGCAAAGCAAATATTTGGTCTCGTGTTCGTCAGGTACATCAAGGACCCAATAATCTGACGATACATAGTGATATCAATCGGCTCAGATGAAGCATCACACTAACGCTTCAGGTTCGATGCCATAGGTGTGGCCATGGCCTTGCAATCCATAATCCCGAACCTCTTCAAGATCTCTACTGCATACTTCCCTTGTCCAAGGAAGATTCCATCACTCTGCCACACCTCCATGCCAAAAAATAAATAGTGCATCATCCCCAAGTTCTTCATCTCGAACTTGGCAGTAAGCTTCCGCTGCATGTCGGCAATCAATCTATCTTCATCTGTAACAAACAGGTTATCCGCATACAAAAGTAGTATCACTGGATTGCCTTCCTCAACCTTGTAGAAAAGGTTGGAATCTGCTTTATTCTTGGTAAAGCCCAAACTGGATAGAAACCTGTCTATCCTACCATACCAAGTTCTGCACACATATATGACTACACCATGTTGTCTTGAAATCCATCTGGTGCATCTTCTATTTCATCACTTTTATATTTCTCAATGCTGCCATCTGCAATATGCTTGATCTGATAGTTCCATTTGGAAGTCATAACAAACTTCCCTTCACATCTTGGGACTGCAACCCAAACATCATTCTTCATGATCGACGGATCATGGCATTCCATTTCTTCATCCCAGATCCTGCGAACTTCAATATCTTCAATAGATATCTTTGTTGCTGGAACAAATGTTGTAGTCCTTTTGTAGGTGAAGATATGCGGTCTTTCCTACAAAACAGGTTAAATTGCATGATTAGAAACATCTCATAATTTTCAGAACAAATTCTTACACATAAAGAAATATGTCATACAGTCATGCAATTATCTTAGCTAATGCTTCAATACAACATTTATCCATATTCCGTAACTTTCTAGATGCCTTCCAATCTCTACCAGAATATTGTTCAGAGTGTGCACAACTCCCAACATGTCAGCAAAGAGGTTTCATTCTAGATAAGTAGCAATGGAATGTTGTACAGTGCCATAGGCCACTTACCCATGTATATTAGTAGTATACTGTTCATCAATGCAACTATTCTAATATGCACAATACATATCCTAAGTCTAGGAACATGAGCATATACATCATTGAACAATTTTATTTAAACAAACACATATGCAAGAAATGATGATTAAAATACTTATCTTTCTTTGTTCGTTGGGTGGACTCCCTCTGAGTCTTTGCTTCCTTACAGGAGCTGTTGGAGTCCTAATCTGAAGTAGCTTCTTCTACACCTTTCTGTTGTGGAATGTAGAAAGATGGTCAACTCCCTCTGAATATATGCATCCTTGCAGAAACTACTGAAGTGTGCTCTTTTTCTTTCTTGTAGGAACAACTGGAGTGTGCTCCTTTGCTTTCTTGCAGGAACAACTGGAGTGTGCTCCTTTGCTTTCTTGCAGGAGCAACTGGAGTGTGCTCCCTCTTGATCTTTGCTTCCTGAATTACTTGTTCTTGAACTCATATTCATCCTTGGTCCCTATGCATGCTTATTAGTATCATGATTGTGTTAGCCTTGTGATCTCATATAAAATCATACATTCATTAGCATACTCAAGCATGTATAGTCATGATCATTTCAAACAGGAATAATAAGCAATAGCATTCAAGGTTTATGTAGAATTCTTATGGTTAGTCAAATCATAAGAAACATAACATGTCTAAACCTGTAATTACTCAAACCTATATCATCATGATTCTTCTGGTTAGTCATATCATCAATTATGGTAAGAAACATAATATGCATACAATCATGATTATTCAAACATATGACTTCATGAATAATCATTATCAACAACAGTATAAGATCCTAACACAAGGTAGGATTCTATCTTGATATAGGAAAAACATACCTGGATTGGCATGCTAGCTATTTATGTCTAATATACTCACATGATGTCTTCTTGTTCTTCTTCAATGACTTGTGCTAGTAACCTGTATATCTCATAGGTTAACTATTACAAAACCAAGTTATACATACCTCGTAAATGGATCTTCTATGAGATCCATGACAATGGATGAATCTTTGTCCTCATGTCATCATGATCATATGTTCTTGAACCAGAACATGATTTGTCTTTCTTGGTGTACCTTTCATGTTAGTAGACAACATAAACCTCATACAACACCATAATGCATTAGTACAATTATAAGTGTCAACACCCTAATCAATGAATATTTTCTATCGTGCATTCATAGTTTTATTAAGGTGATATGACAAGTCTAAAATCAAGATTGTACTAACCGTAATAACATGAAGACAAACATACCATAAAATTAATCATGAAAAAATCTCAAAACATACCTTGATGAGTCATACCTGTCGAGATCGCTTGTAATCTCCTTATATAAAGCCTTAGCCTCATCTCCCTCTGAAACAGGAACTTCTTTACTTATGCAGGTGACCAATCCATCTTCTTCTAGGATTAACCCAATCCACTTGATTTGCAAGAACTGGAACTGGAGCTGGATAAGGGTTTGTCAGAGAAACCCCAAAAATTCAAACTTTGAATTTCAAACTTCCGAAAGGATAGAAATATGCACCTTGATGAGCTGATCCAACTGGTATATTCAAAATTTGAAAACTGCAAAGTCTCACTCCTCAATTTTGCCTTTGAAACTTCCGGATTCACTGGACGTGACCCTGAACTGGGGTTTGATGAAGCCCACTCTTCTACACAATCAAAAGGTTTGATCCAAAGCTCTAAGCTTCTAATTTTCTGAGGAGCTTCCAGCCGTGGTCACAGATTTCAAAAATTCCAACTTTCTCCAAAGCCCTAATTTCCGGAAGCCATGAATGAAGGTACCAAAAAATAATTCTGTTTTGACAGAAATATGTACCTGATTGTTTCTAGTGTAACTCCGAAATTTTTGATTCACAGGTTCTGAAAAAGTTTCTTGAGATAGCCTGACCTGTTAGCTTTCCATCCTGACAGGTATGACCTCAATTGGATTTTCTGAGAGAGAGTTATGCCAAATGTCGCAACGTGACCTGTTTTGGGATAATACAGGAGAGCGAACTTGTACGGCGTGCCACGTGTTACTGTTTCAACTTCGGCCTCTGAAAACGTTTTCTGAGATAGCCTGGCCTGTTACCTTTCCATCCTAATAGGTCTGACCTCAATTGGACTCTCTGAGAGAGAGTTATGCCAAATGTTGCAACGTGACCTGTTTATGGGATAATACAGGAGAGCGCACTTGTACGGAGTGCCACGTGTCACTGGTTCAACTTCGGCCTCTGAAAAAGTTTTTTGAGATAGTACATTCTGTTTAATACCTGTCACTTTTCACTAAATTTCATTTGGATCTTCCTAGCCCAAGTTATGACCTTTTTCCCAAGGTCACCGGATTTTAACTCAGATCTGGAAGAGGCAGAAACCCTATATTGCACAGATCATAAATCACAAAGTACAACGAATTAGAGGTTTTCCTTTGGACACAAGGTACCTGGAGATTTAATCTTCGTCCTGTAACAATTTCAGATCCGAAAACTTTGCCAAAATGGATTTATAGCGAAAGTGCTACGATGACTGGTTTTTGCTATATCAAGCCCTAGCATTGTAAGTGCAACAAGTGTCATACATGCCATATCATGCCTTCTTTCAGGCTAGCTCTGATACCATGTTAGATTTTCAGAATTTACTTCAATCTGATCTAGGATCTTAACTGAGAGAACAACATGTACAGCATATCTACAGCATATCAATCATGGAGACAATAATGCAAGCACACAAGAGACACAAAGATTTACTTGGGGAAAACCATAAAGGTGAAAAACCCCAATAACTTCCTCAGAGATAGATAGAGAAATGATACAACCAACCATAAGAGATAGACACAACCTAGCAGCAGATCCTCCTCCTCCATAAGTGCGCCACTCCTCCTTGAGTGCATGTGTGAGAAGTGAGTGAGTAAATAGAGTGCCTCCCGCACTCTATTTATACTTGACTTGACTTGCCTTTTTACCTAACTCATGTAGGCTCGAACTTAACCACATAACATAATGCTGACTGGGCCGACCCCCAATAGGGTGGTCTAATAACCCTTTGACCCACATGACTTATACAAGGCCGACCCCAAACAAGGTGGTCTAATAACCCATCAAGTATAAGTTACGACACTTACAATATAAATGATGACACTTCTGTATAGAGGAATAATAACATCTCTATAGGAATACAATTTACATATATGTGAAATACATTCCGAAGTTACATATACATCAACACTCATTGCATGTGAAGCATCTTAGATCCTTCTTATTCTTTTGATAGGATCTTTTGTAGCGAGAGTGCTCCTTCTTGGGCTTGCTTCTTTTGGTGTGAGTTGCGAGAGCTTGATCTTCACCTCCCATCTTTTCCTCACGAGCTACAAGTATAGCTTCTTCTTGAGAGCATTCCTCCCATAGTTTACTGAAAAAGATCAATTTCTTTCTTGCACAGATTCCTTGAATAAAGGAGTCCCATGACCTAGGTAGGCCATTCAGAGTGGTCATAACAACTTCACCATTGTCCACTACTTCATCCACAGCTTCAAGTTGCTCCTTGATCTAAGAGACCTTGGAGAAGTAAGATTGAATGGTTTCTCCATTCAACATCTTGACCCCTTTCAATTGATTCCGCAGAGTCATCTTTTGATTTATGTTCTTCCCTTCAAATAGCTTGGTCAAAGAGTCAAACATCTCCTTGGGTGTCTTTAGGGAAGACACATGAGGTATGAGATGGTCTTTGATAGAATCAACAATGATTCTCTTTTCCTTGACCAAGTTCTTCTTATGCAATACCTTGGCCTCTTCATCCTCTGGGATAGGGATGTCTTCTTTTATATATGAGTCCAACTCATTCTCTTCCAGGATTAACCCAATCCTATACTTCCAAGCTCGGAAGTTATCAGCCCCTTCAAGCTTATCCTCAAGCTTGGTGTGGTGAGACATCTTAAAGAGTACTTCAAATGGAAATAGAAAAGATTTAGGTCTTATCACTTGAAATGCTGAAAACTGGATCTGGTCCCGGATTAGGGTTTGTCGAAAAAACCCTAAAAATTCAAAATGTGAATTTCAAATTTTTGAAAGGATAGAAAGAAGTGCCTTGATGAGCTAATCAACCTGGTGCATTCATAATTTGAGATCAGCAAAACTTTACCCTTAAAATTTGTCTTTTTGTCCTCCCGGGTTCACTAGGGAGAGCCCTGAATTAGGGTTTGAGTTTCCCGAAGATCTACCCAGCCAAAAATCTCGATCCAAAGCTCTAAACTTCGATTTTTGCAAGGAGCTTCCAGCTGTGTCTTCCGATTCCAGAAATTCCTATTTTTGTGGAAACCCTAATTTTTAGGGCCAAATCTGAAAATGCTCAGAATTGAATTCTGATTGGACAGATAGATGCGCCTTGATGAGTAGAGTCAATCTACTATACTGCTTTTCCAAAATTTGTGGAGAGAAACCCAATAAACAAGAAACTCAAGTTTTTGTCACTGCAAAATGTCTTCTTCTCAGGTTTGCTTTGATACCATGTTAATTTTGAGCATTAATTCACAATACTCTAGGATCTTCACTCAGAGAATAACATATACAGTATATCAATGCATGACAATCACAATAAGCATGACAAGCCTCACAAGAATCAAAAGCATGAGAGATAAGAGACATAGAGTTTCCGTGGGGAAAACCCTAAGGTGAAAAACCCCACAACTTCCTCAGAGATAGAGAGAGCAATGGCTCAACCAAAGTACAACCAAAATACACTAAGATAGTCTCCTAGTAGCAGATGATCCTCCTCCTCACTAGTGCACCACTTTCTGAGTGAGAGAGAGATGACTTTCCGAATGATCTAAATAGAGATCACCTAATCTCTATTTATACTAACCGATTTACCTAGTGACCTTATGGGGCCGACTTGTCTAGTTAGGTACATCCACATTATAATATATATATTTCAGGGCTGACCCCACACATGGTGGTCTAATAAACCATCGGCAAGTACACACACTTGTGACACTTGTCAATCCACATGACGACACTTCCTTATAGAGGAATAACACATCTCTAATAAGGGTACAATAAATATATATGAAATACATAAATGAAATACATTCCAAAGTTACATATACATCAACAAATAAGGCCTCCATAACCTTCTATGCAATTCATGCTTCTCATCCCAAGCATAGAGAATGCATTTCACACTTTCAACGACTGTCTCCAGGGGACGACCGGGGTCAAGGGGGCTTTCCGAGTTTCGGAGAAACTCACCGAGTTCTGTCGAAGGGTGAACTTGTGTACCTCTTCCGACCCATTTCGGACCAACTCATTGAGTTCTTTCGGTCGATGAACTCATCTATCTCTTCCGACCCATTTCAGAGCAACTCACCGAGTTCTGCCGCTATTTCAGAGCAACTCACCGAGTTTTGCTGTCGTTTCGGACCAACTCATTGAGTTCTGCTGCTGTTTTGAACCAACTCTCCAAGTTTTGTCGCCGTTTCGAACCAACTAGTCGAGTTCTGCCGTCGTTTCGGAACAACTCTCCAAGTTCTGCCATCGTTTCATACCAACTCACCGAGTTTTGCCATCATTTTGGATCAACTCACCGATTTCTGCCGCCATTTCGGACCAACTCGCCGAGTTCTGTCAAAATTTCCTCTTTGACGCTAAAAAACACTTAGAAAAAATTTGAAATTTTTCTTCCTTTCCCCGAGCACTTTCGCAACTTCATCGGTGCAACTCAGCCAAATTCGCCGACCGTGTCGGCTCCACTCAACGATTCTCACCAAAACATATCGGCTCAACTCCACGAGACTCGCCGAAATGCGTCGTCACAACCAAACAAAAACACTTAGAAAAATTTTCAAAAATACTTAGGAAAATTTTGAAATTACGCAAACTTTGTCGGTGCAACTCAACGAGTTTCACCGACCGTTTCGGTGCAACTTAGCGAGTTTCACCAACCGTTTCGGCGCAACTCAGCGATTTTCACCAACCGTTTCGGCTCAACTCAGCGAGATTCACCGACACAGCCTTGGCGGAAAACTCAGGAACACTTAGAAATTTTTTCAAAATTTGAAATTTTCTTAATGATCAGTGTTGAGCAGGAGGAATACTTACCTCTGCAAGTGTGATAGGTATCCCATGAAGGCCCAATGCTACAACCAGCAGCTCTGATACCAAATGTAATGTACCCTCTCATGGACCCAATTTGAGGAAGGGAACATGCTAACAATCTATGGGGCTTTTCATAAAACTCAGCCCATTCATTAGATTCATACACATAAATTCAATAGTGTGCAAATGCAAACTAAGCAATATGCACAATGGAATTGAAACTCATCCACACACATATCATATGCATACAGCATATCAAAACAATCATCAATTTAAACACTACAGAAGTAAATACATAGATATAAAAACACTTATCTTCATTGTGCAATTGTCCCAGACAACTAGCTATGTTGCTGCAACGTTCCACCCAACCATAGGACAGTTATGTTCATCAATCTCTCAACACAACTGCCACCCTGAGCTAAGCATGATTCTTACAAGGAAAATTGGACATTCAATCTCATGCACATCCCAATTAATCATCTCATTTGAGCCAAACTAGTCCACAGCTGGGTTTATCAGGCTACATTTGAACCCTGGATGCTTGCACTCAAGCTCAAGCCAGAACAATGGATTCCCATAACCCATACCCAACATACTCTATCTACACACAACAAGCACCATCATTGGGCATGGATACACATGTTTAACAATGGGATTTACCAACAGGATGGCCATAGGATTTCCCCAAATTATTTCCAACCAAAAACCAATTGTGGGATGGGGTAAAAGATTCACAAGGAGGAAAATGATTTCCCCTCCAAGTATCTAAGTGTTCAATAGCCCAAATGGTCTCTATGGAACCCCTATTGGATTCCCCTTATTCCCCACTAGTATACAACACAAAAACACCCTTCTCCCAGCTGAGGATCAAGGAAAACACATAAAAACATGGCTGGAAAATGCCCAGGTAGCTCCCAACTCGTGAGGGAGGAAAACTGGTTGATGGATTATGGCTTGGGGAGCAATTCATGGCTCTTTTCTTTCCCAAGAACAAAACACAATTTTCCATGAAGGGTGGCTTTCCCATACCCGAATTTGGATAGCCATACCTCCCATTCCCCAGGGCATTAACTACCTCAACCAACTCTTGGAAGAAATTAATAATTGGGTACAAAAGTCAACATGGGTAGTTGAGGGTTTGATGGATTCTCTCATTGACATTTGGCTTGACTTGATTGGCTCAAGGGTTTGAATGTTTTCCCTCCCAATTCCTTGTAAAATCATGCCCCCATCTCTTTGTTGCATTGCATAGCTGGTTGTGGGTATTTTATTAAAATGCATATTTACATTATATTGAAATTCCAATGTGCCTGGCTAGGACACAAACCATATGCATCAATAAATCGATGGCGAGGCCTTGGCCTTGAGCTCCTCACCATGATTTTATAACAATATTACATCATTTACATTTTAATATAGTGGGGTCAAAATGGGGACATTACAAGTCTCTTCATGACAATGAGACTTGGGAGCTGGTTCCTCTTTCTCCCAAGAGGAAGTTGGTGTAATGCAAGTGGGTGTATAGGACCAAAATGGTTGTTGATGGTTCTAAAGTGAAGTATAATATAGATGTGAAGAGTTATTTTCTTCATGGTTACCTTCATGAGGAGATCTATATGAAGCATCCTGAAGGTTTCATACATGAACCTTCACTTGTTTACAAGTTGAAGAATTCCATCTATGGCCTCAAGCAATCTCCTAGAGCTTGGTATGACAAGATGGACAGATTTCTTCTATCTCAAGGTTTTAAAAGATGAAAATATGATCCTAATGTCTATATGTAGCATTTTGGTGACTCTATTTTGATCATTGTATTGTATTTTGATGATATTTTTATTACTAGAAGTTGTGTTGATGACATAGGCTCAGTTAAATATACATTTCATAGTACCTTTTCTATGTCTAATCTTGGATTGTCGAAACAATTTCTTAGCTAGGAGAATGAGAAAACTAGTGTAGGGATCAAAGTTTCACAATCAAAATATGCTTCATATATGCTACAAAATTTCAGAATGGATTAATGTAAGGCTACTAAGTTCCCCTTCCTTTCAGGGATGAAACTACATGATTGGGGTTCCTCACCTTTGGTGGATGGCTTGTTGTATAGACGTCTACTTGGGAGCTTGTTGTATCTCACACACTCTTGAATGGATTTGGATTATTTCGTAGGTGTTTTCGCTAGACACATGAAAGAGCCTCATGAGATCCATTGGAAGGCTTCCAAAAGGATCTTGCATTATGTGCAAGGAACCAAGCAATTTGGGATTCATTATGCAGCTAGTTCATCACTTGAATTAGTTTGTTTTATTGATTTGGATTGGGAAGGAGATAGCACTGACCAGAATTCCACTTTTGGTAATGTATTTATGCTTGCACATGGTCCCATTTTCTACTCTAGAAAGAAGGAACACATTATTTCCTGATCATCAGATGAGTCTGAGTACATAGGAGCAATGAATGCAACTACACAACGCGTATGGATGCAAGGTATTCTTGGGGAGTTTGGATTTGTATTTGATTCACCCACATGTTAAATTTTGAGCATTAATTCACAATACTTTTGGATCTTTACTAAGAGAATAACATATACAGTATATCAATGCATAACAATCACAATAAGCATGACAAGCATCACAAGAATCAAAAGCATGAGAGACAAGAGACACAGAGTTTCTGTGAGGAAAACCCTAAGGTGAAAAACCCCACAACTTCCTCAGAGATAGAGAGAGCAATGGCTCAACCAAAGTACAACCAAAATACACTTGAGATAGTCTCCTAGAGTAGATGATCATCCTCCTCACTAGTGCGCCACTTTCTGAGTGAGAGAAGTGTGTCTTTCCGAATGATACAAATAGAGATCTCCCTATCTCTATTTATACTTAACCTGTTTGCCCAGTTACACTATGGGGCCGACTTGTCTATCTAGATACATCCACAATATAATATATATTTCAGGGCTGACCCCATACATGGTGGTCTAATAACCCATCGGCAAGTACACACACTTGCGACACTTGTCAATCCACATGACGACACTTCCTTATAGAGGAATAACACATCTCTAATAAGGGTACAATAAATATATATGAAATACATAGATGAAATACATTCCGAAGTTACATATACATCAATAACACAATCATTTGGTGTGATGATAAAAGTGCAATAAATATATCCATTGATCTAATATAGAGACAAAGTACCAAGCACATAGAGATACACATGCACTACATCAGGAGCTTGGTGCATGACCAGATCATATCATTGATGTATTGCCCATCTTTTGAGCAAACTGCTGACATATTCACCAAGATTTTTGCAGAAAATACCTTCATATACCTTAGCTCACTCCTTGGGGTGGGTGATACATGGTGAAGACGAATATATGTTTCATATTTTGATTTATTTCTATTTTTTAGGGTAGGTTTTGTTCCCATGTGACATTTTCCTTCTTACCTCGGTTACATGGATTAATAAAAATTTGTAAGAGGTGACTCAATCCTTAGTTTCCAAGGCCTCATTTTTATTATGGATACACAAGTATATCTTAAGTGCGTGTGTTAGAAAAATATTACACCAAGGACCATAGTCTCGGGATGTTTATTAATGACTATTGGTTGAAGCAAGGTTTATGATGTTGCCTAAGGTTATGCTCATTATGACAAATTCCACACACATTGGCACCCACATTTGGTCAACCAAAGGATAAGGAACCTCATTTATGGCCACTAAGCCACTAGGGCATTCCCTTATCCCTTAATTTGTGGATCTAGGTTTGAATATGGGGTGCACATGCATTGTATGGTCATTTTGCCTCTTTTTGGCATTTTTGGCCAATCCTAGGCCATCTCCACTCCACCACTTATGTGCCACCATCATTATTGACCACTCATTCCATCCCAATGTTCAAATATGAAATTCGTGACCTTTTGGGGTGATTTTGGAGCCTATTGGTCAACCTAGGGGGGGTTGAGGTCCAATGTAAGCTAGCCACTTGTAGCTCATTCGAATGCCTCCAAAGTCTCGCGATATTATCCAAATGTAATATAATGGTGATTCCAACTTGATTTTGGGTTGGAAAATAATAGAATTACCATATATTTGCACCATTCGTTGTGTTTATTATGCTTTTTTACATTGTTTTCATGCATACTTAGCCAAATTCTTTCCTAGTGAGGAAATTATTAGCTATTAGATCTTGTTGTGATTATAATTTCACAATGATAACCACACTGATATAAGGGTATATGGCCATGAGTTTCCTCCTTACCAACTTCCCACTTTTCTAACCCCTAGGTTGTTTGCTCTGGAATACATAAGGAAAAAATTTGATTACAGTTCCATGCATTTTGTCAAGAACAATAGTACAATTACAGTGAAGATCCAAAATAAGTATGCCATTTCATAGTGAATACCATAATTGCACATTCCATGGTTGAAAAGACGTTAGTAAGTCTAAATGTCTTTAGGTTTCAACTAGAAATCTAGAAATATGAACCTCAAGGTGTCATATTAGGAAAAAAAAGAAGAAGAAGGAAAAGGGTCAAACTTTCAAAATATCATCATATCCCACATGAAGAATTGGATAATATTTCCAATCTTGAAAGATGGGAGTAAGTGTAAAAAAAATTGTAGCCAGACACCTAGCCAGGATCAAAGGTGATACCAACTTCACACAAAAAAGATGCAGGGTCCAAGAGAAAAATGAAAAACATGTCTTCTAATGTCTAAATGGGAGACACGAAAGTTGAAGAGCCTGAGTTTGAGAGGTTCAAGGTAGAACGACAATCAACTATAGTAGTACAACAATGCCAAACACAAGATTATGTTCCTACCAAAGCAACAATTATGTTTTAAATTTATCCAACTGCAAAATGGCCACAAGAAGGTATCATCATCTTAGCAGGAAGCTTCAGCATCACCACAAGCTTCTCCTCTAAAGGAAGTATTATTTGGTATATAGTTCCAAATAAAAGATGATAATGTTGAATTGAAAAGGACTAGTTCCCTAAGAAAAAAATAGATATATGGTAACAATCAAGACTACTAGCAGCCATTGAATTGAAGCAGGGTACTCTGAAGATTGCAATTTTGGAGCCAATTGTAGTAGGAGGTAAGAAGACACCTTCTAATTACAAGACTACTCAGATTACTTAAAATTTGGGTTCTTTTATCCCCACAAACAAAATGGAATGGAATAGACAGACTGGTGAAGTTATGTTATGTGATTTCCTCAAATCAACAACGAATGTAAATAATTTGTAGAGCACGACCAATAGGGTGGACCAGCTGCTTAAGCAAGAGAATGTGGAAAAAAGAAAAACAAGTGATAATTAATGAACTAGAACAAAGGATAGTGGAACTAGGGGTGGATCCATCAAATCCAACCCATGTTTAGAATTTGTTAAAATACATTGAAAATTATATTCATATTTTGAAGAAAAAGTTAAAAGTACCAACTACAGAACATGTACAAAAAACATAACTATTGGCATTCCAAGAAGAGAAGGATAAGGTTGTACTTGTGTCCCAAGGACACAAGGAAAAGATAGAGGAGACTCTGAAAAATGGGATCAATGAGTTGATGCAACAAAATCTGAATTTAGTCACTGTTAAAAGTGCAACTCTATAAGCATCGGTCTCAGCTAACCCAATAGGTCAACTAGCAAGGATTATGGCTATTATGAGCATCAAAGATGCATAGATTTGTAAAATATAGGATTATTTGAGACAAAGGGAATATCAAGTTCAAATTCTATATGAATTCGTTGTAAAAATAGATGTAGTCATCACAGAGTTGTATCAAGATAAGAATAAGTTTCAAAAGGAGGTAGAACATCTAGCAAATAAATAGCAAGGAAAATCCTTGTTAAAGGGAACCAAACATTTGGTCTAGGACCAAATAGATGTTGTGATGGAAAAAAATTGGAACTATTTTGTCACGACCAAGATGAGTAGGATCTAGTTATGGCAACCTCACGAGAGGCCATAAGGATATTCAAGCAGCTAGACAAGAAGCCTGAAACTACACAAGAAGTCATAGATATCCTTAATGCAAAAAACCAATGAAGATCTTGAATCCTTTGCTATCAAAGATAGGATAAAAACCATCATTGAAGCTGCTAAGCTAATAAATAAGAAGAGATTGGCTCATAATGTACAAGATGGGGTTGTTAACTCTAAATTTTGCACACATGTGATATTTTGGCTAATCTTGCAGTAAGGCATCATTAACATATAGCATACATTCCACTGAAGACATCCTCAACGGATCCAAAAAGATACATGAGTATGAAAATGCCAAAAAATAGTCAAAAGAAGAGGTAGTGTAGTTACACTAATATCATCCCATATTATAGCGCGTATTTTCAATTATGTGCCCATTCTAGCCTCGCGTGGATTTTCCTTCAACATCTGCACTACTATAAAAAATGGAGGGATCTCAACCACCAACTGCGCACTGAAGGCTCATGAAATCTCCCTCACCAAGAAAAATTAAAATTTGTCTCTTTAAGCATTTAATAGCCCCCTTTGTGTACTTTGGAGCTATTTTGAGAGGTGATGGGGTTCACATCTGGATCTAGTTTTTTCTTGGCCACCTCTTGGCCTACAAAATGAAGCCATGGGAATTCATCCAAGGATAGAAATTTAAAGCAAGGTTATGCTGCTAGAATTGTGTTGGAGCTTCTTCCACTTCTTCCCACACCTATTGGCATTCCGCAAGCTCCCTTGCCACCTTCCTCTAAGGGGCAAGTGTTTCTCCATTGTTTCCTCCTTCCTCAAGGAGCAACATTTTAGCTTAGTTTTGGCTTGTTGAAGTGGTTGTAGCTTGTGAATGCTAAATATACCTAACCCACAACTATCATTGTTCCCTTGGCTACAAGTTGTAAGGATAACAAGGAATATTTATCACCCTTGTGTCATTTTTCCCTTAATAGTATTTATGGCAACTCCGCTTCATTTTTGTTCATTTACCTTGAACTAGGTTTTTATTTTCTAAATAGGTAATTCTAGATTATTTTCTTGTACAAGAGAATAGGTCCATACCCTTCATTCCCGGAATTTGACCTCCTTTGGGCCATAGTTGTTGTTTATAGAGTAGCACAGGCCTCGAGAACGCTACCCACATGTATTTTTCTTTGACAATCATGCTACTATGTATTTCTCCTACTTTCTTCTGCGTGGTAATCCTATCTATACTAACACATCTCTGCTATGTTGTAATCGCACCACTAGCATGTTTGTATCGATAAAACTTGTGCCACTATCATGTAGTTTGTTTTTTATACAATCTTGCAATCCCAATGACTGCTCACTAATGAACTAGAATTAAATTAACTTGCAATAGTTATTTTTTCTTTAGTAATTAGCTCACTTATCCCAATATTAGGAAGTAAGGAGGTCTTATCTTGAAATTTACTTAAGTAAAATACTTTGGGGCTTTCAATGGGCCTACTAGTCATCACTAGTATTCAATACATCATGATTATTATTCACTTATTTCTCATGTTTTAGGAAAAATAGTGTGATAATATACACAATAGATCTCACAGCTGGAGCAAACCTCACTAAAACTCACTCAAGAATAGTATAGAAGAGAAGAAGAATTGTTGAAACAATAATCACTCAATAACACAAGAAATGAAAAAAATTGTTGTATCATACATCAGTTGTAAGCTGGCACTATGAAAAGTGAATAATAACTTAATACAATCAAATGGATTCAAATGCATCCTAAGGTCATTCGAATACTCCTCAATGTGTGGCTTGGATAGCATTGGAGACATCATCCAATCAATGGTAGTAGTCACAAATAGTCAAAATTCAGTTAAATGAGCCTAAATGAGTCTAACTGAGTCTAACTGAGCCGTGTTAGCACAATCAAGGGATGGAGACTCCAAGGAGGGCGCATGAGGCTGTTAATAGGTCAAGTGGCACTTCGATATAGACAATTGGAAGCTACAGGCAGTTAAACTGAGCAATAAATGAATAAACTGGTCATTAAATGCAGAAACTGACTGTTAGTGATCTAAGTAGTGTAGTAGGGTGCATATGTCATCTAGGTGAGGAAAACAAGGTGCAATAGGTAGGTAGGAGGGCTCCTGAGGGATAAAATCAGGCTCTAGGGGGATGAACATAGGCTCTAGGTGCTAGGGAGACTACCATACTAATGATTGGATGCATGCAAAATGCATGCATGAATGAAAATATAAAAAAATGATGGTGAGAATATTCCAACACCCCCTACAAGCCAAACTATGAGGAAACAACTAAAGGAACTAATGGTAGGGCCATGGAGACTAAGACCAAAGGTCACCCCATACAAGAATCTAAATAAATAAAGTGAGGAAAGAGGGAAAACCCAGTGGGAAGGAATCCATCCCTCAAAATAGACTGAAGGATGCTAATGTAGCATGTCATTGAGTCACCCCAGATGGTAAGTGCACTTCTCCCCCGAAGAAGGATCTATCGGCAATAAATGGATCAGTAATGTGAGAAGGATGAAACCTTCCATTCTAAAAATCAGATCTAGTTCTCCTCGGATCAAGTGGATCTCCCACAATATCTCTAGCAGATCTAAGAGTAGTGGCTTCCCATCTAGGAAGAGGAGGATCTGCAAGCTGTAGATTTGGATCTTGGTCTTCCATTCTCTCATCTTCACTAATAGGTGCTAGATCTTCAGGTTCCTGTGGATCTGGATCTAGCATTCACTCTTCATCATCTTCACTCTCATGCTCTGAATCTAAATTGTCATGTGATGAATATTCACTCTCTTGCTCATCAAGTAGTGGAGGTGTGGTAGGAAAGCTCTCTTGCTCAACAGGATGAGCATCATGTAGAGGCCATTCCTCAAACTGTACACTCCTATCAAGGAATTTTTTCATAGTAGAAGGATGAATAATCTTGTAGTCCTTTTCATTCTATGCATAACCCACCATAATACACTCTCTTCTTTGTGGATCTAGGGCTCTCCTTTTCTCTGTTGGAATCCTTTCCCATGGTCTGGATCCAAACACTCTGAGATGACACACATCAGGTTTTTATCCCATCCATGCTTCAAAAGGAGTCATATATTTGAGTCCTTTGTGAGGAACTCTGTTTTGAAGGTATGCAACACAGTTGATGGCTTCTTCCCAAAGACTAGGGTGCAACCCTTTTGACTTTAGCATGCAGGTTGCCATCTCTTTTAATGTTCTTTTCTTTCTCTCTGAAACACCATTCTGCTGTGGTGTGTAGGGAAGAATATGTTACATATCACTGCCTTCTTCAGCACAAAAGGTTTGAAAATCACCTTTGATGTACTCACCTCCATTATCAGTGCGAATGGCCTTGATATTTCTATCTAAAATTTTTTTTGTAGAAGACTCGAAAAACTTAAAGAATCCAAATACTTCTGACTTTAATATGATAAAGTATACCCATGCAAATCTTGAATAGTCATCAATAAAATTAAGAATGTACCTTGCCTTGTTCAAAGATAGATCTAGAAATGGCCTTGCAACATCACTATAAATCATATCTAGAGGTTGAGAGGCTCTCCTTGCCTTCCCCTTCTCAAACTTGTTTTCAGGATGCTTTCCCATCAAACAACCATTACAGTTTCCCTTGGAAAAATTGACTTTGGGTAGTGCTTCAACCATCTCTTGAGTATGCATATCTTGCAGGTACTTGTAGTTGCGGTGCCCAAATCTTTCATGCCATAGCCTACTCTCTTCATTTGCATGAGTGTGAAGAGCAGACTATTTAGAGAGAGGTAGAAAATGGGATAACTCATAGAGTTTCGACTTGTGGTTTGCAACACCTTTTTCAATGGTAGATCCTAATACCATGTCTTGGATTTTGACCTCATTTGGAGATAATATCACCCTCTTGGGCTCTCCAGTGTGGGTCATCTAGTAGACTGAAAGTACATTAGCAGCGAGTGTAGGGACATAGAGCACATATGAGAAGTACCCATGATCAAGTTTGATTCTTCCAATCCCCTCATAGGATACCTCAGAATCATTCCCCAACATGATGGATGGTCCAACAATGGATTTGAAACCAGTAAAGAGATATTTGGAGGAAGACATGTGCCTTGACACTCCTTAATCTATGATGGAGGATTGTGTTGATGCACTTGCCATGAGAGCATGGAATCTCTCTTTGTCCTCTGATCTTGATGTTTCACCTTCTTTCTTTCTAGCACATGCAAGTACTGGAAGGTTATTCTTTTCAAGAAGTGAATCCATGAGATCTATGGTCTTCTTCATACATGAACTCCCAGGATAGAATCCTCTATTGTAGTATGTGCATTTGGATTTCCCCTTCTGATTTTGCTTGTCTTTCTTAGGATTCGAAACTCCATCTGACTGATTTGGAGCCTCCTTTTTCTTCCGTTCATTCAAATTTTGG
The DNA here is from genome assembly GCA_027924585.1 of Larix kaempferi. Taxonomy (NCBI): domain Eukaryota; kingdom Viridiplantae; phylum Streptophyta; class Pinopsida; order Pinales; family Pinaceae; genus Larix; species Larix kaempferi. Next base: position 32,663,787 of record BSBM01000096.1, read on the forward strand.
TCAAATGTTTTTTGTTTACCCTTTCCGTTCACTCTCTTCATCTAAGTGGTTGCAAGAATCGAATCCAATTTGGGTTTTATCATTCCCATATGAACTAACTTCTCCTCCTCAAGTGTGAGAGGCTGAATGAAGTCTTCAAGAGTGGGAAACTTCTATTTTGGGATGGACAGCTTCACTGACTGAAAGGTAGAGACAAATACTGAGTAGTCAGAGCCTAGATTTGATAGTATGGCAAGGATGAGTTGCTTCTCTTCCTTCTTTATCCCATATCTCTTCAATTGTGAAATCAAGTTTTTGAACTTGTTGAGAAACTCAGTGATGGTTTTGAAACTTCTTGGGCTCAAGGAGATGAGCTCATTTTCCAACTTATGACCTTTCAAGTCATATTTTTGTCCAAGAAGAGATTCAAGCTTGTTCCAAACCTCTTTTGTAGTTGCTAGATCTATGACATGAAAATGGAGGTCTTTGGAAATGCTGAGGAGAATCAATCCTATTGCTTCATCAAGTTTGTCTAAGTACTTGGATTTCTCTACTTCACTAGTGGGTTTGACTGCAGTCCCATTCAAAACTATAGAGAGGCTCTTGGACTTCATGAAGATGTCCATCTTGGCCTTCCATTCAATATAATTGAATGAATTCAGTTTTAGATCCATTGGTAGCTGTTGAAGTTGAATTGAAGATGAATTCGAATGATGGAGATAACCTGCAAATCAATGAGAATTGTAAATGGAGATCTGCTGCAATTCAAATTGAACACCGTCGTAGGAAAATGAGCAGATGTGAATGGATCCTTCACACCTAGCTATACCTCATTGTATTTCTCCAGTGAATTCAAGACAATTGCACCTATAATTGATGTGGAAATCTGCAGGCTTCTAGTGCTCAATGAAAGACAACTGCTCAAATAATTGTTGCAACTGCTGCTGCTGCAATTCGAATAGATGACTCCAGATCTAATACCATGTGATAATATACATGATAGATCTCATAGCTGGAGAAAACCTCACTAAAAATCACTCAAGAATAGCACAGAAGAGAAGAAGAATTGATGAATCAATAATAACTCATTAACACAAGAAATGGAAAAAATTGTTGTATCATACATCAGATGTAAGCTGGCACTGTGAAAAGTGAATAATAACTGAATACAATCAAATGGATTTGAATGCCTCCTAAGTTCATCCAAATTCTCTGCAATGTGTGGCTTGAATAGCATTGGAGACATCATCCAATCAGTGGTAGTAGTCACAGATAGTCAAAAGTGAGTCAAATCAGTCTAACTGAGTCATGTTAGCACAAATCAAGGGATGGAGACTCCAAGGAGGGCGCATGAGGCTGTCAATAGGTCAAGTGGCACTCTGATATAGAAAATTGGAAGCTACATGTAGTTAAACTAAGCAATAAATAAAAAGACTGGTCAATAAATGTTGCAATTGACTGTTAGTGATCCAAGTAGTGTAGTAGGGCGCATATGTCATCTAGGTGAGGAAAACAAGGCGCACTAGGTAGGTAGGAGGGATCCTGAGGGCTAAAAGCATGCACTAGGGGGATGAACATAGGCTCCAGGTGCTAGGGAGACTACCATACTAATGACTGGATGGAGGGATCCTGAGGGCACTAGGGAGACTACCATACTAAGGCGCACTAGGTAGGTAGGAGGAGGGATCTTGAGGGATAAAAGCATGCACTAGGGGATGAACATAGGCTCCAGGTGCTAGGGAGACTACCATACTAATGACTGGATGCATGCAGAATGCATGCATGATGACTGGATGCATTCAGAATGCATGCAGGCATGTAAATATAAAAAATGATGGTGAGAATATTCCAACAAGTAGTGTAAATCCACCTTTGCACACAAGCAAGGACCTAAAGACTCTAATATCCCGAAGTATTCTCTTGACCTAGGATTCCATGTGATCTTGGTGAATTAGAAAAAGACGAGAAGTGTTAAATACCTCCACTGCACACTTTTCAATTCCATAAGCATTGTTGATCGAAATTTTTAGTTGCAAGCACCTTTGGCATTTTTTCAGTTGAAGTAGAAACTACATTTAAATTTACTTTTAGATCTTTAGATAGTTGCAACACAATATCATTTTCTTATTACACGCATGTGTCACCACTAGCACACACTAATAGACCTAAATACTCTCTTACTTTGAGTATTCTCTCCATATCGCACCTTGTGGGATCTTGATGGATCATAAAGAAGTAGGATTGTGAAATACCTCTCTTACACTCCTTAAATGGATTTGAACCCTTAAATTCAACACTTGTAATTCTCAACCAACTAAATTCCTCCACGGGAGGTCACAAGAAAAATATAGTTTGGCTAGATTGATCGGGCTAGGCATCCATTAATGCCCACTAATCTAGTTTCATTAAGTTTTTGAAACATAACATTGTTGACTTATAGGGTACTTTTAAATCCTACTATCAGCGAATGTCATGTTGGCAGGCGGTTTGATGGGTCATCATCGCATCACCGCGAGTGCCGCGATACCACAGAAGGCGGAAAGTTGAGCGCAAATGATAATATTTTATGTAATTTTGGGTTAGTTGAACTGCAGTATGCGGGTTTTTGGGTCATTTGGGCCACAATAGCTAGATTTTGGGTCATTTGTTTTGAAGTGTCGGTTAGGAAGTAGTTAGTAAGTGGACAAACAATGTAAAGGCGAAAGCCTATAAATAGATGTAGGTGTGTAAGTGTTGGATCATCTGGGATCGTGTATCTTAGATCTGGAGATATCTGTTGGATCTGTCTTTTGCGGAGTATGATTGTTGAACCATCTATGAGATATTGATACAATGATGAAGACTGAATATTTTGTATCTGGGTTTTTTCGAAATTAATATGATGTGACAGAGTTATTGAGCATAATTTTTGCGTTTTCCCATTTATCTGTGGTAATGCATTGCGCAATATGAATATATGAATGATGCGATGTTTCCTTGCTGTGGTTAATGCTTTACTTTTATATCTGTTGCAATTATGATTTTTTCTGTTGAATGATGCCATGAATATGAATGATGCCTGAGTTAAATGCATAGATCTATTTCTGAAATGTTGCAATAAGTTGAGTAATTGAGCCGCAACATCCTCCTTCATTTGCCGGAAACATGGTTCCGTCAACTCTCCCTTGAACATCTTGGGTGAGACATCATCTGCTCTGCAGGTGTTGCTGGATGGGGTAAAACCTGTCCATGCCGTTACTAGGGAGATCGCGGTGGTCTGGGTGTCGACAGTGCTGGGAATCCTTGTTGACTAGGTTTGCGTCAACAAATGGTTCTGTTGTAGGACAATAGTGTGAAGTGAAAGGAGGATATGTTGTGGCATCTAATGCAATCGAAAATCCAGAACTGGTTTGACCAGAAGTTGCAAGAGTTTGCTGAAAAGGAAAACCAGAACCCTCGAGTGATGGTAGATCAGTGGGTGGAAAGGTACATTCACGACGGTCCACACGAATATTTTTTCTGTGAATTCCCAATCATCTTGTTTGCATGGTTGGAAAAGTTGTCCTTCCAGAAGAGGAACTTCTAGGGTGGTGAACCAATGACCTGGACCCTAGAGCTAATCCAGGAGCTGTAGGAAGTCAACAACAAAGCATCGCGGGCTGTCAAAGTGTGGCTTGACAACATATTGGAAGTCCATATCACTGAATTTGTGATTGATACGAATAAATCCTATAGTGAAGCTGAAAGATATTTCTTCCGCGGATCCCGAGGAAGGTTCCTGTTGTTGCTACAAATGTTGATTAAGATGCTCATTTGCGAGAAGGGCATATTGAAGATGCATCTTGATCAGTAGAAACCCTAGTGGGCGGAGGTCATGGGTACCATGACAGTGGGGGTAGTACATGGAATGATAAGGGGTAGATGGGTGTAGGTCATGATGAGACTGTGAGTGAAGCCGAGGAAAAAAGTGGTCTTACAAGGGGAGGAGCAAGGTTTCAACATGAAAAGAGGCAGAGGACAAGAGAAGGTCCTACTACAGTCAAACTGCAAGGCCGCGAAGGAAGACCACATGGGACAAAGTGACCTCACAGTCCAGACAAGGACAACCATTCTACGTCCAGGATAGAGGCAGGACCACACCCCAGCAACAACGTGCCCACACCTACTCTCACTATCTCTCAACTAGTAAGAAATACAACTTCGACACCACCATGCTCATTAAGTCATCAGAAGTTAATTACTAGTAGCTCAACGAATGGAGGAAGGAGACCCAGGATGGCGAGTGAGGATACAAATTTACTATTGTTCCACGGAAATGGAACAGATAATCCTGAGCAGTATTGGTTTTTATGTTTAGCAGTATGGACCGTAAAGCAGATTACTGATGATGATGCTAAGAAAGCACAGTTGGTGACAACCCTTCAGGGTCGTGCATTAGACTGGTTCATGAAGTTTGTGCAGGTTCCTACAGGCACTCCAGAGAAGACATTGGATGAAGTTCGAGCTAGATTAATCACGGAGTTCCAAAAACCCAAATATGAAGCACAGTGTATTACAAAATTAAAAGAGATTAAGCAGTACTCCAATGAAACTGTGTGGGATTTTGACCAGCGATTCAAAACATTGATGGCAAGGGTTAGTTTTGACATGAGCACTGTCCAACACAAAGAATGGTTCATCGTGGCATTGCTCCCACACATTTGATTACCCCTGATGCAATAGAACATTACAACACCAAGTGAAGCTTTGGAGATTGCAATGCGGTTGGAATCTTTGCCAATTGGTGAGAATGCTGCTAGTATGTCACAGATTCAAACGCAACTAGCCAACTTGACTAGATAGCTGCAAGATCTTAAGAAGGTCAAGGAATAGCATGAAGAAGTATGGTGTACGCGATGTCGAGGAGAGGGGCATACTAAGGAAAATTACCCTGACTTCCACAATTATTTGGTTTTGGGAGCACCGAATCCATTGAGTGGAGGTGGTATGCCGTGGTGTCGCATCTGTTAGGTATACGAGCATTGCCATGAGGAATGTCAATACATGCAAAAGATCGTCACCAAATCGATGAATTTGTATTGAACATTTTGCAAATCAATAGGAAATGAAGACAAAGATTGCCGTGCATATGGGATGCTTTAGGAGAGAACGTACAATGCATTCTATGTAAAGGACGACCAATGTGTCGTACAACAATCACAACCACGGCCACAAGTAGCCCAACCACTACCTCAACCGCAGGTGTAGTTTGTACCACAACAGCAACCACAACAGTTTCTGCCGCAATATACTCCAATGCAAATGGATCCACAATAGCCATAGTACATTCAACAACCCCAGTATGTGAAGCAAGGGTAAGGCATGCAACTGAATCCTATGCAACAACAGTTCAATCAACTGCAGTACCAACAGCATGGAGGATTCCGGGGCGGACGTGGGGGAGGATTTGGTCATGGAGGAGGATGAGGAGGTTGCGGACCTGTTCAGTGCTATCACTGTGTGGTATGGGGACACTACCAACAAGATTTCCCACTTCTGTAGACGCAGTGTACATTTTGTTTTGTTACAAGTCATACTATGGAAAACTGCCCGCAATTGATTGCGCGATGGTAAGCAGGGAATGTTCCGCAACTGCAAAACTGGAATCAAGTACAGCAACTTGGGAAGAATCAAGTGCAGCAACCGACGTAGAATCAGAACTAGCATTCGAATTAGAATGATAACAAGAATGTGAACCAACCTGGGAATCCACCGTTGAATCCGACAGAGGGTGCGACTATTGCAACAATTTCTGCGGAGCCAAGACCACAAGATACGGCTATTGCCTTCATCACTCGGGGAGGTATATTAATAGGAGGGGATAGCCCACATCCACTCATCTAGTTAGCAGGATAGAAGAGGGTGTCATTTGAAATTGATTCTGAACGTGATGCATTCTTTCAGGCATGATGAGCGATGGAAAAGGATCGAGGTAAGGCCATTGTTTTTGACATGCCTCCTATTTTTTATGCCACTTCAGAAGCTGGTCCATTGCGGCATTCTGAAACCTTGCAGAAATTATTTGAGAGTTTACCGCTAGCAAGGGATTCTGATGCTCTTACTGAGATTGAGGGACTGTTGCAGTGACCAGCTAGGGGATGGAAAGAGTCTGCGGTAAACTCCTTACATCGGCGGAAGATAGGTAAGGAGATGCATATGAACATTCAAATTGGAGATTATGAAGTTGATTCAGTTATTCTGGATCTTGGTTCGGATTTCAACATATTAACCAAGTAGGCTTGACAGAAAATGGGGAGTCCCACATTAAGCTGGTCTCCCGTACAGCTTCGGCTGGCTAATCAAGCCAAGGTGACACCGATTGGGAGAGTTCCACATCTGGTGTTGGACATTGAGGGAATGAGGACATATGCCGACTTCAATGTCATCGAAGTAGTTGAAGGAGGAAGCTCCTATCCTGCGTTGTTGGGGATTGGCTGGGTTAACGACAGTGCAACAATTATCAACTTTAAGAAGTGGATGATGACTTTTGAAAACCACGATCTCAAAATCATTGCCCCATTGGATCCAACTAAGGGACGCAGGTATATTGAACCAGTAAAAGATAAAGATCCCAGCAAATGGGACCATGCATTTAATATTTTAGAAGATTATATTCATCCGACTGTCGATGGTGAGCTTGGGTGGCGCAAATTCAGCTCTTCGTCTTCCGACTCTGACGATGCGTTAGAAAATTAGCAGAATCACTTGCATGAGGTGTCGCTCTGCAAGTGTGGATTAGTCACGCAGTCATTATGCTGCGTTGCGACTGATATTGTTGCACTGCCAGTATATGAAGGGTTTCCCGACTTATCCGAGTTTCGCGTTGCATTTTAAGAAAAGGTTTCAGAACCATAGTGACTGCTGGCATTAGAGGAAGCACTGAAGGATGCTCCAACATGCTGGTGGACAACACATAAGAAATCAATCGACGGATGGTCACAGTTCAGGATATTGATGGAGGTTCACTTTGGCGACACCGAAGTTTACCATACAGGAAAATACGATGGACAGAATGATCCTAGCAGTCATTTGATAGAATGTCAGATGTTGTGGGCATCATGACCCAAGGATGAGTGGGTCCATTCCTTCATCCACATGCTACACAAGATGTTCCGATCATGGTATACTGCAGCTAAATTACGAGGAGAAATTACTACTAGGTTGGAGTTGATAGTTTCTTTTACTCATATGTTCAACTTCGTGGATGCCAACACAAATGTCCATAACGCATTGCAGCTCATCCGCAACGTAGTTCTGAAGGTTGTTCCGGTGGCATATCCTGTGGATCCGCATGTGCACTACAAGATGTAGTCCATGATGGAATGTTTTAATATCACTGGTGGGCCAGAAGATAGCGATGATCCGCAAAACGTCAATATTCTGGAATCTAAAGGAAGTCGCGATGTTGTAGCACCTGATGTGCCAAGTGATCCGATCAGTCAACCGCTGAAGCTCCATAAAATCAACATTGGGACAGAGGACAGTCCAAATTTCATGAATGTTGGGGACTATTGGGATGATGAGATGATGGGAAAGGTCACCAACTTGCTACATGAATTCCAGGACTTGTTTCCTACAAAGTTTTTTGAGATAAAGGGAATCTTGGGCGATCTAGGGGAGATGAAAATCCCATTGAAGCCATATGCCAAACCAATTAGGCAACGAACCTATCGATTGAATCCGTGCCATAAGGAGAGGTTCAAGGTAGAACTTGATCGCATGTTGGATGATTTCATTATTGAACCAGTTGAGGAATCAGATTGGTGTTAGAAAAATAGGATCGCAGAGCAATAAAAATAAACAGAAATGAAAATATAATCACACACACATTACAAGAGTGACACAAATATATCGTGGTTCACCCCAACTTGGGCTATGTCCATACTGAAGTTTCCAGTCCTTATTATTATACCGTCCAACAAAGTGAAGGGATACAACCTGCAGCACAACCGCTACACTTCCTCTTCACTGTCTCACAGTCTCTCTTCTTGATCTCAGAGATCTTTACAATGCATAATACCTAATACATTAACCCTATCCATATTACAATGTCTTTCTTTTATAAGGGAAATACAATGGAAAAATACCACGGGTTACCCAAAACCATGGGCCTTAAAACTGGTGACGAAAACAGCCCCAAAAATTTTCCTCGGGGGATCTGCCCCCAAACCCCCTTTCTCAAGGGTGCTGGACCCCACTCCCCCTAGCCGAGGGAGTGCAACCACTCCCCTGAACCCCTGGGTATCATGCCGGGATCATAACCAAACCTGGGGTACGGACACGGCTGAATAATAATATATTTGAATCCGGAGATGAGGCTCCACAACCAACAATCTCCCACTTGGAGACTAATCACAACAACTCCACCACTGCTGTACTTGCCAGAATTGGACTTGGAAACTTTATCCTCTTCACCTTCATGCTAGAAGGCCAACTGAAATCGAGCAGGAACTCAGTTTCTCTCTGGTCACTACCTTTGTGAACATGTCTGTAGGATTTTGGCTAGTATGTATCTTTTCTAGCTTCAACAGTTCATCTTCCAAAACAGAGCATATGAAATGGTACTTGAGCTATATATGTTTAGTCTTGGAATGGAATGCTGAGTTCTTTGCAAGATGAATGGCACTTTGGCTGTCACTATACAACCTGCTATCCTTTTGCTTCTTACTCAATTCCTCCATAAACCTCTCCAACCAAATCATCTCTTTGCTAGCCTCTGTAACAACAACATACTCTGCTTCTGTTGTTGAAACTGCAACAACCTTGTGTAGTTTTGAAATCCAACTTACTGTGGTGCTCCTCCTGCTATCCCTAAACCCTAAACGCATACCTTGTGGTGCTCCTCCTGCTATCCTTATCACCTGCCATATCTGCATCAACATATCCCTCTAGAACAGTGTCTGAACCTCGAAAACATAATGCCTGAGTGGTAGTACCTCTCAAATACCTGAGAATCCATTATACTACCTTCCAATGTTCTTTACCTAGATTGTTCATATATCTGCTCACAACTCCCACTGCTTGTGCAATATCTGGTCTTGTGCACACCATGGCATACATCAAGCTACCAATTGCTGATTGATAGGGAATATTGGACATGTAATCTTTCTCTTCCTGTGTCTTGGGACAAATTTCCTTACTTAGATAGAAATGGCTAGCCAAAGGTGTACTTACTAGTTTTGCATCCTGCATTCTGAACCTCTCCAACACCTTTTGTATGCACTCACTCTGAAACAATGTCAATTTGCATTTTTTCTTGTCTCTTGTTATTCTCATACCAAGGATTTGCTTTGCAGCACCCAAATACTTCATCGCAAATGAATTAGCTAGCTTCCTTTTGAGTACATTTATATCCTACATGTTAGACCCTGCAACAAGCATGTCATCCACATACAATAACAAGATAATATATCTTTCATTGTCTAGCTTCTTGAAATAAACACAGTGGTCAGAATGACATCTATTATAACCTTGTTTTGTCATAAACGTGTCAAATTTTAAATACCACTGCCTTGGAGCTTGCTTCAAGCCATACAAACTCTTTTTCAACCTACATACCAAGTTCTCCTTACCTTTGACCTCATACCCTTGTGGCTGCTGCATATATATATCTTCCTCCAAATCCCCATGGAGAAATGTTGTTTTTACATCTAACTGTTCAAGATGCAAATCTTCTACCGCCACTAGACTTAAGATAGTCATAATTGAAGAGATCTTAACAACAGGAGAAAATATTTCATCAAAATATATACCTTTCTTCTGTGCAAACCCCTTTACAACAAGTCTGGCCTTGTACCGCTTCTTACCACCTTCTTTTTCCTTCAACCTGTAAATCCATTTGTTCTGCAATGCTCTTTTACCAGCAAGCAACTAAACCAAATCCCAAGTCTGGTTTCCTACCAATGAGTCCATCTCCTCATTCATGCCTTGCTCCCACTTCTTTCTAGTTTCCACCTGCATTGCTTCTTCATAACATTCTGGTTCACCAACATCAGTCATCAACAAATAATACATTGAAGGAGAGTATCATTCAGGGAGTATACTTAACCTAGTAGATCTTCTTGCAGTTGCAAGAGTTTCAGGCACTTGCTATTGTTCTTGATTTTCTGGCACCTTTGGAACTTCATTTTCTGTAATTTCATCAAGTACTGTGTACTCTGTGTTTTCATTTTCCCGTTTCTTTTCCTGCAACTGATCTTTATACATGACCTTTTCATTGAATATGACATCTCTACTTCTAATGATTTGTGATTTTCATAATCCCATAAGCGATAACCAAAATCATCAACCCCATATCCAATAAAGGTACATTTATTGGATTTAGCTTCAAGCTTTGTTCTATTTTCTTTATCAATATAGACAAATTCTTCACAACCAAATGTTCTCAGAAATGAGTAGTTTACCTTTTTATCTGTCCATGCCTCCCTTGGAATACCACCATCCAAAGCACTTTAAGGTCCTTTGTTTATTAAATAAATAACAGTATTTACAGCATCCACCCAAAACTATAAGGGAAACCCTGCATGCAGTCTCATACACCTTGCACGCTCCATGATCTTTCTGTTCATCCTTTTTGACACACCATTTTCTTGTCGTGTTCCTGGGACTGTCTTCTCTCTACGAATCCCATGGTATAAACAGTAACTATCAAAATCCTTGCCACAGTACTCACCTCCATTATCAGATCTGAGACACTTCAACCTTTTTCCTGTCTCATTCTCAACCAAAGCTTTCCACTTCTTAAAAGTAGCAAACACATCAGATTTCTGTCTAATGCAATAAACCCAAGTTTTCCTAGTTGCATCATCAATAAATGTAATATAATAATAAGAGCCACCAAGAGATTGTACCTGATCCAGTCCCCATACATCTGTATGCACTAGCTCTAACTTTTCATTCTTCTTCTGTTTTCCAACCCTGAGAAAACTGACTCTCTTCTGTTTGAACCATAAACACAGTTCTCACATAATTCCAAACTTACCTACTTCAAATCTGGCAGCAACTTCCTTGAGTGGAGAATCTGCATCCCCTTCTCACTCATGTGGCCAAGCCTATGATGCCACAATGTTGTATCTGTTCCTGTGGAAGCTAAAGAGATAGAATGGTCAATATTATGAGGACATAAATACAATGTACCTACTATGGCTTTTTTTGCTATCACCATTGATCCTTTAGTGATCTTCCACCACTTTTCTCCAAATGTAGATAGAAAACCGCCATCTCCCAACTGCCCTATTGAGATCAAATTTCCTTTCATAGCAGGAATATGCCTAACATCTTTTAACAGCCAGCCAATTCCATTCTTAACTTTTATCCATACCTTACCCATTCCAACAATTTTACATGGCTCATCATCACCCAATAAAACATGTCCAAAATCACCTAGAACATGATCATGAAAATATTTCCTATGGGGTGTATCATGACATGAAGCCCTTGAATCTACTACCCAATAATCACTAGTATTATCTAATGCAAGAATCAAAGCATCTTGTAACACATCACCTGCTACATTTGCTTCCTGGGTAGTTTCCTTATGTGGATCTGCTTTCTTCTTTAGAGATCTGCAGTCTTTCTTCAGATGTCCTTTCTTTCCATAGTTCTAGCACTCTATCTTTCCCAGTCTGGACTTAGATCTGCCCATTTTAGACTTCCCATGATTACCTTGGCTATTTCCTCTCTCCTGTTGTCTTCCCCTGGTCTCCATGGTCAACACATTACCTGATGTCTCACCTGTTCTTTTTCTTCTCATTTCCTCACTAAGAATACCACCAATAACATCATCAAATTTCAAAGTGTTTGAACCAGAGACAGAGTTACTTAAAGCCATGACCAAGCTATTCCAGCTTTTTGGCAATGAACACAAGATTAGAAGATCCTTAGCCTCATCATCAAAGTTCACACTTACAGAACTTAGTTGATTTGTAACCGTATTAAACTCATTTAAATGATTAGTAACAGATCCACCTTTAGACATCTTCATATTAAATAAACGCTTCATTAGAAATACCTTGTTGAAGGCCGAGGTTTTTTCATACAACTTACCCAATGCGCTCATCAAACCCTCCATTGTCATTTCTTTTCAGATATTGAAAGCCACGGATGAAGCCAGGCTTAGCCGTATTGTTCCCAGAGCCTTTCTATCAAGAACCTCCCATTCTTCATCCTTCATAGCCACCGACTGCTTTTCTCTTCCTCCCAATAGTAGGAATAGATCCTTCTGGTATAGATAGTCCTCCATTTGCATCTTCCATAACTATAATTTTTGGCTGTTAAACTTCTCGACCTTAAAATTTCCTTCTTCTTCCATTGCTCCCACTCGAACCATAAACCCTAGCTTCTTGCGGGTTTATCTGCCAAATAGACCTTTGGCTCTGATACCAATTGTTAGAAAAGCAGGATTGCGGAGCAATAACAATAAACAAAAATGAAAATATAATCACACACACATTACAAGAGAGACACAGATATATCATGGTTCACCCCAACTTGGGCTACGTCCACACTGAACTTGCCAGTCCTTATTATTATACTGTCCATCAAAATGAAGAGATACAACCTACAACACAACCGCTGCACTTCCTCTTCACTATCTCACAGTATTTCTTCTTGATCTCAGAGATCTTTATAATGCATAATACCTAATACATCAACCCTAGCTGTATTACAATGTCTTTCTTTTATAAGGGAAATACAATGGGAAAATACCATGGGTTACCCAAAACCATGGGGTATGGACACAACTGAATAATAATATCTCTAAATCTAGAGATTAGGATCCACAACCAACAATTGGATCAGTCCTATGGTGGTGCAGGATAAGAAGACTAGCGAAGTGCACATTTGTGTCAATTTGCGAAAGTTGAATGACACTTGCTTGCATGATCCCTTTCCGACCCCGTTTACTAATGAGGTGCTCGAAGGCATGGGTGGCCAAGAGATGTATTCTTTCATGGATGGGTTCTCTGGATATCATCATATCCGTATCGCGAAGGAATATCACCACAAGACAACTTTTGTGATCGAATGGGGCTGTTTTCAGTACACAGTGATGCCATTTGGACTGAAGAATGCACCTGTAATATTCTCACGGGTTGTCATTGCTGCTTTTCGGGACTTCATCCAAAAGTTTCTGCAGGTGTACATGGATGACTGGACAGTCTACGGCTTGATCAACGATCATATTTCCAATCTGAGGTTGATGTTGGAGCGCTATCGACAGCATCAGATATCGCTGAACTTGAAGAAGTGCATCTTCTATGCACCATTTGGAATATTACTGGGTCACATTATGTGCAAATAGGGATTGTTAGTCGACCTAGCAAAAATTGTGCTCTTTCTGATCTTAACACTGCCGACTAACGTCAAGCAGTTGAGAGCGACGTTGGGACACACTGGGTATTATCACAAGTTCATCATGGGTTATGTAGATATCATGACCCCTATGGAGAAGTTGCTGAAGAAAGATGTGGTATTTCAGTGGAGTCCTGAATGTCAAGCTAGTTTTGAAACTTTGAATGCTAATATGGCTTCATCGCCAATAAGGAATTCCATGTCCACGTGGATGCCTCGTCGATTGTGCTAGGAGTGGTTCTTGCGCAACCTGGAGAAGGGGATCTAGATCACTCCATTGTGTTTTCCAGTTGGAAGTTGTCATCTGCAGAAAGGAACTATACAATGACATAGAGGGAAGGTCTAGCGATGGTCTATGCACTGCAGAAGTTTCCAAACTACTTACTGGGAGGTGTTGGTGTCCAATTTGTCACTATTTTTAATCATTCAATCTACTTGAGATGGTGTTATTTCTATCATTTTTTGCTATATTAGGTTGTTTTCTTATCATTCATCCCATCAGATAGCCCAGGTATGTATATATTTACCCGTTATGCAAATCTTGTTTATATTTCATTATATTATGGTTTGCTTATGTTCAAATGATGATTTCTGGACATTATTGACATTTATGTTTTTATTGGAAGACTGCATTTTTCGAATGACCCTTCGTTCATACTATGTGATACGTTTTAAAGCTTAAACACATTCAGCTTGTCATTCAGCCCCGCGTTCAGCCCTTGAAATCCACGGTTGGCATATCCTAGACTGTTAAATGCAAAAACGAGCACGTGGGCTCTGTTTGCCATGTGGAGATGATGGTTAATGAGCTGTTGCTCTAGAATATCCGTCCCCAAGCTCCCTAATCCTGCCGATGCATCACCACGCCCATGACAATGCTCCAAATGCCGATTCTCTTGTTTGCTCAGTCGGGAATCATGTACATCTGCTCACGCACTTGCACGCCATCATTCTAGAATGAGTCCAGCTCACCCACGCTCGGTCTACTGACATAACTTCTGCGTCTACGTCAACACTCCAACATGTCGATTCAACCTCGCATTCATCCTGGAATTGTGCTTCCTATTTATGCCATCATTTTGGAAGGAGTCTAGGTCACACACGTTCATCCTTCCAGCACAACACCTTGCCACAACAATTCTCTAGTAGTCTCTCCTTCGTTCACTCAGTTCGACAGCTTGCTACCTCTCTGCCCACGTCAAGGGTAGATCGACACTATATCATCTACATGAAGAAACCAACCCCGTGTAAGCTGGGTAGATTCTCCCTGCGTTGGCATGCACCATTCAATCAACAGTTACAGTCATTTAAACACCTCTATTATTAGAGAGGTCGACTCTGTCGACCCTCTCCACCTATTTGTAACTTACAAATAGTTGTCTCCATGACTGAGATGAGCTAGTCTGGTTAGTTTTTCAGTCTTTGAGTTTAGAGATAGTTCACAGTCGTTAAGAGTTTGTAGTTGGAGACAATTATGTAATTCTCTCAAGTTAATGGAAGTTCCAGTTTGTTGATAGTCTGAGTAGCTAAATCAATCCATTTTTCCATCTCTGATTGCTAGGAAGGGCCCCTCATCAACCAGAGGTTTTGTCTTTGTTTTCTGCATTTTGTTCTATGCAAATAGTTAGTTTGTTTTCGTGTGTTTATAATCAACTTCGTTTTTGTATATGATATTTCTTTCTCCTCTGTAATTTATGCTATGCTGCTAACTTAATTTGTGCTTACAGAATTAGTAAATGGTCGACCAAGCTTAATAGTTTGTAGTTGCTTTTAGCCTTTCTTTTTTCCATCATCTATAGTTAGATATTACCTCAGAATTCTTCCATAGTTAGTATTAGTTTCATTCTTTCTTCTCAGTTAGTTTTCTTCCTTCCCATAGCTGTAGGTTAACTATTTTCTTTCATCTCAATCTTCTTTTTTCCATCTCATAGAAATAGTTTATCTCCTTTAGACAATGATTAAAATAAGTTGTTGTCTATTAATGTAACTCATCAACAAGTTTTCTAACTAATTTCTCTGCATTATAGGTTCATGTGCATTCGCCAGCTGACGTCAAGATCATCAAAACTCTCATTTTCCTTAGTTTAGTTCATTTTTCCTCCATTCGGACTGTCGTTCGAACTGACATTCGGATCATCATTCGGACTTTTACCCTTTCTGCATTAGTGTTATTTTTTTTCAGATTCCAGTCTTTCCTACTTATTAGATATAATGCTTCTCGTTACATAGTTTTTAATTGAGTTTTTCTTATTATTTCCTCCTTCCACATTTCCTTCCTTCACTTTCTTCTAACCTTCTTTCAAAGTTAAGCTTTTGTATTAGATTTGATAGTTAGTTGTTGTTTCAGAATTCATCAGTTTGTTTCTAGATAGTTTATTTCCAAATCATAGTTAACAATTTCATTCTTTAAGTAGTTTTAATTTGTTAATCATAAGAATTATTTTCCATTTCATGCAATTAGTGAAGACATTCATGATTTGAGATTTGGATCAGAAATAAGCATCTTTACCAAGTTTTCTACTTGCTTACAAATCAAGTTTAGAAGTGAATATCTTTATTAAGTTTTCTACTTGCTTCTAGTTTTCATTAGTTTTATATTATTCTGCTCATGGATAGTAGATAGATCAGAATGTTTAAAGTTAACTGTAATTTCTCTCTTTGTAGTTTACATCTCTTTATTGAAGTTAGATTAGATTTACTTCCGTTTTGTTTCGCTATTACATTTGAAAGTCATTACGATACATTCACTCCAGTTCCTGTTACATGGGAATAGATGTTTCTTCTTGAATTAGTTGTTGAAATTATTTAGCTTATAATTTAATTTGATTAGCATAGTTTCTGTTAATGTAATTTATCATCGAATTCAATTATCTCATAGATAGTTTATTTACAATTGTTCTTTATCTGAAATTAGTCAGTTCAGTTTTAGAATTATTTACATTTAAAAGTTCTCCCTAGCAATTCTTATTTGGTTATCAGTTCTTTTTCTATCCCTTTCCATCATTTAAATATACAGTAGAGTAGTATAACTTGATACTATTCTAGTCGGTTGTTTAGTTAGATTTGATTTAGTTCTCTTTTTTTTTTTTGAAGTTTGTCTCGGTTTTTTATTTTGAAAGATCTTTCGATCTCTTCTTTATTAAATATTTTGAAGGTCTGATAAGCCAAAAAAATTAGGTATTATTCTACCTTAGCATATATTTTGCCTCAACTCTAAGATTACCAATCCTGGTCGATAATTAAATATTAGGTGTTTTATTTGAGATAGCTCACGCACCCAACATTTTGGCACCATTTCTGGGGAGTTGTAGAGGGTGATTCTGTGAAGATGGGTAACTCTTTTTGGCCAAATATGACAGTGAAAAACGGAAATTTTATCCATGTATTAAATTGAAGCCCTCGAAACTCATATTTTCCAAATGAATTTTGACATGCGGTTGAAAAACAAAACGTAGAGAATTATGTTGGCTTTCCAATGATATTTTTTTCGAAATATACCAATGTCATTTATCGTGTCGAATTTTCATTTAATGAAACGTGTGTACTTAAACATTTGAAGAGCAATTAACAAGTAGTGTGTTCGTGCACGATAATTTAACGTTAAAGTAATAATTTAAAAAAATGAAATATGTGAACATGATCTAGATAGAATGCAATAGGGCTTACATATTTTTCTTTTATTTTTTCTCGAAAAATTATATTTATTATTATTTTTCAAAACTAACCAATGAATATTTCTGTCGCATTTTGCACACATGTGTGTTCGTGCACGAAATATTTTGATTGTTTACATAATTTGCAAAACTAAAAATACCCTTTTGAAGAGGACACGTTTATCTAGGGCTTGTGTATTTTTTCAAATTTTTTCGATGTGTATTTTGAATGTTGTGAATTTATCTTTGAGCTCAATTGAAGTTGTCGACAGGGTTTTTTAGGGCAAGTTTTAGTAGAAATTTAAAAACAAAAGACATGAAGATAAAAATTCGTAAATTATATATATATAGATAGAGTATTCGTTGACGAATCCAATGGTATCAAGTCCACTCATTAATGAGAATTTAATGACATGGTTTATCTATGTGGAAGGCAGACAAAAATTTCATTCTGCAATGAAAAGGGCTCTCGACCTATTTTTTAAGCCCTTGATCGAGCTATTTGCTCGATCGAGGGTTTTAAAATACCTCGATCGAGGGTTTTAAAATACCTCGATCGAGGGTTTCAACATACCTCGATCGAGGGTTTAACAACACCTTGATCAAGGGTTTAACAACATCTCAATCAAGGTATTTTAAAACCCTCGATCGAGGGCCTAAAACGAGCCTTTTTATGTTTTTGAAAAGCTAGATCTAGCTTTTCAAAAGCTCGATCGAGCTTTTCAAAAGCTAGATCTAGCTTTTCTAAAGTTAAATGGAGCTTTTGAAAAGCTAGATCGAGCTTTTGAAAAGCTAGATGGAGCTTTTGAAAAGCTAGATCGAGCTTTTGAAAAGCTAGATCGAGCTTTTGAAAAGCTAGATCGAGCTTTTGAAAAGCTAGATCGAGCTTTTGAAAAGCTAGATCGAGCTTTTGAAAAGCTAGATCAAGCTTTTCAAAAGCTAGATCGAGCTTTTCAAAAGTTAGATCGAAAAAAAGCTAGATCGAGCTTTTCAAAAGCTATATCGAGATCTTGTTTCAACCCTTGATCGAGGTTTTTTAAAACCCTCGATCAAGGTATTTTAGAGCCCTCGATCGAGCTTTTAAAACCCTCAATCGAGCTTTTAAAACCTCGACCGAGGGCTCTAAAATACCTTAATCGAGGGTCTGAAAAACAATTTTTTTCCTTTCCATCCACCAAAAATGGTGAACCAACTTCGTGGAATCACCCTAGAAGATAGGTAGAATTCAGTTGTAGAAGATAGGTAGAATTCAGTTGTAGATAAATAGGTAGAATTCCGTCATAGATAAGTTGAACCTCCTTTTAAAATTAAGTTCTTTTCTTTGAAACTTAGATTAGGTTGGTGGCGGGTGAGCGGTAAGATGAGAGGTAAGAACCTGTGCATAGGTTATAAAAGGCATCCCCAAAACCCAGCAGTAGCAGTTATGCAGTTAGAACTTATTTCAGACATAATTTGTTTTCATGAATAGGTCTAGATATTCACAAGGTAGATTTATTAAAACTAGTTCTCTTACTAAAAACCCTACTAAAATTCCTACTAACCTATACGAGGGGCATGCCACCCCAACTAATAACTCAACAAAAAGGTATCAGAAGACACCTAAAGGGGATAGTCCTACTTGGAAAGCAAAGGAAATCCTTTATGGAAATCAATTAGGGGAAAACATAGGGACATCAGAATAGTCTGTTCATAAAGAAATTCCACCAGAAGAACCTCAAACTCATATTGAGACTGAACTTAGACAAGAGGAAACTCAAAAGGATAAAACTTCAGGACATCTTAACTCTCCATTAGTCCAAAAACCAAAAGACACTACTTTTTCAATAGTAGGTGGTCCAAACTTAGTAAATTTTGTCGATCCTGCACAAGTAGACGCTCTTTTTTAGAGTTCTTTGAACATAGTTTTTTCATAGATTGATACAACAATAGTAAGACCTAAAATATGGATTCCCACATAGCTGGTAATTCTCCTCCTAAAAAGAATAATACCTTTCCTGAAGCAGAATGTTGGGATATCCCATATTCACCAAGAAAGGAGCCACCTAGATTTTCTCTCTTTGGCAATAGAATCTTCATGGGGGATGAAAATGAAGATCATGTCCGACAAGATGAAGAAGATGGAGAAGTTAGGATTGAAGGAACCTTTGGCTTCCCTATATTAGACACTGCATAAGATGTTACAATGAAAAACATCTCTCCCTCTTCACTACCAACCTTCTATGGGAAGAGTAGTGAGGATCCAAACACATTCTTGTTCGAATTTGACATTTTGTGTAGGAGTTATAATTACCTACAAGATGACCAAAAAATAAAACTCTTTCCTGCCACATTAAAAGATTCTTCTGTTCGATGGTTCATGGGATTAGGAGAATCTAGTATTAGAACTTGGGAAGACATGAAGAATGCATTTCTTCGGAAATATCAGGATTACTGTAGACCCAAAGACTCTCGCAATGACATTTTTAAAATTCAACAACTTGAAGACGAGCGCTTAGAAGACTATCTCGAGAGGTTTAACTATGTGTTACACAAATCTAAATATAGTGATCTTCAAGAAGATGTAGTAAGAACACTCTTCCTCAAGGGAATCTCATAAGAATTCTTAGATAACCTTAATCTCATGGAAGTAGGAGACATTTCTCACAAATATTTTTCAGAGATTTGTGAATTATGTAGGAATTAATCTAGGGGTAGAGGGAAAGGTGGAAGACACTTTCGAGAATCTTATGGTAGGAACCCCAAAGGAAACACATCCGGCCCTGGTGGAGTTACAAGGGTAGAATTGGGAAACCTATTGGAAAATTTTAGAACAAATATTTTAGGAGCCACAGGTTCTCAATTAGATGCACTACAAGTTAAAAAGATACAAGATGAAGAGCGTGTAGCAATGAGTGTTTTCTGTCCTAGGTGTAGAACTAAACATCCTAAACGAGAATGTCCATTAAATAATGTTTCAGTCTGTCACCTTTGTACCGAAGAACATCCAACCAATGATTGTCCATCGTTTCCTAGATTGCAAGCTGTATACAAGAATGGAAACTTTGGTGAACCATATAGGAGGCCTTGGCAACCTAGAGATCAACCATTGTATCAATATTCATCCCAAATTCCACCCTATTACTATCCTTATCAACCTTCTCAACAATGGAACACTTTAGGTTGACAGAATTGGCCACCACAGTACCCTCCTCAGAATGCTCAACAACAACAATGGCCACATGGATGGAGAGGGAAAGTTTATGCTCAAACACCTCCTCCTATGCCTAACTATCCTTACCCACCTAATATTCAACAACTTCTGCCTAGATTTGTACCTCCTTCACTACCCCCTATCCTTAATCAACCTCATCATTTCCAGAACATGAATCCTCCAAGACCCATAATATTACCTACACAATCGATACCAAATCCTAACAGCAAACCAACTCAAGCTCTTAATAGCATTGGGTTGTTACCTCTTCCATCATATGTTATTTAGACCACACCAATACATGAGATACAACTGCGGTCTGTAAGAGTTGTCCAAGATAAGCCCAAGTCATCAGTTATTATTCAAGAAGAAAATGAAAAAGACATACCTAGTGAAGTTTTGAATAAAGCCATTCTTGAAGATATGGTTGTTTCTAAACCTTCAGCACACAACCATCAATGTAAAGAAGTAATTTCAGGAGAAAATCCACCCCCATATCCGAAGCGTCTAATAATAGAGAAACTTGTAACTTATACAAAGTACGATATCTTTAACGAATTGAAAAATATTTGCATTAAGATCCCTTTGTTACAAGCCATTAAGGATATTCCAATCTATAGCAAGGTAATAAAGGAGCTATGTATTAAGATACCAGGGCGAAAACAAAAGGACCCTCCGACAATTCATGTAATAGGAGAGATATCAGATTGTATAGCAAACCAACCTAGAATTCCAAAATATTCCAACCTAGGGAATCCTGTGGTGACTATTATTATTAATAACACCGCCATAGAAATACACTTATTGATCTAGGAGCTGCTATCAATTTGATGACTACCACAGTTGTCGAAACTCTCAATTTATGACAATTCGTCCTCCCTACTCCAACAATGCTAGAACTAGCAGATCGCACGATGGTGCAGCCTGCTGAGATCTTAGATGATATCACTGTATCGGTAGCTTCTTGGGAATATCCCGTGGACTTCATGGTTATTGAATCAAAAGACCCTTCCAAAGGTCACCCCATTATTTTGGGAAGACCTTGGTTAGCTACTGGCAATGCATTTATAGGATGTAGGGATGGAGAGATGGTTATTTCTAATGGGTTTTCTATAAGAAAACTAGCCTTATATCCACTAGCTCAGCCAATAGCTGAAAACTTATTTTGGTTAGATTTTCCTTTCGGAGATGAAAACTTGGAATAACTTTCTCTTGTTAGTGATTTATCCTAGGCACTTCAAGAACAGAACATCGAGAACGTGCTGAACCAATTTTTCTCTTCCACAACCTGTATAGACTTTCCTCAATCATTTTCCCAATTTGACCATATCTTTGGAGACGAATTCCAAGAAAATATGAGCCTCTCAACATTCACGAGTACACCTTGTGTCTTTGAAATCGAAGAACATCTAGGATCTTATACCATACCATGCGAGGTTAGTTCCGACAAATTTCTGCATATAAATGCAGGTTTAGATGAGAACTAGCAAAAACAATTACTAAAGGTTCTCAAGAGTCAAACTTGAGCATTTGTATGGGAGTATACCGATATGAAAGGTATACACCCAGATACCTGTATCCATCACATTTAAACAGACTCAACCATACCTCCAGTTAGGCAGCCCCAGAGGAATGAACCCAACATTAAAGGACATAGTAAAAGACGAACTACAAAAGTTTCTTAATGCTGGATTCATTTACCCAATTTCCAACAGTAAATGGGTCTCTCCTCTGGTGGTAGTTCCAAAGAAAGTCATAGGGAAATGGCATATATGTGTTGACTTCCGAGAACTGAACAAGGTCACTCTTAAGGACTACTTCCCTTTACCTTTAATCGATCAGGTGTTAGACACCTTATCAAGGAAACAATATTTCTCATTCCTTGATGGGTATAACGGATATAATCAAATACTAATAGCACCTGACGATCAGGACAAAACAACTTTCACTTGTTCTTGGGGGATGTATGCCTATCAAGTATTACCATTTGTCCTGTGTAATGCACCTGCTACTTTCCAGCATGCGGTTCTAGGAATCTTCATTGACCTCATACATGACTGTGTAGAAGCTTATATGGATGATTTTACAGTTTATGGTAATACATTCCAATAAGCCCTTGATAACCTCGAAACAGTTCTTATTCGGTGCCAAGAAACGAACTTAGCTCTCAGTCATGAAAAATGTAAGATGTTACTGATTGAGAACATAGTCCTAGGACATCATGTCTCTCTTCAAGGTATTAAATTAGACCCCGCCAAGATCGAGATCATTGTTAATCTTCCTCCTCCGAAAACTCCGAAGGAAGTAAGAAGTTTTCTTGGCCATGCCAGCTATTATAGATTTTTCATTGAAAATTTCACTAAAATAGCTGCACCGATGTTCAAACTACTTATGAAAGACACATAATTTCAATGGACTGAACCATGTCAACAAGACTTCAAAACTTTGAAGGCCAAGCTATTAGTGGCACCAATTCTTAGGGGCCCAAATGGGTCCCTTCCTTTCCATATACCCACTGATGCTTCTGACATAGCCATAGGGGCAGTTTTAGGTCAAAAAGAGGGACAGACATCACATGCCATTTATTTTTCCAGTAAAAATTTGACTCCTGCAGAATCAAAGTACATTGTTACGGAAAAGGAGTTTCTAGCAGTAGTCTACTCCATCAACAAGTTTCGTCATTATATCATAGAATATGAAATTTTTATACACACTAACCACTCGGCCATCAAGTTTTTAATGAATAAACCCATCGCCAATGGTAGAGTAACTCGGTGGCTTCTTTTGTTGCAAGAATTTAACATTACCATTGTTGATTATCCCGGTCGAGAGAATGTAGTAGCTGATTTCCTCTCTCAAATTCAAATTGACGATAATGCCATCCCTGTTGATGATAGCTTCCTAGATGAACATTTGTTCGCTGTATCTGTTCGAACCCCACGGTTTGTAGATATAGCCAATTATTTAGCAACTGGAAAGCTACCTAACCATCTCTCCCCACCTAAGAAACATAGGATCATAGTTCAAAATTCCAATTATTCTTGGGTAGATAATGATCTCTTTCGTACTGGTCCTGATATTATAATTTGATGATGCGTACAAGAGGATGAGATGGCAGAGATCCTACATGCATGTCATGGTGGACCTTGCGGTGGGCATTTTTCTGATAAAAGAACAACATACAAATATTGCACTCTGGGTACTATTGGCCAAGCATCTTTAAATATGCTACCAAATATGTCAAGGGATGTGACAGTTGTCAAAGAATGGGTAGACCTACACCATCCGATGAGATACCTTTGCAACCCCAAGTTATGATTGAGCCATTTGAAAAATGGGCTCTAGATTTTGTTGGACCAATTTCCCGATGTCTAGCAAGAAGAAGTACATCCTAGTATTTACAGATTATGTCACCAAATGGGTGGAAGCTAAAGCTTTATTTCGAGCCACAAAGAAATATGTGGTAGAATTCATTTATGAAGAGATATTTACCTGATTCGGTGTACCTAGGGAAATTGTAACTGATCAAGGATCTCAGTTTACCTCCAAATTAATGAAAGAGATTACTAATAAATATGGTATTAGACACTGCAAATAATCACCATATCATCCTCAAGAAAATGATCAGGTAGAAAGCACAAACAAAGTATTAGAATCTATCCTGACCAAGACTATCTAGTTACACCACAAGGACTGGGCAAATAGGCTCCCAGAAGGCTTATGGGATTATAGAATAACTTGGAGAAACACCACTGGCCACACACCTTATGAACTCGTTTATGGTAAACAAGTTCTTTTACCCATTGAATTCCAAGTCAAAACCTTTCGTATGGCTACACAATTAGGGATGAACTTAGAAGAAGCATAGAGTCAACGAATCCTGCAGATAAATGAATTAGATGAGATTAGGCAAGATGCTATTCAATGCACAATCTTAATACAAAATAAATGTAAAAAATGGCATGATAGATACATTAAACACAAAGAATTCAAAATTGGAGATTGGGCACTACTCTTTGATTCAAGATATAAAAACTTTAAAGGTAAATTAATTATTCGTTGGATGGGTCCATATGAAATTGTTACAACCTTTGATAATGGATTCGTTAAAATTAATACAATTGATGATTCTCAAATTTCCTTTGTTGTAAATGGACACAGACTTAGACTTTATCATCAACCAATATCTACACAATATTTTGTACAGAATGTCTTACAACATGAGGAAATGGAACTGGTAGAAGAGGAAGTAATTCCTCCTCCTCCTAGTCCTTGAATTATTTTGGTTTATCTTCCTTTGTATATATGTAAATATGTTTTTATTTTCAATAATAATAGTTGTTTCTAACGACTGATTGAATTTTTACAGGGAAAATTATTATGATCAGTTCATAAGAAGTTTGTCAGTCAAAACAGGAAAACTCTCTTCCTTTTGTTAAATTCAAAAATTTTACATGACTTGTTTTGTACATATGTTTTGTTTTGAATAAATATATGAATCATATGATAAGTGGTTTTGCAACCTAATCACAAGAACCCTATCTTTGTAATCAGCTCATGTGATATTATTCGAAGAAGGGAAGTGCTTAAAAGAATTTTCCAATATATCCTACCCCCTTCTCTTTCAATTATTTGAAATTGACATTTTTTAAAGCAAAAGATAAAGTGTTCTTTATGTTATTTTGAACCATTTCTTTCATGATTTTGAATATAGTATTTGATTCAGACATGCACATTTCTGATTTATCATTAGAACAGTTTCTTAAAAGACCTACTTTCATCATTACGATCTCTAGAAATCTTTATCCTACACCTATGGATCACTAGCTCATCCATAGATTCATTATCGAAACTTGTCTCTTAAAGCATCTTTTAAAGGTAGCTTAGAAGTGAATGATGTTTTTATTTTTGTGGGGAACATTATTGATTTCCTATGAAAAAGATAGATATAGATCAAAGAACAACTTTAGGTTATTATCTTTTGACATGATCTTGAAATTTGACCATTATTAGTAAAGTTGCTCATAAAGGTTCATTCTAATATTTTGAATTATGTGTTTAGCAGGTTTAGCACACTCTAGTGCCAACTGGCTTCCTTACAAAAAATGTATATATATACATCATGATACGAAGCAAACCCACCGGGGTACTGAATAGACCTGCTGGCAGCAGGTCCATGCTAAGTAAAAACTTAAACAAGGAAGCTAGGTAAATGCAAGTAAACCTGTTGGGGTACTAAAAAGGGTCGCTTGCAGCGGGGCTATGCTTGCATGGTACCAAGATAAACCCGCCAGGGTACTGAACAAGCCTACTGGCAGCGGGTCAATATCGGGTAACAGAGATCAGTTAATGCAATTCTATGCACATGATTCATTTATAAGAAACCTGAGTATACAAACATATGTGTAGGCCAATTATTTATACCGTCATTAGAGAATAACTGTAAGTTGAACTTGGAACTTGTCATCTAATTCAAAACAATACCTCGGATGTGATTATCCTAGAAATGGGACCCATAATTATAAAAATCTCACAAGCTTTACGGTGCACCTTATCTATATCTTGGGATGACAAGAAATCTTTAACATGAGTCATGGATGGCTAGTTTTCCTATGGAATCTTTCATATCAATTGTACTATCATTCTTCATATAGTCCATTTTAAGCACTGTTCTATTGTTTTTTATGAATGTACATATCTGAATCATCTACATGTTTAGTTAATATTTCATTTTCTTGAGAAAAGTATCATAACACTTTCAGCTATCGGTAAACATCCTATGGGAAAATAATTGAATAGTTAACATTATTTTTTGTGGCTTGAGGACACGCCATATCTTTGGTTTGGGGGGGGGGGAGATTATAATTGTTCTTACTTGTTGAATATTTATGAAATTTCATTTATCTCTGACAGAATGATAGGTGTTTTTCAGGTTAATGCAAAAAGCAAAAAAATTGATCTAATCAAGAATAAAAAGAGGAACACAATCAAAATATGCAGAAAAGCAAATTTTACAACATCTTTTGTGCACTAACAGCTTCATAAATTCTTTTCAAAATCAGTTTCAATCAAGTATTAGTAAGCAAATATTGTATAGACAAAAGTCTATATGAAGGACTGAATGATGGGTCGAACATCGATCCGAATGAAGTGACAAATGCAGCAGATGAGCGACGTTCGAATAAAAATTGTTGAATGAAATCTTAGCTTGAATATATATCAAATAGCATGCTAGATATTGTGAAAATTTTGACTAGCCAATGATGACAGGGATCAATCAAATGTGAAACCTCACACTTGGTTTTATTCCTTTACCCATCTCGCCATCGTTGAATGAATGAATCTTGTGTCATTACGAATTATTGCATGACTGTCGTGATCCTAGATATCACACGAATCATCAACATCTCGATCAAATCGCTATGATCTCCCACATGTAATCTATCCTCTTACATGAATTTCATTCAATCTATCCAAAGCTTGGCTTTGGACATGGTTGAACACACTATACCAAACACGCATCCATTGAATTCACACACTTCAATACTAGCACTTGACTCAAGATCTTCGATGTTGATGTATATGTAACTTCGGAATGTATTTCACCCATGTATTTCATCTATGTATATTGTACTCCTATAGAGATGTTATTATTCCTCTATACGGAAGTGTTTGTATTCATATAGAGATGTTATTATTCCTCTATACGGAAGTGTCGTCATTTATATTGTAAGTGTCGTAAATTATACTTGATGGGTTATTAGACCATCTTGTTGGGGTCGGCCCTGTATAAGTCATGTGGGTCAAAGGGTTATTAGACCACCCTATTGGGGGTCGACCATGTGGGTCAAAGGGTTATTAGACCACCCTATTGGGTGTCGGCCCAGTCAGCATTATGTTATGTGGTTAATTTAAGGCCGACTTAGTAAAGGTTATTAGGCAAGTCAAGTCATGTATAAATAAAGTGCGGGGGGAACTCTATTTGATCATTCTATTCTCACACACACTCTTTGGAGAGTGGCACACTTGTGGAGGAGGAGAAGCTGTTGCTAGGAGATGTCTATCTCTTATGCTTGGGTTGTATGATTGCTCTATCTATCTCTGAGGAAGTTATTGGGGTTTTTAACCTTTATGGTTTTCCCAAGGTAAACTCTATGTCTCTTGTGTGCTTCCATTATTGTCCATGATTGATATGCTGTACATGTTGTTCTCTCAGTTAAGATCCTAGATCATATTGAAGTAAATTCTGAAAAATTAACATGGTATCAGATCTATCCTGAAAGAAGGCATGGTATGGCATGTATGACACTTGTTGCACTTGCGATGCTTGGGATTGATATACCAAAAACCAGTCATCGTAGAACTTTCGCTATAAATCCATTTTGGAGAATTTTTTGGATCTGAAACTTTTACAGGTCGAATATAAGATCCCCATGTACCCTGTTTCAAAAGGAAAACTTCTAATTCGTTGTACTTTGTGTTTTATGATTTGTTCAATCTAGGGTTTCTGCCTCTTCCAGATCTGAGTCATAAACAGGTGACCAAGGAAAAAAGATCATAACTTGGGCTAGGAAGCTCCAAATGAAATTTCGTAAAATGTGACAGGTAGTGCACGGATTGGGCTTTCTCAGATAACTTTTTTAGAGGCTGAAACTAAACCAGTGACATGTGGAGCGCCATACACATTAGCTCTCTGGTTTTAACCCATAAACAGGTTACGTTGTGACACTTGGCATAACTCTCTCTCAGAGAATCCAATTGAGGTAAGACCTGTGGGTTTGGAAAGATGATAGGTCGGGATACCATAGGTAGAAGTTTCAGACCCTGTGGATCAGAAAGTTCAGAGTTACCCCAGAAACAATCAGGTACATATTTATGTCAAAACATAATTATTTTTTAGCACCTTCATTCATGGCTTAGGGAATTTAGGGTTTTGAAGAAAGATGGAATTTTTTGTAATCAGAGACCACGGCTGAATGCTACTCAAAAATTGAAATTTAGAGACCAAGATCAGAATTTTTGGTTGGGCAGAAGGCCGGGCTTGATCAGACCCTAGTTCAGGACTTTGATCAAAAAAGTAGAAAATTAGGGCTTATGCAAAAATGAGAATTTTTGAAATCTATGACCACGACTGAAAGCTCCTCAGAAAAATAGAAGATTAGAGCTTTGGATCGAACCTTTTGGTTGGGTAGAAGGGTGGGCTTTATTAAACCCTAGTTCAAGGTCCTATCTAGTGAATCCAGAAGTTTCAAAGGAAAATTTGAGGGGCGAAACTTTGCAATTTTCAAATTCTGAGTATACCAGGCTGATCAGCTCATCAAGGCACATATTTCTATCCTTTCAGAAGTTTGAAATTCAAAGTTTGAATTTTTAAGGTTTCTTTGACAAACCCTAATCCAGCTCCAAATCCAATTTCTGCAAATCAAGTGGATTGGGTTAATCCTAGAAGAGAATGGATTGGTCACTTGCATAAGTGAAGAAGTTCCTGTTTCAGAGGGAGATGAGGCTAAGGCCTTACATAAGAAGATTACAAGCAATCTCGACAGGTATGACTTATCCAAGTATGTTTTGAGATTTGTTCATGATTAAGTTTATGGTATGTTTGTCTTCATATTATTACAGTTAGTACAATCTTGATTATATTTAGACTTGTCGTATCACCTTAATAAAATTATGAATGCATGATAGAAGATATTCATTGATTAGGGTGTTGACACTTATGATTGTACTAATGCATTATGGTGTTGTATGAGGTTTATGTTGTCTACTATCATGAAAGGTACACTAAGAAAGACAAATCATGTTCTAGTTCAAGAACATATGATCATGGTGACATGAAGACAAAGATTTAATCCATTGTCATGGTTCACTTAGAAGATCTATTTACGAGGTATGTATAACTTGGTTCTATAATGGTTAACTTATGAGATATGCAGGTTACTAGTACAAGTCATTTAAGAGAACAAGAAGACATCATCTGGGTATGTTAGACATAACTAGCTAACATACTAATCCAGGTATGTTTTTCCTATATCAAGTTAGAATCCTACCTTGTGATAGGATCTCTTATATAAGTATACATGGCATGATTGATACTGATTATTCATAGGTTTGAATAATCATGGGTGTATGCATATTATGTTTCTTACCTTAATTGATGATATGACTAACCAGAAGAATCATAAAAGTATAGGTTTGAGTAATCACGGGTTTAGGCATATTATGTTTCTTACTTTAGTTTATGATATGACTAACCATAAGAGTCCTTGAATACTATTGCTTATTATTTCTGTTTGAAATGATCATGACTATACATGCTTAAGATTATTGTGTTTTGATAGTAAGGACAATATACTAATAAATGTATGATTATGTATTTGATCTCAAGGATATCACAATAATGATACTTGTAAGCATGCACAGTGATCGAGGATGGATATAATTTCAAGGACAGGTAATCCAAGAAGCAAAGATAAAGAGGGAGCACACTCCAGTAGTTTCTGCAAGGATGCAAATATTCAGAGGGAGTCAACCACTTTTCACACTCCACATCAGGATGGAGTTGCAAAGATTCAGAGGGAGTCCACCCAACAACCAAACAAAGATAAGTATTTGAATTGTCATTTCTTACATATTTTTTGTTTAAATAATGTTGTTCAATGATGTATATGCTTATGTTCCTAGACTTAGGTATTGTATTATGCATATTCGAATAATTGCATTAATGAACAGTATACTACTAATATGCATGTGATGGGTAAGTGTCCTATGGCACTGTACAACATTCCATTGCTACGTATCTAGAATAAAACCTCTTTGCTGACATGTTGGGAGTAGTGCAAACCCTTAACAATGTTCTGGTAGAGATTGGAATGCATCTAGAAAGTTACAGGATATGGATGAATGTTGTATTGAAGCATTGGCTAAAATAATTGCATGACTATATGACATATTTCTTTATGTGTAAGAATTTGTTCTGAAAACTATGAGATGTTTCTAATCATGCAATTTAACTTGTTTTGTAGGAAAGATCATATACCATCACCTACAAAAGAAGGAATACAACATTTGTTCCAACAACAAAGATATCTATTGAAGATATTGAAGTTCCCAAGATCTGGGATTATGTAATGGAAGAATGCCATGATCAGTCGATCATGAAGAATGATGTTTGGGATGCAGTCCCAAGACCTAAAGGGAAGTCTGCTGTGACTTCCAAATGGATCAAAAGATCAAGCATGCTGCAGATAGTAGCATGGAGAAACACAAAACGAGTGATGAAATGGAAGATACACCAGATGGATGTCAAGACAACCTTCTTGAATGGTGTAGTCGAAGAGGAAGTGTATGTGGAGCAGCCACTCGGGTTTGAGACACACGACTGAGAGTCACATGTGTGCAAACTGAAGAAATCCCTGTATGGTTTGAAACAGGCAGCCAGGACCTGGTATGGCAGGATAGATGGCTTTTTATCTAGTTTGGGCTTTACCAAGAGTAAAGCGGATTCCAACCTTTACTACAAGGTTGAGGAAGGCAATTCAGTGATACTGTTTTTGTATGTGGATGACCTGTTTGTTACAGGTGTTGATAGATTGATTGCTGATACCAAGAGGAAACTTGTAGCTGAGTTCGAGATGAAGAACTTGGGTATGATGCACTACTTTCTAGGCATGGAGGTGTGGTAGAGTGCAGATGGAATCTTCCTTGGACAAGGGAAGTATGCAGTAGAGATCCTAAAGAGGTTTAGGATGATAGACTGCAAGGCCATGGCCACACCTATGGCATCGAACCTGAAGCTTCTGTGTGATGCTTCATCTGATCCGGTTGATGTCACTATGTATCATCAGATGATTGGGTCCTTGATGTACCTGATGAACATGAGACCAAATATTTGCTTTGCAGTGAGCATATTGAGCCAGTTCCTGACGGATCCGAGAGATGTTCACCTAGTTGCTGTAAAGCATATTCTGAGGTACCTGAAGGGTGCAATTGATTATGGGCTCAAGTATGATGCGAATCAAAAGTTTAACCTGTAGGGTTATGTTGATTCAGATTGGCTAGGCAGTGCTGCAGATAGGAAGAGCACTTCTGGGTGCTGCTTCAGTATGGGATCAGGTGTGACCTCTTGGTTTAATAGGAAGCAGTCCTGCGTAGCACTGAGTATAGCCGAAGCATAGTATGTTGCATCTTGTTCGGCTAGTTGTGAGGCAGTATGGTTTAGGAAGCTACTATTTGAGCTATTTGATCTCCCGCTGGAGGCTACTGGTATCTTTTGTGACAACCAGAGTTGTGTGAAGTTTTCTGAGAAACCGGTGTTCCACGACAGGTCGAAACACATAGAGATCAAATATCACTATATTAGGGATATGGTGTAGAGGGGAGCAGTGAAGCTTCTGTATGTTGCGATGGATGAGCGGATTGCAGATGTGTTGACGAAGCCACTAGCTAGAGTGAAGTTTGAGTACTTCATAGAGAGGCTTAGTGTTCTTCATATCAACGATACTTCGAGGAAGAAGTGATGGAGACATTTGCTGAAGCCATTCCAAGCATGGTGGAAGGAGGATCCTTCACATGGCTATGGATGTAAGCATTGGATGATGAGCATCAGGATGATGTTCTAGTTTCTACTCGATATGATCAGTTGGATCATTTATGTATGTATGCATCATGTTGGATGCTGGATATGATCAGTTGGATCATTTATATGTATGTATATATGCATCATGTTGGATGCTTGGATCATGTATGATGATATGTATCAGGTAGATACTTGGTATGCATCCGGTGGATGCATTATATGATCAGGATGATCATGGATGACGAGCTTTAGTATGTTGCTCCAGATGACATGCATCAGGACGATGTAGTGACGATGATTAGGATGATCATGTGTGATGAGTATCAGGATGATACTTTGGATGACATGCATCAGGACGATGATCAAGATGATCATATGTGATTACATGTATCAAGTGGATACATTACATAATCAGTTGGATTATGTGTGATGAGTTCTGAAGAAACAGATGCACATAAGATTTTTGGACATGGTTGTAGATGCGTTCTCCCATGGTCGTGATGTAATTGCTAGGACATTCGAGCATGGTTGTAGATGTGTTCTCCCATGGCTACGATATAAGTGATGGGCCATTTGAGAATGGTTGTAGATGTGTTCTCCCATGGCTGCAATATAAGTGTTGTGCCATTTCGACATGGTGGTAGGTTGGTCCTCCCATGGTCGTTGATGTAAGTGCTGTGAGCCCTTCACGGATGGTGGTAGGTTGGTCCTCCCATGCTGGTGAGTGTAAGTGCTGTGTGTGTGCATCTAGGTTGTGCTTTGTGATACTCTGTGGCTATGGACAAGTTGTACAGTAGCATGTAAAAGGTCCTGATAGATCCGATAGGTTGAGCTGTGTGCTTGTAATCAGTATTGGGATGCTCTTTCAAGGTTTTGTTGACTCACGTAATAAGTCATGAGGATTCCACAGTATGGCCAGTGATGATGAAGACCTGCAGGTGGTGGGCCTACATCCAGTATGAAAAAGGACTAGCTTTGTAGAACTTCCTATGACGAGTAGATTCAAAGATTGATTGAGACAGCAGCAGTAGTGATGATGACGATGATTCAAGGATGATGATTCGCTGATGATGATCTAGAGAAGAAGACTTGTGCTAGCAGATATGTGTCGAGAAATACCTTCCTATTTAAGAGGGAGTGTTGATGTATATGTAACTTCGGAATGTATTTCACCCATGTATTTCATCTATGTATATTGTACTCCTATAGATATGTTATTATTCCTCTATACAGAAGTGTTTGTATTCCTATAGAGATGTTATTATTCCTCTATACGAAAGTGTCGTAACTTATACTTGATGGGTTATTAGACCATCTTGTTGGGGTCAGCCCTATATAAGTCATGTGGGTCGAAGGGTTATTAGACCACCCTATTGGGGATCATCCATGTGGGTCAAAGCATTATTAGACCACCCTATTGGGTGTCGGCCCAGTTAGAATTATGTTATGTGGTTAAGTTAAGGCCGACCTAGTAAAGGTTATTAGGCAAGTCAAGTCATGTATAAATAGAGTGCGGGATGCACTCTATTTGATTATTCTATTCTCACACACACTCTTTGGAGAGTGGTGCAGTTGTGGAGGAGGAAAATCTGCTACTAAGAGATGTCTATCTCTTATGCTTGGGTTGTATCATTTCTCTATCTATCTATGAGGAAGTTTTTGGGGTTTTTCACCTTTATGGTTTTTCCCAAGTAAACTTTGTGTCTCTTGTGTGCTTGCATTATTGTCCATGATTGATATGCTTTAGATATGTTGTACATGTTGTTCTCTAAGTTAAGATCCTAGATCAGATTGAAGTAAATTCTAAAAAATTAACATTCAAAGTACAAGCGTGATCCTTTTGAGCGTGCTCACCTATGATGTAATGTCCTCATTCAAATAATTGCATAGTAAGACAATCCCATCAATCCTACTAGTTTCCTAGGTTGGATGGGCACATGTGGAATTGTAATAAGGAATCTAATAAATGATGTTTAGACATTAGAAGGGTTCAAGTATTTAATAAATATGGTGAATAAATAAATTCAAGAGAAACTCTAGGTGGCAAGTGGTTTTGGAAACATATGGAGGGTGTGGGACCCACACTAGCTTGATTTTCAATGACACATGGCATCTCTCTCTTACCAATTTGAATTCATGGGAAGGTGAACACTCTTGGGTGAGTTGGTAAGGCATAACACATGGCATTGAGCATCTTAGGTCGAATTGGGATGGATTGGTAACCTCCATGGAAGATAAAGAGTCAAATTGGAAGTTTGTGGACACTTGGGCTAGATTCCCTAGCCCCTATGACACCAATGATGGAGAATCTATGACAACTATGAAAAATTGCAGGCCTGACCTTTGACATCTGACCATTATGACATGCCAACCCCAAAAATAAGCTCAAGGAAGGTGCTCATGGTAGTGGAAGAATCCAAAGAGACTCAAATTCGAATTTGGGAGAAGATGGAAGGTTGGAACTAGGAGACAAGTGGCAAATGTGGAATATTTCCTAAGTGGAAATCTCTTGAAGCTATTGAGAGGATTTCGACCCATAGAAGGCTAATTTTGGTTATAAATGTAGAAATCAAGTATGAGAATGGCTTTTGATGATTTGAGAAAATTTGCATTTGTGAAGAGAGAGCTAGTGGATGACTAGTTTCTTTCCTTAGCCAATTTCGAGGGTGAAAGATTCCCATCCAAGTTGGTGTTTGGAGAGGCCACTCAGGTCTTTCATGGTGCTTTAATGGAGTTTGTATTTGCAAGTAGAAGCTACAGGAATTTTCATGGTTTGGTTTAGTGCAGCATTTTCTCTCCACCGTTTCCAGTTTTGAAGGCATATTCATGCTCCTTGAGGGAGGACATTTTTGGTGAGCTCTTGTGCTTCTTGGGAGAGATTATCATTATATATTTCTGATTGTAATAGCTTAATATCATATGTTATTAATATTCAGAAAGTCTCAGGTCGAAATACCCACTGGTTGTATGCAAAAATATTGATTAATGAGCAAACAATGTCCATTTCCCCAATGCATTGATGTATGACACTATAATGTTGATTATTTTGAATGTATGGATTATTATATGATATATTTGTGATAAATATACTGCCATGGATTTATTATACAAGTTTCATGTACTGTACTTGAGCATTTGAATCATTTTTACTCAGTTTAGTTGTATTGGGAGGTGAAATAGTGCCATTTCCCCAAGGGTCGAATTGGGGATTTTTGCAGTTGAATGGGAGAGGGTGAGAACAATTGTTATAATCCATTAATGGTGCATATGAGACCTTAATAACATAATTAACACATTACATACCTCTTTTCATAAATTTGAGGGAGTTTAGAGTCATTTGGGGGCCCTTTTCAGTGTTACCCCAGGGGGATTTGATGCACAAATTACCAGTCAAAATTGCATATATTGGTAAGGATATAAATCAAGTTTTCAAAAGTCTTTGGAGGACCATAAACATCCATGAACCTAATATTCAAGTCTAAATATCATTCATACACTCATACAGAAGATTTGGGAGCATTTGGGTTGATTTGGAGGTCAAAACAGTAAAACTAGTCAAAGGTCGAAATTGGTAAAAAAGTGGAAAATTGGGCATTTTCTTCAAATTTTAAAAAAGGGATATTACATATGACCATTCAGCCATCCAAATGACTTTAATTTAATTGATGGTTGTGTGAACTTCTGCTTCACTCTGTTCTCCCTTCATTTTTTTTTATATTTTTTTTGTGAACCGCGTCCTCTCCAATTCCTTGTATCCTCCACACTTATTCATTATATCACCCGTCTTCCATCATCAATGCCTAACCATTGCGATCCTGGTAGTTATCAAGATCTTCTGCATATCCCTAATTTTAAAAGATGCCATGAGTTATTCTCTCAAGCAGGTTGGAGTCCGTTTGTCCACCGCCTTGATGCCTATGACTATGAGATTTCGTTAGTGTTTGCCAAAGGTTTTGATGGCAAGATGGCCAAGGTCGGTCATCTTTTTTTATCCATGACAGAAGAGTCCATAGCGTTAGCTATGAAGCTCCCTAGAGAAGGTGCCCGATGGCACAAGTATTTGTTTTCTCCACGCGAAGTTCACCTGTTCACCCTTAAGCCTGATTTTCAACACAATACTAGCACCAAAGGCTTCCATAGAGAATGGATCAAGCTAGAGTACTTGGATTTTTTGACCATTATCATCCACTTAATCACCTGCGAAGGTAAGTTCATTGTTTTTAAATCTTGCCATATCAGACTATTAGCTCATTTTGTCAATAATCAGACCTTAAATTTCCCATTTTACTTCCTAAAGAGTTTGGAAAAGATGTCGAGTCAAGTTAGAAAAAATACTATTAATCCTTTTGGAAGCTTGTATCACCATTGTCTTATTAAGCTTCTGATCATTCATGAATTAGAGGAGAGAGGTCAATATTGAGATCACTTTGTTTTTGAGATACTGAACCCTCATTTATCTACTATCAAAGCTTCCCCTTCTCAGAAACACCCTTCTACCCAAGAAGAAAGAAATGCTAAACATGTATGGTTTGATGAGAGTTCCTTAGATGATATGCACTCTTTGCACTCATTACACTCTCCTGAGATTGCTCTCGAATCTCCACTTTTCTCATCAATACCTACCGAACTTAGAGACATAAATTGTGACCAGTCCATTGATCAGTCTGTCACTCAAACTGTCGTTCAGCCATCATGTTCAAATATTCAGTTGGATGATCATACCTTTGAGTCACCCCTCCTCACACTAGCTAATACATCCGCTTAGATGAGTGAAACGCCTGCTAGAAGCTCTCCTACATATAACAAAGACAAAAATTATGAAGAACATACTATTAATGTTGAGACATCTCCAAAAGAGATGAGTCCTCAATTGGACTTGGAGCATGATATAGAACAACATATTTCAAGTCAACAAAAATGGGATAAGTTGACCCAAGTGATAGCACGACTAACAGATGAGAATCAAAGTTGTGTGGAAACAATTTCTGAGCTTCATGAAGAAAAAAAGGCACTGTTTGCACACTTAAAAGACATTGAATGCTTGGTTAACGCCAAAACAACATCCAATACTGCCCTGAAGATGGGATATAATTATTTAAAGGACCAATTCAGGAAGCTCGAGGCCAAATCTATGTCTTCATCATCCAATTCAAAGGTAGCTACTTCCACAGCTCATCCTTCTTCCTAATTTATCTTTTACTCAGTGGGACCTGGCATGTACTCGGTTTGGGGGAATGTTGGTGTCCAATTTGTCACTATTTTTTATCGTTCAATCTACTCGAGATGGTGTTATTTCTATCATTTTTTCTATATTAGGTTGTTTTCTTATCATTCATCCCATCAGACAGCCCAAGTATGCATATATTTACCTATTATGCAAATCTTGTTTATATTTCGTTATATTATGGTTTGTTTATGTTCAAATGACAATTTCTGGACATTGTTGACATTTATGTTTTTATTGACAGACTGCGTTTTTCGAATGACCCTTCATTCAGACTATGTGCTACGTGTTAAATCTTAAACGCATTCAGCTCATCATTCAGCCCCGCGTTCAGCCCCCGAAATCCACAGTTGGCATATCCTAGACTGTTAAATGCAAAAATGAGCACGTGGGCTTTGTTTTCCATGTGGAGATGATGGTTAATGGGAAGTTTCTCTAGAAGAGCCATCCCCAACCTTGCTGAGATTGCCGATGCATCACCATGCCCATGACAATGCTCCAAACACTGATTTTTTTGTTTGCTCAGCCAGGAATCACGTACGTCTGCTCACACACTTGCACGCCATCATTCTGGAAGGAGTCCAGCATGCCCAGGCTCGGTCTGTCGACATAAATTCTGTGTCTACGTCAACACTGCAACACACCGATTCAGCCTCACATTCAACCTAGAATCGTGCTACCTATTTACGCCATCATTCTGGAAGGATTCTAGGTCGCACACGTTCAGCCTGCCAACACAATGCCTTGCCATGATAGTTCTCTAGTAGCCTCTCCTCCGTTCACTTAGTTTGACAGTTCTCCAATAGCCTTGTAAAAATTTGAGCATTAATTCACAATACTCTTGGATCTTTATTGAGAGAATAACATATACAGTATGTCAATGCATAACAATCACAATAAGCATGACAAGCATCACAAGAATCAAAAGCATGAGAGACAAGAGACAGAGAGTTTTCGTGGGGAAAACCCTAAGGTGAAAAACCCCACAGCTTCCTCAGAGATAGAGAGAGCAATGGCTCAACCAAAGTACAACCAAAATACACTTGAGATAGTCACCTAGAGCAGATTATCCTCCTCCTCACTAGTGTGCCACTTTCTGAGTGAGAGAAGTGTGTCTTTCCGAATGATCCAAATAGATATCTCCCGATCTCTATTTATACTTAACCTATTTTCCCAGTGACCTTATGGGGCCGACTTGTCTATCTAGATACATCCACAATATAATATATATTTTAGGGCCGACCCCACACATGGTGGTCTAATAACCCATTGACAAGTACACACACTTGCGACACTTTTCAATCCACATGACGGTACTTCCTTATAGAGGAATAACACATCTCTTATAAGGGTACAATAAATATATATGAAATACATAGATGAAATACATTCCGAAGTTACATATACATCAACACTCTCTCTTAACTAGGAAGGTATTTCTCAACACAGTTCTGCTAGACAAGTCTTCTTCTCGGGATCATTGTCATCGATGCATCGTCATCATCATCGTCACTGCTACTGCTATCTCAACCAATCTCTAACTCTACTCATCACAGGAAGTTCTACAGAGCCAGTCCTTTTTCATACTGGATGTAGGCCCACCACCTATAGGTCTTCATCATCTATGCGAACGGTCTAATAGAGGTGACCTCTCAGGACTAATTTTATGTGTGGATGCAATACCGGAAAGAGTATCCCAGGAACATTTATGTTCCTAAGCACGACCAGCAAGATCTCCTAGGACTGATTACATGCATCTCCTCCACAATACCTTTAAAGAGCATCCCAGGAACATTTATGTGCCGCAGCACGATCGACAAGATCTCTAAAGAGCATCCCAGCACTTATTACGAGCATACAGCTCAACCTCTCGGATCTCCAGGACTGATTACATGTGGATAGACAAAACCTTTAAAGAGCATCCTAGGAACGTTTATGTGCCGCAACACGACCGACAAGATCTCTAAAGAGCATCCTAGGATGAATTACAAGCACACAGCTCAACCTCTCGGATCTCTAGGACTGATTACATGTCTCCGTAATAATACCTCATCCCAGGACTGATTACGAGCACATAGCTCAACCTATCGGATATCTGAGGACTGATTACATACTACATAGCAATACTGGAAAGAGTACCTCAGGAACATTTATGTGCCGTAGCACGATCGGCAAGATCTCCCAGGACTGATTACATGCTATTTGCACAACCTGCCACATATCATCTCTGATCTCCAAGTATCAACCTGATACTCATGATCCAATGGATCATCATTGCACGAGGCATCATCCTGATGCCCATGATCATACTGATCATCATCACTTGTACCATCCTGGTACATATCATCTGGAGCAACATCCTGAAGCTCATCATCATGATCAACCTGATCATACAATACATCCACCTAATGCACACCAAGTATCTACCTGATACATATCATCATACATGATCCACCTGATCATACAGTGTATCCACCTGATACAAATACAAATACATGATACATATCAACATACATGATCTACCTGATCATACAATGTATCCACCTGATATAGATACATGGTCCAAGCATCCAACATGATGCATATACAAATACATGCAAATGATCCAACCGATCATATCCAGCATCCAACATGATGCATACATACATATAAATGATCCAACTGATCATATCCAACATCAACACGATGCATACATACATACAAATATAAATGATCCAATTGATCATATCCAGCATCAACATGATGTGTACATACATACAAATATAAATGATCCAACTGATCATATCCAGCATCAACACGATGCGTACATACATACAAATATAAATGATTCAACTGATCATATCCAACATCAACATGATGCGTACATACATACAAATATAAATGATCCAATTGATCATATCCAACATCCAACATGATGCATATACAGAGCAGTAACTGGAGCATCGTCCTGATACTCATCATCCAACGCTTACATCCACAGCCATGTGAAGGAATCCTCCTTCCAACATGCTTGGTATGGCTTCAGCAAATGTGTCCATCACTTCTTCCTCGAAGTGTCATCGATCTGAAGAACACCAAGCCTCTCCTTGAAGTACTCAAACTTCACCCTGGCTAGTGGCTTCGTCAGCACATCTGCAATCTGCTCGTCCGTCGCAACATACAGAAGCTTCACAGCTCCTCTCTGCACCATATCCCTGATATAGTGATATTTGATCTCTATGTGTTTCGACCTGTCATGAAACACTGTGTTCTTAGACAGCTTCACACAACTCTGGTTATCGCAAAATATACTAGTAGCATCCAATGGGAGATCAAATAACTTAGACAGTAGCTTCCGTAGACATAGTGCCTCACAACTAGCTGAACAGGCTGCAACATACTCTGCCTCAGATGTACTCAGTGCTACGCAGGACTGCTTCCTACTGAACCAAGAGATCACACCTGATCCCATACTGAAGCAGCACCCAGATGTGCTCTTCCTATCTGCAGCACTACCAACCCAATCTGAATCAACATAACGCTGCAGGTTAAACTTTTGATTCGCTTCATATTTGATCCCATAATCCACTGTACCCTTCAGGTACCTCAGAACATGCCTTACAACAACTAGATGAACACTCCTCGGATCCATCAGGAACTGGCTCAATGTGTTCACTGCAAAGCAAATATCTGGTCTCATGTTCGTCAGGTACATCAAGGACCCAATCATCTGACGATACATAGAGACATCAACCGGCTCAGATGAAGCATCACATAGAAGCTTTAGATTCTATTCCATGGGTGTGACCATGGCCTTGCAATCCATCATCCCAAATCTCTTCAGAATATCTACTATGTACTTCCCTTGACCAAGGAAGATCCCACCTGAATTTTGCCACACCTCCATACCTAGGAAATAATGCATCATTCCCAAATCTTTCATATTGAACTTAGCAGCAAGCTTCCTCTTAGTATC
The DNA here is from genome assembly GCA_027924585.1 of Larix kaempferi. NCBI lineage: Eukaryota > Viridiplantae > Streptophyta > Pinopsida > Pinales > Pinaceae > Larix > Larix kaempferi. The sequence goes on from BSBM01000096.1 coordinate 32,704,737, forward strand.
TGCAATCAATCTGTCATCTTCTGTTACAAATAAGTCATCCACATACAGGAGTAGAATCACAGGATTCCCTTCCTCAACCTTGAAGTAGAGGTTGGAATCCACTTTACTCTTGGTAAAGCCCAAGCTAGATAGGAAACTATCCATCCTACCATACCAAGTTTTGGGAGCTTGCTTCAAGCCATACAAGGCTTTCTTCAATCTGCACACATATGACTCCCTGTCATGTATTTCAAAACCGAGTGGCTGCTCCACGTATACTTCCTCTTCAACTACACAATTCAAGAAAGCAGTCTTGACATCCATCTGGTGTATTTTCCATTTCATTGCTGCAGCCAGGGCAAGTATTGTTCTGATGGAAGTATACCTAGCTACAAGTGCAAAAGTTTCTTCATAATTTATTCCCTCTTTCTGAGAGAAGCCACGAGCTACGAATCTTGCTTTGTATTTATCTACACTGCCATCTACAGCATGCTTGATTTTGTAGATCCATTTGGAATTCACAACAGACTTCTCTTTAGGTCTTGGGACAACATCCCAAACATCATTCTTCATTATTGATTGGTATTCCTCAACCATGGCATCCTTCCATTCTTTCTTTTCCGCTGCTTCTTCATAACTGGAAGGTTCTTTGTTCATAATGTCACAGAGTAAAGCAACATAGCTGGTATGTGATCTGGTTCTTTTCTTTGCTCTGTGTTCTTCTTCTAGAATGCCAAATTTTTCTGCATCTTGAATGAGCTCTCTAGCCCATGCAGGTTTCCTCTTGTGAGAGTTATCCTCATGGGGTGGATCTACAAGTTCTTGCGGATCTTCAAACACGAACAACTTCTGGAATTGCTTCAGTCATGGTGGTGTCTTGAAATCTTGTTTCCTTAGGTTATTCATAAACTTCGATAGGTGCCTTCCTTGATTTGATGAATGCTGAGTTTTCATCAAATGTTACATCCCTGCTGACATCAATCTTCTTGAACCCTGGAAAGTATATTCTGTAAGCCTTCGAGATTTCATTGTAACCCAAAAAGATACCCGTCTTTCTTGAAGGATCTAGTTTGGTCCTCTTTTCCTTTGGGACATGAGTGTATACTGGACAACCAAATATTTTGAGATGGTTGAATTCAAGTTTCTTACCAGAAAAGACCTCTTCTGGTGTCTTGTTGTTGAATATCTTGTGGGGTGTTCTGTTCTGCACATATACAACTGTTCTAGCTGCTTCTTCCCATAGATGCATAGGTAGATCCTGATCATGCAGCATTGCCCTTGCTTCTTCCATGATTGTTCTGTTCTTCCTTTCTACAGCTCCATTCCGTTGAGGATTATAAGGAGCAGTCAAATCCCTCTTAATCCCTGAATCACTGCAAATCTTCTTGAAGTCACCTGAGGTGAATTCTCCACCATTGTCGGATCTGAATGTTTTGATCTTTTTGTCAGTTTGATTCTCCATCGAGGTTTTAAATTCCTTGAACTTATCAAACACCTCATCTTTGTTTTTCAAGAAGTATACCCAAGTCTTCCTGGAGAAGTCATCAATAAATGAGACATAGTAAACATACCCACTTAGAGAACTAGATGACATAGGACCACATACATCTGAGTGGATGATTTCCAGGATATCTTTTGCCTTGCTTTCACTACTTGGGAAAGCCTTCTTAATATTCTTACCTTTTGCACATCCTTTGCAAACACCTTCATGTTTGGTCTTGATTTCAGGAAGACCCTCTACAGCCTTACTTGCAATTGGAAGTGCCCTATAGTGCATATGAGCAAGTCTTCTATGCCAAATTTCACTTGGCCCCATGGATTCATGCACCATGGCATGTTCAAGTTGTCCTTTTAATTTATACAAACCTCCCTCTTGCTCTCCAATCACAACTGCATCATCTATGGTATTTCCCTTTGGCCACATTAGGACTTGGCCATCCACAAATGCAACCCTCATACCTTTTGTATCCAAAGCAGATATGGAGAGTAAGTTCTTCTTGAGCCCAGGTACATAAATGACTTCTTTCATCTTCAAAGATTTTCTAGAATCTAGGTTGTAGGAGGCTTCACCACTTCCTTTGATGGGATATTGATAATCATCCCCAAGTTTCACTTTATGGGGTGATTCATGTTCAGACAGATTTAAAAAGGATTCTTTAAACCTAGTCATGTGTTTGCAAGCCCCACTGTCAATTAACCAATCATTACAACCATGGGAGATAGTACCTGTGAGAGCAGAGATTAGAACATACTCTTCTTCACTTGATGAGTCATCATTACTATCATCACTTTCTACCCTAGCCTTCTTCTTTGGACGTTCATCATCTTCGGCAGCATGAGCATGGTACCTTCTTTTGTTACCCTTCTTTTTCTTGCTGGAGTTGTTGTTGTTGTGTTTGTCCCTTTTGTTCTTGGGACATTTTGAAGCAAAGTGACCCTTCTCATTACAAGTGAAACACCTTAGATCTTTCTTGTCTTTGTGAAAATGATGAGAAGATTTCTTCTTGTGATGGGATGGCTCCCTCTTGAACTTGCCCTTCTTAGTGTGAGCTATGAGAGCTTGATCTTCATTTCCCATCTTCTCTTCTCTTGCCACAAGCCTTGCTTCTTCTTGAGAACATTCCTCTCATAATCTGCTGAAGGAGATTAACTTCTTTCTGGCACAGATCCCCTGGATAAAAGAGTCCCCTGACCTATGTAGGCCATTCAAAGTAGTCATAACAATTTCACCATTCTCCACCATTTCATCTACAACTTCAAGTTGTTCCCTGATCTGAGAGACCTTGGAGAAATAGGATTGAATGGTTTCTCCATTCGACATCTTGACCCCTTTCAATTGATTCCGCAGGGTCATCTTCCGATTTATGTTCTTTCCTTCAAATAGCTTAGTCAAAGAGTCAAACATAGCCTTGGGTGTCTTTAGAGAAGACATATGGGGTATGAGATGGTCTTTGATAGAATCAGCAATGATTCTCTTTGCCTTGACCAAGTTCTTCTTATGCAATACCTTAGCCTCTTCATCCTCTGGGATAGGGATGTCTTCTTTTATATATGAGTCCAACTCATTCTCTTCCAGGATTAACCCAATCCTATACTTCCAAGCTCGGAAGTTATCAACCCCTTCAAGCTTATCCTCAAGCTTGGTGTGGTGAGACATCTTAAAGAGTACTTCAAATGGAAATAGAAAAGATTTAGGTCTTACCACTTGAAATGCTGAAAACTGGATCCGGTCCTGGATTAGGGTTTGTCGAAAAAACCCTAAAAATTCAAAATGTGAATTTCAAATTTCCGAAAGGATAGAAAGATGTGCCTTGATGAGCTGATCAGCCTGGTGCATTCAAAATTTGAGATCAGCAAAGCTTTACCCTTCAAATTTGTCTTTTTGTCCTCCCGGGTTCACTAGGGAGAGCCCTGAATTAGGGTTTGAGTTTCCCGGAGATCTACCCAGCCAAAAATCTCGATCCAAAGCTCTAAACTTTGATTTTTGCAAGGAGCGTTCAACTATGGCTTCAGATTTCAGAAATTCCTATTTTTGTGGAAACCCTAATTTTTAGGGCCAAATCTGAAAATGCTCAAAATTGAATTCTGATTGGACAGATAGATTCTCCTTGATGAGTAGAGTCAATCTACTATACTTCTTTTCCAAAAACTGTGGAGAGAAACCTAATAAATAAGAAACTCAAGTTTTCGTCACTGCAAAATGTCTTCTTCTCAGGTTAGCTCTGATACCATGTTAAAAGTTGAGCATTAATTCACAATACCCTTGGATATTTACTGAGAGAATAACATATACAATATATCAATGCATAACAATCACAATAAGCATGACAAGCATCACAAGAATCAAAAGCATGAGAGACAAGAGACACAGAGTTTCTGTGGGGAAAACCCTAAGGTGAAAAACCCCACAACTTCCTCAGAGATAGAAAGAGCAATAGCTCAACCAAAGTACAACCAAAATACACTTGAGATAGTCTCCTAGAGCAGATGATCCTCCTCCTCACTAGTGCGCCACTTTTTGAGTGAGAGAAGTGTGTCTTTCCGAATGATCCAAATAGAGATCTCCCGATCTCTATTTATACTTAACCTATTTGCCCAATGACCTTATGGGGCCGACTTGTCTATCTAGATACATCCACAATATAATATATATTTTAGGGTCAAACCCACACATGGTGGTCTAATAACCCATCGGCAAGTACACACACTTGCGACACTTGTAAATCCACATGACAACACTTCCTTATAGAGGAATAACACATCTCTTATTAGGGTACAATAAATATATATGAAATACATAGATGAAATACATTCCGAAGTTACATATACATCAACAAGCCTCTCCTCTGTTCGCTTAGTTCGACAGCTTGCTACGTCTCTACCCACGTCAAGGGTAGATCGACACTGTAGCACCTACGTGAAGAAACCAACCTCGTGTAAGCTGGGTAGATGCTCCCTGCATTGGCATGCACCATTCAATCAACAGTTACAGTAATCTAAACACCTCTATTATTAGAGAAGTCGACTCTGTCGACCCTCTCACCTATTTGTAACTTATATATAGTTGTCTCCATGATTGAGACGAGTTAGTCTGGTTAGTTTTTAGTCTTTCAGTTTAGAGATAGTTCGCAGTCATAAGAGTTTGCAGTTGGAGACAGTTCTGTAATTCTCTCAAGTTAATGGAAGTTCCAGTTTGTGGATAGTCTGAGTAGCTAAATCAATATAGTTTTCCATCTCTGATTGTTGGGAAGGGCCCCTCATCAACCAGAGGTTTTTTCTTTGCTTTTTGCATTTTCTTTTCTATAAATAGTTAGTTTGTTTTCGTGTGTTTATAATCAATTTCATTTTTGTATATGATATTTCTTTCTCCTCTGTAATTTATGTTATGCTGCTAACTTAATTTGTGCTTACAGAATTAGTAAACGGTCGACCAAGCTTAATAGTTTGTAGTTGCTTTCAACCTTTATTTCTTCCATCATATATAGTTAGGTATTGCCTCATAATTCTTCCATAGTTAGTATTAGTTTCCTTCTTTCCTCTCTGTTAGTTTTCTTCCTTCCTATAGCTGTAGGCTACCTATAGCTGTAGGTTAACTCTTTTCTTTCATCTCAATCTTCTTTTTTCCATCTCATAGAAATAGTTTATCTCCTTTAGAGAATGATTAAAATAGGTTGTTGTCTATTAACGTAACTCCTCAACAAGTCTTCTAAATAATTTCTCTGCATTATAGGTTCATGTGCATTCGCTAGCTAATGTCAAGATCATAAAAACTTTCCTTTTCCTTAGTTTAGTTCATTTTTCCTCTATTCGGACTGTCGTTCGGACTGGCATTCGGATCATCATTCTGACTTTTACCCTTTCTGGATTAGTTTTATGTTTTTCATATTCCAGTCTTTCCTACTTATTAGATATAATGCTTCTCGCTTCTAATTCACAAGTCTAGGTGTAATTTAAATCTGGTTTTATGTTACATAGTTTTTAATTGAGTTTTTCTTATTATTTCCTCCTTCCACATTTCCTTCCTTCACTTTCTTCTAACCTTCTTTCAAAGTTAAGCTTTTGTATCAGATTTTATAGTTAGTTGCTGTTTCAAAATTCATTAGTTTGTTTCTAGATAGTTTATTTCCAAATCATAGTTAACAATTTCATTCTTTAAGTAGTTTTAATTTGTTAATCATAAGAATTATTTTCCATTTCATGCAATTAGTGAAGACATTCATGATTTGAGATTTGGATCAGAAATAAGCATCTTTATCAAGTTTTCTACTTGCTTCCAAATCAAGTTTAGAAGTGAATATCTTTATTAAGTTTTCTACTTGCTTCTAGTTTTCATTAGTTTTATATTATTATGATCATGGATAGTAGATAGATCATAATGTTTAAAGTTAATTATAATTTCTCTCTTTGTAATTTACATCTCTTTATTGAAGTTAGATTAGATTTACTTCCATTTTGTTTCGCTATTACATTTGAAAGTCATTACGATACATTCACTCTGGTTCCTATTACATGGGAATAGATGTTTCTTCTTGAATTAGTTGTTGAAATTATTTAGCTTATAATTTACTTTGATTAGCATAGTTTCTATTTATGTAATTTATCATTGAATTCAATTATATCATAGATAGTTTATTTAAAATTGTTCTTTATCTTAAATTAGGTAGTTTAGTTTTAGAATTATTTACATTTACAAGTTCTCCCTAGCAATTCTTATTTGGTTATCAGTTTTTTTCTATCCCTTTCCATCATTTAAATATACAGTAGAGTAGTATAATTTGATACTATTCTAGTCGGTTGTTTAGTTAGATTTTATTTAGTTCTCTTATTGTTTTTTCTGAAATTTGACTCGGTTTTTCATTTTGAAAGATCTTTCGATCTCTTCTTTTTAAAATATTTTGAAGGTCTGACAAGTCGAAAAAATTAGGTACTATTCTACCTTAGCATATATTTTGCCTCAACTCTAAGATTACCAATCCTGGTCGATAATTAAATATTAGGTGTTTTATTTGAGATAGCTCACACACCCAACAGGAGGACACTTAAAGATGTTTACAAACCACTCTACATTGAAATACCTAGTCAATAAGCCTGCATTTGGGGGGAAGATATGTCACTGGCTACTTCTGTTTCAGGAGTTCGATTTTGAAGTGATTGTGAAGCCATGAAATTTGAACACAATACCAGATCATCCGTCGCGGATTGAGGCAGGAGAGGAGCCAACCAACATTGAAGACAGGTTTCCCAATGCGCAACTGTTTAAGGTTGAAATAGATTATGACTACTATGAAGAGATCATTCAATTTCTAGTGATAGGTACTGCACCGGAGGGATTTACCACTAGTCAGAAGAAACAACTGGTGGTCAAGGCCGTCGATTTCTAGCTGATTGTAGGTGAGTTATACAAAATGGGATCAGACGATATATTTAGACACTGTGTTTTGCCTCATGAGCAAGAGCATATCTTGTCAGAAGCACACGCAGGGGTGGCCGGTGGCCACTATGGCAGACATGCAACCGGTAGAAAGGTGCTTCGTGCAGGGCTTTGGTGGCCCACACTTCATAATGATGCAATGGATTATGCGCATACCTACGATGTTTGTCAAAGGAATAGGAAACCCTCTAGGAGGGATTACATGCCCCTGAAACCTCAAGTGACACTGTAGCCATTTGATAAATGGGAATTAGATTTCGTGGGCCCTATAAACCCACTTGGGAAGCACATTAGTGCAAGATACATTATTACGGTGACAAATTATTTGACAAGATGGGTGAAGGCTGCACCAGTCATATATTGCACCGCTGCGACATCAGCGCACTTCTTATTCGAGAACATTGTCACTCGGTTTGGCCGCTCGAAGGTGTTGATGAGAAATCAAGGCAGACACATCATCAATCGCACCGTCAACGCATTGAAAACAGAACTACAGATACAACATAAAAAGAGCACACCATATCATCTACAAGAAAACGGGACAGTCAAAGCATTCAACAAGGTTCAAGAGCACGTGCTGACGAAGGTGTGCAATGCAAACCGCGATGACTGGGATTTGAAGATCCCAACAGTCTTGTGGGTGTATCGCACCAAATGTAAAATGTTGATGGGACATACACCATTTAAGCTGGTATATGGGCAAGAAGCGATTATGCCTGTGGAGTACATCGTTCTGATTCTTCCCATCGCGGTAGAAACAGGTATGGATGATGAAGCAACATTAGGAGAACGTCTAGCGCAGCTAGTAACACTTGAAGAAGATTGCCTTATCACAGGATTCCACCAAAGCGTGGAGAAGGATCGACAGAAGGCTTGGCATGATCACCACATAAAAAATAAACAGTTTCAAAAGGGTGACTTGGTGTTGTTGTACGACAGCAAGTTTATGAAGCATCCAGGAAAGTTGCAGATGCATTGGCTTGGCCCATATCGCGTCAGTAGCATTACTTCAGGAGAGGAAGTCTAGTTGTAGCAGTTAGATGGAGTGATGCTCCCAAAATTGATCAATGGTAGCAGGTTGAATCCCTATAGGTTAGCCTCGGAGCAGTGTAATGCCTGAGTCGCATCGGGAAAAAAAAATTGCAGAAAGGATCGGTGGCAGGATGGCGCTTAGGCAAGAATAGAATGTGCATGTAGAAGTGCTTTCATCACATTTTGGGAGCATGTTCATGATAGCGGAAGGGTCGCGACTGAGTCAAATCAGCAATAAATCCCAAAACTTCCAGACAATTAATTAACGGCTCTTATTCAAATGATGAGCATTAATGGCAGATCCATCCGATCGAAAGTGAAGATCGATGACAGATTTGGGTCATTAAGATAGGATTTTTTTTGAATTAATGCATGATTTAGTCATGATTACGAGGAATCGAGTTGCGTGCTATAAGAACCGGTCGAGGCTGGTTGAAAGGCACATGTTTGCAACGAGTAAGTTCAGCTCCCAATTGTTGAATTGTGCAAGGTTGAGTTGAGTTGCAGAGTGCATTTGGGATGTGTCGAGAAAGTTCTCGAGTGAGGTAAGATTGATTCATTTTTTGGCACTGCGGGGATTGAGTGCAGCATGCGGGGTAAGCCGAGTACGGTGGATATTTCAAGTGAATCCGAGACACCCATCATCCCTGCTAATATCGAAGAGGAGGTCAATCTCGAGGAAGAAGTTGATAGCATGCCAGTGGGATCATCCTCCATTGTGTGCCAGAAGAGGGGGGGGACATAGCCTAGCTCCCCGCGACCGGAGAAGCGGAAAACCCGCTCCATTTCCCAAGTGCCAGAAGGAGTCCCAAAAGAGAGCCCATCGAGCTCTGGTGTTTTGGAGTCCATAGTTCGAGCACACATCTCTGTTGCAGATTGCCCGGGCTACCGAAATCCATGTTTACCTGGGATGCAACTGAGGGAGTCCATGAAGAACCAACGGTATCAAATCAAAATGCCGTCAATTCCACCATGTATGAGTTGCACCACCGACATTGTTCCTGCGCTAATGTAGCTGCGGTACGATGATCATGATTTACTGGCACTGGAAGATGTTATGATGGAGCCCTTTAAGCCACATGCAGTGGGACAGACTCGGCTGACGCCACGCATTCCACATGACTGGGCACGCAGTTTGGATAAGGATGGGTTGTTGGGTTTGATCAACCTGCCATACTTTGGGTGGTTGACGGAAGCGAATGCCTGCGTGAAATAACTGCTGGCCTGTTTTCATGGCGACATTGTATGGTTAGATAGAAAGGTCACTGTCAGGGTGGACTTGATTTCTGAAATCACAGGATTTCCCAAGGCTGGGATCGATCCATCGCAATATTTTCAGGGGAAGAACAACGATAAAAATCTCGCGGCAAGGTTGAGGAAGTAATGCAAAATGCAGTGCGACGGACAGGCCTACCACTTAGACACCATCAACGATCCCATGGTTAAAATTGGGGCGTAGATCTTGGCGACCAAAATAGTTTGGAACAATCGGCCCAACCAAGGAAAATCAAGGGTTGTCGCATGCGGGGAACTCTGTGCGAAAGGCGTGAAAGTAAATTGGTCCCTGTTTCTGCTCAACCAACTAATGGAGGATGCGTTGGCAACCCAGGTGGGACGATGGCCATTCGCATATAGATGGTTGCTGATCTTAATCGCATTTGTCTCCTGGATGGAGCCCGATGATTATCAAGGAATGTAGGTGGAAGGGGTGCAAGAGTAAAAGGGGTCACGCTACCAAACCTTATGGTGGGTGAAGGAACTAGAGTGCCTCAAGGAGTGCACCATGCAGTTTTGGCTCTACTGGGAAGCGCTGTAGGCGGCCGTCGAGCAGATTCCATGGCTGACTCAGACAACGGTTGAGAAGTACAAAGGGATTTCCCATTTTGTGATTGGACCGCACAGTATCCATGTGCAAGCATGCCGTGATAAAGATAAGCAGTGGTTACAGACCCTCTATAAGTTATCCAATAAAGACTTAGACTTAATCATTGATGATTGGTCGGTCGACTGGCGTGAACTGGTTGTATAGGAGGAAGAATCCACGGGGATACAATCAGATGCGCCAGTAATGGACCAACAATATCTTGTCTCGAACTATGATTCATCATAGACCCCTACGGATGACGAGTGCGAGGTTGAAGAGGGCAAGACGAAAGCACATTATTACCATGGGACAATTAGTGGGATCCCCCTATCGTCGGAGGCGCATCTCGGCCGACTACTACTCACTATAAATAATGCCACGACTGGGGCGGCTAGAGAGATGATGGTAAAGGTGGATGAACATTTTCATACAGTCACTGCCTGTCTGGATTCCTTGTGTGACATTATTTTGAAGAAGGCACCATAGGGAGCAACTGTGTAGGAAGTTGGCATAATCAGCACTAAGCCGCGGGTCCAGAATGTACAAATTCCCCCGACTGTGATTGCGATTGACGATGATGCTCTAAAGGCTTTGCTGCAGCAGTTGGAACTATTGTCTGTTAACATCAACGCATTGTCATCACAGACGTTGGTGCAGTTACAGATGATTGCCAGTCAGGAATTTACGGATAGAGAGACGGACGTCCAGAATCAGCTGTTGCGCTTGTAGGAGGGCGAAGCAGTGTTACAGAAGGAAGTCAAGGAACACAAGGGGAAGGAAGCGACATCATGGGAAGTGGTCGATGAACTCAAGGATACGCTGATGAAACTTCGGGTCGAGAAGGCCAGGGAAATCATAGAGCTGAAGAAGGAATAGGATTGGTTGAAGGTGGAGAAAAATACCCCGTGGAACATTAAAGTGCGGTTGGAGGAGGCCGTCGATGAAGCATGTCAACATGTACTAGAGCCAACAGAGGTATTGGATCTGGTCGAGTGAGCGCAAAAGGTAGGAGCTGTCATCGCTGGGTTGCAGGTGATAAATGATACCTTGTCCCATGCACTCCAACCAGCCACGCCAAAGGAAGTCGTCACAGCACGGAAGAGCGCCATCGAACTGTTGGCGATTCAACTAGGCAAGTTGGAACACGAAGCGCTCAAGATCATTGGTGAGACTGCATTGTTTTGGGGTAGTGTTGTTCAAGATGAGCCACTTGAGCATCTGACCAATTTACGACGTGAGGTGGAGGAACAACTGGCAACACTGAAGACATCCATGCGCATGATGCTACCAACAGCATAGGTATCCAAATTGGCAGAGCTCAAGTAGTTGAAGTAGCTCATCACCAAAGCGGAAGAACGTCTGAAGCATCACGCTGCGCAGTTGGATGAGTTTCAACAAATCGGGGCAAATTCTAATGTTGCGACTGACTTGGCTCTACAGGCAGTACAGGAAGGATGAAAGAAAGTTGATGCACACTTGGTTGACCACCCATTAGCACAAGAGTTAACGGAGTGCTAAGAAGTCACCACCACAGTCACGCAGTTGTTAATTTTTTGATAATTTCATTCCATTATCATTCAGGATCACTAAGAGAATAACATGTACAACATATCAATCATAGACACAAAATCAATCACACAAGAGACACCGAGTTTCACCAGGGAAAACCAAGAAGGTGAAAAACCTCGCAACTTCCTCAAAGATAAGATAATCTACCAAACAAGATCACAAGGATCAAACCTAATAAGATGTCTCTAGCAAATTCTCCTCCTCCTCCACTAGTGTGCCACTTTCTCTCTTAGCTATGCGAGCTTGAGAAGTGAGTGAATGAGATAAATGAGAGACACACCCTCTCTATTTATACACTGACTTGACCTGCCAATAATCCACTGGGGCCGACTTTCTAATCAAGCCTAATAACCCAACCACATGACCTAATCAAGTCCGACCCCACACTTGTGGTCTAATAACCCATTAATACAAGTGACGCCACTTACAATGTAACTTGCGACACTTACAAATACAAATGATGACACTTCCAATAAGAGGAATAAGACATCTCTGTTGGATGTACAATAAAGTACAAATGTAATACATAGAAGAATATCTTCCGAAGTTACAAATACATCGACACTCCCTCTTAACTAGGAAGGTATTCTGTCGACACAGGTCATCAATACATATTGGCGCAAGTCTTCAATTCTGGAGCTGGATCATCATCACTGGATCACGGAACATCATCATCATCATTGTTGCTATACTCGACATCTCTATCACTGGGCTATCTCTAAAATATTCTCATCATAGGAAGTTCTACAGAGCCATCCCTTTTTCATGCTGGATGTAGGCCCACTGCCTATAGGTATTCATCATCACTGGCCATACTGTGGATCCCAGGACTTATTACATGCGTCAACAAAACCTAGCTCAGACTATAGGATCTTTGACATGTTGACTGTCAGAAAACCTTAAAAGAGTCTCTTGTGACCTACAAGAACTCTACAAAGTATCCTAGCTCAGACTATAGGATCTCCAGGGTTGATTACATGTGACCTACACCACAAAACCTTAAAAGAGTGTCATGTAACCTGCAAGAACTCTATAGAGCATACCAGGACTGATTACGAGCTTACTACTAAACCTTTCGGATCTCCAGGGCTGATTACATGTGGTTAGGAAAAACCTTTAAAGAGTGTCTTGCACCCTGCAAGAACTCTACAGAGTATCCCAGGACTGATTTTGAGCTTACTGCTCAACCTATCAAATCTCCCAGGATGATTACATGCCTCTTGTAGCAAAACCTCGAAAGAGCATCCTAGCTCAGATTATAGGATCTCCCAGGATCTTTTCTATGCTACATGCACAACCTGTCCACGGCCATGGAGTATCAACCTGATACTCACCACACATCATCCCGATGTACATGATCATCCTGATCATCATCATAGCATCGTCCTGATGCATATCATCCAGAGCATCGTCCTGATACTCATCACACATGATCATCCTGATCATCGTCACTGCATCATCTTGATGCAAGTCATCCAGAGCATCATCCTAATACTCATCACATATGATCATACCGATCATTGTCACTACATCGTCCTGATGCAAGTCATCCAGAGCATTGTCCTTATTACTCATCACATATGCTCCAACTGATCATACAATGTATCCACCTTATACATATCTAAAGCAGTAACAGGAGCATACTCCTAATGCTCATCATACAATGATTACATCCATAGCCATGGGAAGGATCCTCCTCTCACAATCCTTGGAATGGATCCTACAAATGTGTCATATCACTTCTTCCTCGAAGTATCTTCAATCTAAAGAACACCAAGCCTCTCTCTGAAGTAATCAAACTTCACTCTGGCTAGTGGTTTAGTCAGCACATATGCAACCTGCTCATCCGTCGCAACATACAAGAGCTTCACTGCTCCTTTTTGCACCATATCCCTGATATAGTGATATTTCATCTCAATGTGTTTCGACCTGTCATGGAACATAGGGTTCTCAGACAGTTTCACACAACTCTGGTTATCACAAAAGATACTAGTAGAATCCAACGGGAGATCAAATAACTTAGATAGTAGCTTCCTCAGCCATACTGCCTCACAACTAGCTAAACAAGCTGCAACATACTCTGCTTCGGCTGTACTCAGTGCTATGCAGGATTGCTTCCTGCTAAACTAATATATCACACCTGATCCCATACTGAAGCAACACCCAGAAGTGCTCTTCCTATCTACAGCACTGTCTACCCAATCTAAATCAACATAACCCTGTAGGTTAAAATTTTGATTTGCATCATACTTGAGACCATAATCAACTGTACCCTTCAGGTACCTCAAAATATGCTTTACAACAACCAGGTGAACACTTCTCGGATCCATCAGGAACTGGCTTAATGTGTTCACCGCAAAGCAAATATATGGCCTTGTATTCGTCAGGTACATCAAGGACCCAATCATCTGATGATACATCGTGACATCAACCGGATCAAATGAAGCATCACACAGAAGCTTCAGGTTCGATGCCATAGGTGTGGCCATGGCCTTGCAGTCCATCATCCCAAACCTCTTCAGGATCTCTACTGCATACTTCCCTTGTCCAAGGAAGATCCCATCTGCACTCTACCACACCTCCATGCCTAGAAAATAATGCATCATCCCCAAGTCCTTCATCTCAAACTTGGCAGCAAGCTTCCTCTTGGTGTGGGAAATCAACCCATCCTCAACTGTTACAAACAAGTCATCCACATATAGGAGTAGTATCACAGGATTTCCTTCCTCAACCTTGTAGTAAAGGTTGGAATCTGCTTTACTCTTGGTAAAGCCCAAACTGGATAGAAAAATGTCCATCCTACCATACCAAGTCCTAGGAGCTTGCTTCAAGCCATACAAGGCTTTCTTCAACCTGCACACATATGTCTCCCTGTCATGTGTCTTAAAACCAAGTGGCTTCTCCACATACACTTCCTCTTTGACTACACCATTAAAGAAAGCTATCTTGACATCCATCTGGTGTATCTTCAATTTCATCACTGCAACCAAAGCAATTACTGTTGTGATGGAAGTGTATCTGGTTACAGGAGCAAAAGTCTCTTCATAGTCTATTCCCTCTTTCTAGGAGAAGCCACGAGCCACAAACCTTGCCTTGTATTTCTCTATGCTACCATCTACAGCATGCTTGATCTTATAGATCCATTTGGAAGTTACAACAAACTTCCCTTTAGGTCTTGGGACTACATCCCAAACATCATTCTTCATGATCGATTGGTATTCCTCGACCATGGCATCCTTCCATTCTTTCTTTTCCATAGCTTATTCATAACTGGAAGGTTCTTTGTTGATAATGTCACAGAGCAAGGCAACATAACTTGTGTGTGACCTTGTTCTTTTCCTTTCTCTGTGTTCCTCTTCTAGAATACCATATCTTTCTTCATCTTGGATGAGCTCTCTAGCCCATGCAAGTTTCCTCTTGTGAGAGTTCTTCTCACGAGGTGGATCTATAGATTGTTGTGGATCTTATGTTTTATGATGTTCTTCTGGAATTGCTTCATTCATAGTGGTGTCTTGAAATCTGGTTACCTTTGGTTCTTCATGGTCTTCAACAAGTGTCTTCCTTGATTTGATGTATGCTGAGTCTTCATCAAATGTTACATCCCTGCTGATGTCAATATTCTTGAACCCTGGAAAGTATATTCTGTAAGCTTTCGAGCTTTCACTGTAACCCACAAAGATGTTCTTCTTTCCTAAAGGATCTAGCTTTGTACTCTTTTCTTTTGGAATGTGTGTGTAAACAGGACAACCAAATATTCTGAGATGGCTAACTTCAGGTTTCTTACCAGAGAAGACTTCTTATGGTGTCTTGTTGTCAAGTATCTTGTGAGGTGTTATGTTCTACACATATACAGTTGTCCTAGCTGCTTCTGCCCATAGGTGCATAGGAAGATCTTGGTCATGAAGCATTTCCCATGCTGCTTCCATGATAGTCCTATTCTTCCTTTCTGCAACTCCATTTTGTTGTGGATTGTAAGGAGTAGTCAACTCCCTCTTAATCCTTGAATCATTGCATAACTTCTTGAAGTCACCTAAAGTGAATTTTCCACCATTGTCGGATCTGAAAGTATTAATCTTCTTATCTGTTTGATTATCTATCAAGGATTTGAATTCCCTGAACTTATCAAACACTTCATCTTTATTCTTTAAGAAGTAAACCCAAGTCTTCCTAGAGAAATCATCAATGGAATAAACATCGTATACATATCCACTCAGAGAACTGGATGACATTGGACTGCATACATTAGAGTGGATAATTTCCAAGATCCCTTTTGCTTTGCTTTCACTGCTTGGAAGTGCCTTCTTTGTGTTCTTTCCTTTTGCACATCCTTTGCAAATACCTTCATGCTTTGACTAGATTTCAGGAAGACCCTCTACTGCTTTGCTTGCTATTGAAAGTGCTCTATAGTGCACATGAGAAAGCCTTCTATGCCAAATTTCACTTGGCACCATGGATTCATGCACCATGGCATGTTCAAGTTGACCCTTCAACTTGTACAATCCTCCCTCTTCCTCTCCAATCACTACTGCATCATCTAGTGTCTTACCCTTTGGCCACATGAGTACTTGGCCATCTATAAATGCAACTCTCATTCCCTTTGCATCTAAAGATGATATGGAGAGAAGATTCTTCTTGAGTCCAGGTACATATAGAACATCTTGCATCTTCAAAGACTTCCCAGAGTCTAATTTGTAGTAGGCTTCACCACTTCCTTTTATAGGATATTGATAGTCATCCCCAAGTTTCACCTTATGGGGTGACTCATGTTCAGATAAGTCTACAAAGGATTCTTTAAATATGGTCATGTCTTTGGAAGCCCCACTATCAATAAGCCAATCATCACATCCATGAGATATAGGACATGTGAGCAGAGATTAGAACATATTCATCTTCACTTGATGAGTCATCACTTTCTGCTCTAGCCTTCTTCTTGGGTGGTTCATCATCCTCAATAGCATGAGCATGATCCCTCTTCTTGATGTTCTTCTTCTTGTAATATTTTATCTTCTTGGGACAATCTGAAGCAAAGTGTCCTTTTTCATCACAATTGAAGCATCGAATTTGAGAGAGATCTTTCTTCTTATGATGGAAGTGAGAATTTTTCTTGTTGTGAGATTTCTCCCTCTTAGACTTACTTCCCTTAGTGTGGGCTGTGAGGGCTTGATCTTCACTTCCCATCTTTTCTTCTCAGGCCACAATCCTAGCTTCTTCTTGTGAACATTCTTCCCATAGTCTGCTGAAGGAGATCAATTTCTTCCTTTCACAGATTCCTTGGATGAAGGAGTCCCATGACCTAGGTAGGCCATTCAAAGTAGTCATGACAATTTCTCCATTCTCCACTACTTCATCCACAACTTCAAGTTGTTCCTTGATTTGAGAGACCTTAGAAAAGTAGGATTGAATGGTCTCTCCATTCTGGATCTTTACCCCTTTCAATTGGTTCCATAGAGTCATCTTCCGATTTATGTTCTTTGCTTCAAACAATTTGGTCAAGGAGTCAAACATCTCCTTAGGTGTCTTTAGGGAAGACACATGGGGTATGAGATGCTCCTTTATAGAATCAACAATGATTCTGTTAGCCTTGACCAAGTCCTTCTTGTGTAAGGCCTTAGCCTCATCTCCCTCTGGAACTGGAACCTCTTCTTTTATGTAGGTGTCCAAATCATTTTCTTCTAGGATTAACCCAATCCTATACTTCCATGCTCGAAAGTTATCACCTCCATCAATCTTATCCTCAATCTTGGTGTGGTGAGACATTTTAATGAGAAAATCAAATGGAAATAATAGATTTATGTCTTACCACTTGATTTGCTGAAACTGGATCTTGAGTTGGATTACGGTTTGTCAGAGAAACCCTAAAAATTCAAAATTTGAATTTAAAACTTCTAAAATGATAGAAAGATGTGCCTTGATGAGCTGGTCAAGCTGGTATTCTTAGAATTTGAAAACTACAAACTTTCACCCTTCAAAATTGCTTTTGAAACTTCTGGATTCACTAGATAGGACCTCGAACTAGGGTTTGATAGAGCCCACCCTTCTGCCTAGCCAAAAAGTTCGATACAATGCTCTAAATTTTGATTTTCTCTAGGAGTATTCAGCCGTGGTTTCAGATTCCATAAATTCCAACTTTTTTTGAAACCCTAATTTTTAGGTCAAAACTGAAAAAGCTCATAATTGAATTCTGTCTCGACAGAAAGATGCGCCCTTCCAAGGAGAGTAAATCTAGCCTTCTGCCTTTGATTATCTATTGAGAGAAACCCAAATATTAAGAAGCCCTAGCTTCCGTAGCTGCATAGTGCCTTCTTCTTAGGTCAGCTCTGATACCATGTTAATTTTTCGATAATTTCATTCCATTATCATTCAGGATCACTAAGAGAATAACATGTACAACATATCAATCATAGACACAAAAGCAATCACACAAGAGACATAGAGTTTCACCGGGGAAAACCAAGAAGGTGAAAAACCCTGCAACTTCCCCAAAGATAAGATAAGCCACCAAACAAGATCACAAGGATCAAACCCAATAAGATGTCTCTAGCAAATGCTCCTCCTCCTCCACTAGTGCACCACTTTCTCACTTAGATATGCGAGCTTGAGAAGTGAGTGAATGAGATAAATGAGAGACACGCCCTCTCTATTTATACACTGACTTGACCTACCAACAATCCACTGGGGCCGACTTGCTAGTCAAGCCTAATAACCCAACCACATGACCTAATCAGGGCCGACCCCACACTAGTGGTCTAATAACCCATCAGTACAAGTGACGACACTTACAAATACAAATGACGACACTTCCAATCAGAGGAATAAGACATCTCTGTTGGATATACAATAAAGTACAAATGTAATACATAGAAGAATATCTTCCAAAGTTACAAATACATCAACAGCAGCAGGTTAGTGCAATCCAGTATCAGTACGAAGACTTCAGGATCAAGACAACTAAGTAAACCATGTCCTACTGATGTGGCTCGAGGGCGAACCACGATCTTTTGTTGGGGGCCTGTTGGCATGCAGTTTGATGGGTCATCATCGTAGCACCATGAGTGCTGCGATACCGCGGAAGGAGGAAAGTTGAGCGCAAATGATAATATTTTATGTAATTTTACGTCAGTTGAACCACAATATGCGGGTTTTTGGGTCATTTGGACCACAATAGCTAGATTTTGGGTCATTTGTTTTGAAGTGTCAGTTAGGAAGTAGTTAGTAAGTGGACAAGCAATGTAAAGGTGAAAGCCTATAAATAGATGTAGGTGTATAAGTGTTGAATCATCTTGGATTATGTATCTTAGATCTGGAGATATCTGTTGGATCTGTCTTTTGCAAAGTATGATTGTTGAACCATCTGTGAGATCTTGATCCAATGCTGAAGACTGAATATTTTTTATCTGGGTTTTTTCAGAATTAATATGATGTGGCAGAGTTATTGAGCAGAATTCCCGTGTTTTCCTATTTATTTGTGGTAATGCATTGCGCAATATGAATATATGAATGATGGGATGTTTCCTTTCTTTGGTTAATGCTTTACTGTTATATCTGTTTCAATTATGATTTGTTTTGTTGAATGATGCCTAAGTCAAATGCATAGATCTATTTCTGAAACATTGCAATAAGTTGAGTAATTGAGCCGCAACATCCTCCTTCATTTCTGCGGAAACATGGTTCCGTCAACTCTCCCTTGAACATCTTAGGTGAGACATCATCTACTCTGTAGGTGTTGCTGGACAGGGTAAAACCCCTCCGGGTCGGTGCTCAGGGAGATCGTGGTGGTCTAGGTGTCAACAGTGCTGGGAACCCCTGTCGACTAGGTTTGCGTCAACATGTCAAAAGGAAACCTGGATAAGAAGGCATGGTTCCAAAGTAAATGAAAGCTTAGGTATAGCTTCCTTTCTCTCCCCAAAGAGTCACTTAGATTTTCTTGGAGAGACGAAGCTATACCTCCCAAGCAGAACCACTTATCCACACTTGACGTGGGTATCTTAGTGGAAAAATTTAGGATACACCAAGGAGAAATTGTGAGTGCAATTGAATCCTTAAGTTAGATATTTTTTTTAGGAAATGTTTCCAATCTCTTTCGGCACATAGCCCCATCGCCGGTATAACTGACTCTTTGTTACCTTCACTAGTAAATCATTGCGTGGAACCCACTATCACCAACGGTTGTAGTTTTCGAAGGCCAGGTTACATTTCAGAGGAAGGATGTTAGGTATTTAAAGAATTAACATTTATTTTCTTTTTAAATAAAATTTCACTAACTCGTAATTAAAAAGAACTTACATGTGGGAGCACTTGCACTAAACCGACATAGCACATATCACTCACCTTACACCATTTTGCATCTATTGTGGTTGGCATATTTTTTCATTTATTCAATTGTGTTTATCCCCATCATCACAATCACTTGTCCCTAAACTTCCACCATTGAGGAACAAAACTCCCTAAGGAAATCTTGAAGACTGCAAGTCCTTTCCCCTCTCTCAAGGGGTGTTTTCCCACTTTCTCCCTATGGTTCACAAGAGGGATACTCTAGCCATGGCCAGTCCGAGGAAACATTGATAGGATCATTCATGTGAGTTCTCTCCTTGCTTGATTTATTTTCTCCCTTTGGAGAAAACCTAGATCCTTTTTCTTCATATTCTCATGGAAGAGGCAACCCTCCATTTTTTCTCCTCGGAGATAATTTAAACCCCTTTGGTTCTCCCTCTAACGGAAGAGGATCCCCTTTATTTCCACCCCTCAGAGGAAATTAACCATCTTCTTATCCCTCTTTGGGAGGAGGACATATATCATCCTCATCCTCGCATAAGAGAAATAGATCACCACCACATATCCCATGTTTCCCCCCTCTAGGGAACAACACACAACATGTGATTGCGGGACCTAATGCCAACCTACCTTTCATGGCTAGCTTGAATCTCCCTGATTTGTCCAAATTGATCAATGACCCCATAGGACATGATCAAGCATTTCCAGATATGCCCGATAAGCTCCCCACATATATATCTAAATTTGAAGGGAACCAAGTAGATGACCCACCCATCCATTTCATGTCTTTTCACTTATGATGTTCCTCCAATAACATAGTGGATGACTCAGTGAGGCTTTGTCTCTTTTAGTGAACCCTTCTGGGAATGGCTGCAAAATGGTACATGAACTTACGAGGGACAGCCTATCCCACATTTGGGAGATTGGCCACTGTATTTCTCACTTACTTTCAGCTTCCCATTCACCATGACCTTGGTCTCAAAATTCTCATAGAATTTCGACATAATACCTCTACCCACATAGAGAAGCATATCCATGAGTGGCATAGACAACACATATTGTGCAAAATTGACATACAACCTCAACTCATGTTGGATTGGTTCTTCAAGTCACACCAGCCCGCAATTGCAAAGGATGTGGCAATCTCATTTTCCCAAATTAAGGAAGAGGCCATCCTAAAGGTCTAGCATTTTGATCGCATTTATGTGCAATTTGGTTACTACCTGATTCCCCTCGGCATTGATCTTTGGATCTCTCTCCTATGAGTTTGTCACATTCATTGGATGGGCTTATCAGGTCCATTTCCCAAAAGGGAAGTGTTCCCCCTCCTCTGACTCCTATTCCATTCAATATCGCACCACAATACCCACTCATCCCTCTCATGTCGGCACCCCCTGCACCTACACCAAATCCTCAATTTAGTCAACTACAATATGGACCTTAGATTCCTACCTATCCCAATGCAATCCAAGCATCAATGGTACCTCCACTACAAATGGTGTAATTCATTCCTACATCCACATCATATGAAGCACAAATGGCATATATCCCACCTCAAGGGTATAATCTGTATTATCCATTTCTATGTCCTCTTGGTTCTGCCCCCATGCCACACATGAGGGTCAATTTGGTACAACCTTCTTTCACACAACAAACCCAACAATTTGAGTAGTTGAACACCACAAATCCCTAGAATCCTAAAAATCAGGGGAATAATAAAGGTAAGAACAAAAAAACCCAGTAGCAGGGTAAAGGGGGGAACCCCCCTCCCCAACAAAACCAAAACCAGGGTAACCAAAATGCGGGGGTGATAACTCACCCAAATGAGGAAAGAATGCTAACCTGAGGACCAACTATTCCTGCTTGATTTTTGGAGAGTATGGTCACTATACTCACCATTGTCGACTCATCCCCAACTTTCAACAATTGGTGGAATTAAATAAAAAAGACAGTAGTGAATCCTCCTCGGGCACTAGCAATGGCTCCTTCCAAAACATTTACATGAACATGACAGATATCAACCTACATACTCGAGCCAAAGGCTATGGCGGGCCTAAACCCCCACAAGTGGAGGATGTATCTACCCCTTTGGGAGGCCCTTTTCAAATACCATTCGCAAGTGGTGAAAAAATACCAAGGATCCCAAAGGTACCACTAAGGCGCACCCCCCATAACCCTCATATGAAAGCTACCCACAACTACAGTATTCTGGATGACTTGTCTCAGTCACCCACTACCATGTCCACGTTAGAAGAGATACAGTCTTTCCCAACTAAACGGAATGCATTACATAATGCACTCAGCATTGTTGACCCTTCAGACTCATTCCTTATGACTTTTGATCTTGATAAAGGTGAACCGTGACTACCCTCTTCAATCGCATTCCAAGTTCCAATTATGGTAAAAAATGTTATGATTCATCAATGCATTATCGATGAAGGTGCATCCACCTTCATCATTTCATCTAATGTATAGAAATGATTGGGTTCACCTGAGTTGGTTCCCACATCCATCAAGCTTTGGGCATATGATGGGAGACCATCACAACCCATGGGTTTGTACCAGAATGTCCCCATTGAGCTAGGAGGAAAAATAGTAATGATTGATATTGAAGTATTTGATGCACAACTCAACTACAATGTTATTTTGGGTCATAGTTATATGTACACCATGAAGGTGATTTCCTCTTTGTTCTATCGCATCATCATGTTTCCCTTTAATGGTAAGATAGTCACCCTCAACCAACTCAATTACTATGATCCTCATACCAAAACCAACCTCAAAAACGTGATACCCACTAGAAGCAGAACAAGTCAATCCCCTTACATTGATATATGCCCAGGAGTGTACAAAGACTCCAACTTGATAGGGGTATATTGAGGCCCTCCGCCTGAAATCCTAGCATCGATAGATGGCCTTATGTGCACCATTTTCACCTCTGAAAATAACTCTAATACCCCATCGGCATCATCAACACCTCCGATGAGTCATGGCATGGAAAAACATTGAGTCCATCAGTGCCTCCCATCTTTCAGATACCATTCTTGTACCCCCCCCATGGGAGTGAAAGGGACACCTATTATGGCTCAATTGACTCTACCTGGGCTCACTTTGGGTATGCATGTGTCGTACCTCACTCCACCCTACCCAGAAATGGCCTCAAAGCCAGTATAAGACTATGATTTTGTCCCAATTTTGGCAGTTACGCCATCTAGTCCAGTTACGCCATCTATACCGCATGCCAAGCCTACGACACTTGTGACTCAACCACCAATGACTTTCACTTAACCCAATAATGGGGGCATAAGGAAACCTAAGCTGAAAGCAACCATTGCGAATAACATTATTCTCTAACTATCATCGATAGTCACTAGCTATAAAGCAAGGAGCATAAATCAACCTAAGTTTAAATCCCTAGTAATGACAACCACTACTCCCACAACGAGGGTCACCGCACCATGTTTCCTATGTGGGAAACAAGGCCATGCAACCAACCTATGCCGCACCTTATGGGAGCTCGAGAATTTACTTAATACCTCTGTTAGTGTGACACATGCGAAACACTCTATAGCAGGGGGCACATCTTCAACCTAGTCTTCACCGAATACGACAACTAATTCTCAATCATTACATAACAATCATGCGTGTTCAATTTGCTTTCAATTTGGGCATTACAGAGACCCTTTTCCTAAACTCCCTTGATTTTGAGATGCTTTGAAAACCATTCACCTCACCCTCCATATAGTTGATATTCCTTCACCTCAACCACAGGAAACTGCTTCAATAAATTTTGTCACTACATCTACGACAACACTAGTTGAACCTTCCTACGACCTGGCCATCTTAGCGGTACCAAGCACCGATCCATCTACGAAACAAGTACCACGACCTGAGGCTCATGCATTAGAAGAACAACATGATGAATGTACATCTTGTGGGAACCATACTTATATGATTCCCAATGCGATCATCACAGTCATACCTAACTATGCCACCTGACCCTTAACTTCAACACATGCATATATCCATGCCAGATTCCTACACTCCAATCACATGTGGAATTATTACTCAACACCCCGACTCTAGGACAAAATTTTTTGCATTTGGAACACCCCAATGAAGAATGAAGGGAATCGCTACACAAAATGAGGCCATGAAGCTTCGTTCCAAAGTAGACTATGACCACCAAGTCAAACCTCATGCCTTTAGCGAGGGAGACTTCGTCCTCATTTTCAACACCAAAAAGGACACCAAACCTAGACCGAGTAAATTTGTATCTAAATGGAAATTTCCCTATGTCGTAAAGCAATGCTTACCCGAAGGGGCATATATCTTATCAAATCTGGAAGGAATAACCCTCAACATCCCTGTCAATGGGTTGTACCTGAAACAATTATTTCCATAATATCATGCACACACCACAGGTGCACCATTTTTTTGTTATTATTTATGCATTGTCAATATCTTTGTTGTGATATCTATTACACTTGGGTATCTATGTCGTGTGTGTAGGAAAATTACTAAAATACTAAGCCTCCAACCATTTCAACAATGGTGTAGGACCTGCATCGCACGTATCATCAAAAAATTGGCATATAGGCAATGTTTTCCCTCTGTTTACATTTCATTTACCAGTATTCTCGTTGATAAACATAGGGTCCTAATTCCCAATAATCATTGTGCCATCAATATCATTATCAAGGATAGCACGTTTCCCCCATGGGTGTTCACAACATTACCACCCCATCATAATTTGGCACCCATGATGTCATCCCCCCAAAATACTGAGGAATCTAATCATGCTTGAAAAGATCAAACCCATAGTTCATCATTTTATAGTTGCGCATTTACTCATCCACCTTTAACAATTGATTCCATCATATTCCTAAGCACATGTTACGATCAAGACTCACAATTAACCACTCATATCCCCATGAGTAATCTACTAGTTGCACTCTTCTTCATTTCATTATCCCCGCAAAGACAACAATCGACCCCCCACCCTTCGGAGAAACCAATTCTATCCAGTTATTCTTGTAGGAACAGTCTGCATGGAATTGATTCATGGAGTAACCGTCTTTGCATTTGCAAAAAAACCTCACATCATCATGGAAAAATTTCCCCAACCCACTCAAAACCATGGGAACTCCACCCATAATCAAATTGGTCCCTCAACACACTCAAAACCATGGGGACCCCACCAATTATTCTTTATGTACAAACAGTTCTTCGTTCCACTAAAAATCCTGGGAACACCACAATTCTTTTGGAAGAAACCCCTGGTCAAATTTGATCAATGTCATTGAGTCTCCCTATCCCCAGCATTGTCAGTTTTTTTAGTCACCATCACCCTCAAAGTCATGTCTCCAACAAAACCCGTCATCTACAGTTTGTCTCCCTTTGTTACATTATGTCCCTTTATTTTGAAGAATGCTACTAGGTACTCCCCATGTTGACATCAATCAAAGGAAGTTATGAGCCCCACGCTTATTAGCCAGTCTTATGTAAAGACTACCATTCTTATAGTTGGTTACAAAATTATATTGGTTCTCGGCATAAGAGCCTTACCTTATCATGTACTTCAACTCTCATTGACATCAAATTCCCATATTATGAGAGTTGCAGTGATTCTAGTTGTACCTTGGGGTGCCTTTCAATCAACATCATGGATCACCATGAACTAAGTAGGGAGATTTATCATTGCTCCCTAACTTAGTGGTGTCTCCTATACTCAACACCAACACATTTATCACATCAGCAAGAGTTGTATGTTTCGAAGGTAGCAGTGTTCACATTTACAAATCATGGTAGTAGCAGTATAGTGAGGTTCTCCATCTAGCAACTTCACCAGTATCCCAGTACCCCAGCCCCATGGGATTATCATGGTCATCGGTAATTTCACTTCTTCAACATCAGTAATTTCACTTCCAAGTTCATTTACTCTCACATGGATTGAAACTTCTTGCATCCATGTACAACCAGTATTATGAGTTGACTCATCGATCTCCTCTCATTGTAGTTGTCTTGACATATTTTCATGAGCATGGGTATTCCTGCCTCATTCATATAAAACAATATTCTTTGTTATGGCTTCACCGGTTGTTACCAACAATCTTATCCCAGGGGACCCTTCCGTCCACACTCGCTTGATAACTTCCAAGAACATGAAAGAAATGATGATGTATTATCATCTATATAGTACCCTTTGAACCTCATACATCAGGGGGGAATCTGTTAACACCTAAATTTTGCACACTGGAAAATGTTTGACTAATCTTGTAGTAAGGCATCACCAACATATACCATGCATCCCACCGAACACATCCTCAACATATCCAAAAAGTAGCATGAGTTCAAAAATGCCAAAATATAGTCAAAAGAAGGGGCAACCCAGTTAGACCCATATCATCCCGTGCTGTAGCACATATTATCTGTTAAAAACTATGGGATCTCAACCACCAACCACACACTGAAGGCTCATGAAGTGTCCCGCACCAACTAAAATTCTAATTTGGTTCTTCAAGCATTGAATAGACCCCTTTGTGTACTTTGGATCTAGTTCATGAGGTGATGGGGTTCACATTTGGATCTAGTTGTTTCCTGGCCACCTCTTGGCCTATAAAAGGAAGTCATGGGCATGCATCTAAGGAGAGAAATTTAGAGCAAGGTTATGCTACTGGAATTGTGTTGGAACTTCTTCCACCTCTTCCCACACCTATTAGTATTTCCCAACCTCCCTTGCCACCTTCCCCCAAGGTACTTTCTCCCATTCGTTCTTTCAAGTTATTTAGCATTTAGTGTGGAAAAAAAGGACCTCCTTAAGGCATATTGTTGGCTTTCCTTGAATCCTAAACCTCCTTGGTGACACTACATGTAACAAGCTTGACTATTGTGAAATCTAAATCAGTTATATCATTTGCTTCTTGTTGTGGTTTACAGATTCTCACTCCCTTCGCTTTGTTTCAAGTTATTTTCAAGTTTTGTTTTATTTTGTTTCGTTTTACTAACAAGAGATTGTAGGATCAATTTGAATTCATTCACATTTGCTTTAGTAACATAGTACGGGGCCTTTTTGACAACCTCAAAGTCTTCACCCCCTCAAGTGGGAAGTGCTACACACCTTTGTGCAAATTTTCCTACAATAGCGACATCCCTTCTGTCAAGGGATGTCAATTCCTTAAAATCTATTTTTGATAACAATATCAATCAAGGCCTCCCATATTCATGTGATGGAAATGGTTACCTATATCCTAAAGGTCATTATGATACCCTTATTTCCTACTACAGGAATCATGATATAAAATTTCAAGATTTGGAAGGGAATTTGAAGGGGAAAATTGTATTTCTCAAGTTGCAAGAGGAATTTGTGTTGTTGGCTGGTCTACAAACTATTTTCCAAGCTCTCCCTCTGCCTACATAAAACATTACATAGATTCGGATATGGCCCTTATAGAGATGAAAACATTTTAGTACCCAATGGGTAAGGATTGAAAGGCTATTTCCAAATTCGTGGATTTGATTACCAAACAACAAGAAAGGGAAACAATACCTCTAGGGGCTCCTGTGGCACTATCTTCTCATCCATCTCAGCAACTACCTTAACAACAAATTATGCAACACCTTAGCAAACATGCCTACAAGGGATGTAGTATTTTGGTCAGCATCAAAGGAGATTGGTGGACTCCAAAAATGTGTACCTTGTTTGAGGTATATATACCAGAGTATACTTTAATTATCGACCAGGGACCGTACAAACTTGAGAGGTACTCAGCATTGTATGTGCACTATGAGATAATCTTTGTCGTTCTAAGTGTCCTATGTATTCTAATGGATACTCTAAGAAAGCAAGAAGTATTGTTCTATGGAAACTGAGAAGCATGAAATGACCTCAGAAAGTTGGATGTAGTATTCTATAAAAGAAAGGAATGAAGACATGTAAATCCTATTTTATTAATGAAAGCATGTAAATCCTATTTTATTAAAGCAGGAAATGAAAGCATGTAAAACGTATTTGATCAAAGTAGGAAATGAAAGCATGAAAATCCTATTGTATTAAATCAGGAAATGAAAGCATGACAAAGGTTAATCTGAAGGGAGAAAAGATCCATTTAACTGTAATCACAAATCATCATCTTCGCAAGTACAAAAATATAGATCTAAGCTTATATGAAAATGTTGTATAAAAAGGTGTAAATGAAGATCTTAAAGTTGCTCATGTGGTTGGTAGCTACAAGACTATGGAGTGTGTGTTTCAGAACTACAATCGCAATACTAAAGAACTATAAAAGGAAAATGCTCACGCTGAAACCAAAATCTGATGTTTGAATGAAATGCTGAAATTAATCCACACACAACTATACTAGAAATAAATAACTGAAATGCATGAAAAATACCTGAAACAAAATGCAGAAATCCTAAGATACGTATTGAGGGGGCCCTCCCCAACACGTATCACAAGAGGAAAGGAAACTTATAAACTCACAAAATTAGAAAAAAACACTGGAGCTTCATTATAAATTCATAAATCCCATCATGGCTAGTAAAAACTGTAGAACTAAATGTATGAACTGTGAAAATGCTAAAAGATTGTTTTTCCCAAATATGTCCTAGACCCCCTACTACTCAGGTGTCTCTACTTATTACAACTTCTATCCTAGTTTTGCATTGGAAAAAACGAACCAAAATTTAGGGGATTATCCCCTACAAATCAGAGAAAATAAGAGTGTCGCATCTCTACTGATCCTCGTTGTCTTCAATTTGGAGATCGACACTGCCACTATCCCTGTTATTCCTGCACTATGCCCACACATGGTTTGTTCATATTATTAGTTTAAATACAATATGCTAAAACACAAGAAAGAATAATAACTAAATCATTTCATCTCATTAACAATTAAATTTCCTTCTCCCCTACATAAAGGAGTTCTTTCTGATCATTCCATTGCTAAGGTGTGGCATAATGGAGTATGTGGAATACCTATATCCTGGACTCATCATCTCCCCTGGACTTGAAGATGTTACCCATCCTTGGGTGACTCATTCTGTTCCATAATGGCTTCTCTGATATCCTAGGCAACAGCTCCAGGAGCCCCTTCCTGTCTGTAATAACTTTGGCTCTGTTCTTCTTTGGCCTAGGCCCTTCTTGCCTCGTCCTCATCAAAGTGCTCCTTAATAACAAGAGTAAGTAAGAGAGGTGGGTTTAGTTTCATACCAATCCATCTGAGTTGATTCTTTATCAAGGATTCCCTATGCAACCTTGCCTTAGTTAGTGCAACCTCCAGCCGGTGCGGGGAGTGAGGTTCACGTTTTTTCAAGTCCTTTGAAATTATTTTCCACCGATCACTAATAGCTTCCTGCACTTCACTGAATGTGCATTGGGTGGTGTTGTCGAAGTGTGCAATTGCTTCTTACTGCTTCTCAAGAAGTATTGGGATCAGATCCTCATCAGAAGTTATAGCAGAGTGATCCTGAACCACCTTCTATGGGTGTGTAGCTTCAACCCTTATCCATAGTGGATTCTGCCATTCCTCCACTTGGTAGAGGTGAACATCCTAGGACCTTTCCACTTCATTATTCATCCAAGAGCACAATGCCCTGAGTTGGAAATCACCCATATAGGGGTTTGGTGACCAATTCAACGAGTTAGGTACAACTATATTGTGAAGGAAGAATTCACACAATTGGTCCTTTTCTAGCTCGGTGCGTTCCAGGGAAGTATCTACAAACTGCTTAGGAGTTATTACATCCAAGGGTAAACCCTGCTTCATCCTTTGCAACTGGAACTGACACCATTTTTCCTTCATATAGACTGTGTAGACTCATGATGGAGGCCTGTACCCCAGTATTTCTTCATATATCTTGGTAGTAGTGGCTAGAGTGTCCTCTAGTTGTAGGATTTGTTGGTATTTCTGGGCCAATTCCTCCTAAGATTGGTTTAATTTTTATTTCAATGCTAGGTTTTGCTGCTCCACTTGTTTTAATTGGCCCACGTGCTCCATTTTTAAAATTTGGGTCTTCTCATGCATGATTGGTGGCACAACTGGTGACACGACCTCGTTTTTGTGGAATTGTGCCTCGATTTTCATGGAGGCCATCTCTTCCCTAACCTTTTCCATCTCAAACAATGCTTTGTTATTGGACAATCCACTCGAGCGGACGCGAGCCAGATCTCCCTAGCTCAAAGTGAGTCTAGAACAAATAGAACAGACTACCAATGCATTTCCTAGATCTACTTAAGGATCGAGTACTAGATGTATTACCTTTTCACTCCGCAATCCTTTCTCCTGAATGTTTCTCCACGTCCCACGGTCGTTTGATCCAAGTTGCAAGACCTGTCAAGACAAGAAACAAGAGAAACCAGTAAAAGACATCTATACAATAAGAGACCTAAGTAAACAATTAAGCAGGTAAACTACTCAATATCATTACACACAGGAACAACATTGGTGGAAAGCATTTGTATTACTGCAAATAGAGGAGTACATGGTAGAGATATAGAACCATAACCAAGGCTTAACGCTGTAGCCCTTCTCCGACAAAGCCGATTTCCATATCCTTCCAAGGAAGTATGAGTTCTCCAATAGGTGAGTGGAGGTGTTCTAAGAATGATTTCACCAGCATGTAGATACCATAGCCTTCCTCCCCTTGGGATGGGAGTGAGATTCATTTATATAGGACTAAATGGATAGGGTATGGATAGGATAGGTTGAGAGATGGTAGGAGAGGATTAAGGGATCTCTCCAAAGGTCTAGGAACCGAGTTCCAGCTCCTCCAAGAGGTTAGGGATAGGGTCCCAAGTCAACAAGCTTCGAGATGGACCTCAAAGAAGCTATTTTTGCCACTTAACTAACTTCGTCGCACCCTGTAATGGAGCAAGGTGTGACGTCGCATGTTGCTAGTGTGCAACCTGCGACAACCCTTCAAAAATGAGCACAATTGGGTACAAATCCTCCCAGGATGATTACTTAGTCCAAGTATCTTCATGGGTGTATACATTGAATCTCATGATGAGTAGATTTTGGGTGTAACAGAATGCCCCCGAAAACATGAAGTTGTTGAAGATAGATAGGTGAAGTGCTTTGATAGAAGTAATAGC
Organism: Larix kaempferi; assembly: GCA_027924585.1. Lineage (NCBI taxonomy): Eukaryota > Viridiplantae > Streptophyta > Pinopsida > Pinales > Pinaceae > Larix > Larix kaempferi. The sequence continues at coordinate 32,735,478 of BSBM01000096.1, forward strand.
AATAGACTTGTCGGATGAAGGACACTGCTGCAATACAACTGACTCTGAACTGACAATCTCATATGAAGGACAACATGGATGCTGACCAATACATTGTAGATCCATGGTAGTAATGACCGACTGAACACAATCATGGCTACTAGACAGAAGCGTAGATCCATGATGAGATGATAACACAGCCACGACCAATACAAAAGTGGATCCATGTAATATAACTCAAATACAAACTCCATCGCAACCTGGGTAAAACATGACTCCCCAGGGTCTTCAAGATGAACCTGTAGTGATACGAATCTATCCATGTGATTACAAATGTCTTGACGTTGAACATGGTAGAAACCACTTGATTACCGGCCGTTGATGTAAACCATTAACAAGTGTGAGGGAGATCACCATTAATGTCAATGATTCCCAAGGTATCACAATACATATCATCAAGCGTGAATAAATGAGTTGAAGTCGAACACAAGATGAAATCTTTCAATCAAGAGTCAATGATGTAAACTCATGACGAAAGTGAGGTAACCTGCCATTGAGGCATGCAGGGCCAAGGTACTTGACTAGTTTCTAGATTCAATCCTTGGATGATGTGTTGAAGTCGACAAGGATGAATCCATCGAAGGAGGGCCATGATGAATCCCCCATCAATCGACACAAAACACGACAAAAATGTATAGAGTAGATTGGATGGTACAGAAAAATGCAAGACTGACTCAGAGTAGACCGACGTGGTGGCGGGTGTACTGACTACAAATGATAAATGATAGACATATTCTTGAACATGGGCATGGCATGACTTGGCAGTATTGACACGACGAGTGCGACACAAATTCTCAAAGCGACTGATAATGGAAGCTTTACTTTGAATGACTCAAAGGAGTAGTAATACTTAGGAAATAAGTGAAACTCGAGGACAACCGGATGATCCAAGTGTTGTATGCAAATGCATATGAGTGCCATGTTCAAGAACGACTACATACTGCTAGTAATAAGGCATGTAACACAAACACTTTCCTTTTTCCCCATCATGAATGATGAGTGCCTCATGTGTTTTTTACAATCTTGATGAGGGTAACCAAATGCTCGGTATAGCTCATCTCACAGATGAGTCCAATCCCAAATATTTTCCGAACCTAGGATAGGAGGGGTTCATCCCATTATGGGCCCTTCAATGTGAAAATTTTAACGAGTCCATATAAGGTAAACTCGGTCATCATTTTATGTTTAGAGAGTCTGAAAAGAACTAAAGAAGACTCCAACAATCCTTTTTCATAAAGTTAGCCTCATCGCCCAAAAAAGGGTAAAACAATGCAGGTGAGGACTCTTCCAGTCATGATTGGCTGGAGTATACCTTTTTCGTAATTAGTGTCTCCTGGTCTAAAAAAGGGGTAAACTATCACCAAGAAGACGACCATTCAAATACTTTAACAAGCATGAACGCAACAAGTTCGCTTGGCAATCTTTTTGTTTTTCGAGAGCCTGAAAAGAGCTTAATGGTAGACTTCGGGGGGTGTCCTTTTCCATGGAAGTTTAATGAGCCCGAAAAAGTGATAAATCATAACTCGGTACTTGTTCTCATATTTCCGTGAGTACGAGAACAAACGAAGAGTAAACTCATCATCACACAATAATTACAAACTAACCGTTGCAAAAATAATGACAAAACATTCAAGGGAGTGTTCATACATGTGATGACCATTGTAATACGAGAAACGACACAAAAGACCACTTACAACTCCTGCACACTAGAAAATGTGTCAAATAGCCTCAAATATGACAAAAATGGTCAAAAACTATGATAAATGGCCCAAGAGCATCAAAATATTTGAAAAGGAATATTCCATTCTATTTAGAAATAGAAAAATGGGCCAAAATAGATTTCATTATTTCATTTGCCAATTTGGGAGGAGAAGTACCAATTTGGAGCCAGAAATTCCTTTGTTGATTCTGGGAGCTACGATCCACCATTTCACCCACCGTCAGGAGAAGGTAAGCCTAAACTTCATCCAACAACTTTCCAGTGGATTAGATTTTGTTTTTAGGTTCATTTTCTGGGTTTTTTTATGAGTTCATGGAGGGCTACTGCGCTCTCAACTCATCACAGTTGGCCCTTTTGGGACCTGCGATGAGACTGAGTCGTCGCAAGCCTTGAATGGGTGAAGTGCGATGACAACGCATTGTACACAAACGTACAGTGTGACAATGGAGTTGAAAATTCCAAACATAAAAAGGAATCCAAAAAATGGACTTGTGAAGGTTAAAGCAAGACTTAACAATGTTTAAATGCCCTTTTTGGCAGGTTGCTTGCTAGCCAACATGGTTTTAGAGTGGTGAGAACGAGAACACGAGATAGAAGATGAACAAGCTGCCAATGATCCATAATGCGTGGATGCCTTGAGGAACTGTGGTTTGCTCAAGTTCTTTGAGATTCAAGGGATGAGATCCCAAATACCATTGCTATCATACATGCTCCAGAGTTGGGATGCAGCCCAACAGTATTTCATGATTGGTGAGCACATCCTCACAATAGATGTCGAGGACATTTATTTTCTCATAGGTCTGTCCTGGAGAGGGGAACCTGTTCATCTTACTGGAACACAGGCCAGTGACCACACAGTTGATGACATGGTGTCACAGCATTGTGTCGCTACTTCTCGACCTTCCAGTGGGAAGATTCTTATCAGGGATGTGGTGAGGTGCCCACTGCGTACTATATTGCTTACTATTACTAGAGCAGCAGGTAGCCAAGCCCCACATATGGCTACTCAAACCCAGATGCTTTATGCGGAGGACTACATGTCCCCCATGGTTTTCAACTGGTGTAGGGGTCTCCTCGCAAACCTCCGAGCTTAGATGAACAAGTGTCGACGAGGAGAGCTCAAGCAGTTTGGTTATAGGTCAATAATGGCATCGCTCCTCTTGGAGCAGATCCCTCTCCTGTGCCCACAGGTGGTATTAGATGACAGGGAGCCTAGATATCCCCACATGCTCAGATGGACTAAGGTCATGACTCGTCATGGTGGAGGACCTATCATCAGCTTTGGTCCTGAGTTCTTTAGCTGGCTGGAAGGCCAATTACTCATGGTTAAGGACTTTCCATACAGCGGCACGGACTTCCGAGAGGATCCCGACTTGATGCTGCTAGAGGGTGCAGCATGGGGTGACATAGGTGAGAACAAAACTACCTTTGTATTTTTAGTTTTGTATATTATATCATTTTTTTTATGCAATGCTGATAAGTACATAACATGTGTGTGCAGATGTGGGGCCCGTACGGCTAGTAAAACTTTCTCTCCTGGCGAGGAGAGACATAGGTGGGGAAGCAGTTGTGCCCTCAGGTGCTTATGCTGCCATCGAGGAGATGGAGGAGGTGTATAGGATTTTGATGAATATGTAACTTCGGAATGTATTTCATCTATGTATTTCATATATATTTATTGTGCCCTTTTAAGAGATGTGTTATTCCTCTATAAGGAAGTGTCGTCATGTGTTTTGACAAGTGTCGCAAGTGTGTGTACTTGCTGATGGGTTATTAGACCACCATGTGTGGGGTCGGCCCTGAAATATATATTATATTGTGGATGTACCTAGCTATACAAGTCATCCCCATAGTGTAATTGGGCAAACAGGTTAAGTATAAATAGAGATCGGGAGATCTCTATTTGATCACTCGGAAACTCACACTTCTCTCACTCAGAAAGTGGTGCACTAGTGAGGAGGAGGATCATCTACTACTAGGAGACTATCTCAGTGTATTTTGGTTGAGCCATTGCTCTCTCTATCTCTGAGGAAGTTGTGGGGTTTTTCACCTTAGGGTTTTCCCCATGAAAACTCTTTGTCTCTTGTCTCTCATGCTTTTGATTCTTGTGATGCTTGTCATGCTTATTATGATTGTTATGCATTGATATACTGCACATGTTATTCTCTCAGTAAAGATCCCAGAGTATTGTGAATTAATGCTCAAAATTTAACATGGTATTAGAGCTAACCTGAGAAGAAGACATTGTGCAGCGACTGAAACTAGGGTTTCTTGTTTATTGGGTTTCTCTCCACAGATTTTGGAAAAGCAGTATAGTAGATTGACTCTACTCATCATGGAGAATCTATTTGTCCAATCAAAATTCAATTCTGAGCAGTTTCATATTTGGCCCTAAAAATTAGGGTTTCCTCAAAAATAGGAATTTCTGGAATCTGAAGACATAGCTGGAAGCTCCTTGCAAAACTCAAAGTTTAGAGCTTTGGATCGAGGTTTTTGGCTAGGTAGATCTCTGAGAAACTCAAACCCTAATTCAGGGCTCTCCTTAGTGAATTAGGGAAGACAGAAAGGACATTTTGAAGGGTGTAGCTTTGCAGATCTCAAATTCTAAATTCACCAGGTTGATCAGCTCATCAAGGCACATCTTTCTATCCTTTCAGAAAGTTGAAATTCACATTTTGAATTTTTAGGGTTTTTTTCGACAAACCCTAATCCGGGACCAGATCTAGTTTTCAGTAATTCAAGTGGTAAGACCTAAAACTTTTCTATTTCCATTTGAAGTACTCTTTAAGATGTCTCACTACACCAAGCTTGAGGATAAGCTTGAAGGGGCTGATAACTTCCGAGCCTGGAAGTATAGGATTGGGTTAATCCTGGAAGAGAATGAGTTGGACTCATATATAAAAGAAGACATCCCTATCCTAGAGGATGAAGAGGCTAAGATATTGCATAAGAATAACTTGGTCAAGGCAAAGAGAATCATTGTTGATTCTATCAAAGACCATCTCATTCCCCATGTGTCATCTTTGAAGACACCCAAAGAGATGTTTGATTCCCTGACCAAGTTATTTGAAGGGAAGAACATAAATCGGAAGATGACTCTGCGGAATCAATTGAAAGGGGTCAAGATGTTGAATGGAGAAACCATTCAATCTTACTTCTCCAAGGTCTCTCAGATCAAGGAACAACTTGAAGCTGTGGATGAAGTAGTGGACAATGGTGAAGTTGTTATGACCACTCTGAATGGCCTACCTAGGTCATGGGACTCCTTTATTCAAGGAATCTGTGTAAGAAAGAAATTGATCTCTTTCAGTAAACTGTGGGAGGAATGCTCTCAATAAGAAGCTAGACTTGTAGCACGTGAAGATAAGATGGGAGGTGAAGATCAAGCTCTCGCAGCTCACACCAAAAGAAGCAATCCCAAGAAGGAGCACTCTCACTACAAGAAGTCCACTCACTATCACCAAAATAATAAGAAGGATCTAAGGTGCTTCACATGCAATGAGAAGGGTCACTTTGCTTTAGATTGTCCCAAGAACAAAAGGGATAACAACAACATCTCCAGCAAGAAGAAGAAGGGAAGCAAAAGAAAGTTCCATGCTCATGTTGCCAAAGATGATGAACCTCCAAAGAAGAAGGCTAGGGCAGAAAGTGATGATAGTGATGATGACTCATCAAGTGAAGAAGAGTATGTTCTAATCTCTGCTCTCATAGGTACTATCTCCCATGGTTGTAATGATTGGTTAATTGACAGTGGGGCTTCCAAACACATGACTGGGTTTAAGGAATCTTGTGTAAACCTATCTGAACATGAATCACACCATAAGGTGAAACTTGGGGATGATTATCAATACCCAATCAAAGGAAGTGGTGAAGCCTCCTACAACCTAGATTCTGAAAAATCTTTGAAGATGAAAGAAGTCCTTTATGTACCTGGGCTCAAGAAGAATCTTCTCTCCATCTCTGCATTGGATGCAAAAGGCATGAGGGTTGCATTTGTAGATGGCCAAGTCCTAATGTGGCCAAAGGGTAAAACAATCGATGATGCAGTAGTGATTGGAGAGCAAGAGGGAGGATTGTACAAATTGAAGGGACAACCTAAACATGCCATGGTGACATGAAGACAAAGATTCATCCATATTCATGAATCACATAGAGGTATGTATAAATTGTTTTTGCAAAGGTTAACTTATAAGTTATGCAGGTCATTGAAGAGAACAAGAACACTTCGCTAGACATAACTAGCAAATTTGATGACCAGGTATGTTTTGTTATATATCTTATACTTTTGTATGATTGATAATGATTACTCTTGAAGTTACAAGTTTGAGTAATCTAGGGTTTATACATATTATGTTTCTTACCTTAATTGATGATATGACTTACCAGAAGAGTCATAGGTTTGAGTAATCACGGGTTTAGGTATATTATGTTTCTCACTCTAATTTATGACTAACCATAAGAATGCTTATTATTTCTGTTTGAAATGATCCTAACTATACATGCTTGAGATTATTATGTTTTGATAAGATTATACTAATGAATGTTTGAGACCTCGAGGATAACACAATGATGATACTAATAAGCATGCATAGTGATTCAGAATGGATATAAGTTCAAGGACAGGTAATCCAAGAAGCAAAGATCGAGAGGGAGCACACTCCAGTTGCTCCTGCAAGGAAGCAAAGACTCATAGGGAATCCACCCAACAAACAAACAAAGATAAGTATTTTACATATTTGTTTGTTTAAATAAAATTGTTCAATGATGTATATGCTTATGTTCCTAGACTTAGGATATGTATTGTGCATATTAGAATGATTGCATTAATGAACAGTATACTACTAATATGCATGTGATGGGTAAGTGACCTATGGCACTGTACAACATTCCATTGCTACTTATCTAGAATGAAACCTCTTTGCTGACATGTTGGGAGTAGTGCAAACTCTTAACAATGTTCTGGTAGAGATTGGAAGGCATCTAGAAAGTTACAGAATATGGATGAATGTTGCATTGAAGCATTGGCTAAGATAATTGCATGACTGTATGACATATTTCTTTATGGGTAAGAATTTGTTCTAACTATGAGATGTTTCTAATCATGCAATTTAACTTGTCTTGTAGGAAAGATCGCATGCCATCACCTACAAAAGAATAACTACAACATTTGTTTAGCAACAAAATTATCTATTGAAGATATTGAAGTTCCCAGGATATGGGGAGAATGACATGATCCATTGATCATGAAGAATGATTTTTGGGATGTAGTCCCAAGACCTGAAGGGAAGTTTGTTATGACTTCCATATGGATCTATCAGATCAAGCATGCTGCAGATGGCAACATAGAGAAATATAAAAGTGATGAAATAGAAGATACACCAGATGGATTTCAAGACAACTTTCTTGAATGGTGTAGTCATATATGTGTGCAGAACTTGGTATGGTAGGATAGACAACTTTCTATCCATTTTGGGCTTTACCAAGAATAAAGCGGATTCCAGCCAGTTTTCTTGAATGGTGTAGTTGAAGAAGAAGGGTATGTGGAGCAGCCACTTGGTTCTGAGACATATGACAGGAAATCATATATGTGCGGAACTTGGTATTGTAGGATAGGCATCTCTCTATCTAGTTTGGGCTTTACCAAGAGTAAAGCGGATTCCAACCTTTACTACAAGGTTGAGGAAGGCAATCCAGGGATACTCTTATTGTATGTGTATGTCCTATTTGTAACAAGAGATGATAGATTGATTTCCAACACACAGCGGAAGCTTGCATCCGAGTTCGAGATGAAGGAATTGGGGATGATGCACTATTTTCTAGGTATGGAGGTGTGGCAGAGTACAGATGGAATCTTCCTTGGACAAGGGAAGTATGCAGTAGAGATCCTGAAGAGGTTCGGGATGATGGACTACAAGGCCATGGCCACACCTATGGCATCAAACCTGAAACTTCTATGTGATGCTCCATCTGAGCTGGTTGATGTCTCTATGTATCGTCAGATGATTGGGTCCTTGATGTACCTGACGAACACGAGACCAGATATTTGCTTTGCGGTGAACACATTGAGCCAGTTCCTGACGGATCCGAGGAGTGTTCACCTGGTTGCTGCAAAGCATATTCTGAGGTACCTTAAGGGTACAATTGATTATGGAATTAGGTATGAAGCAAATCAAAAGTTTAACCTGCAAGGTTATGTTGATTCAGATTGGGCAGGCAGTGGTACAGATAGGAAGAGCACATCTAGGTGCTACTTCAATATGGGATCAGGTGTGATCTCTTGGTTTAGCAGGAAGTAGTCCTGCGTAGCACAGAGTACAGCTGAGGCAGAGTATGTTGCAGCCTGTTCAGCTAGCTATGAGGCAGTATGGCTTCGGAAGCTACTGTATCAAACCTTTTGATTGGGAAGAAGAGTGGGATTCATCAAACCCTAGTTCGGGGTCACGTCCAGTGAATCTGGAAGTTTCAAAGGCAAAATTGAGGAGTGAAACTTTGCAGTTTTTCAAATTCTGAACATACCAACTTGATCAGCTCATCAAGGTGCATATTTCTATCCGTTCGGAAGTTTGAAATTCAAATTTTGAATTTTGGGGGTTTCTCTGACAAACCCTAATCCAGCTCCAGATCCAGTTCTTGCAAATCAAGTGGATTGGGTTAATCCTAGAAGAAGATGGAGTGGTCACCTGCATAAGTGAAGAAGTTCCTGTTTCAGAGGGAGATGAGGCTAAGGCCTTACATAAGAAGATTACAAGCAATATCGACAGGTATGACTTATCCAGGTATGTTTTGAGATTTGTTCATGATTAAGTTTATGGTATATTTGTCTTCATATTATTACGGTTAGTACAATCTTGATTAAATCTAGACTTGTCGTATCACCTTAATAAAATTATAAATGCACGATAGAAGATATTCATTGATTAGGGTGTTGACACTTATGATTGTACTAATGCATTATGGTGTTGTATGAGGTTTATGTTGTCTGCTAACATGAAAGGTACACCAAGAAAGACAAATCATGTTCTGGTTAAAGAACATATGATCATGATGACATGAGGACAAAGATTCATCCATTGTCATGGATCGCTTAGAAGATCTACTTACGAGGTATGTATAACTTGGTCCTACAATGGATAACTTATGAGACATGAAGGTTACTAGCACAAGTCATTGAAGAGAACCATAAGACATTATGTGGGTATGTTAGAGATAACTAGCTAGCATTCTAATCCAGGTATGTTTTTCCTATATCAAGCTAGAATCCTACCTTGTGTTAGGATCTTATACTGTTGTGTTGTTGATAATGATTATTCATGAAGTCATAGGTTTGAATAGTCATGGTTGTATGCATATTATGTTTCTTACCATAATTGAAGATTTAACTAACCAGAAGAGTCCTATGATCAAATAAGAATATGCATGAGTAAAAGAAGACTTCCTTGAAACCTTGAATAATAAGGCTTATTATTTCTGTTTGAAATGATCATGACTATACATGCTTAAGATTATTGTGTTTTGATAGTATTAAGAATATACTAATGAATGTATGAGATTACAAGGATAACACAATCGTGATACTAATAAGCATGCATAGGGACTTAGGATGACTATAGGTTCAAGGACAGGTAATCCAGGAAGCAAAGATCAAGAGGGAGCTCAATCCAGTAGTTTCTGCAAGGATGTAGATATCCAAAGGGAGTTTACCATCCTTCTGCATTCCACAATAGAAAGGTGTAGAAGAAGCTACTTCAACAGCTCCTGCAAGGAAGCAAAGGCTCAGAGGGAGTCCACCCAACAAACAAACAAAGATAAGTATTTTAATTACCATTTATTACATATTTGTTTGCTTAAATAAAATTGTTCAATGATGTTCCCAGACTTAGGATATGTATTGTGCATATTAGAATGATTGCATTAATGAACAGTACACTACTAATATGCATTTGATGCGTAAGTGGCCTATGGCATTGTACAACATTCCATTGCTACTTATCTAGAATGAAACCTCTTTGCTGACATGTTGGGAGTTGTGCACACTCTTAACAATGTTCTGGTAGAGATTGGAAGGCATCTAGAAAGTTACACGATATGGATAAATGTTGTATTGAAGCATTGGCTAAAATAATTGCATGACTGTATGACATATTTCTTTATGTGTAAGAATTTGTTCTGAAAAATATGAGATGTTTTATAATCATGCAATTTAACTTGTTGTGTAGCAAAGATCATATACCATCACCTACAAAAGAAGGACTACAACATTTTTTCAAGCAACAAAGTTATCTATTGAAAATATTGAAGATATTGAAGTTCCCAAGATCCGGGAAGAATGCCATGATCAAGGAGTACCAGTCGATCATGAAGATGTTTGGGATGCAGTCCCAAGACCTAAAGGGGAGTTTGTAGTGACTTCCAAGAGGATCTACAATATCAAGCATGCTGCAGGTGGTAGCATAGAGAATTTTTCTCCTGTAGCCAGATACACTTCCATTAGATCCGTACTTGCTCTGGCTGCAATGATGAAATGGAAGATACACCAGATGGATTTCAAGACAACTTTCTTGAATGGTGTAGTTGAAGAAGAAGTGTATGTGGAGAAGCCACTTGGTTCTGAGACGCATGACAGGGAGTCATATACGTGCAGAACTTGGTATGGTAGGATCGACAGCTTTCTATCCAGTTTGGGCTTTACCAAGAGTAAAGCGGATTCCAACCTTTACTACAATGTTGAGGAAGGAAATCCAGTGATACTACTTTTGTATATGGATGACATGTCTATTACAGGTGAAGATAGATTGATTGCCGACACGCAGCAGAAGCTTGCTACCAAGTTCGAGATGAAGAACTTGGGGATGATGCACTATTTGTTTTTAGCATGGAGGTGTGGTAGAGTGCAGATGGAATCTTTCTTGGACAAGGGAAGTATACAATAGAGATCCTGAAGAGGTTCGGGATGATGGATTGCAAGGCTATGGCCACACCTATGGCATCGAACCTGAAGTTTCTGTGTGATGCTCCATCTGATCTGGTTGATGTCACAATGTATCATCAGATGATTGGGTCCTTGATGTACCTGAAGAACACTAGACCAGATATTTGCTTTGCGGTGAACACATTGAGGCAGTTCCTAATGGATCCTAGAGGTGTTCACCTGGTTGTTGTAAAGCATATTCTAATGTACCTGAAGAGTACGGTTGATTATGGGCTCAAGTATAATGTGAATCAAAATTTTAACCTACAGGGCTATGTTGATTTGGCAGGCAGTGCTGCAGATAGGAAGAGCACTTATGGGTGCTGCTTCAGTATGGTATCAGGTGTGATCTCTTGGTTTAGCAGGAAGCAATCCTGCGTAGCACTGAGTACAGCCAAATCAGAATATGTTGTGACAGATGAGCAGGTTGCAGATGTATTGACCAAGCCATTGGCCAGAGTGCAGTTTGAGTAATTCAGAGAGAGGCTTGCAACACTTCAGATCGAGGTTCATTCCAAAGGAAGTAATGAGTCTAGAAGATGCAGATGCACATGAGATTTTCTGACATGGTTGATGTGTTATCCCATGGTTGTGATGTAATTGCTGAGCCATTCTCACATGGTGGTAGATGTGTTCTCCCATGGTGTAGATGTAAGGGCTGAAGCCATTTTTCACATGGTGGTAGATGTGTTCTCCCATTGTGAAAAAGTAAGGGTTGGAGCCTTCCCCGAACGGTGGTAGATGTGTTCTCCCATGTCGGTGGTGTAAGTACTGGATGATGTGCATCTGGGTTGTGCTTCATGGACGATGAGATGATCTGAAGAAGACGATGCTATGATGATCAGGAGAATCATGGATGATGAGAATTAGGATGATGCTCCAGTTACTGCTCTATCTGTATATGTACACATCATGTTTGATGTTGGATATGATCAGTTGGATCATTTGTATGTATTTTGTATATGCATCATGTTGGATGCTTGGACCATGTATCTGCATATGTAACAGGTTGATACATTGTATGATCAGGTAGATCATGTATGTTTATATGTATTAGGTATGATCAGGTGGATACATTGTATGATCAAGTGGATCATGTATGATGATATGTATCAGGTAGATACTTGGTATGCATCAGGTAGATGCAATGTATGATTAGGATGATCATAGATGATGAGCTTCAGGATGTTGCTCCAGATGACATGCAGCAGGATGTTGCAGTGATGATGATCAGGATGATCATGTGTACATCAGGATGATGTATGATGAGTATCAGGATGATACTCTATGGCCATGGACAGGTTGTGCAAAGGAAATCCTAGATTTGTTCTAGGTCACATCCAGTATGAAAAAGGACTAGCACTATGTATCACATGTAAGACCTGGAAGATCCTATAGGTTGGAGTTGTGTACTCGTAATATCCTGAGATGCTCTTTCGAGGGTTTGTGATAGTGGGCCACATGTAAGACCTGGGAGATCCGATAGGTTGGGCTGTGTGCCCGTAATAAGTCCTAGGATGCTCTTTCAAGGGTTTGTGGTGGGATGCTACATGTAAGACCTGGGAGATCCGATAGGTTGGGCTATGTGCCCGCAACGAGTCCTGGGATGCTCTTTTGAGGGTTTGTAGCAGAGGTCACATGTAATTAGTCCTGGAGATCTTGCCGATCGTGCTTAGGCACATAAATGTTCCTGGGATGCTCTTTAGAGTTCTTGTCGGTCGTGCTATGCACATAAACGTTCCTGGGACACTCTTTTAAGGTTTTGTGACAGTCACATGTAATAAGTCCTGGAGATTTCGACAAGATGAAAAAGGCCTCAGATGCTCTTTAGGGTTCTTGCTAGTCAAGAGACTCTTTTAAGGTTTTGTAACGCACATAATAAGTCCTGAGGATTCCACAGTATGGTCAGTGATGATGAAGACCTGCAGGTGGTGGGCCTACATCCAGTATGAAAAAGGACTGGCTCTGTAGAACTTCCTATGATGAGTATATTTAGAGATTGATTGAGATAGCAGCAGCAGTGATGATGACGATGATTCGAGGATGATGATTCACTGATGATGATCCAGAGAAGAAGACTTGTGCTAGCAGATTTGTGTCGAGAAATACCTTCCTAGTTAAGAGGGAGTGTTGATGTATATGTAACTTCGGAATGTATTTCATATATGTATTTTGTACTCCTATAGAGATGGTATTATTCCTATATACAGAAGAGTTTGTATTCCTATAGAGATGTTATTATTCCTCTATACGGAAGTGTCGTCATTTATATTGTAAGTGTCGTAACTTATACTTGATGGGTTATTAGACCACCTTGTTGGGGTCAGCCCTGTATAAGTCATGTGGGTCGAAGGGTTATTAGACCACCCTATTGGGGGTTGGCCATGTGGGTCAAAGGGTTATTAGACCACCAAGTGTGGGGTCGGCCCGGATTAAGTTAACCATGGGTTAAGCTAGACATGTAGGGCCCATTAGTTTATTGGGCAGGACAGAACAAGTATAAATAGAGATCGGGAGATCTCTATTTGGTCATTCATTCACACACTTCTCTCATTCAGAAAGTGGTGCACTTATAAGGAGGCTCTGCTGCTAGGAGAATACTATCTCTTGTATTCTGCTTGTATCATTGCTCTATCTATCTCTGAGGAAGTTATTGGGGTTTTTCACCTTTATGGTTTTCCCTAAGTAAACTCTGTGTCTCTTGTGTGCTTGCATTATTATGTCCATGATTTATATGCTGTAGATTTGTTGTACATGTTGTTCTCTCAGTTAATATCCTATATCAAATTGAAGTAAATTTGAAAATTTAACAGATAGTGGTAGCAGAAGCGGCGAGATATAAGATGTAATTTTGATAATAATTAGGCGGTTGGAGCACGGGGGCATGCGTGATGGCATGTTTGATACTATCGAAGTATTTTTGAGCTTGGTCATTCCAAATGAACGGGACGTCCTTCTTGAGCAGTCTCATATACCCCTGAGTCTTCTCCATGAAATTGCAAACAAAACATCTTAAGTAAGTCACCTTCCCTTGAAGACTTTGAAGTTCCATCACATCAGTCGGGGGCGGTAGGTTTATGATGTCCTCCACCTTTAAGGGATCAATGCGGATCCCATCCTTTGAATTGATAAATCCTAAGAGGTGTCTAAACTCAACACAAAAGATACACTTATGAGGATTTAGATGAATACTGTACCATTTGCATCTGAGGAAAATGGCCATCAGATGATCAATGTGGAACTTGCGCTGCTTTGAATGAGTAGGGGATCGTCTAGGTAAGGTTCCACAAATTCCTTAATGTCATGGAAGGAATACAACATAGCCCGCTGAAATGTGGCGCCAGCATTTTTAAAGCCAAATGTGAGTTTGCGGTATGCAAACGCTCCCCACGGGAAGATGAAATCCGTCTTATGTTGGTCGGTCGGGTTGATCTCAATTTTGTTGTAACCAGAAAAGCCATCCATAAATGAGAAGATGATGCTTCCGGCACAATTGTCTATAATCTGGTCGATGAAGGGGGTTGGGTAGTTATCTTTTGGACAAACCCAATTAAAGTCATGATAATCGACATAGACGTGAATGGTACCGTACTTTTTGTTCACAGGGACGACGTTTGAGACCCAATCCGTCAATGGGATAGGATAAATAAAACCAACCTTTAAGAGCTTTTCAATTTCTACCTTAATTGCCGCAGTCTTTTGAGGGTGTACCGATCGCAACTTTTGGCGTACAGGTTTGATGTTAGGATAGGTTTTTATTTTGTGAGAAACAATTACGAGGTCTATCCCAAGCATCTCCTCATAGGACCAAGCAAATACGTCTCAAAATTGCTTGAATAAGGCCATGCCAGTGGCGATTTATTCAGGGGAACACTTCTGGCCTATGCGAATGTGTTCCACTATACCAGGTTTCACCGAGATGTCTACCGGGGTGGTTGGCTCAATGTTGGCCAAGTTTCCCTCCGTGTCCATAAGACATGTAAGGATGGGGGAATGAGGGAACGGGTAGATATCTAGTGAAAAGAGGGTATGGATGTTGTCCTCTATGTACTCCAAAGGAGGAAGTAAAGATGACCTGTGGTGGAGATCATCCCATGGACTGTCGTCAACGTTCATAACTTCCATGATGGACTCTGTTAAGTCATGAACTTGTTTCCTTCAATTTTATATTTTGATTGTGATTTTTATTTTAAGTTTGCTCATTTACTTAATTTTTCTCATTTGCTTCCTTTAGGAAATTTTTGGTTTTAAAGTGAAACTTTTGATTTTTGCCTTTAGATTTTTATTATTTTTTCTTTAGGATTTGAAGGGATCCATAGGACTTATATTGATTAAGGATGTCACAAATATATTCAAAGAGCATAGTTTATCATTTAAATTTAATTTGAAATGGAAAAAAATGGTTAAAATAGCACTAAAATTGAATGCAAATTATTCTTGTAGCGCAACTATGAAAAATTAACACAACAGCGCTACAAGAATATCGCGCGAGCCGAAATCACCATTTTTTTAAACTGAATTTTCGCATGAGTTCCATTTCTAAGTGACTAATCGCATGTTTAAAGGGTGTTGATATGTGTTGCTCCAGTAATAATCATGAAAGCAGGTGTGATTGTGTCGTGGAAGAGATCATGGTAATCATTAGCTAGAACACAAGGTATCATGACAGATAGAGGCATAGACCGAGTTTGATGTGAAGGAAGTTTTTCCATACATGTATTATGAAACTGGAAAATAAGTGGAGAAAGGACATGTGCCTAAAAGCCTAAAGTTGCAGTTACAGAAGAATTTTTGGGTTTTCACAGTTACAGAGAAATTAGGGCTTGCTCGTCCTGCCAGCTGGTAGCAAATTGAAGACCTGAAGACACTTGTACAGTTAAATTTAACAATCTGATACCTCAAGGATTGATTTTAAATGTCTACAGCAAGACAGGAAAAAGGTATTCCGCGTTAAACTGATAGTGGCTGCTAAATTGGGGTTTTCCCAGTAAAGCTTGTTTTGTTAAAATTCATTAAGGAAAACATAAAGGTAGGCTTTAAACAAAACTCCTGTTGAAGAGATATCAATTTAAGGGTTTTGGAGACGTTGTGACAAGTGGAAAGTTGAAAGTTAGCAGTACATTGAACCACTACTTTTTTCAAAATCTGAAAGCAGCTGTTAGGTCATTGATAGAACTCTAAAAGTACACAGAATTCAGCTATTGAAAGCAGATGGGTAAAAGTGGCAAAACAAATAGGACTGAGCCTACTGAGCTGAAATGGATTGACCAATTTCCAGATTGTGCAAAGCTTTTTCAGAATGCTGGTTGGTTGGATTTCTTCAAGAAGCTCGATGGCTATAACACTGATGTCTCTTATAAATTTGCCCAAAGCTATAATCAGGACATGATAGTATTTGATACTCTAAAGTTTAAATTGACTGTGGAGTTAGTTGCTGAAGCTACATGAGTCAAAAATGAAGGTGAAATGTGGTTCAAAAAATTGCCTTTCACTTTTAATGCCCAAAGGTACCTTTTACCTGGTATTACTCCAGACTGGCGCAAAGGGGTATTAATCCAGGATGTCAAAGATGAGTGGGTGGAGCCCATTAAAGTCCTACAAATCTATATCACCTGTGAAGGAAGATATGCCTATGTCTTCAAATACCATTTTAGATTTTTACAGCATTTGGTTGGTGAATCCAAAATGAACCTTCCTTTCTTCTTGTTCAAAAGTTTGCAAAAGATGTCAAGTAGAGTTAAGGGACATCATGATCATACTACACAATCCATCTTCCATAATGGTTTGATCAAGCTCATTATCAGTACTGTTCTACAACGAGAAGGGAAGACATGGGATTATTTTTTTTTTTTGTCTGGTTTTCAAATTAAGCAAGAAGAGCAGCAAACCAAAAAACGTGTAGACAAAGGGAAAACTCTAGTTAGGAAACTAGGTCAGAAGATCAAGTCTGAAGACAAAAAAGAGGTTAAACTAGAAGAAGCACCAGAGTCCTTGAAGGATGACAATGAACCTCAAAAGGTTGCAGCTGACAGCAAAGGTAAATATTCACTGTTTTCACAAAAGGAAGATCAGTCTAAGCAACACATGGCACCAGCAGAAACTTTTAGTGAAGAGAAAATTGTTGCCACAGAAAAGGTTGCTATAGAGAAACAAAACATTCAGGTCCAGCAAAGGAGCCCCATCACTATCTTATCTGAGGATGAGGGATATTTGTTAGAGGAAGATGAATTCATTGTCAAAACTGAAGCTAAGGTTGACACATACACAGAAAGTTACAGTCAAGAGGATAAAACAAAGAGATCAAAGAAAAAGAAAACCAAAATCAAAGCTATAGAGTTAGCCATAGTTAGATATCAAGAAAAAACTTTGAAGATGGTGAAAGAACTTGCTTCAGAATGGAGACCAAAAACCAGATCTAAAAACAAGTTAAGGTTGAGTATGAAAAAGCTGCTAAACCCTAGATTGAATACAAAAGAGGTAAGTGTACTTGATGATGATTCTTCAGATGAAAAACCAAAGATTGAGAAAGAATCAGTTCTAAACAGTCCAGTTTCTCATCATACAAAGGGGAAAAAGTCATTGAGGTTAGCAGAAGACTCCAGCCTCACCCAAACTAAACTATCAACTTTGTTTCTGGAATTAAGAGATGAAATGATAGAAGAACAACAGAAAAAGGAAATTGAAGTTTCTTATTCCGGAAATCAACACTTGATAGATGAAACTACACCTATTGAAGCAACGAGTCAGGAAAACCCTATTGTTCATGGTGTGTATTCAGGACTGTTACAGGAAGATGAAGATATTTTCAGAAGGCTAAATATCCCATGGTTTCCCAGTGAGATGCAAAATACTACAACAGGGAAGACTTTTGATTCAGACATGGAGAACCTGCAAAGAACCATCAAACAATACAGGCATCAAATGGATTGCATGCAGGAGACTAATGATGCTCTGATCCTAGCAAATAGAAGGCTCAGGGAAGATTTACAGGAAGTAAATGAGAATTATCAAGAGTTAATAACAGTTTCTAAGGAAGCCATGAAGAGAAAGAGAAGCACAAATGTGCATTATGCAGAGTTGAAGCAGACTGTCAGAGACTTGCAGCAGTAGAATGAAAAACTTACAAGAAAGTTAGCAGATATAGAAGCTGAACAAAAGAGAGCCAGGAAGAAGGCCCAAGCCTTGGATGGAATAGCCTTACTAGCTGAAGCTGCCAAAGACCTTTGAGTTGGTAGTTAGTTAATTACTTGTAGATCTTTTAAGAAATACTTTAGTTAGTTAGTTTTTAGTTATGTTTTTAAAGAAACACTTTATTTTGTAAATATAATTTCACTTTATCCCATCGATGAGTTGGTTGAGGGTAGTTAGCGTTTAGTCCCTAACTAATTTTGTAAAAAATAGTATTTAGATAGAGGGGAAAGACAGAAACTGGGTTCAATTTTTAGGAGGACTTCAGGAGGTCTGTGTTGGCTTGGTTTTGCAACCAAGCTTAGTGCAATGGGCGCCTATCAACAAGTGATAGCAGTTTCAAATATTGAAAGCAAAAACAAATGTAAATCTAAATCCAAAACTACACTAGCATGTGCATATCATAATAAACTTTTGAAAGATTTGAAAACAAGAACAAGAAATAGAATAAAAAATAACTTTGTATTGAGAATAGGGGCAAGCAAGTGATTGCAATGGTGATACCTCCAAATGGTGAAGATTGTTGAGCAACTTCCAAGGTGAGTAGCTCCAAGCTCCAATGGTCTCTTCTCCAAGTTTGCTACAATGGTCAAAAGCTCATGAGAGATTTTGATAGCATGAGGATAGGAAGATGGATGGATAGAAAGTGAGGAGCCCCTACCACTTTTTTATAGTTTTTGGTTGTGGGAAATACCATTATGGTTTTGAGGAAACCAATGGTATTGACCAACATGGTTTAGGTACTTTTTCCCTCCTTTTTCCTTTTTTTGAATATTTTGAATATTTTTATTCCCTTTTTAATATTTTTGGGAATTCTGGACCCTTTTTGAGGGTTTTTTATGGTTTTTGAGGAAAAATATTCATTTTGAGTAGAAAAATGGGTGTATTAAGGTCTTTTGGTGACCTTTTGATGGCTTTAGAGGCTCAAATGGTGAAAAAGTGGACAAATGGGTCATGTGAATAAGGAAATGAGCTAGTGAGCACTTTTTGGGTGTTAACAGATTGCCCCCTGATGTGTGAGGGCAGGAGCTCATCGTATGGTCAATAGAGATCATAGTTCTTTTGTCGTTTTTCTGGGGTTTGGGGAAGAGAAGAGACCGATTGGAGATTGGATCCATGGCCCTTGGAAGCTGCAAAAAACAACAAATATTACATGGCCTCAATATGAATGAGGAATAATCTATGATAATGGACGAGGCGGGCATACCCATGCTCGTATCAAGACATATACATAACAATTAGTCCCAAGAAGGGGGACCTGAAAAATACATCAAAAAATCTGCTGGTACATCATAATTGTCCAGAGGGGACATCATTTTGGGATGTACTCATGATCATAACATGACTGATCTCAATAATTGATACACTGGAATAACTGATGAACTGCTGAAACTGAAGGTGTCCAACATCTGTAGGGACTCAATGACTGTGAATCATCTTTGAGATATATACGTGACTGTATACTTGAGGGAGTATAAAACTGGGGTTCATCTGAATACTATCTCCATGCACAACCCGGATATCTATAGAAAAAATGTAACTGGTTGTTTCCATAGGTAGACTCTCAAATGTGAAAGAGTCAGGTGGTATCCGGGGTCTTCGACTAAAAACTGAAAGGATCAATACCCTGTGCGAGTCTCAACGATGCGATCAAGGTGTTGAAGTCAAGCATGTGAGAAACAACCATTTGGAGAGGCACTGCAGACTCTTCTCGAAATGATTCGTAGGCACTCATCATAAATGGTGATGAGTCCAAGACACAGGGACCTCTAGGTCTATCCTCTGGAATAAATTTGGTTGTTGTCGACAGAGGGAGACCAGCAACTAACAAGGCAATGATGTTTCCTTGATAGGAGCACGAGGTGTAGAACTAAAGTGTGGTCGTACTGATGGTAGGACTGACATACTTGTGGGGATGGAAAGTAACTGGGGTCATAGAGTGGGTAGACTCAAACTTCCTTTGTTCAGAGTATGATGACATGGTTGACCTGGCAGTGTGGGGAACTGACTTGTAGGTGCGGGGATAATAGATTTTAAGGACTGAAAGGTATGTATTAGCTCTTGGGGGGGGGGGGGGACGAGCTGATGGGTGCTGTCGAGGGATTCTCAGGGTGACATACTGCAGAATACTCTGAACAAAGGCGACCAAAATGGGGAAGCTGCCATATGAGTAGACGTGATCTGTTCTGGCGCCGAGAAGCACCATTGGGTCCTTCTTCGTAGTTTTAATGAGCTCCAAGAAGGGGTAAAAGTGTGCTCTGAAATGGTACTGTCCTATGGATTTTGTGAGCCCAGGACTGTTCGTGCTCATGTGTGCTTTCATTTTTAAGGAGTCTGAAAACGATAAGAAGACTCTGCAGTGGCTGTGAGTACCGTCCTGTGGATTTTTACGAGCCCAGGATGCTGATTGCTCGTGGTTGCTTTCATGTTTAGAGAGTCTAAAAGCGGTAAGTGGACTCCATTGGTGTTCTTTTTTGTAAGTTAATTTCCAAGGCCTGAAAAAGCATAAAATGATGCAAATGGAGAACTCTTCTAGCCGATGTGACTAGAGTATTCCTTTTTCATAATTAGTCTACAAGGTCCAGAAAAGGGGTAAACTTATACCAGGTAGACGCCCTTTCAGATACGTTTAGCGAGCATGAAAGGAAGCAAGGTTGCTCGGCGATCTTTTCATTGTTTTAGGAGTCAGAAAAGAGCTTAACAGAAACTCCCTAAGTGCCTTTTTCGTAAAAGGGATTGCTTGGCCCGAAAAAGGGGTAAAACTATATCGAACAAAAAAGGGATTGATGAGAGCGAGAAAAGATCCCAAGCACCATCATGAGTGCGGAAAACTGGTTCCGGTGACATAAATATTGTCAAAAGGGGGCCATGTCCAATGTGGCACGCAAACCGAAGCGATGAGAGGGCATTTTGAAAAAGTGCCCAAAAAATATGGGCATGAGAGCGAGAAATGATCTCAAGCATCATCACGAGCATGGAAAACTGAATCCGACGATATAAGACTCGTCAAAAATGGGCGACAGCCGGTGTGGCACGCAAACTGAGGCGACAAGGTGGCATGGGAAAAATGCCCAAAAAATATGGGTGTTAGAGCGAGAAACGATTTCAAGCATCATCACGAGCACGGAAAAATGAATCCAGCGATATAAGATTCATCAAAAACGGACAACGGCCGATGTGGCATGCAAACCGAGGCGACGAGGGGGCATGGGGAAAAAAAATGCCCAAAAAATCTGGGCGTGAGAGCAAGAAATGATCTCAAGCGTCATCACGAGCGCGGAAAACTGGATCTGGCGATATAAGACTTGTTGAAAACGGGAGACGGCCGATGTGACACGCAAACCGAGGCAACGAGGGTGTGTAAAAAATGGTCAAAAAATGGACCTGGTGAAAACAGGAAAAAGAAAGAACTGTCATGAAGTACAATAATGGACGGTGGTATCCATCCAATTTACTATGGGTAAAATCGCTTGAGGTACAACCCGTTGCGTGGGTTACGGAGGGGGTTGCCTTCTGAATCGGTCAGAATGTATGCCCCCTGTCCGAGGCAAGTGTGTATAATATATGGGCCTTGCCACATGGACACAAACTTTCCTTTCCCGGTTTTATCATGAGCCCTATCGTAGGCGAGGACAAGGTCCCCTTCAGAAAAAGTTCTTGGGTGGACATGTTTATCATAATTTAATTTGGATCGGTTCTTGGCTGCTTCCATGGTTTGGAGGGCTGTGCGCCGATCTTCATCGGCCTACTCCAGGAGTAGTAAGCATTGCTCAATTGGGGCAGTGTCCGGTAGGAGTTCAACGACCATATGTAGGGTTGGAATCTGGCACTCAATGGGGAGGACAGATTCGACACCGTGAACTAAGTGGAAAGGGGTAAAACCCGTGGCGGTTTTAGTTGATGTGCGGTATGCCCATAGTGCCGGGAAGAGCATGTGGTGCCCCAATTTGATTTGTGTTTGTCTACAGTGCGCTGGAGGATGGTTTTCAAAATTTTGTTGATTGCTTCGACTAGGCCGCTTCCTTAGGGGTAGTAAGCAGAGGAGAAATGGTGTTCAAATTTCAGTAAGGTTGATAGTTATCTCCAGACGATGTCTTCGAAGTGAGAGCCGTGGTCTGAGATGAGTTGCTTTGGCACTCCAAAACAAGTGATAACATGGTTGAGAAAAAACCGTGCTGCAGTGTCGGCCTTGCAATTGTAAGTTGGCATGGCCTTCGCCCACTTGGTGAAATAATCTACGGCCACAATAATGTGTTTGTGACCGCCGGCTGACGTGGGATTGCAATCGAGGAAGTCGATGGCCCATTTGCAGAATGGTCCGGCAGTGATGACTGGATGAAGGGGGGTGAGTGGGGTTCTTGCTTTGGGGGAAAAAAGTTGGCAGTTTTGACAGTGTTTGACTGCGATGATGCCATCGGTAAATAATGACGGCCAAAAGTAACCTGCGTGAATGATCTTTTGGGTGGTGGCCATGCCGGAGAAATGGCCTTCGCAGGCACCGCTATGGAAATCATTAAGGACCTGTTCTGCCTCACTATGGGATAAGCAACGTCGTAAGATGGTATCAATGCCGCGTCGATAAAGTACATCCCCTAACATGAGGTATCGGGAGGCTTGTGTCACATACGACGACGTCCGTCACGATCGATGTGTTAGAAAAACAGGATCGCAGAGCAATAACAATAAACATAAATGCAAATATAATCATACATACACATTACAAGAGAGACACAGATATATCGTGGTTCACCCAACTTGGGCTATGTCCACACTGAATTTGTCAGTCCTTATTATTATTACCATCTAGCAAGGTGAAGGGATACAACCTGCAACACAACCGCTGCACTTCCTCTTCTCTGTTTCACAGTTTCTCTCCTGATCTCAGAGATCTTTACAATGCATAAAACCTAATACATCATCTTCCCTAGCCGTATTACAATGTCTTTATTTTATAAGGGAAATACAATGGGAAAATACGACGGGATACCCAAAACCATGGGCCCGCATAACAGCTGGTGAAAACAGCCCCAAAAATTTTCTTCGGGGGCTAGAAGATCTGGCTCCACAACCAACAATCTCCCACTTGGAGACTGATCACAGCAACTCCACCGCTGCTGCACTTACTGGACTTGGACTTGGCAAATTTCTCCTCTTCATCTTCATGCTAGAAGGCCAACTAAAACCGAGCACGAACTCGGTTTCTCTCTGGTCACTACCTTTGTGAACATGTCTGCAGGATTTTGGCTAGTATGTATCTTTTCCAGCTTCAACAGTTCATCTTCTAGAACAGAGCGTATGAAATGGTACTTGAGTTGTATATGTTTAGTCCTAGAATGGAATGTTGAGTTCTTTGCAAGATGAATGGCACTCTGGCTGTCACTATACAATCTGCTATCCTTCTGCTTCTTACCCACTTCCTCCATAAACCTCTGCAACCAAATCATCTCTTTACTAGCCTCTGTAATGGCAACACACTCTGCTTCTATTTTTGAAAGTGCAACAACCTTCTGTAGTTTCGAAATCTAGCTTACTGTTGTTCCACCTACAGTAAACACATACCCTGTGGTGCTCCTCCTGCTATCCTTGTCACCTGCCATATCTGCATCAACATATCCCTGTAGAACAGTGTTTGAACCTTCAAAACATAATGCCTCAGTGTTAGTATCTCTCAAATACCTGAGAGTCCACTGTACTGCCTTCCAATGTTCTTTACTTGGATTGTTCATATATCTGCTCACAACTTCCACTGCATGTGCAATATCTGGTCTTGTGCACACCATGGCATACATCAAGCTTCCAACTGCTGATTGATAGGGAATCTTGGACATGTAATCTGTCTCTTCTTGTGTCTTGGGACACATTTCTTTACTTAGACTGAAATGATTAGCCAAAGGTGTACTTACAGGTTTTGCATTCTGCATTATGAACCTCTCCAACATGTTTTGTATGTATTCACTTTGAGACAATGTCAATTTGCGATTTTTCTTGTCTCTTGTTATTGTCATACCAAGGATTTGCTTTGCAGCATCCAAATCCTTCATCGCAAATGAATTAGCTAGCTTCCTTTTGAGTACATTTATATCCTGCATGTCAGACCCTGTAACAAGCATGTCATCCACATACAATAACAAGATAATATATCTTCCATTGTCTAGCTTCTTGAAATAAACACAGTGGTTAGAATGACATCTACTATAACCTTGTTCTGTAATAAACCTGTCAAACTTTAGATACCACTGCCTTGGAGCTTGCTTCAAGCCATACAAGCTCTTTTTCAACTTGCATAGCAGATCCTCCTTACCTTTGACCTCATACCCTTGTGGCTGCTGCATATATATTTCTTCCTCGAAATCCCCATGGAGGAAG
Source organism: Larix kaempferi (assembly GCA_027924585.1). Taxonomy (NCBI): domain Eukaryota; kingdom Viridiplantae; phylum Streptophyta; class Pinopsida; order Pinales; family Pinaceae; genus Larix; species Larix kaempferi. The sequence goes on from BSBM01000096.1 coordinate 32,759,759, forward strand.
GTTGTTTTTACATCTAACTGTTCAAGATGCAAATCTTCTACCGCCACTAGACTTAAGATAGTCCTAATTGAAGTCATCTTAACAACAGGAGAAAATATTTCATCAAAATCTATACCTTTCTTCTTTGCAAACCCCTTTACAACAAGTCTGGCCTTATACCGCTTCTTACCTCCTTCTTCTTCCATCAACCTGTAAATCCATTTGTTTTGCAATGCTCTTTTACCAGCAGGTAACTGAACCAAATCCCAAGTCTGGTTTCCTACCAATGAGTCCATCTCCTCATTCATGCCTTGCTCCCACTTCTTTCTAGTTTCCACCTGCATTGCTTCTTCATAACATTCTGGTTCACCAGAATCAGTCATCAATAAATAATACATTGAAGGAGGGTATCGTTCAGGGAGTCTACTTAACCTGGTAGATCTTCTGACAGTTGCAGGAGTTTCAGGTACTTGCTGCTGCTCTTGATTTTCTGGCACCTTTGGAACTTCATTTTCTTTAATTTCATCAAGCACTATGTACTCTGTGTTTTCCTTTTCCTGTTTCTTTCCCTGCAACTGATCTTTATACATGACCTTTTCACTGAATATCACATCTCTACTCCTGATGATTTTGTTATTTTCATAATCCCATAAACGATAACCAAATTCATCAACCCCATATCCAATAAAGGTACATTTCTTGGATTTAGCTTTAAGCTTTGTTCTATTTTCTTTATCAATATGGACAAATGCTTCACAACCAAACGTTTTCAGAAATGAGTAGTTTACCTTTTTATCTATCCATGCTTCCTCTGGAATACCACCATCCAAAGCACTTGAAGGTCCTCTGTTTATTAAATAAACAACAGTATTTACAGCATTCGCCCAAAACTGTAAGTGCAGCCCTGCATGCAGTCTCATACACCTTGGATGCTCCATGATCGTTCTGTTCATCCTTTCTGACACACCATTTTCCTGTGGTGTTCCTGGGACTGTCTTCTCTCTACAAATCCCATGGTATGAACAATAACTATAAAACTCCTTGCCGCAGTACTCACCTCCATTATCAGATCTGAGACACTTCAATCTTTTTCCTGTCTCATTCTCAACCAAAGCTTTCCACTTCTTAAAAGTAGAAAACACATCAAATTTTTGTCTAATGCAATAAACCCAAGTTTTTCTAGTTGCATCATCAATAAATGTAACATAATAATGAGAGCCAACAAGAGATTGTACCTGAGCCAGTCCCCATACATCTGTATGCACAAGCTCTAATTTTTCATTCTTCTTTTGTTTCCCAACCCTGAGAAATTTGACTCTCTTCTGTTTTCCATAAACACAGTTTTCACAGAATTCCAAACTTACCTGCTTCAAATCTAGCAGCAACTTCCTTGAGTGGAGAATCTGCATCCCCTTCTCACTCATGTGGCCAAGCCTACGATGCCACAATGCTGTATCTGTTCCTGTGGAAGCTAAAGAGATAGAATGGACAATATTATGAGGACATAAATACAACGTACCTACTCTATCTCCTTTTGCTATCACCATTGATCCTTTAGTGATCTTCCACCACTTTTCTCCGAACGTAGATAAACAGCCGCCATCTCCCAACTACCCTGTTGAGATCAGATTTCTTTTCATAGCAGGAATATCCCTAACTTCTTTCAACAACCAATCAGTTCCATTCTTAACTTTTATCCATACCTTACCCATTCCAACAATTTTACATGGCTCATCATCACCCAATAAAACATGTCCAAAGTCGCCAGGAACATACTCATGAAAGTATTTCCTATGGGGTGTAGCATGACATGAAGCTCCTGAATCTACTACCCAATAATCACTAGTATTATCTAATGCAAGAATCAAAGCATCTTGTAACACATCACCTGCTACATTTGCTTCCTGGGTAGTTTCCTTCTGTGCATCTCCTTTCTTCTTTAGAGATTTGCAGTCTTTCTTCAGATGTCCTTTCTTTCCACAGTTCCAACACTCTATCTTTCCCAGTTTGGACTTGGATCTGCCCATTTTAGACTTTCCACGATTACCTTGTCTCTTTCCTCTCTCCTTTTGTCTTCCCCTACTCTCCATGGTCAACGCATTACCTAATGTCTCACCTGTGTTTTTTCTTCGCATTTCCTCGCTAAGAATAACACCAATAGCATCATCAAATTTCAAGGTGTTTGAACCAGAGACAGAGTTACTTACAGCCATGACCAAGCTATTCCAGCTTTCTGGCAATGAAAACAAGATTAGAAGAGCCCTAACCTCATCATCAAAGTTCACACTTACATAACTTAGCTGATTTGTAACCGTATTAAACTCGTTTAAATGATCAGTAATAGATCCACCTTCAGACATCTTCATATTAAATAAACGATTCATTAGAAATACCTTGTTGGAGGCCAAGGGTTTTTCATACAGCTTACCCAATGCTCTCATCAAACTCTGTGTTGTCGTTTCTTTTGAGATATTGAAAGCCACCGACGAAGCCAAGCTCAACTGTATTGTTCCCAGAGCCTTTCTGTCAAGAACCTCCCATTCTTTGTCCTTCATAGCCGTCGGCTGCTTTGCTTTTCCTCCCAATGGTAGGAATAGATCCTTCTGGTACAGATAGTCCTCCATTTGCATCTTCCATAACCCAAAGTTTTGGCTGTTAAACTTCTTGACCTTAAACTTTCCTTCTTCTACCATTGCTCCCACTCGAACCAGAAACCCTAGCTTCCTACGGGTTTAACTGCCAAATAGACCTTTGGCTCTGATACCAATTGTTAGAAAAACAGGATCACAGAGCAATAACAATAAACAGAAATGCAAATATAATCACACATACACATTACAAGAGAGACACAGATATATCGTGGTTCACCCAACTTGGGCTACATCCACACTGAATTTGCCAGTCCTTATTATTATTACCGTCCAGCAAGGTGAAGGGATACAACCTGCAACACAACCGCTGCACTTCCTCTTCTCTGTTTCATAGTTTCTCTCCTGATCTCAGAGATCTTTACAATGCATAAAACCTAATACATCAGCTTCCCTAGCTGTATTACAATGTCTTTATTTTATAAGGGAAATACAATGGGAAAATACCACAGGATACCCAAAACCATGGGCCCACAAAACAGCTGGTGAAAACAGCTCCAAAATTTTTCTTCGGGGGCATTGCCCTCGAACACCCATTTCTCGGGGGCGCTGCCCCCGAACACCCGCCAAGGGACCGCTGGCCCCCGGACCCCCAAGCCAGGGGGGATGGTCCCCCCTGGAACCTCGTGGGGGGACGATGCCCCCCCACACCCCCCCCGCTGGGGTGAGTGTACATTCCACCTACATATCATATAAAATTGGGGTACAAACACGGCTGATACAATATCATCTATGAGACTAGAAGATCTGGCTCCATAACCAACACGATGTGGGGTTGAAACTTTTGCGTGCAGAGGTAAATTAAGATGTCACCGTACCATGGGTCGTCAGATGAAATGATGAAGATGTGATCGTCAATCAGATCCATTTGGATAGTAGGTGATGACAAAGAGAATGGGAGGTCTGTGATGAGATGGGAAAGCGCGAGGGCTTTGGTGCTCTTAGGAGTTTTGAAAGTGAGGTCATATTCCTGGAGCATAATGACCCATTTAGCAACACAACCTTGTAGGAGCCGCCGGTTTAGGAGATAGACCATAGGGTTGGAGTCGGCGACAACTGTGGTATGACTGAGTAGAATGTAGTGTCACAATTTTTGGATGGAAAAGACTACAGCTAGGGCTAATCTTTCCTCATATGGGTAATGTAGGGGTGGGCCAGACAAGGTCTGGCTGACATAATAAATGACATGCTCTTGGTGAGAGGCATCTTCTTGGACCAAGACTCCAGACACGGCATGTTCGGATGCCGAGACGTAAAGGATGAAGTCCTGGGAGAAATCCGTAGGGGAGATCAAGGGGGCTTGTGTGAGAGCTTTCTTGAGGGTGTCGAATGCCGTGTCTGCTTGCTCATCCCAAACAAAGGATATGTGGGTACGAAGTAGGCGTAAGAATCCATGAACTTTGGTGGCGTAATCAGGAACGAAGCGACAAAGGAAATTGGACTGCCCCTGTAGACTCTGGAGTTGCCGAAGCATGCGCCGAGAGGGAAGGTCTAAGATGGATTTGACTTTCAGGGGATCAACAGTAATTCCATTCTGGGAAACAATGAAACCCAACAACCGGCCTGTCGGAACGCAAAAGACACACTTGTGTGGGTTCAAGCAGATTTTATATTTGCGACAACGCAGGAAAACTTGCCGGAGGTCATTAAGGTGGTCTAATCGTTTCCAAGAACGAGCTGTAAGGTCATCAAGATAGACTAGCAGGATATGGATCAAGTCATGAAAACAATAGGTCATGGCCCGCTGGAAGGTGGCACCAGCATTTTTGAGGCCGAAAGGCATGACACGATAGGAAAAGGTGCCCCATGGGGTGGTAAAGGCAGTCTTGTACTGATCCTCCTTACGAATCTGAATCTGGTTGTATCCGGAAAAACCATCCATGAAAGATAGGACTTCATGTCCCGCACACGCATCAATGAGTTGGTCAATGAATGGCATGGGGAAATTGTCTTTGGGACAAGCACGGTTTAAATCACGGAATTTAGTGCATACTCTAAGGGTGCCTTGTTTTTTGTTGATGGGAACGGGGTTTGAAACCCAGGTGGTATAAGCAATAGGATAAATGAATCCTGCTTTGTGAAGTTTCTCAACCTCGGCTTTAACAGCGGGGAGCTTGGAAGGATGAAAGGGTCGCTGTTTCTAATGAATGGGGGGACATCATGCCATGTGTCAATGTGGTGCTCTATAATGGCGGGGTCAAGACCAGGAATTTCGGTATAGGACTAGGCAAAGACATCACGGAATTCTCGGAAAAGTTTTTTATATGCCTGAGTTTCCGCTTGAGTGCAAGATGCACCCAGCGAGATGAGCTCAGGTTTCCCAGGTGTGGTGGAAATGTCGATTTGTATAATGGGGGAAATGTTTGACATGTTCCCTTCTTCGAAGGAATCCGGTGTTGGGATGGGGTCCTTGAACCAATCGACCTTAGTGGGTATGAAATATTTCGATTCGACCGATAGCTGATTAGATGCGGTGGATGTAGACGCCTCTGGGAGGAAGTATGAGCGATGATGCATATCGTCCCAAGGGTAGTCGGGTGCAGTGAGTGTTTCCAAAATTTGCTCATCAGTATGGAAGTAGTCAGACCATAAATCAAGGGGTTCTGGTTTGAAAGTGGTTGAAATCATATAGATGGTATTGATTTCTTCCGAAGCGGATGATTTCGGAGCGTAGATCTCCTCAATTGTAGGGGGCGCCGTCTCAAGGTTTAAATTATTCATCTCGTAGAGAGCTGCTCTGTAATCTGGGATATCAAGACAGTGATGTGAGTAGTGGTCGTAAATACCGCATATCGCACAAGGGTGGTTGGTATGCAGTGATTTGTCACGAGGCTTGGGGTTTGAGTCGATTTTGACAACCGGAATGTTGGGGTCGTCGTCAAGCATTTGCATGTGTTCCTGTAATGCAGGTAACTGTGGACATTGATGAGTTGGATGGCCTAACTCATCACACAATGAGCATTTAGGAGGAGCACGAAACACGGGGGGAGGTTTAACTGCTTTGGGTGGGGGTACCGCAGTGTATGGTTGTGGGCCTCTGCCCCCAGTGGGCCTAATGAGAGGAGGGGGATTCGTAGATGACGAAGGGGTAGTGATACCGGGAGGTGGTTGAGTAGAGTGACAATGGATTGCACTGGTTGCAAGATGACATTTGGTGTCGGTGGGGGAACGGGAGGTGAAATATACCACACGGGTAATCCCAATGTTAACCCGGGGAGACTAAGGGTAGCCATAACCGGAGCGCTTACTACACCTGAGGGAGGAAATAGAAAGGGGATTGTGTGGATGGGTGTAACACCAATGTGACTAGGGACCAATGGTGGTTTAGGTAACAAGGATGGTTGATTGTTGGGTGTTTGTGTATTGTGTGAAAGAGTACAGAGGTCAGCGACGTGGGTCTCCGGTGACGGTGGTGGAATGGATTGGAATGTAGAAGTCATCGGCGCGTCGGAGTAAATTACGAGTCCCACGGAGGAAACAAACGAGGTAGTTGCACCAAAAACATGTTGTTCAACCATAGGGAGAACATTTTCAGGTGCAGCAGGAGCCTTGGGATTGTAATAGGTGAGTTGGTCGACCTTGACCACGCATCCGTCATGAGGGAACATCATGGTACGAAAAACGGATGAGGCAACTGCCTGCATGGCATACATGTAGCTGCGACCAAGTAAGAGGTTATAGTCAAGTTGGGCATTGATGACCTCTATGTCAATGAGCACGGTTTTACCAGCCAATTGGATGAGGACATTAGTTAACAGACCTTGGAGTTGAGCCGAACGTCCGTCTTAAGCTCGCAATGCAGTCGTGGACTGCTGGAGAGTAGGGGATCCCAACTTCTGCCAAACGAATGTGGACATAACACATGTAGAGGCACCTTCATCAATAATGTACCGATGGATGACAAGATTCCGAACGGAAACAGAAACTTGGAATGCTAAAGTGGAAGGTAGGCGTGGTTCGGATTGGTCCAAATCGAATGCCATCAGTTGTGAATCATTGGGGTAAATAGCGCCAATGGCAGAGAGTAAAGTCTTGTGCTGTGAAGGACAGTTTTTTAAGACTTCTAAAGCAGATATGGCTGCGGGAGACTGTGCTAAGTCATCTACAATGCTATAATTCGACGCAGCACGAGCATTGGGGTTATTGTTGATGCGACGAAGTGGGAAGCGAGGTGCTTTAGACGCATCGTTGAGTGGAGCCGGAGGTATACATAACGTCTGATCCATGGGATGAACGTTAGTGTTCTTGTCGGCGGGAGGGGCTTTAGGGGTGGATCCATATTGGTTCCGGCGGGTTTGGAGGTTGGCATCTACGGATGACATCATTAACAAGTGGTGGGTATCTGAATCGAACATGGGTTGATCAGCAGCGGCATAAGTGATTTGTTGTTGTGGTGGTGCATTGCCCTGAGGGGGAGATAACGGCTGAGTGTTCACTATGCCTTGGGTTGGAAAGGGGTTTTGCAGCACCAAAGGTTGATGTTGAGGTGTTGGAGGGTTGGGTGGCACCTGAGGAGCCGCTTGCCCTTGACAATGGGCATCATCAGTCCAGAGTTTCCAAGCTCGCTCCAAATGTGGGCAAGCATGTGTGTAATGGCCATAGACCCCGCAAATAGAACAAGGATGGTTTGTTCTGAGGTTATTGTTTTTGGGCTACCTGGGATGACGATCTGGATTCTGGTTGGGAGGAGCAGCATTGTTGTTATTTGGAGGATTGGGAGGTGGTGGACCTTGATTATGCTGTTGATTGTTGCCGTGGTTATGTCCTCTTCCACAGTTTTTTTGTCCACCCTGGTTGCGTTGGTTGTTTTGATGTTGGGGCTGATTGTGTTGTATGTACACTTGCCCTTGAGCAGTGGGAGGATTTTGGTTTGCCGCAGGTGCGGGAGCAGGTTGCGATGGATAATAAGCTGGCGGGTGTTAACACCCAAAAAGTGTTCACTACTTCATCTACCTTATTACATGGCTCATTTGTCCATTTTCCTACCATATTTCCCTTAAAAACCCCAAAAATCCCACTAAAAAGCCTCCAAAAGGCCACAAAACCATCAAAAAAGCCTCAAAAAGGCTAAAAAACCCCTTTTTTCCTCCAAAAATATCCAAAATTCCTCTAAAAATAGCAAAAACCCTTTAAAAAGGGAATAAAAAATATAAAATAATGAGGAAAAGGAGGAAAACAAAAAAACTCTATACAGCTGCCCTAAACCATATGGTTCCCAAAACCATGGGCCAGCACTCCACCACCAAAAAACTATAAATAGGTGATGGAGCCCCTCATTCCAGATCCACAATCATAAGTACCCTTACTCTGCCAAAATCTCTCTTGAAACCCTAGCTCACCCTTGAGCTACTTTCACCTTGAGATCCCCTTTTGGCCCATTTCCACCATTGGAGAAAGAGAAGGAGCAAATTGGAGCTTGGAGCAACCCTCTTGGACATTGCAAGAGCTTCACCAACCTTCACATTGGAGGTAACATTAATACAAAAGCCATTCTTTAAATCTTGTTTTTATGTTTCATGCACATGTTTTAGAGTAATTTACATTTCTGTTTTAGCATAATAATTTCCATTTACTGAACTGCTACTAAGGAGTCCATTCTCCTTAGTAGGTGCTCATTTGCACAAGCTAGGGGTAAAACCCTAGCTAAAGTTTTGGCAACTCCCCTAGGTTTTGAATTTCTGGTTTTAGTTTAAAATTTTTTTAGTTTTCTGCAATAATTTTCTGTTTTTTCCTTTCGGCTGTCCCTTTCGGCCGCCGTAAACCGCGTCTTTTCCCTCTGCAGTCACGTCCCGACCGTGTCTTTCAGGCCTTTACCTGCGACCCAAACGCGGCTCTCAGACTGTTTCTGACGCCCTGCCGGTGGATTCAAGTCTATTACCTGCGATCCGACTGCGACTAATCAGCCTTTTTGCTGCGATCTGACTGCGCTTGTCGGCCATTTTCCCGCGTCCTGACTGTGGCTTTAAGATCCTTTGCTGCGTCCCGACTGCGCCTGTCACCCCTTTTCCCACGACTTGACTGCGTATTTTTCCCTGTTTCCTGCGGTTCGACTGCCTCTGTCGGCCAAAAAACTGCGACCTGTCCGTGTCTGTTTTCATTAAACCCGCGGTCCACCTGCTTAGATTCGCCCCAGACCCGCGGTTTGATTTCTGCATTTTTTCCCTGTTTTTGAACCCAGCCTGTTGATCTCTCTTTTACTTCCTGGGTAGACCCGGGCTTGCGGTAATCTTTTAGATCAACAAAACCCTTAGCTCACTGGCCCTTTCGGCAACAGGTCGCAGAAGCAACCTGAAGTCTCACCCGAAGTGATTCTAATGGGTGGCAGAAGACTCAAGTGTCTTCAACCGGGTTCTGAGGCATCCAGGGTGTTTAAACCCACCTTAACCCTTTCCTCATGAGCTGACTTATCTCATTCTATTACTCCGGCTACGCCTTTGACATACCGCATTACGCAGGGAATGCGATAAGTCTTCCCCCTATGTGATCCCGTCTAGCGATACCTAAGATATCGTAGGTGCGATATCTTCCCCTTCCTGTCCCCGTGGTACGCGATTCTTGACCACTTCCTAGATTAATATGTGGTCTCAGCTATTCTTATCCTATTACTGCAGTTAGTAATAACATTTAATCTCCAAGCATAACCCTTGCTAATGAACTTGACCCTTGATATCTCGCAACAATGTAACTGAGTAGAGTATTACTTTGAGTACTATCTAAGTAAACCATTCATGCATTATATTCAGTCCATACTCACACCTTATCCTCTGCTTAACAATTATCTAGTTCGCTAGACTTTTAGCTATGATTATCGCAATTGTTATACATCAATCAGAACTTAAACTGATGACCATATACATTACTTATAACAGAATGAAGCATTCGTGTATAATAAAGGCAAGTGAATGAGAGCAACAGCTACACAAATACAATAGTGCTACTTAGATAAGCACATTGTTACCCCCAGGGCGGGAACTACGTCCAAGGGGACTGTGGTTCTTGTTAACAATTCTTAAGAATAAACACAGTTCCTTCCCAGCTCTTTACAACACGGGTCTTCTGGGAAACTCCTCCTCAGTGGGAGCCCTTCTCTATAGACCTCTTTTCTCTTCCTGCCTTTTACAATGCACTCTCTTTCTCTCCCAATCCCTGCGGATTGCACAATCTCTCAATAGGTTGACCCTTGTTCTCTAAGGGATGTTCAGACTCTGTATCAACAAGAGACTTGACTACCCTCTACCTAATGGCTCTATCACTATGTGGCCAACCCCTTATCATATAAAAAGACTCCTATATATAGATGGCCCGAAGGTCTCATCACAGTTACAAAACTGTGGGCCTTATCCCAACAGTGACTCAACCCTAACCACTTACAGTCAACTGGCTGTACTTCCATAGCCGCCTCCTGTCTCGTCGCCGCTTCCTGCAGTCCTTAGTCTTTAATGCGTCGGCCCGTCGCTTCTTCTTGGTTCAAGCAACGCTGACTGTAGTCCTTCTTCTTAATGAGGGTAGCTGAACCCTCTCTTCATCTTCGGCGCCTTTATTACGGTGGTTGAGCTCTCCCTTCGGCCTCTTCTTTGTACTACATGCCTTGACTTTTCTGTACCTATCGCCGTGATTCCCGTCGGAATTTGCGCTACGGCGCTATCTTTGTCTTACCGCCAAAATTGGTACTTTCTCTCCAAAATTAGTTATCCTTCCCAAAATTAGCAGCTTCCTAAATGCTGCGGAAGTTCTCTCCAACAACTCCCCTAACACTTACTTGTGGCTCGTCCCCGAGCCACTCGCAACACCAGCCTGCTTCATCTGCCTAAGCTTATCCTTTGCTGCTCGTGAGATTGTTGCGAATTGTGCATTAAGTGCTTGAATACTTTCATCCATGTGTGTTACTTCTTCCTTCGCTGCGCTGAGCAGCTCAGCGGTTACCAAGGAGTCCTCTGTGCCCTCAATGACTTCTTTACTTGAGGTGAAGCTTTTCACCTTTTTCTCCAGTTCATCAACCAGATGTGCGACTTTGCTTTCATGCGGACTAACTTAGTTAGCCAGGTTGATCTGCTGTTCTCTGTACTTCTGCACCTGCTGTTGAAATTGTGTGATTTCGCCTTTCTTTCTTATCTTCGCAAGAGCACTCAAGCCCTTGTACTCTTCTTCAGCTCTCGATATCGCATCTTCACAGTGCTTAATGTGCTGATCGAGCTCGGCTTTCTGTGGGAGCTCCTCTAGCTCCAGCCATGTTTTTGATGCATCTTCTAGGATAGCCTCTGCTGCTTCCACTCGACAGTGCATCTGCGTCTGTACAATTCTGAAAGCTTGTACTCGTGCTTCTTGGATTTCCTCTGGAGTAGGCGGCTTATTCGCTTCCAGTGCAGCAATCCTTGCTTCGTATGCTTCCTCCATCTTTTTCTTCTCTTCATCTAGAGCCTTTGCTCTTTCCGCTATTTTTCTGATCTTTTGAGTTATTTCTAACTCAGGCCTGATATCGCACTGCGGAAGTTCTGCTGCGATATTCTTTAAAACAAGAGAGACATCCTGCTCTCGCTGAACATATTGTGTCAACTGGGCACTCTCTGCCTCATGCTGTGCGATGAGATGCACGTTGTCGTTAGATAGAAAAACATTTTGCTCATATGTGACTTGTTCTCTGTGCCTCAGCTCCGTGCCTATCTGCTAGAAAATTTCATACAACTGATCCACAGGTACTTCTGGTAGGTTCACCTCAAGAGGATGAACCATCTGGACTTCCATAGGTACAGGGAACTTAATGCTTCCCGGCGGTATACGAACAATGTTCGTGCGGCCCCTTGCAATACTTTCTTCTCTGGCCTGTGAAGGGGGCTGCGAACTTTCTGCGACTGTAGTTGGAGCTGGCTGAATCTGCATGGAAGCAGTCTTCTCAGTTATTGCCTTCAACTCTCGCAATTTCTTGTCAAGGCTAATGCGCATAAGATCCTGCGATGACTGAATCGTAGCGAATTTATCCCGCATCTTCTCCTGTATTCGGCTGGCGATGAGATCATACTCATCCTCTGTCATGATTGGTGCCTGCGGTTCGTCGAAAGTAACCGCCTTTGTTCTCTTCTTCTTTGCTCGCAGTGGAGAAGGGCCTTCAGTAACCTTTCTCTTAGAACCTATTGGTTCTTTCACCTTATCTTTAGGATCTACCTCCAGAACATCTTCTGGATCCTCAGCTGGGGGATCAACTGGAACTAGGCCAGAGGATAGATCATCATACATCTGTTTCATGTCTTCATCAAAACAATTCTTAATGGTATCTTCAACCTACTGGACTTCCATGCGATATGGGCCGGGGGCCCATTCCTTATGTTTCCGGAATCCTTTGGGTCTGATATAGGTTTTATCCCTGTCGACTTTAAATTCCAGCTTGGACTGATAAAGATCAACGACCGGCGAGTCGACACGCGGAATCGTTGCGACGGATTCAAGCAATAGCGTATAGTAGTCATGGAATACCATTGCGTTATTCTTGTGCTTCTCTGGGTGACTACTCGCCCAAAGATTTGAGTACCTCGAGCCTCTGCACGCCCCTGGTGCTAGTTGTGGAAACTGCGAATTGGGCGGCTCTTTCCATCCAATGAAAGCCATAAGGATCAGCAGCCACGAGAAGTGGAAGCTGTGAAGTGGATCCTGCTGCGCCTGCGCACAGTCTTGAAAGAAACTATTCAGCAAAAATAAACTCCAGTTGTAAGGTTTACCTTTTATAACTTCGATCGCTAGGCGGATGACTGAGCCTGTGACCTCCTTCGGCCTCACCTTGAGGAGGAGTTTTCCGGCCAACAGACTAACAGTGAACCGCAAAGCGTCATCCTGTATTGAGTTGACATCGTAGGCGCGACCTCCTCTTTACAGCTTATACTCCGCAACCTGCTTGGTTGAGAGCCTGGTATCCTTTGTGGCGCCATCAATATTTATCTGTGGGTCGAAGCCAGTCTTCGACAGACCGGTAATGCGGTGAATAAGGTCGACATTAACATCTATCCGGTTACCCAACCATAAGTAACCACCATGCACACATGAAAGTAGCATCCGCACCACAACATTTACCTCCGAGCCCCGTCCAAAGTGTGGAATCTCCAGGAGGTTGAGCAGTCCCGACGGTGCTAAATGGCTTACATGGTCCATGGGGATGAACTCATCGCGCTCTGTCCTTGGGTTCCTCTGAATCGTCATATAACGATCGCGGCGGAATTGTGGGTACAGCTTATAATCCCTCAGATTGTAATCAGCAAACTTAACAGCATGCATATTCCCCCACAGGTTACCTTCTTCCTTCACTCGGTTATCCAGTGGTGGGAGTACGAGTTCATATTTAAAGTCTCTTGGAAGGACAATTGCTGGTGCATTTTCTGTTCTTGGTGGGAAGTATACAGTAGCGACTGTGACTTCTTCCGGAAGTTCCTGCTCCGGTTCTTCTGACTCTGTGCTACTCGGGGTCTCGCTACGTTCCATATTAGCTAAGGTTCTCGGCGACTGGCGTGTGGATGGAGAACCAGCAGCAATTTTCTTTCCTTTCTTCGCCACAACTGAAGTCATAGCACACTCAATTCCACCCCTTTGGAATCTCTGCAACACGTCTTCGAGAGGCTCGTCTGGCGCGAGGAACCTTCCCCTGTGGTACTCTGGACTTCCTATGATTGCTAATCTGATGCAAATCAGAGTCTGCAACTGTTTTTGGTTTCCCTGCTCAGAACTCTGCTAAGAATACGCTTGGCTCGGCTCAATTGCGCTCAACTCTTTTGGTGAAAATGACCAAGTAGCCCCGTGCTTTGAATAAGACGTATATTTATCATAAGGCGGAATTTCAAATGGCAATGGACCAGTAAACTAGACCTGTTGGCGGCATTTAATGCGTAGACAAGACAGCACCCCGTGCCCATTTATTGAAAACGCCGTTTGAAATTTTGCTGGGAAACTGTGCGCCGGAGTGGTGTCGCATCGGATTTTCCAAATCTAGAAGAATCACCGTACTGCTGCCAAATCTTAGTACAACAGATACTTGTCAGCAGTGCAGTTAATGCTTGTCAGAAGGCGAAGTGACTAGCCCTCTGATCAGTTCAAAATTTGGTATCGCATCAATCTGTTTTCTGTCCTCTGCGATACTATATCGCATCGTCTGGAAATGGAAAGTGCCAAAAACTCGCCTCATCTCAAAATTATCGCAACAACCAGGAAAGCTGGCTGCGAATTCTTACCTCAAGTGTTTCCCGGTGTAGACTCCTTAAGGTGCGATGCTTCATTTCAACTACACTGAGCATCTGCACCATTTGCTTCCTTTCTGGGCTAGGGCTAGGAGGTGGCATGGCCTTCGCGATACAGCTTAAGCCTACTGCCATTGATCAAGGTAGGAAGAAACTCCCCACTCATAGTACGAAGCTGGATAGCACCTCCATCTGTTATTTGCTGGATTTGATATGGTCCTAACCAATGAGTTTTGAATTTTCCAGGGAACTTTATAAACTTACTATCATAAAGGAGTACCAAGTCTCCAAGCTGAAAGGTTTTGTTCTTGATATGCCTATCATGCCAAGCTTTTTCTCGTGCTTTCTGCACTTTTTGATGGAATCCTGCGATAAATCTGTCTTCCTCCAGATTGAGCAGCTGTGCTAATCTCTCCTCTAAAGTATCAGAATCAGCCATCTCTGTAAGCTGAGCAATCCTTAGACTGGGTAAGATGTATTCCATAGGCATAACAGCCTCTTGTCCATATACCAAGCTGAAAGGTGTGTGCCCTGTTAATTTCTTGCACGTGGTCCTGTAAGCCCATAATACAGCATTAACTCTAAGGTCCCAATCATCCCTTTGACTGTTACAAATCTTTGTAAGAGCATGTTCTAATATCTTATTGAAAGCCTCCACCGTACCATTTGCTTGAGGGTGGTAAGGTGTACTCTTATGGTGCTGGATTTCAAATTCCTCTGTCAAGGCTTCTATGGTGCTATTCAAAAAATGTGTGCCTTGATCACTCATCAAAGTCACTGGACATCCAAATCTAGTGATGATGTTTTCAAAAATAAATTGTGCTGCTGTAGTGGCTTCACAATTCCTGACTGGTTTTGCCTCAGCCCACCTGGTGAGGTATTCTGTTGCTGTAATGATATATCTCGCACCAGTTCGTTTTCTTGGGGGATTAATAGGACCCACGAAGTCTATAGCCCACTTATCAAATGCGCGTAGCATTATCTGTGGTCGCAACGGCATTTCATCTCTTCTGGAGGGCTTTCCTGTCCTCTGGCAGATATCGCATGATCTGCAAAACTCTTTACTGTCTTTATGTAATGTAGGCCACCATAGTCCGGCTGTTAGGATCTTCTGAGCGGTAGGCTTCCCTGCGAAATGGCCTCCTGCGATGCCCGAATGTGCTTCCTTAAGAATGGTCTGTTTCTCGTGGGGCATAACGCATCTGCGCAAGATTTCATCTGGGCCCAACTTATAGAGGTGTCCTGCAATCAGGGTGAAGTCTGCCGCTTTCATCACTAATTGTTTCTTTTGTTGCTTGGTAAACTCAGGCGGTGCCCACCCTGTAGTGAGAAATTGAATTATGTCTCCATAATATTCGTCTGCGACCTGAATGGAGAACAATTGCGCATCAGGCAAATTGTCCTCTAAGTTACTTGGTTCTTCGCCTGAGTCTATCCTTGACAGGTGATCCGGTCCTGCATTTAGTCTTCCTGGTTTAACAATGATTTCGAAATCATATTCCTGGAACAACAATAGCCATCTGCATATTCTTCCCCCTAACACTGGCTTATTGACCAAGTACTTTAATGCAGAATGGTCGGTGAACATCTTGAACGGGGCACCCAGCAGGTAGTGCCGAAATTTCTGTAACGCATACACCATTGCTAACCCTTCTCTCTCTGTGGTGGTGTAATTCTTCTCAGCTGTCAATAATCTCCTGCTCGAATATGCGATAGGGTGATCAATACCCCCTTCGCCTGGTTGCGTGAGAATAATGCCGAGTGCGATGCCAGATGCATCCACATGAACATGAAAAGGTTTGTTCCAATCTGGAAATACCAGAATAGGTGTTGTAACCATTTTTTCTTTTAGAGTGTCAAGACTCTTCTGACATTCCTCGTTCCACTGAAATATGATATCCTTTTTCAATAATTTCTCCATTGGTGCGGTAATCTTGGCATAACCTTTGATAAACTTTCTGTAATACCCGGTATGACCGAGTGTAGTTCTCAGCTGCTTTACTGAGTTAGGTGCTGGTAAATTGACAATGATGGCGATCTTCGCAGGATCTACCATCAAGCCTTGTCTGCACACAATGTGACCCAACAACGTACCAAAAGGCGCACAAAATATACATTTTTTTAAGTTAAGGGAAATCTGGTGCTGTCTACATTTTTCAAACATTAATCTCAAATTCCCTATGTGCTTCTTGACTAGTCCAAATACAGTCCAATCATCAAAATAAACTTCTAGAAATTGATGGATGTATTCCTTAAAGGCAGCAACAACTACTCTAGAGAAAATTGCTGGGGCATTCTTAAGACCAAAGGGCATTACCGTATACTGAAAGGAGCCCCATTCTGTCGCAAATGTGGTCTTGTGCCTGTCGTCTGGATGGATTCTTATCTGGTGGTAGCCTGAAAAGCCATCAGTAAATGAATAGATTTCTTGTCCTCCAACATTGTCTAAGACTTCATCAGTGAATGGTGTTGGAAATGGGTCATGCAGCGATGCATCATTCAGTTTGCGCAAGTCGACACAGATCCTGATGTCTCCTTTTGTTTTCTTTTCTTGTACTACCATGGGACTAACCCACTCACTTTCTTCAACAGGCTCAATGATGCCTGCTGCTAGCATCTTATCAATTTCCTCTTTTACTTTTGCTTTATACCGCGGGTTCAACCTGTATGGACGTTGCTTAACTGGCTTAGCATCCTCCTTAAGCGGTATTCTCATGACTCCTAAGTCACCCACTATTCCCTTCATTTCTGTAAAGTTGGTAGGAAATAGGTCCTGATATTCGTGTAATAGGTCTGTGATTTGGCCAATTGTCTCATCATCCCAATAATCTCCAATAGAGGCAAACTCAGGGTCTGTTTCTGTGCCAATATTGCTCTTTTTAATCTTGAGTGGTTCTGTTACAGCTGGGATTTCTAAGTGTGGACCTTCAACTTCACGCGTACCTTCTGTTTCTGCGATATTGATACTGCTGTTAGCACTTAGATTTTATTCCGGTTGTAAGAAAATAAGACCTAAGGTAACCTATTTCAAACCAATCTTTAGGTAGAAGAACTAGCCATTTTCTCTACCAGAGAGGGCTCTCTCAGGATATATATATGAAGGCTAAAATATATAAAGGTTTCCTTAAAACTTCTCAAAAGATATTTTCTGGTCGAAAAGGTAAACAAGAAACATTGGGCATGGAGTCAAAGCTTTCAGAATGTATAATAAACCAGCAAGAGATATTCACCATAAAGATTTTCACAGAGGCAAGATAGTAATCATGTTACAGTCAATTTGATTTTTCAGGCGACATAGAAAGAAGTAAAGACATTCCATCAACAACAGGTATCTATCTAGGATAAATCTATTGTCGACTTTGGAGAATAAAATGGATATTTAAATGCAGATAAAATGAGGCATAACCAGTATGAATCTCAAGTTATTTCAAATGCTCATTTAAATATAGAAGAAAAACACCATGGGAGATATAACGAAGAAGATAACATGCACATATAAAGATAAAGAAAATAACGGACTGCAAGACTGATTAACTCATGAATCTCTGTATCAAAGGATAGGTATCATCACTGTACTGCCTTTATTTCAAAAATAAACTTCAAAACATACTTGTTTCTCAAAAATTTTCCAACCCTTTCAACAATGACCTCCATTGTCTTTTATACAAAATTTTCAGAAGAAGCTCCACATAACTGCTTCTTCTAACTAATAATTAAAAATATTTAACTAAAAATAACTGTCTTCGAGTAACCCATAACTGTCTTTCAAATAATATTACAAATTTAAAATAAAAATTCTTTTTGCCACTTGGCAAGATTTTTGGATATCATCATTTTTGCCACATGGCAAGAATTTCAAAGGCATTTAAGTATGAACAGAATATCTGGTCTTCCCGTACTTCTCTACATAACTCCATTGGTCAGCCGTGGGTAGGTCATAACTGGTCATTTCTTTCACCAAGACTCGCATCTCGATATGACCTGCATAAGAAATAGGAAGAAGGTTTGCGCAAGTTGAAATCAACATATTTAAAATTTCAAATTCCCCTGACATTTTCTCCATTAAGATTTTTCCTGTGAGCATGTGATCTATCTGCTGGAATTTTCGGTGATCCATCCTGATATCAAACAATAATCTTTTATAATCATTCTGAGGAATTAATTCATTATCTTCGTTCCAGAAAGATGGGAATCCCTTGTTCACTAACTTATCAAATTGCTTTTTAAACTGGATTACTTCTTTCCTTATTTCTCCTGCTTTGGCCTCGATGTTTTCGATATGGGAGTATTTGCCCAAGATTCTTCTGGCCCAAGTGATGACAGAAATTCTGTTAGTTATACTCATGGTTGTTAGGTCTGCCTCGGATAGACTGTTTAAAAATGTAATTGCTCTCTGGGCGATTTCTTTAGGCTTTCTGTTTAGGCTTTCCTTGACTGCCTGGCAACTGTTGAAGGCATCTTTAGCTACTTTTTCCTTAACTCTTATATAATCCAGATACGGCCTAAGTTTTTCAACTTCTTTAATGATCTGGTCCCATACCATATGTTTACATCCCTGCATGGCAGCTTGTCCTGTTGCATGAGCAGCCAATCCTTTATTATTACTGCTCAATTCCTGATTTTTTGCCTGCAAGGTTTTTATTTCTTTTTCTTTTGCTTCATTTTCTTCTTTTAATTTCTGTATTTCGGCCTTCAACAATTTAATTTCATTATCTTTTAAACTTATTTGAGACATTGCCTGCAAAATCCCATCTACATCATTCTTATCTTCTTCGGGGCCTGCCTGTACTTGCTGTTGACTGTTTTCTGCTAGTTGTTTTCTCACTATTGCCAATTGTTCTTCCAAAAGGAACCTTTCTTTTTCCCAGTAGTCCTTTTCATCTGACAGCTTTAACCATTTAGCTGTGACATCATTGACTTCGTTAGCTAACTCTTCTTTCTCTTTTTCTAATATAGTCAATTCTGCACCTTGAATGAGTATAGCATCTGGGATTTTTAACTTTCGTCTCAATGTTAAAATCATTTCTTCCTTCTCCTGTAACAGTTTGGTAGCTGCAGCTCCATCTTTATTAATTAAGTCCATTTGCAGCTTCTTAATTTGATGTTGTCGAGACTTATTCTCTGCCTTTTCTTGCCTCAACTGATTATTTAATTTTTCTACTGAATTTTTTAGTTTGTTTGCTCTCAATGTGGCCCCCAAATAGTCTGAGTATATAACCTCTCCAGCTTGTCTATGTAACAAAATTTTGTCAGGGGCATTTATCTTCGACAAATCTACACTCATCTCTGAGATCTTGTCTTTGGTCACAACTGAAAATTTTAAAGAATTTTCTTTGATGTTCCTGCTGGTGAACAAGCTCACTTCATTGTTTGATATATTCCTGACCTTTGGAAACAATAAACTTGTTTGTTTCGCAGATTCCTGTTTGTTTTTACTATGTTCATTAAATACATCCATGAAATTTTTAGGTCTATTTACATCATCCTCCACAGGGGTTTCTTCAATTTTGTATTCTCTCACTGTAACCTCTGGTATTTTATTTTCTGTAGTTTCTGCTTCTTCTGAAATGCTTGTCAATTCCTGTGACTCATCAGTCTTCAATCGTTTTCCTTTTTCTGTCTCTTCATCGTCAATAATCATAATGTCCTGTATAGGTCTTTTGGACCCCACTAATGCAGTATTGATTTCGCTTTCTGTTTCTGCCATTGCTTCCTCCAATGACCTTTCTATGTCGGCCTTGTCTGGGATAATTTCTTCTTTGTATTCGAGCCAGTTGGCTCTGTCTGCCATCCCTTCAACAGTTTGATGATTCAGAGCCTTAATACGGTGTTCAACTCTTCTTTTGGATATGATATTTAATGGGTCATATTCCAATGCTGCATCTGTCTCGAAATTCATGTCTTTTAACAATTTTTCTATATATACAGCAGCGTTCTTATTCTTTATTGTAAACGGACCTAATGTGAAAGGGTACTTAATGTCCGTTGCTTGTCTGTGGACCAAAAAATTGTTATCTTCTACAATCAATTTCTGTCTCAAAAACTCCAAGGCAAAAATCCTCAAGGTGAGGAATGCTGGTAGCACATAGGGTTTATGCTTGAACCCATACAATCTGATCACTGTACTATCTTTTGATAAAAACCAGTCTCCTGTAGCATATTCTGTATTCAGTTGCATTGATACCTGCATTTCCGGCAATACTCTAGGCAGACTTTTTCCGAAAATCATCTTAAAGATCGTTGAGAGCATGTAATTGACGAAATTGAAAATATTGTTTTCCAGTGGAGTTGCAAAAACGATCTCTGGGAACTGTAATTCTTCTTGGCTGGATACCATAATCATTTTCATTAAAAATGCTTGAAACCTGAAATGTCTGTGTGTGGAAAAATTGACCATCTGGTCATGCATCCTTTCGGCTATGAAAGCTTCAAAATTTAGTCGGGGAATTTGACTTTCGTCAATTCCCGACTGGACTATACTTATTCTGTACAATAAACTCAATTGGAACTCAGTTATATACAAATCCGAATCTAACCCTAAAATTACGGCTAACAGTGTCAAGACCAATTGGGTATTCTCATTAAAAAGGTTGATATCTAAAGGGTAAGGGAGTTCAGAAAGGCTAGTTTCTGGTCTGAGACACGTTGACAGAAACACTTCCCTATCACTTTGAGAGGCATGGTGAAAATTTTCAATAATTGATACATCAGAGAAAACTTCAGGGTCGAGGGTTTTGGGCAAATCTATTTCTAGGGCTCTAATCACTTCGGCTGGTTCAATTTTACAGATGGCTCTAGTTTTTTGACTGTTTAAAACAACCTTTTCTTCCCGTGAATAGTTTTCAGCACACCAGGAGACGAATTCTGGGAAAGCAGGAAATTGATCAGGGCAAAAAGCTATTAAAGATGACTGGTGAACTCTATGAGGGTCTATACCCTCTTTTAACAGCTCAGATAACTTCACTTTTACATCGGAAACTGGGAATCTAATAAAGGTATCGAAGACGTCTTCATCTCTGTCTTCTAGGGAATCTTTCGACCTACAAACGTCTATATCTTGTACAGTCTCCATCTAAATGCTTCTTTTAAACAAATTTCCGTTTAAAGAGAGTGACAGGTCACCAGACCCTACCTGTAATTGCTTGCTTTTCGCCTTCTGTCGCAATCGCCGGCTTCCACCAGTCTTCGGAGCTCTCCAGGATAACGACACATACAAAATGCCGTTATGTGGAGCCCTTTCTTTTTATATAAGCCTTTTTAGACTAACCTCCTTGCACCTTTACGAACGTGGTTCGTTTTCATCCGTTGATCTTTGAACCATCATTTTGAACCGTCAGATCTTGTCCATCTTCATTGCACCGGCGGTATCCGCGATCGAAAAGGTGGTTTCCTTTTCCGGTTTGGTATCCGCGCGGATGCATCATCTGCTGACACCTGTCTAGGCGGTTTATTCTCCGCGACCGCTTTCCTTTATATCCTGTGCGCATGTTCCTGGCCGCGGATGAAATGCTGGCCGTTGATTTGATTGAAACATGTATTGGCCTTCCGATCCCTGCAAAGTATAGTGCCACGTGCCACGGTCTCATCAATCCATTCCTCGCTCGCCACCTGTTAGGTCCCACCTTGCCACGTAAGAGATCTTTCCACCTTTCTGTAATAGGTGGTTCCGCGCGGTGTTATGGTGGTTTCTGATACCACTTTCTCCAAGCGCGGATGAATGAATGTGGGACACGTGCCTTGGTGGTATTATGTCCGCTACCACCCTCCATCGTTTGTTGGCGATCACTTTGGCGACGCGGGGTTAATATGAACCGTTGATTTGGATCTAGGCTATCTCCGCCGACGAAACCTGACCGGAGCTTAACCTTTATATTATATTTTGCTAGCGGACTTTATATATATGGGTTTTTCTCTTATATTTTTTATATAAAAGACCTTCAACTTAACCCTTTTAGTGATGATTCTTTCTCTTAGGGTCTTTTTAGCAAAAATTTCAATTTTCTTCAGACCTGGTGTCAACAACTGGCTCCATCTGGGGATGCTATCCTCCCTGCGAGGTAGCAAAGAACATCGTAGACCAAGTGCCTGATCCATTGGTCCAAATTCAAATTTCAATTTTTTTTTTTTTTTTTTTTTTTTTTTTTTTTTTTTTTATATTTACACTGTACAAGAACTTTCTTCCACTTCCATCTGTTAGGACAAATAATGTTTGAGATGTCTCCCATTTACTGGCCCTCCAGGACAAAATTCTCCATTGCAATTTTTTAGGATAAAAGCATTTTCTCCTTGGCATCCTGAAATAATATATGGACCTTTCCATAAATGTTCAAACTTTCCATGGTGCTCTTCTTTCCTGGAATCCCATTTCAAAACCAAATCATTTGTTTGAAAATCTCTTTCCTTAACTTTTCTGTCAAAAGTCTTTTTCATTTTTTCTTGATGTATTTGGGTCTTGTTATATGCTTTTTCTCTGACTTCGTGCAATTCTATCATTTGATTTATTCTTCTTTGCATATGATTTGGTTCTTCATCAACTTCTTGTAACAGTTTCATGACTGGCAATCCTAAAGAGACAGGAAAAACTACTTCTGTACCATATACCAACTGAAAAGGAGAAGTACCAATTGCTCTTTTTGTACTGATTCTGTCTGCCCATAGAGCATATTTCAGTTTGGTGTGCCAAGCCCTCTTATTATCCTCTAACAACTTCTTTATGATTCTCACCAAACTTTTATTTGAAGATTCGGCTAATCCATTTCCTTGTGGATAATAAGCTGTTGAATGATTCAGATGTATATGATATTTATGACAGAAATTTATCATCTTTTTTGACTTGAATGCTGGGGCATTATCTGTAACTATCCTTTTAGGGCAACCAAACCTGGACAAAATATTTTCTTCCAAAAAGTTCATAATCACCGTCTCTGTAGCATTTCTGGTTGGTATGGCCTCAATCCATTTTGTGAAATAATCAGTAGCAGTCAAAATCCACTTGTGTTGTCCTGAAGAATTCGGGTTAATTTCACCAATAAAATCTAACCCCCACTGTTGGAACGGTGCTTCAACTGAAATGGGTTTCAGTGGAAATGGTAATAATTCTCTTTTTCCATCGAAAATTTGACATTCATGACATTTAGTTATTTCTTTATACACATCGGAATACATGCTAGGCCAGTAAAAACCAGCTCTAAGAATTTTGTTCACTGTAGCCTTCCATGAATGATGTCCTCCACACATACCTTTATGAAATTCCACCATAATATGCTGTGCCTCATTCTCTAAAAGACAATTTAACAATATTCCTCCTGGATCTTTCCAAAACAAATTTCCATTTAATATGCAAAACTTTGCAGCTTTCAGTTTTACTGACCTGGCCCTTGTTTTTTCCATGTCTGCAGGTGCTTGGAGATTCTGTAAGACATATACAATATCTGAGTACCAGGGAGATAAAGAAAAATCTTCAATTATTGGTGACTTTGGAACATCCTCGGATGAAGTTTCAGCCATAAAATTTATACTGAGGGAATCCAAATTTGTTTCTGTCATCATCTTAGCTAAACCTTGACCTTTTATTAATTTGGTGGGTTTAATGTCCAGGTCATATTCTAGCAATACTGCTATCCATTTTGCTCTTTTCCCTTCAGGATCAGGTTGTGTAAGAATATCTTTTACTGCTGATGATGGAACATGAGCTATTGTATGAGAATGCAAAATATATATTCTGAAATCCTTCAATGCTTTCACCAAAGCATAAGCTTGTTTTTCCATGATGTTGTATTTTAATTCTGCATCTCTCAGAATTTTACTAAAAAATGCAATAGGCTGTTCTATACCTTCTTGATTCTTCTGCAACAGTACTCCAGCCACTGTGTGTTCCGATGCATATGTGAACATAATGAAATCCCTTGTATAATCTGGACTAATTAATACCGGTGCTTCGGTCAATGCTTTCTTGATGTTGTCAAAGGATTTTCTTGCTTCTTCATTCCATTTAATTTCTCTATCTTTTCTCAACATTTCAGTTATATTTCTCAAAATTTCAGCAAAACTAGGAATGAACCTCCTCAACCAATTTACCCTTCCTATGAATGATTGAATCTCTTTCTTACTTCTAGGAATTCCCACCTTTTGTATTGCAGATACTCTCTCTGGATCAATCTTAATTCCTTCTTTGGATATGATGTGTCCCAATAACCTTCCTTCTTCCATGCAGAAATGCAATTTCTTTGGATTTAATGAAATTCCAAACTTTCTACATTTTATGAAGACTCTTTCCAAATGTTTCCAGTGATCAGCAGCGTTCTTTGAATAAACAGTGATATCATCCATGTATACCACCACAATTTTGTCCCTTTCGTCTGCAAATGCAATATCCATAGCTCTCTGAAATGTTGCTCCTGCATTCATTAGACCAAATGGCATTTTGGCGTACATAAACGTTCCCCAAGGTGTAGTAAAAGCAGTTTTTTCTTGATCTTCCGGGTGAACTTTGATTTGATTATAACCTGAAAAACCATCTAGCATGGAAATTCTCTCAGCTCCCACAACTTGTTGTAAAACCTGGTCCATTTTAGGGAGTGGATAATTATCTTTCAACGAAGCTCTGTTCAAGTTTCTAAAATCCACGCACAGCCTTATTTCTCCATTCTTTTTCCTCACAGGTACTAAATTTGCTAACCACTTGGAAAACCTCAGAGACACAATTATCTTAGCATCAAACAACTTCCTCACCTCTTTTTCTATCACTGGCAGTAGCTTGGGATTTATTCTTCTCAACTTTTGCTTAAAAGGCTTTTCACCTGGTTTAATTGGAATTGTATGTTGTATAACAGAAATATCATATTCCTTTAAATCCTCATAGCTCCAAGCAAAAACATCTGAAAACCTTTTCATTACTTCCACACTTTTATCTTCTTCTTTTCTTGGTAACTTCTTTGAAAGTTTTACTAATTTAGGATCTTTTTCAGAACCCAGATTATAATCCTTCACATCTTCAAGCTTTGGTTCAATCTTTGGATTCTTTACTACATCATTTTTATCAAATAACTTTTCTAAAGGAATTAAACCTCTAGGGATAACATTATTTTTCAGTTGAATAATATCCTTACCTCCGATCTTCTGTTTGAATTTTTCGGCTTCCTCCGGAGAATCCACTTCGTCTGGACCCATCTCATCACCTTCTGCATCAATAGATCTGTAATGGAACTCATCTGTCATTTCCAAAAAGCGTTTGATCTGTTGGTCATCTTCAAAGACCTGCCAATGCTTGACATTGTCTGGAATAGATGGTCTATGTATGACTTCGATATTATATTCCTTTTTAGAAAAGGCGGGGGTTTTGAATGCAGCTCCAGCAGTGGCTAAAGAATCTGCTACAGTGTTGCTAACTCGGGGAATTGAAATAACATCATGTTCATCAAAGAAGTTTTCCAATAAATCCCACACTTCATTCCTATAGGACCTCATTTTCGGGTGTTTGGTTTGATAAATAGCTTTTATTTGATTTATAACCAATTCGGAATCTCCAAATACCTCAATCTTTTTTGCTTTCAATTCTTTCAACACATTCAATCCCAGAATTAAGGCCTCATACTCTGCAACATTGTTGGTACATTCAAAATTCAATTGGTAAGAAAACATTAGAAATTCTCTGTCAGGTGTAATTATCCATACTCCTGCTCCAGCTCCTTCTCTGCTTCTAGCTCCATCAAAGTGCATTGTCCAAGTACCTTCTTTTCTGATCTTTTCCCTCAACAATTTTTCCTCCTTATTTTCTTTAGGTTCAAATAAATCAATCTTCTCTTTAGATTCAACATCATTGTACAAAATGCAGGACCCCAGATCGGTGTCTAAAGCATAAATGGCATGTTTCTCAGGTTCTTTTAAATCACTTACCAAATAAGAAGCTCTCTTTTCAGTATACAATCTTCTGTGTACTCCCAACACTGGAATAGTAGCGAAGGACATATCCATTTGTAGAGTTCCCTTTAACTTTGAAGCCCACGACCTAGACAATAACATACCAAACTTTGCAGGGATATCAGCAACTACCACATCCATGAGAATACCTTTGGCTGGTATTTTACTGAGATTGACTGTCAAATCTTTAATCAACCCTAAACATTTAACTTTCCTTGAATCAAAAGAGAATAAGTCATCATATGGTCTTGTGATCTCCAATCCTAGAGAATCTACTACAAGTTTAGGCATCAAATTATGAGAAGCTCCGGAATCCAACATACAGTTATGTACCACTTTATCATGAATATCCAAATTCACATAGAAAGGAGAAACTTCTTCCAAACTATTGTCTTCCATTCTTGATCCTAAACAGATATTAGGATTATCATCATCTAACTCCAAAGTGTCTACTTCCACCCGATTTTCTACCTGCATCATCTTGAAAATTTGTTCCTTGTATTCCTTGTTCTTCAGTATTTCATTAAAGGGTACTGAAATCTTGACTTTTGACATTTCATTCTGTATGTTGAAAGGAATCAAACTTTTATCATTTTCTTTCATTGGATCTTTCTTGATATCTGGAATCATCTTGAGTATATCTTCATTTCTCTTAGTTTGTGGTTCAGACTGACTTGTAGAAGCTTTATCAACATTTCTTTTTGACTTGCCTATTGGTTCTTTCCCTTTGTCAATTACAACATCTCGGTTCCTCAGATTCATCTTTCTTTGAAGATCATTTATGGCATTTTGATAACCAATCTGGTATTGATCACTCCCCATCTCCAAACTACAACATTCTCCTTCTGCCATGAACATATCATGCTCCTGTTTAGTCAAATATACTTCTGGATCAGAACTACCACAATGGTGAATATCTCCTTCAGGCATTTCGGCTTCAGCTTCTCCAGCAATATAATTTTCAGGAAAAGGAGGTCGGATCTGATCCTCTTCTGCATTCCTTGGGTTTGGCTGTCCTCTCGGTCTTACAGCTGGAACAAAAGGTCTTCTGAAGTTAGGGTTTCTGATTTGAGGTTCTGCTGGTTCTTTATTTGGAGTTTTATTGTCCACTACTAATCTTTCTAGCAATTTTTCCATAGTTTTCATCATCGCTTCAAACTTTATATCAGTAGAGGAAGAAGAAACAGAAGAAGAAGCCACATTTTGATTATCTTCTCTAATTTTCTTTCTATCCATATCTCTATGTCTCATTTTTCCAGAAGCCATCATATTAGCCTCAACTTCTACTGCATCTTTCATCATTATTGCCAAAGTAGTAGATCTTCTTTCTCTTAATGTGCATGAAAAATCACCTTCAAAAGCATCAGCATAATGTAACTTGGCTGCTCCTACTGGAGGTTTTATATCTGTAGGGATTGAATTGTAGATTTTCATAAATCTAGCAGAAAACTCCTGAACTGACTCAAACCCTCCCTTTTTCAAATTGTTGTATTGGGTCAATACCTGTGAAGGATTCTTCTGATCTTCCCATCTTTCAAGAAAAAGGGTTGTAAAGTCATCATAATTTGCAATAGATCCAGCTGCCAAAGCTCTAAACCATTTTTTCACTTCACCTCTCAAACTTTGAGCAAACAACCTCATTTTAGCATCATCAAAATCTACTTCTTCTAAATCAATAAAATCGCTGAAATTATCAACATGTTGTTGTGCTGTATAATTTCCCTCATTATCAAAAGTAAAGATCCTCTGTGCATAATTTTGAGGCAAATCATGTAAAACTGCTGGCAAAACCAAAGGAGCAAATCTGGCAGCCATGGGCGGTGGGTTATAAGGTGCAACTACAATCGCCTGTTGTCTATTACCCGGTACAGGTATTCTTTGGGCTTTGGATATTTCAGGTGCTTTCCTCTCAGACCTTTGCAAATTTTCCCAAACAGATTTTAAAGAATAGTCCCACAAACTTTGTGGATCAACTTTTGTTTCTCTCAAATCAGAATCTGACTTAGTTCTAAACAAAATTTTTTCACTAGAACCAATATTTTCTTCCTCAGACAAATGTTCTTGCAAAGAAGGAAATATATTTGAAAACTGGGAAATACCTTCTTTCGTCTTGCCTTTGATTTTCTCCGTCTTGAGGAGTTTTTCTGGATTATCGACGCCCGAAAAGAACTGCGAACCGGGATTCCTTCTTGTAGCCACAATGTCTTTCTCAACTTAATCTCAAAACTTCTAAAAACTGTCACAAGTGAAGTCGCCAGGGCAATATCTACAACCAACTTGTTTCAAACTTCCTTGCCCAAGAAATTTGAGCTTTCTTTGTCGTTTCTCCCAGGGAAAATTTCACTTTCGTTCCCCGGCAACGGCGCCAAAATGTTAGCACTTAGATTTTATTCCGGTTGTAAGAAAATAAGACCTAAGGTAACCTATTTCAAACCAATCTTTAGGTAGAAGAACTAGCCATTTTCTCTACCAGAGAGGGCTCTCTCAGGATATATATATGAA
This sequence comes from Larix kaempferi, assembly GCA_027924585.1. NCBI lineage: Eukaryota > Viridiplantae > Streptophyta > Pinopsida > Pinales > Pinaceae > Larix > Larix kaempferi. The sequence goes on from BSBM01000096.1 coordinate 32,788,020, forward strand.
GGCTAAAATATATAAAGGTTTCCTTAAAACTTCTCAAAAGATATTTTCTGGTCGAAAAGGTAAACAAGAAACATTGGGCATGGAGTCAAAGCTTTCAGAATGTATAATAAACCAGCAAGAGATATTCACCATAAAGATTTTCACAGAGGCAAGATAGTAATCATGTTACAGTCAATTTGATTTTTCAGGCGACATAGAAAGAAGTAAAGACATTCCATCAACAACAGGTATCTATCTAGGATAAATCTATTGTCGACTTTGGAGAATAAAATGGATATTTAAATGCAGATAAAATGAGGCATAACCAGTATGAATCTCAAGTTATTTCAAATGCTCATTTAAATATAGAAGAAAAACACCATGGGAGATATAACGAAGAAGATAACATGCACATATAAAGATAAAGAAAATAACGGACTGCAAGACTGATTAACTCATGAATCTCTGTATCAAAGGATAGGTATCATCACTGTACTGCCTTTATTTCAAAAATAAACTTCAAAACATACTTGTTTCTCAAAAATTTTCCAACCCTTTCAACAATGACCTCCATTGTCTTTTATACAAAATTTTCAGAAGAAGCTCCACATAACTGCTTCTTCTAACTAATAATTAAAAATATTTAACTAAAAATAACTGTCTTCGAGTAACCCATAACTGTCTTTCAAATAATATTACAAATTTAAAATAAAAAGTCTTTTTGCCACTTGGCAAGATTTTTGGATATCATCATTTTTGCCACATGGCAAGAATTTCAAAGGCATTTAAGTATGAACAGAATATCTGGTCTTCCCGTACTTCTCTACATAACTCCATTGGTCAGCCGTGGGTAGGTCATAACTGGTCATTTCTTTCACCAAGACTCGCATCTCGATATGACCTGCATAAGAAATAGGAAGAAGGTTTGCGCAAGTTGAAATCAACATATTTAAAATTTCAAATTCCCCTGACATTTTCTCCATTAAGATTTTTCCTGTGAGCATGTGATCTATCTGCTGGAATTTTCGGTGATCCATCCTGATATCAAACAATAATCTTTTATAATCATTCTGAGGAATTAATTCATTATCTTCGTTCCAGAAAGATGGGAATCCCTTGTTCACTAACTTATCAAATTGCTTTTTAAACTGGATTACTTCTTTCCTTATTTCTCCTGCTTTGGCCTCGATGTTTTCGATATGGGAGTATTTGCCCAAGATTCTTCTGGCCCAAGTGATGACAGAAATTCTGTTAGTTATACTCATGGTTGTTAGGTCTGCCTCGGATAGACTGTTTAAAAATGTAATTGCTCTCTGGGCGATTTCTTTAGGCTTTCTGTTTAGGCTTTCCTTGACTGCCTGGCAACTGTTGAAGGCATCTTTAGCTACTTTTTCCTTAACTCTTATATAATCCAGATACGGCCTAAGTTTTTCAACTTCTTTAATGATCTGGTCCCATACCATATGTTTACATCCCTGCATGGCAGCTTGTCCTGTTGCATGAGCAGCCAATCCTTTATTATTACTGCTCAATTCCTGATTTTTTGCCTGCAAGGTTTTTATTTCTTTTTCTTTTGCTTCATTTTCTTCTTTTAATTTCTGTATTTCGGCCTTCAACAATTTAATTTCATTATCTTTTAAACTTATTTGAGACATTGCCTGCAAAATCCCATCTACATCATTCTTATCTTCTTCGGGGCCTGCCTGTACTTGCTGTTGACTGTTTTCTGCTAGTTGTTTTCTCACTGTTGCCAATTGTTCTTCCAAAAGGAACCTTTCTTTTTCCCAGTAGTCCTTTTCATCTGACAGCTTTAACCATTTAGCTGTGACATCATTGACTTCGTTAGCTAACTCTTCTTTCTCTTTTTCTAATATAGTCAATTCTGCACCTTGAATGAGTATAGCATCTGGGATTTTTAACTTTCGTCTCAATGTTAAAATCATTTCTTCCTTCTCCTGTAACAGTTTGGTAGCTGCAGCTCCATCTTTATTAATTAAGTCCATTTGCAGCTTCTTAATTTGATGTTGTCGAGACTTATTCTCTGCCTTTTCTTGCCTCAACTGATTATTTAATTTTTCTACTGAATTTTTTAGTTTGTTTGCTCTCAATGTGGCCCCCAAATAGTCTGAGTATATAACCTCTCCAGCTTGTCTATGTAACAAAATTTTGTCAGGGGCATTTATCTTCGACAAATCTACACTCATCTCTGAGATCTTGTCTTTGGTCACAACTGAAAATTTTAAAGAATTTTCTTTGATGTTCCTGCTGGTGAACAAGCTCACTTCATTGTTTGATATATTCCTGACCTTTGGAAACAATAAACTTGTTTGTTTCGCAGATTCCTGTTTGTTTTTACTATGTTCATTAAATACATCCATGAAATTTTTAGGTCTATTTACATCATCCTCCACAGGGGTTTCTTCAATTTTGTATTCTCTCACTGTAACCTCTGGTATTTTATTTTCTGTAGTTTCTGCTTCTTCTGAAATGCTTGTCAATTCCTGTGACTCATCAGTCTTCAATCGTTTTCCTTTTTCTGTCTCTTCATCGTCAATAATCATAATGTCCTGTATAGGTCTTTTGGACCCCACTAATGCAGTATTGATTTCGCTTTCTGTTTCTGCCATTGCTTCCTCCAATGACCTTTCTATGTCGGCCTTGTCTGGGATAATTTCTTCTTTGTATTCGAGCCAGTTGGCTCTGTCTGCCATCCCTTCAACAGTTTGATGATTCAGAGCCTTAATACGGTGTTCAACTCTTCTTTTGGATATGATATTTAATGGGTCATATTCCAATGCTGCATCTGTCTCGAAATTCATGTCTTTTAACAATTTTTCTATATATACAGCAGCGTTCTTATTCTTTATTGTAAACGGACCTAATGTGAAAGGGTACTTAATGTCCGTTGCTTGTCTGTGGACCAAAAAATTGTTATCTTCTACAATCAATTTCTGTCTCAAAAACTCCAAGGCAAAAATCCTCAAGGTGAGGAATGCTGGTAGCACATAGGGTTTATGCTTGAACCCATACAATCTGATCACTGTACTATCTTTTGATAAAAACCAGTCTCCTGTAGCATATTCTGTATTCAGTTGCATTGATACCTGCATTTCCGGCAATACTCTAGGCAGACTTTTTCCGAAAATCATCTTAAAGATCGTTGAGAGCATGTAATTGACGAAATTGAAAATATTGTTTTCCAGTGGAGTTGCAAAAACGATCTCTGGGAACTGTAATTCTTCTTGGCTGGATACCATAATCATTTTCATTAAAAATGCTTGAAACCTGAAATGTCTGTGTGTGGAAAAATTGACCATCTGGTCATGCATCCTTTCGGCTATGAAAGCTTCAAAATTTAGTCGGGGAATTTGACTTTCGTCAATTCCCGACTGGACTATACTTATTCTGTACAATAAACTCAATTGGAACTCAGTTATATACAAATCCGAATCTAACCCTAAAATTACGGCTAACAGTGTCAAGACCAATTGGGTATTCTCATTAAAAAGGTTGATATCTAAAGGGTAAGGGAGTTCAGAAAGGCTAGTTTCTGGTCTGAGACACGTTGACAGAAACACTTCCCTATCACTTTGAGAGGCATGGTGAAAATTTTCAATAATTGATACATCAGAGAAAACTTCAGGGTCGAGGGTTTTGGGCAAATCTATTTCTAGGGCTCTAATCACTTCGGCTGGTTCAATTTTACAGATGGCTCTAGTTTTTTGACTGTTTAAAACAACCTTTTCTTCCCGTGAATAGTTTTCAGCACACCAGGAGACGAATTCTGGGAAAGCAGGAAATTGATCAGGGCAAAAAGCTATTAAAGATGACTGGTGAACTCTATGAGGGTCTATACCCTCTTTTAACAGCTCAGATAACTTCACTTTTACATCGGAAACTGGGAATCTAATAAAGGTATCGAAGACGTCTTCATCTCTGTCTTCTAGGGCATCTTTCGACCTACAAACGTCTATATCTTGTACAGTCTCCATCTAAATGCTTCTTTTAAACAAATTTCCGTTTAAAGAGAGTGACAGGTCACCAGACCCTACCTGTAATTGCTTGCTTTTCGCCTTCTGTCGCAATCGCCGGCTTCCACCAGTCTTCGGAGCTCTCCAGGATAACGACACATACAAAATGCCGTTATGTGGAGCCCTTTCTTTTTATATAAGCCTTTTTAGACTAACCTCCTTGCACCTTTACGAACGTGGTTCGTTTTCATCCGTTGATCTTTGAACCATCATTTTGAACCGTCAGATCTTGTCCATCTTCATTGCACCGACGGTATCCGCGATCGAAAGGTGGTTTCCTTTTCCGGTTTGGTATCCGCGCGGATGCATCATCTGCTGACACCTGTCTAGGCGGTTTATTCTCCGCGACCGCTTTCCTTTATATCCTGTGCGCATGTTCCTGGCCGCGGATGAAATGCTGGCCGTTGATTTGATTGAAACATGTATTGGCCTTCCGATCCCTGCAAAGTATAGTGCCACGTGCCACGGTCTCATCAATCCATTCCTCGCTCGCCACCTGTTAGGTCCCACCTTGCCACGTAAGAGATCTTTCCACCTTTCTGTAATAGGTGGTTCCGCGCGGTGTTATGGTGGTTTCTGATACCACTTTCTCCAAGCGCGGATGAATGAATGTGGGACACGTGCCTTGGTGGTATTATGTCCGCTACCACCCTCCATCGTTTGTTGGCGATCACTTTGGCGACGCGGGGTTAATATGAACCGTTGATTTGGATCTAGGCTATCTCCGCCGACGAAACCTGACCGGAGCTTAACCTTTATATTATATTTTGCTAGCGGACTTTATATATATGGGTTTTTCTCTTATATTTTTTATATAAAAGACCTTCAACTTAACCCTTTTAGTGATGATTCTTTCTCTTAGGGTCTTTTTAGCAAAAATTTCAATTTTCTTCAGACCTGGTGTCAACAACTGCGAGGATCTTCATCCTCATCGCTTGAATCTTGTGCGCAGTTGTAACATTCCAGAGCATGTTCCATCTGAATAGCCCACTCGGGTTGCGAATCCACTGGTAATGGGCAATCCTCAATTATTTTAGTCTTTATGATCTTCAAGGCCCAATCAATGCTTGGATGCTCAGATTCAAAACTGAACGTGACCAAAAAGTTTTCAATCATAATAGGCCATGAGATAGTTCCTTTTCTTAACTCTGTTTCTGTATACCAGTTCCGTGGAACTGTATCTAGTGTGTGGATAAACAAATGAACCCATTCTTCTATTGGAATTTTTAGCCAATTCTGTTCACAGATCATAATGTGTGTTCTGGGATCACTCTCCCCTGTGTATTTCTGCTGTGTACAGTTTCTTTCTTTAGAGAATCTAATGCGCATCAGTCTCTTACAATCATACCATGATGCGATATGTTCCTTGTGTGTGTACCACCATCTTGCAGGTGTGGCTCGAACTGCAAGGTCAAAAACCTTCATCCTCTGCTCTTGAGGAACCTCTTGTTCAAACTACTGCAAAAAATTATTGACGTCCGCTAATCCATCAAAAGTTGGAATATACCTGTTTTCTGCCCCAATCCATCGCAGTGATTTAGTCATGAATGCGCATCTGCGAGTAGAAACTTCGTGGAGTCTATTTTGCCAATTCTCTAAGCCAACATCTGAATCTGATGTGCAGGAGCTATCACATCTCCAGCTAATATGTCCATCAGCTGTAGGATCAATGTAATCTGTCTGATTAGAAGTCATTTGGTACAAATTTTCCATGTTATGCACCTCCTCTTCTGCTTTGATTGGCTCAATGTAGCGAGGACCCTGTAAAGGGTCTAATGGTGCGATAACCCGGACTTGAGCATCTTCAAATGTCATCTGCCTTTTCTTCAAGTTGATAACAACCTTGTTATCAAAAGCCCAATCAATACCTAATAGAGCTGGATAGGGTTTGGTGTCACCAATAATTTCTATGATCTCAAAATCGGCATACGTGTGAACTCCGTCGATGTCCACTGGGACATGCGATAGACGACCCATCGGTGATATTCTCTGCTGATTAGCTAGTCTAAGATGGATAGGGGATCTGCTTAGTTTTGGACTTCCCATCTGTTCCCATGTCTTCTTAGTCAAGACATTTACTTCTGATCCTAAGTCTAGGATAACCTCATCCATTTCAAATAGTCCGATCTGCGCTGTGAGCCTCATCTCTCTTCCTGTCCTTGTATGGCCCATTATATGGTGAATGGTGCGCTGTGGATCGCTCAAGGGAGGGCTCTGTTGACATTGATCAATAACTTTCTGAAGTTCCTCTACAGCTTTCCCATTTCTTAGAAGTTTCAAACAACTCTGCAAGAAGGACTGTACACTCCCGGTCAATTCCTCTTCGTCGCATCTTCCAGATGTGCTAGCCTGTGGTAGCTGCGCAGTACTAACATCATGTGGTGGTTTCCGCGGTATACCCTGAGATGGTAATAATAGTGATCTGGACTGTGTCTGTTCAGCAAAGGAAGTCTTAGTTTGCTGAAATGCCTCCTTATTCTTCTGTAGATCGAGTGGGATAGGTTTTCCTGGAGCTTTGCGCACCCACTGCGTTCCTGTCGTTTCTTCCGCATCCTGCGATATGTTACTTGTGGAGAGACCACTGCGAGTTACAATATTGACTCGTGGTTCTGTTTCGTTCTGCTCAGCAGTGATAAACTGGATAGTTTGATTGGTTGCTGGCTTGGCGTCCTTGATCTTAGCTATCAATATGGGACACTCCTCTATTGTGTGATCATAAGATTTACAATACTTGCACGTTGTAGTAGGGTTCTGACAGTCTCTAGCGTAATGTCCTGTGCCTCCACAGTTATAGCAGGTGATAGTTCCACGGCCACGGCCAGATTCATAGCCTCCTCCACGTCCTCGGCCTCTGAAATTTCCTCCACGGCCTCCCTGAGTTGGATCAGTTTGTGGACGTACTGCTGGTCCAGATGCTTCTGACTGAACTTTGTAAAGGTCATGCTTTCTTTCTATCATTAACTCATAAGCTCTACAGTTGTTTTCGTCATGTCCCACAGATTTACAGAAATTGCAGTATAGGTTCTTTGGTGTCTGCACATATTTCTGAAGGAGAGGGCATTCTTGAGGACTGTGTCCTCTGGTTCTACAAATTTCACACCATGGCCCCTGGTTTTGCATTAACGGGTTAGGAGCTCCACTGGCGATATAGTCAACAAAGACAGGGCAGTTATCCTTACTGTGTCCCTGCGCTTTACACTTAGTACACCAAATTTCATGCGCAACCTCCTTTCCTTTCTTAATTTCATGCAGCTGTAAGGTGAGGTTAGCTAGCTGATTTTGCAGATTAGTGATACCTGTGCTAGTTTCTGCTAGAGGTGAAGCCTCTAGTTTCATTGCCATTTCTAATGCTTCATCTTGTGTATTTAATTTCTGTTGCATTAGCGGAAGTCTGATGTGTGGTAATATTGCTGCGATAAACCACTCTTTATGCTGTTGAGGCGCAAGCTCAAAGCTTACCTGATCAATGAGGGTTTTGAATCTCTGGTCAAAATCCCAAACCGTCTCCGTAGGCAATTGTTTCATATCTTTAAGTTCTGCTATGCACTGTGACTCGGATTTAGGTTTTTTAAACTCTTTAATCATAGCAGTTCTAACCTGTGCAAGCGTTCTGTTATGGCCAGTGGTATACTTCATATACCAAGTTAATGCTCTTTCTCTAAATGTGGTGGCCAGCTGGACAAGCTTGACATTATCGTCTTGTATTTGCTTAATGGTCCATATGGCTTCGGATAAGAACCAGTGTTGCTCAGGGTCCTCCGACCCTGTACCTTTGAATGTTGGTAGCTTCATATCATCTCCCATTCTGTTTCTAGATGGTGGGTTCTGGTTTCCTGTATTACTACCACTCGGCGGTGTAGATGTGGAGGGTGTAGCGGTAGTATGCGCTGTGTGAAAGCTACTGGACGGGGTTCCTGCGGGATTATTCTGAATTCCGACTGGCTTTTGAGGAGTCCTAGGGTTCTGAATCTGCTGTCTCGGGTGATCTGAGCTGTTTTCTTCAGAAGAAGATGAGTCGTTGACTCTATATCTTTTACCACTACGTGTATGTCCAAGATACTCGTAATCACTTTCAGAGTCTACTGACATTACAATATCATGCTACTATTCATCTGAGAGTATATCCAGTACTCCTTTTTCATATAGTAATTGCTTAATGGACAGATTTAAAGAATTCAGGTACTTACCGCGATAACCTTTGAAGAAGTACCGTTCTGCTGCGCTGAAACTCTTTCTCTGATCAACCGCGAACTCTGTGATGAAGCCTTCCAGCAAACTCGCAAGCCAGAAGTCTACTGCGCGTGAGGTGGGGTTATCGACACCTTTCAAGGTCTGAATCAGCTCTGCTGTCCAGACAACTTCTCGATTCTTCTTGAAAACGCTGTTGTCAGCAAGCTTTGATAACCAACCATATAACTCAATAGCATAGGTTACGAAGAATATCTCATGGAGATCTATAAAAATGTGCTTCTGTAGCCAAGCCTCAGTGCTCAGTCTGGGATTCTTGTTTTCTTTTACAGCAAACTCTCTTTCTTTTGACTCAACCCACTGGTTAAGTTCTTGCTTGGTAGGATGCCAACAGAACATCAGCTCAATGTGTTCAAACCGGCAACGGAACCATTTGTTGATCTCTCTTTTACTTCCTGGGTAGACCCGGGCTTGCGGTAATATTTTAGATCAACAGAACCCTTAGCTCACTGGCCCTTTCGGCAACAGGTCGCAGAAGCAACCTGAAGTCTCACCCGAAGTGATTCTAATGGGTGGCAGAAGACTCAAGTGTCTTCAACCGGGTTCTGAGGCATCCAGGGTGTTTAAACCCACCTTAACCCTTTCCTCATGAGCTGACTTATCTCATTCTATTACTCCGGCTACGCCTTTGACATACCGCATTACGCAGGGAATGCGATAAGTCTTCCCCCTATGTGAGCCCGTCTAGCGATACCTAAGATATCGTAGTTGCGATATCTTCCCCTTCCTGTCCCTGTGGTACGCGATTCTTGACCACTTCATGGATTAATATGTGGTCTCAGCTATTCTTATCCTATTACTGCAGTTAGTAATAACATTTAATCTCCAAGCATAACCCTTGCTAATGAACTTGACCCTTGATATCTCGCAACAATGTAACTGAGTAGAGTATTACTTTGAGTACTATCTAAGTAAACCATTCATGCATTATATTCAGTCCATACTCACACCTTATCCTCTGCTTAACAATTATCTAGTTCGCTAGACTTTTAGCTATGATTATCGCAATTGTTATACATCAATCAGAACTTAAACTTATGACCATATACATTACTTATAACAGAATGAAGCATTCGTGTATAATAAAGGCAAGTGAATGAGAGCAACAGCTACACAAATACAATAGTGCTACTTAGATAAGCACGTTGTTACCCCCAGGGCGGGAACTACGTCCAAGGGGACTGTGGTTCTTGTTAACAATTCTTAAGAATAAACACAGTTCCTTCCCAGCTCTTTACAACACGGGTCTTCTGGGAAACTCCTCCTCAGTGGGAGCCCTTCTCTATAGACCTCTTTTCTCTTCCTGCCTTTTACAATGCACTCTCTTTCTCTCCCAATCCCTGCGGATTGCACAATCTCTCAATAGGTTGACCCTTGTTCTCTAAGGGATGTTCAGACTCTGTATCAACAAGAGACTTGACTACCCTCTACCTAATGGCTCTATCACTATGTGGCCAACCCCTTATCATATAAAAAGACTCCTATATATAGATGGCCCGAAGGTCTCATCGCAGTTACAAAACTGTGGGCCTTATCCCAACAGTGACTCAACCCTAACCACTTACATTCAACTGGATGTACTTCCATAGCCGCCTCCTGTCTCATCGCCGCTTCCTGCAGTCCTTAGTCTTTAATGCGTCGGCCCGTCGCTTCTTCTTGGTTCAAGCAACGCTGACTGTAGTCCTTCTTCTTAATGAGGGTAGCTGAACCCTCTCTTCATCTTCGGCGCCTTTATTATGGTGGTTGAGCTCTCCCTTCGGCCTCTTCTTTGTACTACATGCCTTGACTTTTCTGTACCTATCGTCGTGATTCCCGTCGGAATTTGCGCTACGGCGCTATCTTTGTCTTACCGCCAAAATTGGTACTTTCTCTCCAAAATTAGTTATCCTTCCCAAAATTAGCAGCTTCCTAAATGCTGCGGAAGTTCTCTCCAACACAGCCCCTTTGCTGCAATATTTTCTGCATCTGCACAGCCCTCTGTCCTACCTGCAGCCCCACTTCCCTACAGCCTTTCTGCAACATAATTTCTGTTCCCTTTACAGAATCTTTTTAAAATTTCAGCATTTTTAATTTAGAAAATTTTGCAAGTTAAAGTTTTGAATTCAGTATTATTGATAGTTAGAAGTTGCCCCCCTTGTGGCACTTCTATTTTGGGTTCATCACCTCACGAGCACACACTCTGTCACATAATTCAAGTGAGCCTTAAAAAATACTTAACTCAACCAATATTCTAACCCCACTTGGGGAACACAAAAGAATCTTTGTAGCTAGGTAGGATCGGGGGGATAGGCTTCCAATAACACCCCTCGGTTACTTACACTTGAGACATAGTTGTTGTCCAATTAGGGAACCAAAATCCCCTAGTACTTTTTGGCACGGTCACGACCAGTTTACCAGAGGGCCTCTCCCCTAGGAGGGTTGAAGTCGCGAGACTGGTTCCGGAGGCCTGAGTGGAATACCGCACTCCATTCAGTAACCGAAGGGCTACCTTTCGCAGTTCTTGGGATATCCCTGTATTGGGGTATTGCGGTAAAAGGACCAAACGGTAGATTCACCTTTCTGGACGTGTCATGAACGGGGTATCTTAGTTGCCATTCTTATAGGATTGACTACCCGGTGTCCCTCCCAGTAGGGGGATATCTTAGCCATTTGGCTTTCCTATTCATATTGTCTGACTTGGATTTCATCACCTTGCAGAGGATATGTCTAGTTGAGTCAGAATACTTTTTAGTTAGGTGTTTGCATGCTCCCTTACCTCCTTTTGGTCTAGTGAGTCCACCATTTTTATTTTTCTAGGAAACTTGCTGCTTGTTGGTATTCTGACCATTTCTGTTGACACTCCACCTATTGTAGCACAGCTGTTACAGTGGGTGTTTTGAGTTGGTTGTTGGCCTGAGTGCCTTTTTTTTTTAGCTCTCCTTCTGTACACTCGGTTGCATTAGGATTTTTGAGCTATTTTTCTACTCACCTCAACCCACAGAGATTTGACACCAGCTATCACCATTGAGTCCCCAAGACATTCTCGGCACCTCAGGGGCGAGCCCCCACAACACGGTTCACTTGACACCACCCGTCATCACCACAGATCATCATCACTTGATACTACTTATCATAGATCACGAGCCTTGTCCCTTGACTCCACTCGTCAGCGGCATAGGACTCCGTCACCAGATATTGACGCCCCTTACTTTACCTCCGATTCTGAGATAGAGTCTGAGAACCCCATTTACACTGCCCCTACTAGCCCCATGGCTAGCACGACTTCCACTCCTTTTGTTGTAGGGACCATTGGTGGCACATCCATCACTACACCTGCTTTGGGTATGCCCTCCATGGGGCCCGCATCTACCGTTCCCCTCACTGCACCTATTCCCGTAGCTGGAATACCTATCCCCACTCCATCAGTGGCTCACACTACCCATGGTGGTGCAGGACCATCCTATACCACCTTAGTTCCCCCACTTGGGGGCAACATCCCAAATCCTGTCCCTCCACTTGGGGGCATTGTCCCCAACTTGGTCCAACCCACTACTGTGTCACATCCTTCTTCCAGTTTGCCATTCATGGCTAGCCTCAACCTGCCCAACCTAGCCAGATTGACCAACGACCCTATCCGACACGACCCTGCGTGGCCTCACATGCCCACCAAGCTCCCCTCTGACATCCCTAAGTTCAAGGGCAAGGCAGGTGAGGACCCACAAAACCATATCATGTCTTTCCACCTATGGTGTTCTTCCAACTCCATAGTGGATGACTTTATTCACCTTCGTCTGTTACAGCGCACCTTCCCTAGCTCTACAGCCAAGTGGTATATCAAGCAACCCCACGGGACCCATGCCACCTTTGCTTCCCTTGCCTCGACCTTCCTACAGTTCTTCCAGTTACCTGTCCGCTATGACGTGGGCATTGAGATCCTCCTATCCTGCAGACAAAACATGGCTACCCATATCACGGACCACATTCATGAGTGGCGTTGACGCCGTAGCTTATGCAAGATCAAATTAGACGACCGTATCTTCCTAGATTGGTTCCTCAAGTCCCTTCTCCCTGTCATTGCTAAGGATGTGGCATCAGAAAGACCCCAGTCTGAAGAAAAGGCCATCCTTAAGGCCCAACAGTTCGACCTCATTTACGCCCAGTCGGGTTACCTCTATACCATTATACCTGACACCCCTCGCGGAGATTCCTCCCAGCATGATGCGCCGGGGGCATCCCACGCTGCAGACGGTGTCATTGGTCGTGTTTCTTCGCATCCCCAACCATTTTCCATAGCACGTCCTAACCTTGGCCCCGACCTTTCGCGGGCTTCCTCACAGTCTGGAGCAACCAACTCGTATGCTCCCATGACACATCACCACCATTCCCATGGACCCTCATGTCCACCTCAGTGCTTCGGTCATGCGACTCCCGCTTACGCCCCCCCGGTTGCACCTCAGCCCTACTACCTGTTGAAATATTGTAACTTCAAAGAATATTATGTTTGTATATTATTTATTCCGGAGATGTTCCATACCTCCGATGTGATTATACTATAAATCCGGAGATGGTTATTCCTCCGAGTTGGGTGTGGTAACTAGGGTTATTAGACCCACCATGTGGGGGTCGGCCCAGTCAGTTATAATGGGGTATTTAACCTAATGGTTAAATACGAGCCTACATGTACTTGTGTAAAATACATATCAGAGTAGTGTATAAATAGAGGAGGTGTGTTCCTCATTTGATACACACACACACTTGAGGATAGCACACTTGTGGAGGAAAGGTCTGCTATTGTGGAGGAGGAGATCATGTCTCAGGGTTTCATCTTTGTATATTGCTGGTCATCTATATTGAGGAAGCTTTGCTGGGTTTTCTACCCCATGAGGGTTTCCCAGGATAAATCTCTGTCTCTTGTGTTTATGCTGTGCTTGTTGTTTCTTCAGTGATCCTGTATATGCTATTATTTTGAAATGGAATGTAATGCTGCTATTTTATGTCTTAGCATATTAAATCTTAACATGGTATCAGAGCTAACCTGAAGGAAGACAAGGTATGGCACTAAAGACACTTGCTTTACTTACGACAATTTGAAGGTTAGGGTTTTACATAGCAAAAACCAGTCATCGTAGCACTTTCGCTATAAATCCGTTTTGGCGAATTTTTCGGATCTGAAATTGTTACAGGACGAAGATTAAATCTCCAGGTACCTTGTGTCCAAAGGACAAACTCTAATTCGTTGTACTTTGTGATTTATGATCTGTACAATATAGGGTTGCTGCCTCTTCCAGATCTGAGTCAAAATCAGGTGACCTTGGGAAAAAGGTCATATCTTGGGCTAGGAAGCTCCAAATGAAATTTCGTAAAAAGTGACAGGTAGTACACAGTCTGCACTATCTCAGAAAACGTTTTCAGAGGCCGAAGTTGAACCAGTGACACGTGGAACTCCGTACAAGTTCTCCCTCCTGTATTATCCCATAAACAGGTCATGTTGCGACACTTGGCATAACTCTCTCTCAGAGAGTCCAATTGAGTTCAGACCTGTCAGGATGGAAAGATAACAGGCCGAGCTACCTCAGGAAAAGTTTTCAGAGGCCGAAGTTCAAACAGTGACACGTGGCATGCCGTAGAAGTTCGCTCTTCTGTTTTATCCCAAAACAGGTCACGTTGCAACATTTGACATAACTCTCTCTCAGAGAATCCAATTGAGGTCAGACCTGTCAGGATGGAAAGATAACAGGTCAGGCTATATCAGAAAACTTTTTCAGACCCTGTGGATTGAAAAGTTTGGAGTTACACCAGAAACAATCAGGTACATATTTCTGTCAAAACAGAATTATTTTTGAGTACCTTCATTCATGGCTTCCGGAATTTAGGGCTTTGAAGAGAGTTGGAATTTTTGTAAACGGATACCACGGCTGAATGCTACTCATCAAAATAGAAATTTAGAGACCAAGATCATATTTTTTGGTTGGGCAGAAGGTCGGGCTTGATCAAACCCTAGTTCAGGACTTTGATCAGAAAAAGTGGAAAATTAGGGCTTCTGTAAAAATGGGAATTTTTGAAATCTGTGACCATGGCTGGAAGCTCCTCAGAAAAATAGAAGCTTAGAGCTTTGGATCAAAAATTTTGATTGGGCAGAAGAGTGGGATTCATCAAACCCCAGTTTAGGGTCACGTCCAGTGAATCCGGAAGTTTCAAAGGCAAAATTGAGGAGTGAAACTTTGCAGTTTTCAAATTCTGAATATATCAGTTTGATCAGCTCATCAAGGCGGATATTTCTATCCTTTCGGAAGTTTGAAATTCAAAGTTTGAATTTTTGGGGTTTCTCTGACAAACCCATATCCAGCTCCAGGTCCAGTTCTTGCAAATCAAGTGGATAGGGTTAATCCTAGAAGAAGATGGATTGGTCACCTGCATAAGTGAAGGAGTTCCTGTTTCAGAGGGAGATGAGGCTAAGGCTTTACATAAGGAGATTACAAGCGATCTCGACAGGTATGACTCATCGAGGTATGTTTTGAGATTTGTTCATGATTACGTTTATGGTATGTTTGTCTTCATGTACAATCTTGATTTTAGATTTGTTGTATCACCTTAACAAAATTATGAATGCATGATAGAAGATATTCATTGGTTAGGGTGTTGACACTTATGATTGTACTAATGCATTATGATGTTGTGCGAGGTTGATGTCGTCTGCTAACAAGATACAGGTACATCACAAAAGACAAATCAGGCTCCATGACCATGAAAACATGAAGACAAAGACTCATCCATAATCTTTGTTCTACTTACGAGGTATGTATGACTTTGTTATATTATGCTTAACCTATGAGACATGCAGGTTCTAGCTCAGGATCTCTAAATCATTGAAGAGATTGTTTAGGTATGTTGTACATAACCAAGTAGGTATACTAATCCAGGTATGTTTCCCATGAATATTACCTTGTGTTAGGATCCCTTATATAAGCATACTTGGAATGATTGGTTATGCTTATTCATAAAGTTAGTAATCAAGGGATTATGCATATTATATCTTTTATCTTGATTGATGATATGCATGAGTAAAAGAAGACTTCCCTGAAATCTTGAATACTAATGTTTATTAACTATAATCATGACTATACATTTTCAAGATTATTTAGTACCATAATGTTTTGATAGCATTTAGAATATACTAATGAGTGTATGTTTGTGTATGAGATCATGAGGATGACTCTTGAGCATGCACAGTGGTACAGAATGAATAGAAGTTCAAAAGACATACAGAAGATCAAGCGGGAGGCAGCCACACAAACATAAAAGATAAGTATTTGAGTTGTTATTTGAAATAGTAGTGATATTGCCTGTAATAGGTTGTATGCATATTTGTATTCCTAGAATATATAATGCTGAGTGTAAACATTCATAGAGCATTGAACAGTATACAACGAATGTGCATATGTTTGGTAAGTTGGACAAACATTCCATTGTTGCTTGTCTAGAATGAAACCTCTTTGCTGACATGCCGAGAGCTGTGCACACTCTCGATAGTATGTTCTGGTAGAGACGGAAGGCATCTAGATAGCCACTATATGCATACAGGATATGGGAAAGTGTTGTGCCAAAGTATTGGTCAAATTAGTTGCATAACTATATAAATGATATCTGTATGCATAATAGGTTACCATGTCAATATGATTTGATGATTATGAAGTATTACTAATCCTGTACTTAATTTTGATTTGTAGGAAAGATCATGATGAATGATTAACACTGAACAAGCAATGGATGTTCAACAAGAAGATTTACAAATCAAACAAAATATAGAAGGCTCATGGCTAGAAGATTCTCTTAGAAAGAGGAAGAGAATCATGATGAGATGTTTGCTCCAAGTGGCTAAAATAAGACCATTCTCTTAATGGTGTAATTAAAGAAGAAGTGTGAATCAGGTTCTATATGGTTCCCAGGATCGATAATCAATTGATGAGCTTAATGATCACCATGGGTGATATGGATCTCAACCTTTGCTACAAGGTTGAATATGGCTTCTATACACATATGACATGGATGCAAGAAGGAACTCACCACAGAGTTCGAATGATGTTGAGGCTCATATCAATAGACCCATCTGATGAGAGATGGCACAGATAGATGATTGTAGAAATGAAATTGAAAGATCTCAGATTGATGCATTACTTTCTAGGTCTAAAAGTATGGAAAGTCTCAGAAGGAATCTCTCTCAACCAGAGAAAGTATGCTAAGAAATCTTGAGAAGACTTGATATGTTGGAATGGCCACCCTTATGGATTCCAACTTGAAGCTGTTAGGAGATGACTCATCAGAGTTAGTGGATATAACTCTATACAGTCAAATTATTGGGTCATTGATGTATCTAACATATACTATGTTAGATATATGCTTTGTTGTGAACACCTTGAGTCAGTATCTAGTGGAAACTAGATGTGTTCACCCGATAGTTGCAAAGCATGTGATGAGGTACATAAAGGATACGATAGACTTTGATCTATGCTATCTTGGAGATCATGACTTTAGATGGCTAATCAGATGCTGGTTGGGAAGAAAGTGTATCAGACAGGAAGAACACATCAAGAGGATGTTATTGTCTGGGATTAACCATGATCTCGTGGTTTAGCTGGAAGCAGTCTAGTGTGGCTCTCAGCACAAGCAGAATATATGGCTGCTTGCTCTGCTAGTTGTGAAGAAGCTTGGCTTCAGGATTGGTTTGAATTTAGAGATAGAACCAACTGTGATCCTATGTGACAAATAGAGTTGTATGAAGATGACAAAGAATCTAGTGTTCCATGATAAGTCAAAGAACATAGGGATCTAATAAGATATGATGCAGAAGGAAATAAAGTTTGAATTTGTAACAGGTTACCATTGTACTAACCAAACCTTTACCTCAAGAGAAGAAGTTACCAACATACTAACCAAACCTCTGTCTCGAGTGAAATTTGAATACTTCCGAGACAAGCTTGGTGTAGTTCAAAAGGACCCTCCTCGAAAGGGGGAGTAGTATAGTCACTGATGATGAGATTGTCTCATCGAACAACAAGGTCGATGATGAGGTAACCTGTTCTTCACACCTAGATACTTAGAAATATTTAGATTTAGGACTCTTATACTTAGAATACTTAGTTTTACTTATACATACTTTTGATGACACATGTATTGATTAATGTACTTGTATGGTTGAGGATACTTGTACTTGTATTGATGAGAATACATGTGGGGATTGTATCATCCTTGAACACATGTTCTAAAGTGAGCCGTAGACGTATGGTCTCCGAAAATGAAGTCCTTAGTGGACAGGTAGGGATTGTATCATCCCTGGACTTCAGTCCCTGAATAGATCCGTAGACGTATGTCTTCGAGAATGAAGTCCTTGGTGGACATGATAGGATTGCATCATCCTCAAGAGAGACGTAGACGTATGTCTTCGAAAATGAAGTTCTTGATGAACATGTGAGGGGATTGGATCATCCCTGGACTTTCAGTCCTAAAGAGAGCCGTAGACGTGAGGTCTCCGAGAATGAAGTCCTTAGTGGACAGTTGAGGGGATTGGATCATCCCTAGACTTTCAGTCCTAAAGAGAGCCGTAGACATGAGGTCTCCGAGAATGAAGTCCTTAGTGGACAGTTGAGGGGATTGGATCATCCCTGGACTTTCAGTCCTAAAGAGAGCCGTAGACGTGAGGTCTCCGAGAATGAAGTCCTTAGTGGACAGTTGAGGGGATTGGATCATACCTGGACTTTCAGTCCTAAAGAGAGCCGTAGACGTGAGGTCTCCGAGAATGAAGTCCTTAGTGGACAGTTGAGGGGATTGGATCATCCCTGGACTTTCAGTCCTAAAGAGAGCCGTAGACGTGAGGTCTCCGAGAATGAATTCCTTAGTGGACAGTTGATGGGATTGGATCATCCCTGGACTTTCAGTCCTAAAGAGAGCCGTAGACGTGAGGTCTCCGAGAATGAATTCCTTAGTGGACAGTTGAGGGGATTGGATCATCCCTGGACTTTCAGTCCTAAAGAGAGCCATAGACGTGAGGTCTCCGATAATGAAGTCCTGAATGAACAGGCAGGGGATTGTATCGTCCCCGGACTGAGGTCCCAGAATAGAGCCGTACACTGGGTCTCCAATAATGAAGTCCTGAATGAACAGGCAGGGGATTGTATCATCCCCGGACTTCGGTCCCTGAATTGATCCGTAGACGTGAGGTCTCCGAGAAGTGGGGATTGTATCATCCCCGGACTTAGGTCCCTGAATTGATCCGTAGACGTGAGGTCTCCGAGAAGTGGGGATTGTATCATCCCCAGACTGCGGTCCCTGAATTGATCCGTAGACGTGAGGTCTCCGAGAAGTGGGGATTGTATCATCCCCGGACTTAGGTCCCTGAATTGATCCGTAGATGTGAGGTCTCCGAGAAGTGGGGATTGTATCATCCCCGGACTGCGGTCCCTGAATTGATCCGTAGACGTGAGGTCTCCGAGAAGTGGGGATTGTATCATCCCCAGACTTAGGTCCCTGAATTGATCCGTAGACGTGAGGTCTCCGAGAAGTGGGGATTGTATCATCCCCGGACTGCGGTCCCTGAATTGATCCGTAGACGTATGGTCTCCGAGAAGTGGGGATTGTATCATCCCCGGACTTCGGTCCCTGAATTGATCCGTAGACGTATGGTCTCCGAGAAAGTGATTTTTGATGTGGTTACTTGTATCGGTAGGATACTTGTATTGATGATGTGGTTACTTGTATCGGTAGGATACTTGTATTGATGATGTGGTTACTTGTATCGGTAGGATACTTGTATTGATGCTGTGGTTACTTGTATCGGTAGGATACTTGTATTGATGATGTGGTTACTTGTATCGGTAGGATACTTGTATTGATGATGTGGTTACTTGTATCGGTAGGATACTTGTATTGATGATATGGTTACTTGTATCAGTGTGGATACTTGTATTGATGATATGTACACTTGTATTGGCATGAATACGTGTACTAATGATGTGGATACTTGTATTGTTATGGATACCTGTATTGATGACGATGTTGATGATCGTGAGATGACGATGCTGATGATCGTGTGATGACGATGCTGATGATCGTGTGATGACGATGCTGATGATCGTGAGATGACGATGCTGATGATCATGTGATGACAATGCTGATGATCGTGAGATAACGATGCTGATGATCGTGTGATGATGATGCTGATGATCGTGCGATGACGATGCTGATGATCGTGCGATGATGATGTTGATGATCGTGCGATGATGATGCTGATGATCGTGTGATGACGATGCTGATGATCGTGTGATGATGATGTTGATGATCGTGTGATGATGATGCTGATGATCGTGTGATGACGATGCTAATGATCGTGAGATGACGATACTGATGATCGTGAGGATCCAAATGTTGATGTTGTTGTAGCTGTTCGAGTGCTGCAGAAGATAAAGACTCAGTACTGAAGATGTTGATGTTCCAGTATTGAAGATGTTCCAGTAACTGCTTGAGTTACTGATGATGTTGAGAAAGCTTCCAATGATTTATAGATGTATCATGTATGATGTTGATGACTCCTTGCTCGTGCAGATACTGTTATAATATCCTTCTCATTAAGGGGGAGTGTTGAAATATTGTAACTTCAAAGAATATTATGTTTGTATATTATTTATTCCGGAGATGTTCCATACCTCCGATGTGATTATACTATAAATCCGAAGATGGTTATTCCTCCGAGTTGGGTGTGGTAACTAGGGTTATTAGACCCACCATGTGGGGGTCGGCCCAGTCAGTTATAATGGGGTATTTAACCTAATGGTTAAATACGAGCCTACATGTACTTGTGTAAAATACATATCAGAGTAGTGTATAAATAGAGGAGGTGTGTTCCTCATTTGATACACACACACACTTGAGGATAGCACACTTGTGGAGGAAAGGTCTGCTATTGTGGAGGAGGAGATCATGTCTCAGGGTTTCATCTTTGTATATTGCTGGTCATCTATATTGAGGAAGCTTTGCTGGGTTTTCTACCCCATGAGGGTTTCCCAGGATAAATCTCTGTCTCTTGTGTTTATGCTGTGCTTGTTGTTTCTTCAGTGATCCTGTATATGCTATTATTTTGAAATGGAATGTAATGCTGCTATTTTATGTCTTAGCATATTAAATCTTAACACTACCACCAGTAGGCTACCCCAGCTCCTACGCATTCACAAGCCCAACCCGCTTATTACCCGCCACAGGCAGCCCCTGCGGCAAACCCACAACCCGCTCCATATCCATATCAGCAACCCCCTCAAGTCGCTGCACCTGCTCAGCCTCCACCTGCATATCATCCCCCGCAGCCTGCTCTCGCACCTACGCAACCTCAGACTCCACCTGCTGCCCAAGGGCAAGTTTACGCCCAACAAAACCCGCAGCAAAACTAGACCAACCAACACAACCAGGGCCAACAAAACCACGGTAAGGGCCGTAATTGTTGGAACAACCAACCTATAGACCAAGTTGGTCAACCTCCTAATCCCCCCGACAATAATAATGCAGCCCCTACTAACCAAAACCCTGATCGCCCGCCCAAGCAGGCTAAAACCCCCAATTTGCGAACAAACCATCCTTGTTCTATTTGTGGGGTCTATGGCCACTACACACATGCTTGCCCACACTTAGAGCGAGCTCGAAAACTTTGGGTTGATGATGCCCATCGCCAAGGGCATGCGGCTCCTCAAGCACCACCCAACCCCCCACAACCTCAGCAGCCACCTTTGGTGTTGCAAAACCCCTTACCAAACCAAGGCGTAGTGAACACTCAGCCGTTGGCTCCCCCTCAAGCCAACGTGCAACCCCAACAACAAATCACTTACGCTGCTCCTGATCAACCCATGTTCGACTCAGGTACCCACCACTTGTTGATGATGTCATCCGTTGATGTCAACCTTCAAACCCATAGGAACCAATATGGCTCCACCTCTGAAGCCCCTCCTGCTGATAAACCTACTACCGCTCATCCCACTGATCAAGCATTACGTATACCTCCGCCTCCACTAGACGGTGCTCCCAAAGCACCTCGTTTCCCGCTTTACCGTATCAACAATAACCCCAATGCGTGGGCTGCGTCAAACTACAACATTGTCGATGACTTAGCCCAATTTCCCACAGCCATGTCTGGGTTAGAAGTCTTGAAAAACTGCCCTTCCCAAAGCAAGACTTTACTCTCCGCCATTGGGGCAATTGACCCACATGATTTGAATTTGATGGCATTTGATTTGGACCAGTCCGAACCACGCTTGCCTTCCTCCTTAGCATTCCAAGTTTCTGTTTCCATTCGGAATCTTGTCATCCATCGATGCATCATCGATGAAGGTGCCTCCACATGCGTTATGTCTACATTCGTATGGCAGAAGTTGGGATCCCCTACTCTCCAGCAGTCCACCACTGCATTACGCGCCTACGACGGTCGGTCGGCCCAGCCCCAAGGCCTCCTACCCAATGTCCCCGTCCAGTTAGGTGGTAAAACCGTACTTATCAACATCGAGGTAATCAATGCCCAATTGGATTATAACCTTTTACTTGGCCGCAGTTACATGTATGCCATGCGGGCGGTTTCCTCTTCCATTTTTCACACCATGATGTTCCCCCATGAGGGACGCATGGTCAAGGTTCACTAGCTCACCTACTATGATCCCAGTGCTCCCGCGGCACCTGAAAATGTTCTCCCCATGGTTGAACAACCTGTTTCTCGTGCCACCACCTCGTTTGTTTCCTCTACGGGGCGTGGAGTTTACTCAGACGTGCTGATGACCTCCACCTTCCAATCCATTCCTCCCCCGTCATCTACGCCCGAAGTGTCTGACTTATGTACCCTGTCCCACGATAACCAAACACCTAACAATCAACCACCCTTGTTTCCTAAACCACCATTGGTCCCTAGCCACATTGGTGTTACACCTATCCATACAATCCCCTTCCTAGTCCCTCCATCGGGAGTAGTAAGCGCCCCAATCATGGCTACCTTAGCCTCCCTGGGTTAACCTTGGGATTACCCGTCTGGTACCTTTCGCCTCCCGTTCCCCAGCTGACACCAAGCGTCGTCCTCCAACCGGTGCAACCCATGGCTACTACCACTCAGCCACCCCCTGGTGTCACTACCCCTTCGTCCTCCACGAATCCCCCTCCTACTCCCAAATCCACTGGGGGCAGAGGACCCCAACCTTACACTGCTGTACCACCTCCCAAGACAGTAAAAAACCCCCCTGTGTTTCGTGCTCCTCCCAAATGTTCGTTGTGCGATGAGTTAGGCCATGCGACTCATCAATGTCCACAGTTACTGGCATTACAGGAACACATGCAGATGCTTGACAATGACCCTAATATCCCGGTTGTCAAACTAGACCCTACCCCCAAGCCTAAAGATAAATCCCTGCGTACCAACCACCCCTGTACGATATGCGGTGTTTACGGGCAGTACTCACACCACTGTCCCAATCTCCCGGATTACAGAGCGGCTCTCTATGAGATGAACAATCTGGACCTTGAGATGACACCACCCACCATTGAGGAGATCCACCCCTCGGTCTCCTCCCCTTCCGGAGAGGTTAACACCATTTATATGATCTCTTCAACCATTGCTCCCTCGTCAACTGATTTGACGACTCAAACTTTCCATACTGATGAGGAGATTCTCGAGGCCCTCACTGCCCCGGATTACCCCTAGGATGACATGCACCACCATTCCTCTTTCATCCCCGAAGAATCCTCCTCTAGCACAGCTACCCAATTCACTGTTGAGTCCAAAGATTTCCTTCCCACCAAGGTTGACTGGTTCAAGGACCCTATTTTGGATCCTGATGCCTTCGAGGAGGGTAACATGGCCAACATCTCACCTGTCATCCAAATTGATATCACTGCCCCAGGACGTGCCCCTGAACTCATCACTTTAGGAGCCTTTTGCAGTAAGCAAGAGATTGAGGAATACCAAACCCTGTTCAGAGAATTCCATGATGTCTTTGCCTGGTCCTATACCGAAATGCTCGGTCTTGACCCCGCCATTATAGAGCACCACATTGACACATGGCCTGATGTACCCCCCGTTCGTCAGAAACAGCGCCCCATTCATCCCTCAAAGCTCCCAGCTGTCAAAGCCGAGATTGAGAAACTTCGCAAGGAAGGATTCATTTATCCTATTGCTTATACCACATGGGTTTCAAACCCCATTCCCGTTAACAAAAAACAAGGCACCATTAGAGTATGCACTGACTTCCACGATTTAAACCGTGCTTGTCCCAAGGACAACTTCCCCACGCCATTTATTGACCAACTCATCGATGTGTGTGCGGGGCATGAAGTCCTCTCCTTCATGGATGGTTTTTTCGGATACAACCAGATTCAGATCCGTAAGGAAGACCAGTACAAAACTGCCTTTACTACCCCATGGGGCACCTTTGCCTATCGCGTCATGCCTTTCGGCCTCAAAAATGCTGGTGCCACCTTCCAGCGAGCCATGACCTATTGCTTTCATGACTTGGTCAATATCCTGTTAGTCTACCTTGATGACCTTACAGCTCGTTCCCGGAAATGATCCGACCACCTTAATGACCTTCGGCAAGTTTTTCTGCGTTGTCACAAATATCAAATCCGCTTGAACCCCCACAAGTGTGTCTTTTGCGTTCCGGCAGGCCGATTGTTGGGTTTTATTGTTTCCCAGAAAGGAATTACTGTTGATCCCCTGAAAGTCCAATCCATCTTAGACCTTCCCTCTCCTCTCACGCTCTGACAGCTCCAAAGTCTGCAGGGGCGATCTAATTTCCTTCGACGCTTCGTTCCTGATTACGCCACTACTGTTCACGGTTTCTTGCGCCTGCTCCGTACCCACATACCCTTCGTCTGGGATGAGCAAGCAGAAGCTGCATTCGAAGCCCTCAAGAAAGCTCTCACACAATCCCCTCTCATCTCCCCTACGGATTTCTCTCAGGACTTCATCCTATACGTCTCGACATCCGAGCATGCCGTGTCCGGAGTCTTGGTTCAAGAAGATGCCTCTCACCAAGAGCATGTCATTTACTATGTCAGCGAGACCTTGTCTGGCCCACCCCTACGTTACCCCTATGAGGAGAGACTAGCCCTAGCAGTGGTCTTTTCCGTCCAAAAATTGCGACACTACATTTTACTTAGTCATACCACAGTCGTCGCCGACTCTAACCCCATGGTATATCTCCTAAACCGACGACTCCTGCAAGGTCGTGTTGCTAAATGGGTCATTATCCTCCAGGAATATGACCTTGCTTTTCGAACACCTAAGAGCACTAAAGCCCTTGTGCTTGCCCAGCTCATTACTGATCTTCCTTCCCTTCTCCCGGCCAAACAAATCTCCGATGAGTTACCTGCCAATCACCTGTTCACTATCTTGTCTGATGACCCATGGTACGGTGATATTTTGTTATACCTGCGCACGCAGAAGTTCAGACCCAAAGTCACCCGTAATGGATGCTGTCGCATCCGTCACCAGGCCTCTCGATATCTCCTCTTAGGCGATGTCCTTTACCGGCGAGGGGTTGACACAATTCTTCGTCGTTGCCTTACACACGAGGAAACTGAACATGTCCTTAATGACTGTCATAACGGTGCCTGTGAAGGCCATTTCTCAGGGATGGCCACTGCCCAAAAGGTCATCCGCGTCGGATACTTCTGGCCCACACTTTTCACCGACTGCATCACTGCGGTCAAGCATTGCCATAACTGCCAACTTTTTTCCCCCAAGGCCCGGACACCACCTGCTCCGTTACACCCAGTCATCACCGTTGGTCCCTTTTGTAAGTGGGCCATCGACTTCATGGAGTGTAGACCCCCGTCTGCCAACGGCCACAAGTATATCATTGTCGCCGTTGATTACTTCACCAAATGGGTGGAAGCCATGCATACCTTCAATTGTACCGCTGACACTGCTGCCCGTTTCTTTTTCAACCATGTTATCACTCGATTCGGAGTCCCTAAATAGTTGGTCTCAGACCATGGTTCACACTTTGAAGATGCCATCTGGAGTGATTTATCCACCCTCCTCAAATTTGAACACCAATTTTCCTCTGCTTACTACCCCCAAGGGAATGACCAAGTAGAGGCCATCAACAAAATCTTAAAAACCATCCTCCAACGAACTGTTGACCGGTATAGTCCAATTGGCACCACATGCTATTCCCTGCCTTATGGGATTATCGTACCTCCACAAAGACCGCCACTGGTTTTACCCCGTTTCATTTAGTTCATGGTGTACAGTCTGTCCTCCCCATCGAGTGTCAGATTCCTGGCTTACATATCACCGTTGAGCTTCTCCCCGACACTTCCCCCCTCGAGCAGCGTTTGCTGACACTCGAACAAGCTGATGAAGACCGTCGTGCCACTCTCCAGAACATCGAAGCTTCCAAGAACCGCTCCAAAGCTGGTTATGACAAACACGTACACCCTCGAACTTTCCACGAAGGGGACCTCTTCCTCGCCTATGACCAAGCCCACGACAAAACCGGTAAAGGGAAGTTTGAATCCATGTGGCAAGGCCCTTACATCATGCAGACCTACCTCGGCAAGGGGGCATACATTTTAGCCGACTCCGAAGGTCACCCTTTGCGCAACCACCGTAATGGGTTGTATCTTAAGCGTTTTTACCCGTAAATGAAACCGCGACCTCATTGGTCCGCATTGTACAGTTTGCTCTCTTTTTTGTTTTTCACCTTTTTTACCATCATCTCACATTCATCATTTTTGCATGCCCACAGATGGACCACCTTCCACCTTGTTACATTGGCTTCGCTGATGGTGCAAGCCACTGGTCTCCCAACCTGGCTTCTACAGCATGGGTCTTGTACTCCCCTTCCAACGAGATGATTTACCTTGACGGAATATGTATCGGCGCTGCTACCAATAACCAGGTGGAGTATGATGCTGTGACCGGTCTCTTGACTGCTACCCTCCAGATGGGCATACGTTACCTTCATGTGTTCCTGGACTCCCAGCTACTTGTTTCCCAGCTCAATAACTGCTACCAGGTGCGTGATCCCTTCCTCTTTAGAAAATTCCTGCGCACAAAACAACTCAGCCGACAGTTTGAATCCATAACATTCACACATGTCCCCAGAGCCCAAAACAGTGTCACAGATCAAATGGAAAACAACATCCTAGATTGGCATATCAATCACACCATGTAACACCTACATCATGCATCATCATCCCATAACATCTCATAAAAAGTATATAAAAACCCAAAAAGACTGCATTGCATCAACATTTCCATCCATGTACATAAACCATACAACCACATGTATATCCATAGGGGCATCCACGTGCCTAATCATACATACATCATGCTGCATCACATAAAATACACAAGGGGCATCCACGTGCCCAACATCCTATACTACTTGCATCCACGTGCAATACAAACATATCACACATCATAAAGTGCATCCACGTGCGTACAACTAAAAAAACATCACAAAAAGGTGCATCCACGTGCATATATATATATATCAAAAAATACATGTTCAGTGCTATACATGTCCTGAGTACCCCTGTACTCAGCTATACAAAAAATGTCTATACATGCCTAAATCCTCACAAAATACATGCCGTAGCATAAAACTCGGGGGGAGTCCCCTGCACTCCCTAATGAGAGTCATACCCTACATCATTGCCTGCATCTGCTGCCTCTGAGTCCTCCCCTCACTCCTCCTCCAACAAATCCTCATCCCCTATGAGCTCCTATGACTGTGCCCTGTCCACCAAGATCGCCAACCGGATCGCAATGGATTTGAACTCTCAGGGTGCCCTCATGCAATCCTGAACCACGTCTAGATCGACATCCCGACACCCCTTGTCGGTCATCCCCACCAAAAAATGGTCTAGTCGCGCCCGTACGGACTCCAGCGTCCCCTCCGCATCCCGGCGACGCACCTCCCCCCGCCCAGGCAGAGCTGGAACGGCCACAATCCCCCTCCGTGCCACATGTCCTGGCGGCGGCCTCGGGCCTACATCTGTAGATCACCCACATGTCAGTAACAGTATATCCATCTACTACCATATATATAAAACTTGACATCCATAACATGCAAGCAAACAACATACGTACCATCGGGTCCCCATGCTTGTCCTGGTGCTTGTGGCGCCTCTGGATCTCCGGTGTAGTCCATGTCCCTATACGGGAAGTCGTCCAGTGTCAATGGTATCTGGAGCCACTGCAGGTACAACTCCTGCATAAAATAACTACCAACGTCGCCGCCACCACGGCGACGCATCATCTCGCCCCACTGCACCATCCGCGGCTCCCTCAAACCTCCTGCTCTGATCGGCACCCGCAGCCGCAGTGTGGGTACCCTCTCCATGAAGAACGCACACAAGAAAGAACCATAGCAAAACCCCTTGCTAGATTCCTTCACTGTCGTCAGCTGCCGCTGAACGCAGGTCAGGAACATCTGGCCCCACGCATAGTAAACTCCATCTAGTATGCGCTCCACTAGCTGCATCTGGCTCCCAGACACCTTCTCCGGTGACTGGGACCCCAAGACGTGAACCACGCATGCCGCCATAGCCTGTACTGATGTCTCCTGTAAGTCTCTCACCAAAAGTGAATTCCTATGCACCCGAGCCTCTGGCCCACAGTAACGCTCCAACATGTCCTCCATATCTATGTCCGCGGACACCCGCGGCTGCGTGTCCGCCACCTTGCCCAGACAGGGAAACCCCGTCAGAAAATATACATCTATCAGAGTGAGGTCCACCCTCTCACCCTGCACTCTAAATGCCTGTATGTCAGGCTCCCAGAAACTAATCAGTCGGTTCAGCAGCAACGCTGCTGACCATATCATGGGTATCTATGTGAACTTTAGTAGTCCGCAGTGTCCCAGCACCGATCGTACATGGCAATTCCCTCGAATCACCGTCACTATCTCATCAGGGATCTCCCGCTCTCTCCATAGAACCTGCGGCATCCTGTCAATCACGCCAAGTAGACTCATCAGACTCGTGTCAAATAAATAGTCCTTTCCCCCCCGGGAAGCCCTCATAGCTCGGTCCAAAACCGTGGCTTTAGGGCTCCCTGCCGCGGTTTCCGACCGCGGCTGTCAGGCCTACAGTCACGGTCCTTAACCGTGCCTGTCAGCCCTAGCCTCGCGGTTTGGCACTGCGTGTTCCTCCCTGGAACGCGCGGTACTAGACTGCATATCCAGCTGAGAAACACGCGGTACCAAACCGCGCGGTTCACCCAGAAACTCACGGTCGCCAACCACGGTTTCACCCCTCTAACCTGCGGTCCACCCCACGTGGACCGTACAAATATCCCTGGGACCCACTACCCAACCCCCGACCCTAAAAAACATGCAGGTATGAGTTTGACGGAATACCTATATCTCCTGGATCTGAAATCGGTCGGTCGGATCGTCCAGAAATGCCACCTCAGCTCTGGTCCACTCTGATCACTAGTCAAAGTCAAATAGTACAAATGACACATGTCATATTGGACCCACTCACTATTTATAATCAGTTGACTTTTTCTTGTTTTGGCCATTCTAACCCCATATGGAGTCCATTTTTCGAACTGTTTCCACCACTGGAATCAGCACGATGAGACCGTCATGATGGTCACCTCGTTGCATTATTTTTGCCCCATCATTTTTTGCCCATTTTTTCAGACACCACTAGTCACCTCGGTTTGCGTGCCACATCGACCGTTCTCCGTTTTTCACATATTTTATATCATCGGATTCATTTTTCCGAGCCGGTGATGATGCTTGAGATCATTTCTCACTCTCACCCCCATATTTTTTGAGTATTTTTTTCGAAATGCCCCCGTCACCTCGTTTTACGTGCCACATCGGCCATTATCCATTTTTGACACTCTTTATATTGTCGGATTCATTTTTCCAAGCTCGTGATGATGCTTGAGATCATTTCTCGCTCTCACTTGGTACAATTTCAACATTGTGTCCCGACACCTTGCTGCCTCGATTTACGTGCCACATTGGCCGCCATCGGATTGTTCCACATTTTTACATGAGCCCTCCACTCCTGTCATACTGCAAATATTTCGTTATTTTGCCACCATTTCATTCACCCCACAAGGAGGCCCACCAGTGTTCCCCCCCTACCCTCGTTCTTGGTCATCATAAATGTTCCTTGATTGAACACTTTCTCCTTGCCTGGCCATTCCTTTTGTTCGGTATAATTTTATCCCTTTTTCGGGCCGGACAAGTCCTTTACGAAAAAGGCACTTAGGGAGTTTCTGTTAAGCTATTTTCTGATTCCTAAAACAATGAAAAGATCCCCGAGCAATCTTGCTTCCTTTCATGCTCGTTAAAGTACCTGAAAGGGTGTCTATCTGGTATAAGTTTAACCCTTTTCCGGACCTGGTAGACTAATTACGAAAAAGGAATACTCTAGTCACACCGGCTAGAAGAGTTCTTCATTGCATCCTTTTATGCTTCTTCGGGCCTTGGAGACTAACACACGAAAAAGCAACCCCCTGGAGTCTTCTCATTTGTTTTCAGACTCTCTAAAATTGAAAGCAACCATGAGCATGAACTGTCCTGAGCTCGTATAAATCCACACGACAGTATTATTTTACACACACTTCTTCTAGTTCCTTAACCCATGAAGAAGTCCCCTCCCGTGCCTCCTGGCACTATGATCGATCATCTCGGTAGCACCCCCAATCAGGTCGCCTTTGTTCAGAGTATTCTGCAGTCTCCTGCCATTTTATACCAGCTTGAGTCTCCCTCAGCCCAGTCACCCTCCCAGATTCAATACAGCTATGATCCCTTTCCCCTCAGTTAGTTTCATACACTGCCCGATCATCCCCATTATCATACTCTGAACAAAGGAATTTTGAGTCCACCCACTCTACTTACCCAGTTATCCCCCCACAGTTTGTCAATCCTTGCCATCAGTACTCTCACATTTCGGTTCTCGACCTCGCGCTTCTATCAAGGAAACATCATTGCCTTGATAGTTGCAGGTCTCCCTCTGTCGACGATAGCCCCTCTATTCCAGAGGATAGGCCCAGAGGTCCCTACGCCTTGGACTTATCACCATCTGTGGTAAGTGCCTATGGACCATTCTGAGAGGAGTCATCATTGCCTCTCCGAGTGGTTGTTTCTCACATGCTCGACTTCAACACCTTGATTGCATCGTCGAGAATCGCGTAGGGTTATATCCCTTCAGTTTTTAGTCGAAGACCCCGGATTTCCCCCGACTCTAGCACATTGGTGAGTCACTTCGGAACGTCCAGTTCTATGTTCCCGTGGATGTCCGGGCTGCGTTGGCGATTTTATTCGGAAGCCATCCAGTTATATGCTTCCTTCAGTACCCATTTCAGTTCCAGTTCAGTGTACCATCGAGGTTATTGCTCCCAGTCATTTTGATCCAGTAGCTCATCAGTTCCTCTGGTACCACACTCAGCAAGCACTGTTGATATTCCAGTGCACCAGTTCTTCAGTTCACACATGGTCCGCCCAACAATACGTCCCAGATTTGTGTCTCCTCTGGACACTTATGATGTACACAGTGGTTATCTATGTATCTTACAGGTCCCCCTTTTTCGGGCCTCACAGTTGTGTTTATGTATCTTGATATGAGCATGGGTATGCCCACCTCGTCCATATATTGAGATTATTCCTCAGTCAGTATTTGAGGTCATGTATATTTCAGGTCCCCATCTTTTTGGACCCCATTGTTATTATGTTATATCCTGATACGAGCATGGGAATTCCCGCCTCGTCCATATGATCAGATGATTCCTCATCCATTATTGAGGTTATGTACTTTTAGTTCTTGCAGTTTGTTCAGGATCGTTGTTCCGGGCTTCAGTTTGTTTCTTCTCTTCTCCACACCCCAGGAAAACCTTCCATGACTTATGATGTCCATCGGCCATACGATGAGCTCCTGCCCTCGCACATCAGGGGGCAATCTGTTAACACCCAAAAAGTGTTCACTACTTCATCTACCCCATTACATGGCTCATTTGTCCATTTTTCTACCATATTTCCCTTAAAAACCCTAAAAATCCCACTAAAAAGCCTCCAAAAGGCCTAAAATGCCTCCAAAAGGCCACAAAACCATCAAAAAAGCCTCAAAAAGGCTAAAAAACCCCTTTTTCCTCCAAAAATATCCAAAATTCCTCTAAAAATAGCAAAAACCCTTTAAAAAGGGAATAAAAAATATAAAATAATGAGGAAAAGGAGGAAAACAAAAAAACCCTATACAGCTGCCCTAAACCATATGGTTCCCAAAACCATGGGCCAGCACTCCACCACCAAAAAACTATAAATAGGTGATGGAGACCCCTCATTCCAGATCCACAATCATAAGTACCCTTACTCTGCCAAAATCTCTCTTGAAACCCTAGCTCACCCTTGAGCTACTTTCACCTTGAGAGCCACTTTTGGACCATTTCCACCATTGGAGAAAGAGAAGGAGCAAATTGGAGCTTGGAGCAACCCTCTTGGACATTGCAAGAGCTTCACCAACCTTCACATTGGAGGTAACATTAATACAAAAGCCATTCTTTACATCTTGTTTTTATGTTTCATGCACATGTTTTAGAGTAATTTACATTTATGTTTTAGCATAATAATTTTCATTTACTGAACTGCTACTAAGGAGTCCATTCTCCTTAGTAGGTGCTCATTTGCACAAGCTAGGGGTAAAACCCTAGCTATAGCGAGGCTGGAGGTGGTCCAGTTACCTGCTGGGGTTGTTGGTAACCCTGAGCTATTGGAGGTGTTGGGTTAGCTGTTGTAGCTTGCTGTGGGTAATGTATTGGTTGTGGCGGAAACTGAATTTGGTTCTGGGTGGCCGGTTGGTTAAAGTATGTGGGTGGTACATATGCTGATGGCGCTTTCCCATAGCAATGTTGTGGACAAGAGGGTCCATGAGTGTGATGAGCCTGATTCGTTGGAGCGTAGGAAGTTTGTCGCTCCAGAATTAGATGTAGCCCTAGAGAGGTCTGGGGTATTTATGGTTCTCACCATGCTAAAAGGTTTAATTTACGGTGTGACCTGGCCAATAATACCATTAGCGGCATGTGATGCCCCCGGCGCGTCACCACGTGAAGAATCACCTCGTGGGGTGTCCAGTATGATGGTGTAGAGATAGCATGATTGGGCGTAAATTAGGTCGAATTGCTGAGCTTTTAGGATAGCTTCTTCCTCTGACTGGGGTCGTTCGGAGGCCACGTCTTTTTCTATGAGGGGTAGGAGTGATTTAAGAAACCAGTCCAAAAATATACGGTCATCTAGTTTAATCTTAC
Organism: Larix kaempferi; assembly: GCA_027924585.1. Lineage (NCBI taxonomy): Eukaryota > Viridiplantae > Streptophyta > Pinopsida > Pinales > Pinaceae > Larix > Larix kaempferi. Next base: position 32,820,546 of record BSBM01000096.1, read on the forward strand.
AGAGGCTACGAAGCTTGCACCACTCATGGATGTGGTCCATGATGTGGGTAGCTGTGTCTTGTCTGCAAGACAACAGTATTTCAACTCCTGCATCGTAACGTACAGGTAGCTGAAAAAACTGAAGGAAAGTGGAGACGAGAGATGTAAAAGTCTGGTGGGTCCCATGTGGTTGTTCGATGTACCACTTGGCTGCAGAGCCAGTGAATGTTCGTTGCAATAGTCTTAGACGAATGGAGTCATCCACTATGGAGTTAGATGAACACCATAGGTGAAAAGACATTATGTGGTTTTGAGGGTCCTCTCCAGGTTTTCCTTCAAACTTGGGTATGTCCGAGGGGAGCTTTGTAGGCATGGGTGGCCATGTAGGGTTGTGCCTGATAGGATCATTGGTTAGCCTGGCTAAGTCTGGTAAATTCAAACTAGCCATGTAAGGTAAACTAGCAGATGGGTGTGGCGTAGTGACTGGGACATGACTATTCATGGTGGCATGATGTGATGGTCCAGTAGCCCCTAAGGGTATGCTAGGTATTGAAGGTATGTGTCCTCCAACAGTTGTGGTTTGGTATGGGCCAGCGTTTCCAAGTGCAACATGGGTTACACTGGGATTAGGAATAGTAGTAGGAATTCTTGGGATCTGGGTTGTGGTAATGAGAGGGGGTGTGACCCCTATGTTTGGCATACCCATAATAGGAGGTAGTCCTGTGTTGGGCATTCCTAAAGGTGGAGTGTCCCCCACATTAGGCATGCCTAGAGGGGTTGTTGTTGCCATGGATGGCATCGCAGTAGAAGGGTTTGTGGATGTATCTCCTATAGTACTGGTAAAAAGTGGGTCGAATTGTGTTCCAGCCATGAGGTTGGTTGGTAATAATTCAGTAGGGTTTTCAGATTTAGCCTCAGAATCAGATGTGAAGTGAGGTGTGTCATAATTGGATGACTGTATGTTTGGCCGATGATGTGTCGAGTCAAGGGATAAGGCTCGGCGTCGGTGACGTGGAGATCCAAGTAGACTAAACTCAGGGGGGTCACCCTGAAGACGACGAGATCGTCTAAAATTCTCAATGGTGAGAAATATGTTTTGTAAAAAATTTTCAGTGTAAGATGGTGATGTATAAAAAACTCGAAACCCTAATGCAACCAAGGGTGCAAAAAGGGGAGTGAAAATAAAGGCTCTCAGGCCAAAAAATCAACCTCAAAAAGCACTTATTATAGTAGCTGTGCTAAAATAAGTGGAGGGATGCAACAAAAATGGTCAGAATACCAATAGTCAAACAACTTCTAGAAAAAAGAGGTGCTACTAGACCAAAGGTGGATTGTATCATGCAAACACCTAACTAGAAGTAATGTGAGTCAACAAACGATATTCTCTACAAGGTGATGAAATCCAAGTCAGACAATATTGAGTGTTGAATCAATGGCTAGATATCCCCCTACAGGGAGGGACATTGGGTAATCAATCCTAAAGAATGGCAACTAGGATACTCCGTTCATGACACGTTCAGAAAAGGTGAATCTACTATTTGGTCCTTTTACCGCAATACCCCCATACAGGGATATCCCAAGAACTGCGAATGGTAGCCTTCGGTTACTGAATGGATTTCGGTATTACACTCAGGCTTCCGGAACCATCCTCGCGACTTCAACCCTCCTAGGGGAGAGGCCCTCTGATAAACTGGTTGTGACCGTGCCAAAAAATACTAGGAGATTTTGGTTCCCTAATGGACAACAGCTATGTCTCAAATGTAATAACTGAGGGGTGTTATTGGAACACCTATCCCCTCAATTCTACGTAGCTACAAAGTTCTTTTAAGTGCTCCCCAAGTGGGGTTAAAAGTTGGTTGAAGTTAGGGTAAATTTTAAGGCTCAGTTTAAATTATGTGTTTGAGTGGGTGCACGTGTGGTATTTTAAACTAAACTTGAAAATGTAAATGCTTTGCAAAAACTATTCAAAAACAAAGGATCTTTGAAATAGGAAAGCAAATAATATGAATACTTCAAGAAATAAATGGATTTCTTTTTAAAAATTGCTATGGGCAAAATATCAAGGAAGTAAACAGTAAAATTTTTTACCTAGATAAAATGCAAATAAATCCTTCTTTCAATTTCTGAAAATTTTGTAAAAAGACTTTGTTAAAGGTGCATTCTAAATAGTAAAAAGATTTATATGGCTGTAAGAATGCAAGAATTATAATACTGTAAAATAGCTAAGTGGGCAGAAAATACAGCAAAAAATTAATTTTTTAACAGATTAGCCGAATGGAAAAAATTTGCATCACGGGTTTTGGCAGAACAGCCGCGATGGACCGCGCGGGTTTCTGTCACACAGTCGCGATGGGCAGCGCGGGTTTCAACCGCTATGTGCAGCGCGGGATTTCATCACACAGGCGCGATGTGCAGCGCGGCAAATGGCCGCAAAGCCGCGATGTGCAGCGCGCAAATCGGCCGCGAAGCTGTGGCGAGCCGCGCGGAAAAGATCCGCGAAGTCGCGATGAGCCGCGGGACTGTTGGGAAAAAAGCCGCGAGGCGAAAGCCGTACACGAACGACGAAAAACGAACCCGAAAATGGCAATTTCGGGCAGTTAATGGCAATAAAAAAGGGGCAAAATCTAGAATAGCAATGGATCTGCTGTCTAGGATGGCAAATCTATGAATTAAACTGACTAAAACTAACAAAAACTAAGATCTAAAGCAAAATTTGAGATCTAAGAATTCAAAGCCAGCGGAGTCGCCAAAAAACTATTGGCTTGGTTTTGCAACCAAGCTTAGTGCAATGGGCACCTATCAACAAGTGATAGCAGTTTCAAATATTGAAAGCAAAAACAAATGTAAATCTAAATCTAAAACTAAACTAGAATGTGCATATCATAATAAACTTTTGAAAGATTTGAAAACAAGAACAAGAAATAGAATAAAAAATAAATTTGTATTGAGAATAGGGGTAAGCAAATGCTTGCAATGGTGATACCTCCAAATGGTGAAGATTGTTGAGCAACTTCCAAGGTGAGTAGCTCCAAGCTCCAATGGTCTCTTCTCCAAGTTTGCTACAATGGTCAAAAGCTCATGAAAGATTTTGACAGCATGAGGATAGGAAGATGGATGGATAGAAAGTGAGGAGCCCCTACCACCTTTTTATAGTTTTTGGTGGTGGAAAATACCATTATGGTTTTGAGGAAACCAATGGTATTGACCAACATGGTTTAGGTACTTTTTTTCTCCTTTTTCCTTTTTTTGAATATTTTTAATATTTTTATTCCCTTTTTAATATTTTTGAGAATTCTGGACCCTTTTTGAGGGTTTTTTATGCTTTTTGAGGAAAAATATTCATTTTGAGTGGAAAAATGGGTGTATTAAGGTCTTTTGGTGACCTTTTGATGGCTTTAGAGGTTCAAATGGTGAAAAAGTGGACAAATGGGTCATGTGAATAAGGAAATGAGCTAGTGAGCACTTTTTGGGTGTTAATAGTCTGCTAGACTTATTGATGAGCTAAGTACATAACTCTTATATGTATTTGTTGACAAAAATATGAAATATATGATCCTTTTCACCCTTCAGTTTGTGTGTTGGCTTCATTGTTTAACTTGTTTAGTTGCTTAACTGATAAATTCATTGCTTGTCTAGGTATGTATGTTGGTAATGCTTATCTTTTATGAATGAACTTCAATATTGTGCTTTGTTGGATTCTGGTGAATATATTATGCATCTTTGTCTTCCTTTGCTGATGATTTAGTTCCTATTTTTCTCATGAGTGTATTCCCTGTTTGTTCCCAAACTCTATAACCAGAAAACCTATAAAAAACCCTAAAACTTACTTTTACTTGATTGTATTTTTGAGATTGTGTTGGCTTGTTTCTTTGTGGCCTGGAAACAATTTCTGGCACTAACATCTTTGGCGCCATTGCCGGGGAACGAAGTTGAAAACAGATTTTTCCCTAGGATACTTATCATTTCACTGGTTTTAAGAGGTGAACTTAAACCATCACATCTTTAAGGCTACTTTTCACCAAGTTTGACACAGTGGCTACTAGAGGAGTTGGAACCAGGAACAGACCTACTTCACCATTGCAGTTGGGTGTGACAGACCCTGAACAGATATTAAAGATAGCAAGAAAAGTTAGAAGGTCTCAATATTTACCAGCCCTGTGTGACCCTGATCAGTTGGGTGGTTTATCACATTCAGCTTTGTTAGGAAAAGAAGAAGAAAACTCACCTTGGTTAAGGCCTTTTATCCTTGATAGCAATTTCCAAGTTTTTACTAATCCTCAATCATTCAAGAAAGCCAAAACTGTTTCTCCTAGTAATATACCTATTTTTCAGTTGAAACTAGGTAAAAAACCTTTTCAACCAGGTTCCAGTCGAACTTCTTCATCATTAAAGTTGGTCAGTCCAAAAATGGCAGCCCAAAATCAGCCCATAGACATGATGGACCGGATGGTTGCAGCCAGATATGCACCATTGGTTTTGCCTCAGCCTTTAAATTCACTGCCCGGGGGTGACTATCAGAAATATCTTCCTAGGTTTAATGGACAGGGGGGAACCACAGCTGAAGAACATTGGGAAGCTTTCCTTAGTTATGCTGATAACCAAAACATTGAGGCTAAAGACGTATGGATGAGAATGTTTGTGCAGAGCCTTGATGGAGATGTAAGAAAATGGTTCAGGGAGTTTCCTGCTAATTCCATCACTATCATTGAAGAGCTCCGTGATCTCTTCATGAGACAATGGGGTGACACTAAAGACCATACATATTACATAACTGAATTTGGAGCTCTTAGGAGAAAAAAGGATGAAACTATTGCAGATTTTTCAAAGAGGTTTAACAAGATGTACAGTAGAATTCCTGTAGAAATAAAGCCTACAGAAACATCAGCTAAACTTACTTATGCAAATGCCTTTGATCACGAGTTTTCTTTATTGTTGAGAGAGAGAAGACCTATCTCTTTATTGAATATGCAGGATGCAGCATTGGAGGTAGAATCCAACATCTTGGCTTCTAATAGATTAAAGAAGGAAACAACTCAGCAACTTTATGACAGAACAGGAAAAAAGGAAGCAGCCCCAAGAAGTTCTGCTTCTCATTCTGCAGAAGGAAAAATTGATGAAATGGCTAAGTTGGTGAAGACTCTGACTGCAAAATTGAACAAATTAGAGCTTGAGAAAAATTCCAGCAAGCCTGTTCCAGAGGGTGAACGAAATCCAAATAATCAGCATCAGTTTAGGAGGCAATTTGCTCCCCATTTCATGCCTAGAGAACGAAGGAATAATGATATCTAGCGAGAAAGGAGAGAAAATGAGGATCAAAGAGTGCCACCACCTCTTCAAAACAATATGGTTGATGAAGAAGAAGTTGATGATGAGATGATCTTTCAAGAGAATGATCAAGATATGAATCATTTTGGAGAGGGATTGTCTGAAGGTTTTGTCACTGAAGAAGAATTTCTAAATGCAGAATACTATGATGCTGGCATTTTTCAAACCAAGGATGATTTAAGTTTGGAAAAGACTGTTGTAACTGCTGCTGTTCATCAAAACGAGTTCAAAACGACTATAAATCTGAGATCAGGTCCAAAACAGGTAGTACAAGCCCCAAAGAAGAAAGCAATTGTCCCTGATAAGCAGCCATCTGAACCTGTAACAGAGAAGAAGCAAGGTTCAGAAAAACATAAGAAAAACACAGAGGTTGAAGAGGTAAATAAAACTGTCCAGAATTTCAGTTTGGAGAATGAATTAGGAAAGTTAAAGATTCCTGTACCTTTAACTGAATTGATAAAAAATCCTTCGTGTAAAGAATCAGTGCTTAAAATGCTTAATCCAATAAGCAATCAGCCTGTTACCGACACAGTTAATTTACAAGAGGAGAATCCTAAGATTTTCATTGGATCAACCTTGGCTGAGAAGGCTGAGAATGAAGCAGGAGCTTCACCTCCATTCTATATCACTCTGACTTTCCATGAACAGATGATACACAATTGTTTGTTAGATTCAGGAGCATCCCACAATTTGATGCCAAAGGATGTCATGGAGGCTTTGGGGCTGAGTATTACCAAACCCTACCATGATCTGTATGCCTTCGATTCCCGAGCTGTGAAGTGTTTAGGAGTAATAAAAGATATGGTCGTCAGCCTGGCTCAGTTTCCCATGAAAAGTGTGATAATGGATGTTAAGGTAGCTGACATTACACCAAAGTTTGGCTTACTTCTTTCTAGGTCTTGGGCAAAGAAGGTTGGAGGGACCTTACAAATGGATCTCTCATATGCTACCATTCCTGTGTTTGGTGGAGAAAACAGAAGGCTGTACAGAGAACTTCAGTTTTCTTATATAGTGACAGATGACAAGAACCCCACAAATCATCCACTATATGCTGTTGACAAAGATCTAGGAACTTGCATGTTACATTTCAGTGATGAAGACAATACTGTTGGTTTGTTACAAGTGGAAAAAGAATAGCTAGTAAAACACAACAGAAAAGAAGAAGATGAACTGTGGCAATTATACTTTGATGGATCTTCTTGTAAAGAAGGTGCTGGAGCTGGAGTTCTTTTAATATCTCCCGGAGGTGAAACAGTAAAGCTGATGTATAAGCTTGAGTTTATTACTACGAATAATACCGCTGAATATGAAGCTTTGCTGTTAGGATTAAAAGCTGCTAAAGATTTGGGCATTCAACAGATTTCTGCATATGGTGACTCTGAATTAGTTGTTCAGCAGGTGAAGAACAAATATCAAGTGAAGCAGGGTTTGCTAAAAGTCTATTGGAATGAGGTATGGGATATGCTTGAAAATTATTTTGTAGCATTTAACATCACTCATATTCCAAGAGACCATAATCAGACTGCAGATTCATTAGCTTTGGCTTCCACACACTTCAGAATCCCCAAGACCACCCAGTTAAGGTATCCAATAGAGGTGAGGTAAAGCAATGGAAAGTTTTCAAAGATGACATTGAAATTAAGAGATTTCTTGAGCTTACTCATGAGTTTTCAAATTCCCTAATTGATCAAGAGGAAGATGAAGGGGATGAACAGTTGGATGAGATTGCTGAAGATGAAATAGCAGGACATAAAATTATTGAGTTGAAAAGCAACTTCATTCCAAAAGGCTTGGTACCTCTGGAAAGAATATTTACAAAGGATGATACACTGTCAAAGCCTGTTGTTCAATCTTCAGAAGAGAATGTGATGGATTGCAATATTGGTTCAGCAGAACATCCTAGAATGGTCAAAATTTCTAAATCCTTGACAACTGAACAAAGAAATAGATATATTAAACTGTTAAAAGAGCATGTGGATGTTTTTGCTTGGTCTTATCAGGAATTGAAGACTTATGACACAGGAATCATACAGCATAAAGTCCCTTTAAAACCAAATGTCAAACCTTTTCGTCAGAAATTAAGGAGGATTAATCCAACCTTGTTTCCTATTATTGAAAAGGAAGTAAAGAAGCTGTTGGATGACAAGATCATAGTGCCCCTTAGGTATTCTTCATGGGTTGCTAATCTTGTACCTGTTAGGAAAAAGAATGGGGAAATCAGGTTATGTGTTGACTTCAGAAATCTGAACAGATCTTCACTAAAAGACAATTATCCTTTGCCTAAAATTGAGCAAGTATTGCAGCAAGTAGTTGGGGCATAGAGGATCTCTATGGTGGATGGTTTCTTAGGGTACAATCAGATTGCTATGCATCCTGATGATAAAGAGAAAACAACCTTTACAACTCCTTGGGGAACCTTCATGTATGATAAGATGCCTTTTGGATTGATGAATGCTGGAGCCACTTTCCAGAGAGCCATGGATATTGCTTTTGTTGGAGAAAAGGACAAGTTTGTAGTAATATACTTGGATGATATTACTATTTTCTAACAGTCAGATGATGAATATGTGAAACATTTGAAGTAGACTTTCCTGAAGCGTAGAAAATTTGGCTTGTCCTTGAATCCAAAGAAATCACACTTTGCTGTATAGGAAGGTAAATTGCTGGGTCATTTAGTGTCCGCTAATGGTATAAGGATTGATCCTGAAAGGGTAAAGGCTATATTGAAAATAAGTTTTCCAAGGAGTAAAAAAGATGTCCAATCTTTCATTGGTAAAATCAACTTTTTACGTTGGTTTATACCAAACTTTGCTGAGACTATCAAATAGATCACAGTCATGCTGAAAAAAGATCAGGAAGTTAAATGGACCACTGAGGCAAAGAGTGCATTTGAGAAAATTAAAGTGGCTCTTACTGAAGCTCCTGTATTGGTAAGCCCTGATTTTACAAAAGAATTCCTTACATTCTCATTTGCATCAAAAGATACAATTGCAGCTGTTTTACTTCAGAAGAATAAGGAAGGTTTAGAGCAGCCTATTGCATTCTTCAGCAAAACTCTCAGAGATTCTGAACTGAAATACAGTATTTTAGAAAAGCAGGCTTATGCTCTGGTAAAGGCTTTAAAATTTTTTAGAATCTATGTGCTGCATTCTAAAGTTATTTCATTTGTACCTAATGCCACGGTAAAAGATGTGTTAGCACAGCCTGATAGTGAAGGGAAAAGAGGCAGGTGGATTGCTAAAATCATGGAATATGATATAGAGATCAGACCTACCAAACTTTTCAAGGGACAAGGTTTAGCCAAGTTGCTAGCTGAATCAAATTGTCAGGCTCTGGGATTGCATGTTATGGCTGAAGAAATAGCTCAGGATGAAGATCAAGCATTGTTGGAAAAAGAGAAGATCATGGATTATTATTCAGAATCTACATGGTATACAGATATAGTCTATTTTCTGTTGTTTTTACAGTGTCCTGAACATCTAGATAGGAAGGCTGCTAGATCTTTAAAACTTAAAACTACTAAGTATTGTCTAGTGGAAGAGCAGTTGTTCTAGAAAGACCCAGGGGGTATTCTACTCAGATGTCTAGATAAACCTGAAATTGAAGGAGTGATTTTTGAATCTCATGAGGGTGCTTGTGGAGGGCACAAGTACTGGAAGACAACAGCACACAGAATTTTAAGAGCTGGATATTGTTGGCCCTCCTTGTTTGCAGATGTTTATCAGCAGGTAAGAGCATGTATCCCTTGTCAGAAGTTTGCTGGCAAACAAAAGTTAATGTCATTACCCCTGAAACCTATTACAGTAAGTGCTCCTTTTCAGCAATGGGGTCTGGATTTTATTGGAGAAATAAATCCAGCCTCTTCAGGGCAACACCATTGGATTCTAACTGGAACAAACTTCTTTACCAAATGGGTGGAAGCTATCCCTACTAGGAATGCTATAGACAAAGTTATCATGGAATTTATTGAAGATAATATTCTTAGTAGATTTGGTTGCCCTCAGAAATTAGTAACAGACAATGCAAAGGCTTTCAAGTCCAAGGCAATGGAAGCCTTTTGTGAAAGGAATGGTATCTTACTGAAGCATTCAACTCCTTATTATCCTCGGGGCAATGGTTTGGATGAATCCTCTAATAAAAACATCATTCAGAGTATCAAAAAGTTGCTCAAGCATAACAAGAGATCATGGGATTCAATGCTGAAATATGCATTGTGGGCAGATAGGATAATAGTTAAACAAGCAATTGGAACTTCTCCCTTCTAGCTAGTTTATGGTACAGATGCAGTTTTTCCTGTTCAATTGGGAATCCCAGTGATGAAGTTTCTTCAGAATTCTCAGGCAGAGCCAAATGATATACATAGAAGGATTTATGAGATGATAGAGTTACAGCAGAACAGAGAAAAGGTGGATGAAAAGGCACAGTTTTACAGATTAAAGATCAAAAGCAGATTTGACAGGAACATCAAAGAAAACACTTTCTTAGTTGGTGATATGGTTCTAAGGTGGGATGCAAGGAAAGAGCAAAAGGGTAAGCATGGTAAGTTTGATAACCTCTGGTTTGGCCCTTTCCTAGTGTCTAAAGTTTTGGAGAATAATACTTTTATCCTGCAGTCTTTGGAAGGTGAGGAGTTGTCTAGTCCAGTTAATGGACGATTCCTCAAGCATTTTTATAGTTTATAAGGAAATTTTCACTTTTCATTGTACATACCGGTGTGAGTGAAGCATAATAAAGACTCCATAGCCCAATGGAAATTTTGCAGACAAGTAGGTAGCAGACAAAAGGCACTAGTCTACAGGTTCTTGAAGCCTCACAGGGAGGACTTCATCCTACAGCTGGAGCCAGATGTTAAGTCATGAACTTGTTTCCTTCAATTTTATATTTTGATTGTGATTTTTATTTTAAGTTTGCTCACTTACTTAATTTTTCTCATTTGCTTCCTTTAGGAAATTTTTGGTTTTAAAGTGAAACCTTTGATTTTTGCTTTTAGATTTTTATTATTTTTTCTTTAGGATTTGAAGGGATCCATAGGACTTATATTGATTAAGGATGTCACAAATATATTCAAAGAGCATAGTTTATCATTTAAATTTAATTTGAAATGGAAAAAAAATGGTTAAAATAGCACTAAAATTGAATGCGAATTATTCTTGTAGTGCAACCATGAAAAATTAACACAGCAGCGCTACAAGAATATCGCACGAGCCGAAATCACCATTTTTTTAAACTGAATTTTCGCATGAGTTACATTTCTAAGTGACTAATCGCATGTTTAAAGGGTGTTGATACGTGTTGCTCCAGTAATCATCATGAAAGCAGGTGTGATTATGTCGTGGAAGAGATCGTGGTAATCATTAGCTAGAACACAAGGTATCATGACAGATAGAGGCAAAGACCAAGTTTGATGTGAAGGAAGTTTTTCCATACATGTATTATGAAACTGGAGAATAAGTGGAGCAAAGACATGTGCCTAAAAGCCGGAAGTTATAGTTACAGAAGAATTTTTGGGTTTTCACAGTTACAGAGAAATTAGGGCTTGCTCGTCCTTCCAGCTGGTAGCAAATTGAAGACCTGAAGACACTTGTACAGTTAAATTTAACAATCAGATACCTCAAGGATTGATTTTAAATGTCTACAGCAAGACAGGAAAAAGGTATTCCACGTTAAACTGATAGTGGTTGCTAAATTGGGGTTTTCCCAGTAAAGCTTGTTTTGTTAAAATTCATTAAGGAAAACATAAATGTAGGATTTAAACAAAACTCCTGTCGAAGAGATATCAATTTAAGGGTTTTGGAGACGCTGTGACCAGTGGAAAGTTGAAAGTTAGCAGTACATTGAACCACTACTTTTTTCAAAATCTGAAAGCAGCTGTTAGGTCATTGATAGAACTCTAAAAGTACATAGAATTCAGCTATTGAAAGCAGATGGGTAAAAGTGGCAAAACAAATAGGACTGAGCCTACTGAGCTGAAATGGATTGACCAATTCCTAGATTGTGCAAAGATTTTTCAGAATGCTGGTTGGTTGGATTTCTTCAAGAAGATCGATGGCTACAACACTGATGTCTCTTATAAATTTTCCCAAAGCTATAATCAGGACATGATAGTATTTGATACTCTAAAGTTTAAATTGACTGTGGAGTTAGTTGCTGAAGCTACAGGAGTCAGAAATGAAGGTGAAATGTGGTTCAAAAAATTGCCTTTCACTTTTAATGCCCAAAGGTACCTTTTACCTAGTATTACTCCAGACTGGCGCAAAGGGGTATTAATCCAGGATGTCAGAGATGAGTGGGTGGAGCCCATTAAAGGCCTACAAAGCTATATCACCTGTGAAAGTAGATATGCCTATGTCTTCAAATACCATTTTAGATTTTTACAGCATTTGGTTGGTGAATCCAAAATGAACCTTCCTTTCTTCTTGTTCAAAAGTCTGCAAAAGATGTCAAGTAGAGTTAAGGGACATCATGATCATACTACACAATCCATCTTCCATCATGGTTTGATCAAGCTCATTATTAGTACTGTTCTACAATGAGAAGGGAAGACATGGGATTATTTTTTGTTTTGGTCTGGTTTTCAAATTAAGCAAGAAGAGCAGCAAACCAAAAAACGTGTAGACAAAGGGCAAACTCTAGTTAGGAAACTAGGTCAGAAGATCAAGTTTGAATACAAGAAAGAGGTTAAACTAGAAGAAGCACCAGAGTCCTTGAAGGATGACAATGAACCTCAAAAGATTGTAGCTGACAGCAAAGGTAAATATTCACTGTTTTCACAAAAGGAAGATAAGTCTGAGCAACACATGGCACCAGTAGAAACTTTCAGTGAAGAGAAAATTGTTGCCACAGAAAAGGTTGCTATAGAGAAACAAAACATTCAGGTCTAGCAAAGGAGCCCCATCACTATCTTATCTGAGGATGAGGGATATCTGTTAGAGGAAGATGAATTCACTGTCAAAACTGAAGCTAGGGTTGACACATACACAGAAAGTTACAGTCAAGAGGATAAAACAAAGAGATCAAAGAAAAAGAAAACCAAAATCAAAGCTATAGAGTTAGCCACAGTTAGACATCAAGGGAAAACTTTGAAGATGGCGAAAGAACTTGCTTTAGAATGGAGACCAAAAACTAGATCGAAAAACAAGTTAAGGCTGAGTATGAAAAAGTTGCTAAACCCTAGATTGAATACAGAAGAGGTAAGTGTACTTGATGATGATTCTTCAGATGAAAAACCAAAGATTGAGAAAGAAGCAGTTCTAAGCAGTCCAATTTCTCATCATACAAAGGGGAAAAATCCATTGAGGTCAGCAGAAGACTCCAGCCTCACCCAAACTAAACTATCAACTGTGTTTCTAGAATTAAGAGATGAAATGATAGAAGAACAACAAAAAAAGGAAATTGAAGTTTCTTATTCCGAAAATCAACACTTGATAGATGAAACTACACCTATTGAAGCAACGAGTCAGGAAAACCCTATTGTTCATGGTGTGTCTTCGGGACTGTTACAGGAAGATGAAGATATTTTCAGAAGGATAAATATCCCATGGTTGCCTAGTGAGATGAAAAATACCACAACAGGGAAGACTTTTGATTCAGACATGGAGAACCTGCAAAGAACCATCAAACAATACAGGCATCAAATGGATTGCATGCAGGAGACTAATGATGCTCTGATCCTAGCAAATAGAATGCTCAGTGAAGATTTACAGGAAGTAAATGAGAATTATCAAGAGTTAATAACAGTTTCTAAGGAAGCCCTAAAGAGAAAGAGAAGCACAGATGTGCATTATGTAGAGTTGAAGCAGACTGTCAGAGACTTGCAGCAGCAGAATGAAAAACTTACAAGAAAGTTAGTAGATACAGAAGCTGAACTGAAGAGATCCAGGAAGAAGGCCCAAGCCTCAGATGGAATAGCCTTACTAGCTGAAGCTACCAAAGACCTTTGAGTTGGTAGTTAGTCAGTTACTTGTAGATCTTTTAAGAAATACTTTAGTTAGTTAGTTTTTAGTTATGTTTTTAAAGAAACACTTTATTTTGTAAATATAATTTCACTTTATCCCATCGACGAGTTGGTTGAGGGCAGTTAGGGTTTAGACCCTAACTAATTTTGTAAAAAATAGTATTTAGATAGAGGGGAAATATAGAAACAGGGTTCGATTTTTAGGAGGACTTCAGGAGGTCTGCTAGACTTATTGATGAGCTAAGTACATAACTCTTATATGTATTTGTTGACAGAATTATGAAATATATGATCCTTTTCACCCTTCAGTTTGTGTGTTGGCTTCATTGTTTAACTTGTTTAGTTGCTTAACTGATAAATTCATTGTTGGTCTAGGTATGTATGCTGGTAATGCTTATCTTTTATGAATGAACTTCAATATTATGCTCTGTTGGATTCTGGTGAATATATTATGCATCTTTGTCTTCCTTTGCTTATGATTTAGTTCCTATTTTGCTCATGAGTGTATTCCCTATTTGTTCCCAAACTTTATAACCAGAAAACCTATAAAAAACCCTAAAACTTACTTTTACTTGATTGTATTTTTGAGATTGTGTTGGCTTGTTTCTTTGTGGCCTGGAAACAATTTCTGGCACTAACAAACTCATCTGAACGAAAAGTCTGAAGTAAGAGATCAGGTAGATATGACATCCGTCATAGAGAAGAGGATGGAGAGGCCACAGTTAAATTGTCCTTTGGTGCTGATTGGATAGAATCGTAAATACGTTCAGCAGGTGAAAGAGGCATTATATCTCCAAGTAGGTGTGTTGTGGCTTCATCCGATACAAGCCAAGCATCGATAGAGTGAGATAAAATCTCTGTGGAGATCATGTTCACTGTAGCAACATGATTAGGGGGGTCCACGGCTGGAAAAATGCCCATGAGAGATGAATCTTTCAAAAGTACAACCCTTATACTCTCATATTGTTTTGACATCTATCCAATGGAAGGAACATGGTCACCAAGATGAGTAGTAGCATCTAGTGTACAAAAATCTAATTGGTCGATAGTAACAATTCGTCCTTGGTGGGGGAATTGTACTATGCGGAAGACTGAAGAGGCTACTGCCTGCATGGTGTAAAACCAATTGCGACCAAGCAAGAGATTATAATCTATCGGGGCCGAGACCACTTCCACGTTAACGGTTACGGTCTTTCTTCCCAACTCAACTACAAGAGCTTGTAAGAGTCCATGAGGTTGAAAGCCATGCCCGTTGAATGCTTTCAACGTGGTGGGAGAATGATTCAATTCAGGGGAGCTAATGGCTCTCCAATAGGCGATCAACATGACAGAAGTGGAGGCGCCTTCGTCCAAAAGGGTACGATGGACAATATTCCCAGCAATGTTCACAGAAACTTGGAATGCGAGCTGGTGTGAGAGCCTCGAGCTGGTGTGAGAAATGGTTGTCTCCACACAGTAAACAAGGATACTTTAGTTTCTATTTCTGCTTGGTATCATCAGGGGTGCTCTTTTGTTCTTGCTGGGTGGAAGACTTTTTGGGTTTCCCCTTGTTCTTCTTTTTACCGCCAGACTTCTGAGATGAAGCTGATTGGACAGAATTCACCTCTTTAGTTACAGCAGGAGGGGTTGACTTGGTGGTGCTGTGGCCAACCTGAGTCGGATTGGATGATCCAACATTGCTAGTAGCAGGCTGGGTGTTAAGGGAACCAATGATTCCATCATCTTGGAGTCCCTTATGTGGTTTTGCAAGGTCATTAACATCACGGGGCGTGTAAGGGAGAATATCAAACAAAGTGTCGGATTGATTGTAGACAAGGTCTAGCACATGGGCACTTGCAATGGCTTGTTCTTTGGTGACAACACCTCACACAGCAACGTATCTTGCTATGGTAGGGATGAGGGATTTTGCGAACCAGTCTGCTAGGAGCTGATCTGGAATAGGAGCTTTAATGAGACGTCGTCTCCTTCGCCACTCATGGATATGATCCGAAATGTGAGTGGTGGTGTTCTGATGGAGTGAGGTTAAAAGATCGGTACCAGTCTCATACCGTATGGGCAGCTAGAAATGTGTCAAAAATTTCATGGCAAGAGACCCAAAATCAGGAAAAGAGTGGGGTGGTAACTCAATGTATCACTTAGAAGCCGAATTGGTGAGAGTCCTTTGAAACAATCTAAGATGAATTGAATCGTAAATTAAGCAATTAGATGAACACCATAAGTGGTATGTCATCATGTGGTTTTTAGGGTCTTCACCCAACTTGCTGTCAAAATTGGGGATATCAGACAGAAGTTTCACCGGAATCGATGGCCAGTTAGATCTGTGGTAAATAGGATCGTTGGTTAAACAGGATAGGTCAGGCAGGTCCAAAGTAGCCAGGAAGGGAAGCTATGGGTTAAGTTGTGCGTATTGATAATATGGATAAGGCATGTAAGGACCAAACTGACCATAAGGTGTACTAGGAGGAAACTAACCATAGGCGGGTGTGTCACCCAGACTGTAAGGAGGTCCACCACCATAAGGTGGTCCATTCTAATAAGGTGGGGGTCCACCTCCACCACCGGGAGGGGGTGGAGGTTCCCTGTGACCACCAAGAGGAGGTGGGGGTCCATAACCATAATAAGTTGGACCACCACCGCCTTTTCCTGGAGGGGGTGGGGGACCACTTCCACTTCCAGAACGGTGGGGGCCCCCACCACCTCCACCGCCAGAAGGATGAGGGTCTCCACCACCACCGCCACCACCATAGTAATTAGGTCCTCCACCGCCTCTTCTTGGAGGGGGTGGTGGACCACCTCCACCACGCGAAGGGAAATGTCCTCCTCCACCATGATAGGGTGGTCCCCCGTTGCCTCCGCTGGGAGGGGTGGAGGACCATTCCCTCCACCGCCGGAAGGGTTAGGGATATTGTAGGTAAAATGAGGTGGACCTCCAGCAAGGTTAGTCGGGGGCCTGCCACCTCCAACAGGAGGTGGGGGAGGGCCGATCGGGGGTGGTGGTGCTTGAGGGATAGTTGGTTGGGGTTCATGTTGCGACACAGGTTGTTTCCCCCATAGAGTGTATGGATTCCCGGGATAGGGTATCCTATATGGTGCATTTTGGGGATTAGATTGGCCCACCGCAGGGTTAACAAAACCTGGATATGCTTGACTCCCTGAGGGTTTAGTTACATTTGACAGCCCCCCAACATGAGATAATCCTGTGGTGAATGGTCTAGCGGGTTGGGAAGGTCCAACAGAAGGTCCGTTGGGGATTCCACTGCCTATGTTCTGGTTAGATAATGAGGGTTTCCCCCCAACCACAGTAGGTTGACCACTATTCAAAGGTTGAACCAACATAGGTTGTTGACTAGCTATCATAGTAATAACATTACCAATAAGATAACCTGGGGGAATGGAATACCCTCCCCTCAAATTTTGAGGTGGGGGAGGAATTGGTAAAGTAACTGCGGTGGTAACGGGTGTGTTGGACTATTGTCCTTCCACCGGTTGGTTCACTTGAGGTGCAGGACTAGACTCTTGCGAGGGTTGACCAGTCTTATTTGTGGTCTCGTGGTGGGGTGCTTTAGGTGATCTGAAATATATCGGATGAACTGGGATGTCTCCATCGTCAAATCTTATTTGGAAATGGCGATTTCAAAACTCTTCAGAGTGTTGCTCGAGACTTTGTCTTCGAAGCTTATCACCTCTAATACGTAACTATTACAAACGTTCATGGATGGGGCCGAAAATATCGGCGGGGCCAGGCCTATAGTAAGGCCTAGAGAACTTTGGAGTAGTCCAGTTAGGCGGGGATGAGATGGAAAAATGAGCCACTGGGTGGTCTGTAGAAGATGTCCAGAAAGCTGTTGAAGGACCAACAGCTGCAGTAGGCTCATCCTGGGGTCAGTTTATCCATTCCAACGATCCAGGTTCTCCCAGGATGATGGGAGAAAGGTCTTGTGAAGCGGGGGTTTGTGCTGCTTCATACTACGGTGGATGAGAGGCAGGTGAATCCAGAGGAGTTTGTGGAAACAAAATTCCTCCAACATTCAGAGTGGAATTTTCCACTTCAGTAACTACGACCATGTTACGTTGATCCATTCTTACCCTCGAATTAACCTCCGAATTAAGGGGATATTCGGGTGATAATTTTAAGATCCTACGGGATCTTCTCCAGGGAAAATCCACCAGCGTGTCAGGATGATCAGCCAGGATGTCTGAAACAACATTTCTCCTAAGGGTATGCTAAAAGAAAAGCAGTGCAGAAAAACCTACTCAAACTAAGGAAACAAGCAAACTTATGTGACAGAGTGGATTCAAAATTATGGAACCTCACGGGATTATCAAGGCATTGCAAACTGTGATATACTGCAGGATCCAAGAATATGACGCGACAAGGAGGATTGGGACCATACCCTTGCCTGCATACCCAATTACCTAGATAGTACATGCATGCTAATCTCCCTGAGTGCTGTTCTCGGTGGATTGCTTTGCCAAGACAGCCAAATTGTTAACTCGGTTGGTTTCAAGAATCCTAGTGGTGTCTCCCAATATAGGCAAGGTACATGGGAGCTCAAATCCATAGTGGTGCTATCTAATGCACAACCATTCGGCAAGAGACCTTTCGATATACTAGCAAGTACATGATACACCCTTTGATATACGCCAAGTACGGATTATGGTACTTGGTGGGTAAGTGAAGGAGCTCGATATACCGATAAGTACGTGGAAGACTACAATACCCCTGGGATACAATGATGGAAAATAATGACAGCTGGCATGCTTAATGACGTTGGAACACGTCTCTAACTTACACACAAGTTGCTGAAAATTTTTAGCTAGTTCTACCGTTAATTTTATCTTGGACGGTTTGGTGAATGCATGAGGTGAGTACATAATCGGAAGCATAATGCAAGCCCTAGCTAAATGCACAAAATATTCTTTTCTTTCAATGAATTCTAGCTATAGGAAGGAGAAAACTTTTTCCAATAGTATTTCCAAAACAAACTCAATGCAACACAATCCCAATTCAAACAAAACTTGACAATGAAAGTATTCTTTTCCTTTTTCAACGAAACACAAAAAATCACAACACTACTATCCAAATCAAAGCATTTTTCCTTTTCTTTTTCTTTTCAAATCGAAACGATACTAGGTAATGAAAAGAGAGGATTATGAAATGGAATATGCAAGTTTTTCAATTTCACTTTCAATGGTCTAAAAGCAACAGAAAATAAAAATGCATTTATCTTTCCTTATTATGGAATCAATTTTTAAAAAATCGAAGCGTACTTTGAGCCTTTCAAGAAAATGAGCGATTCATAATCCGAGAAAAACACAATAGATCATACATTCATTCAATTTTTCCAAAACATAAATGAGAATTTTCCAATGCACAATGATTTTCTTCAATAATGTTCAAGAAATTATGGGAAAGAAGCACTTCTTAACTTTTCAATGGATGCATCAAAGAATAAACTTGATAACAACTGAGCTTTCAGATCTAAATGACTGAAAAGAAAAGACAAGCACTCAACCAAGCTGAAAAACACACTTAACTCAAAATCAAGTAGCAGCAAGCAAAGCTCAAACAAAATGAAAACAAGGTCTGGACGCTGATCTAATGTAATGATCAGATCAGGGATGGAAGAAAGGGAATGCAAGGGTGATTGGATGAAGGTGGAGGAGACAAGAGTATCCACCACTATCGGTCTTCAAACTTGTCCAAAATGGAACCCAAAATCAATCCAAACAAAACCAAACACTCAAAACACAAATCATAAATAGGATCCCTGGCTGGATATTGCAGTACAGAGAGAGTTCATACAGCAAGCCAAAGTCCAAACTGTCAAACAGAGAAGAGATGCCTACATGCCAAAAATTTGACAAATCGGTGCACCTTGTGCTTGTACATAGTACGACGTCGCAGACTGCCTACACGAGAAGTGCAACGATGTCGCAATCTACCAATGCAAGGAATGCGACGGGAAACTAACAGGTAAAGAACAGAGACCCAGAATTACACAGTGTTGATCTGTTCCCACTACCCAAGTGCGACATGCAAAGTCTAGATTCAAAAATGAATCAAATCTCTCAGCAATGAACCATGCAATGGTTTGGGAATGAGTTGTATAAACTCAGAGGAAGTAGATCAGAGTCTTCAATATGAAGATTTGATAGTGAAATCAACTCCAAGAAGTAAATGGCAAAAAATAAAAGGCTTGTGTCAAGCAATCAACTAAAAATGACTCTCAAATTAACAACTACTGACCAATTTCTATACTCCCCAGTATGGTCGCCATATTTTTTAGCAAACAATCCACTTGAGCGGAAGCGAGCCAGATCTCCCTAGCTCAAAGTGAGTCTAGAACAAATAGAACATACTACCAATGCATTTCCTAGATCTACTTAAGGATTGAGTACTAGATGTCTTACCTTTTCACAACACAATCCTTTCTCTTGAATGTTGCTCCACATCCCACGGTCGTCAGATCCAAGCTGCAAGACCTATCAAGACAAGAAACAAGAGAAACTAGTAAAAGACATCTATACAATAAGAGATCTAAGTAAACAGTTAAACAGGTAAACTACTCAATATCATTACACACATGAACAACATTGGTGGAAAGCATTTGTATTACTGCAAATAAAGGAGTACATGATAGAGATATAGAACCACAACCAAGGCTTAACGCTGTAGCCCTTCTTCGACAAAACCGATTGCCATATCCTTCCAAGGAAGTATGAGCTCTCCAATAGGTGAGTTGAGGTGTTCTAAGAATGATTTCACCAGCATGTAGATACCATAGCCTTCCTCCCCTTGGGATGGGAGTGAGCTTCATTTATATAGGACTAAATGGATAGGGTATGGATAGGATAGGTTGAGAGATGGTAGGAGAGGCTTAAGGGATCTCTCCAAAGGTCTAGGAAATGAGTGCCAGCTCCTCCAATAGGTTAGGGATAGGGTCCCAAGTCAGCAAGCTTCAAGATGGACCTCGAAGAAGCTATTTTTTCCACTTAACTGACTTCGTTGCACCCTGTAATGGAGCAAGGTGCGATGTTACATGTTTCTAGTGTGCAACTTGCGACGACCCTTCAAAACTGAGCACAATTGGGTACAAATCCTCCTAGGATGATTACTTAGTCCAAGTATCTTCAGGGGTGTATACACTAAATCTCATGATGACTAGATTTTGGGTGTAACATGCTTCAGCCAGTTCATCATCCTTTTCGGTTGTCATTTCTTCATTTTCAAAGGTTTGGGGTCATGTGTCTTCTTCTACAGGTGTAGAAGGGTTTCCTTTTTCTACCCCGTCATCCTTAGAGTCCGAGAGGTCTTGTGGTATGGGGCTTGTTTCCGTTTCTTTGATATTCTCCTCCTTGCTTTGGTCTGTTGCCTCAGCCTTCTGCTCTATCACCTCAACCTTTCTGTGCTAGCAGGTACCCCTGTGGTTTTCTGGCGGGAGGTATCACGGGAGTGTTTTATCTTAACAAGGGTCTCATCCACCACCAAGTCAATTTTTCTTTTGACTCCTGACTTAGTGGATGATTTTTCCTCTTTCTAGTCTGAGACTAGGGTTATGCCCACACTTGGTATGCCCTTCATCCCTTGAACATATTCAACTGATACAAGGACAAACTATTCCCATGTGACTTCATGAACTTGGATCTTCGATTCTTCGTAGATGATCAACTTACTTAATCCATGATGGTCCAACGCATCCTCCTTTCCATGTATCTTCTTCCTAGTAATCTCCCAAATGGACTAAAGTAGGTAGAAAGAGATGTTGATGTTGTTGTTCGACCTTATATGCCTCCTGTTCCTTAGGATGTCCAAAATTTTGAAGTGAAAGCTCAGAATGTAGCTGAGCCTTCCCGTGCATAAAATATATTTGAGGATGATAGCAGCTACTTTATCACATGGTCTTGGCATGGTATCTCTTTTGACATCGTTCTTATCCTCTTCGTAGCTCTCACCGTTAGCAAAGAAAGTCACTTTTTCCCTTAGGTTGGCTTCTCTGTCATCCCTCCCCCAATGCAGCCCCATTGGCAAGCCTGTATGTGCTGCAATTGATTCCTCATATAAACGGATGCGTAACCCCTTCACCCTGGTAACATACTTCTCTTCTTTTATATGTTTCAATTTTCGGGTGAACTCTATGGCTATTTCGTTGTTATGTCTGTGGGCAGGTGGTTTAGCAAGGTAGCATCGCAGATGCTGCGACAAGTCAGAAGATATCGCGGAAGGAGGAAACTTGGGTGCAAAGGAAACTATTTTATGTATTTTTGAGTCGATTGTACCGTAGTATGCAGGTTTTGGGTCATTTGGACCGTATGTTATGTAGTTTTGGGTCAACTATATCGTAGTATGCGGATTTTTGGGTCATTTGGACCGCATCAGTTAGATTTTGAGTCATTTACGCAAAGTGTCGATTAGGAAGTTGTTAGAAAGTGGACAAGCAATGTAAAGGAAGAAACCTATATAAATTCATAATGTCATATGTGTTGAAGTAACTAAGAACCTAGGAACCTAGGAATGTGAAGGAGATTTGATCTTGGGATGCATCTGAGTTATCTGCGAGATCTGTGTTTTGCGGAGATATTGTATCTGGGTTTTGTTGAGTTAATATGACATGATAGAGTTGTTTTGTGAAATCCCTGTGCATATTTGTTCACTTATGGTAATGCATGTTGCAAGTTATGAATGATGCTATGTTTTCTTGCTGCAATTAATTCTTTACCGTTATACCTGCTGCAATGAATGCTTCTATTTAAAGATGCTATAAGTTAAATGCATAGATCTTTTTCTGAATGTCGCAATAAGAATAAGTGATTGTTGCCACAAACATCCTCCTTCATTCGGTGGAAACATGGTTCCGTCGACTCTCCCTTGAACATCTCGGGTGAGACCTCATCTGCTCCGCAGGTGTTGCTGGACAGGGTAAAACCTGTCTAGGTTGGTGCTCAGGGAGATCGCGGTGGGTTGGTGTCGACAGTGATGGGAAGCCCTGTCGACTGGGCTTGAGTCAACAAATGGTTTCATTTCCGAGACTGTGTGCGAAGTGAAAGGAGGATATGTTGTGGCATCCGACGCAATCAGAGATACAAAGTTGGTTTGATCAGAAGTTGTAGGAATTTGCTGAAGAAGAAAGTTGGAACACTCGACTGATAGTAGATCAGTGGGTGGGGAGATATATTCACAATGGTCTGCACAAATGGTTTTTCTGTGAATTCCCAGTCATTTTGTATGAGTGGTTGGCGAAGTTGAAATTCCATAAGAGGAACTTCCAAGGTGCCAAACCAATGACCTAGACCCTAGAGCTGATCTAGGAGCTGCAGGAAGTCGACAATAAAGCGTCGCGGGCTATTGAAGTTTGGTTTGACAGTATACTAGAAGGTTATATCACTGATTTACAGTTGATACCCAAAATTCCTATAGTGAAGCTCAGAGATATTTATTCTGTGGACCATAGGGAAGGTTTCTATTGTCGCTCCAACTGTCTATTAAGATGCTTATTTGCGAGAAGGGTATATTGAAGATGCATTTGGATCAGTAAACAGCCTGGTGGGCGGAGGCCGTGGGTATCGTGATAGCAGGGGAGGAAGTACATGGAATGATAAGGGGTAGATGGGTGTAGGTCATGACGAGACTGTGAGTTAAGCCGAGGAAGAGAGTGGTCTTACGAGGGGAAGAGCAAGGTTTCGACAGGATAAGAGGTAGAGGACAGGAGAAGGTCCTGCTGCGATTGAACCACAAGGCCACGAAGGAAGACCACACGGGACGAAGTGACCTCATAGTCTAGATAAGGACAACTAGGCTACGCTCAGGATAGAGGCAGGACCAAACCCTGGCGGTAGCATACCCACACCTACGCTCATTATTTGTCAACTAGTGAGAAACACAACTTCGACCCCATCGGGTCAAAAAAACTTAATTGCTAGTATTTCAGCGACTACAGGAAGCCCATAATGGCGGGAGAAGATGTGAAGTTGCCACTATTCCATGGAAATATAGATAACCCTGAATAGTACTAGTTTTTATGTGAATTTGTATGGACTGTAAAAAAGATCACTGATGATAATGCTAAGAAAGGACAGCTAGCGACAACTCTGCGAGGTCACGCATTAGATTGGTTTATGAAGTTTGTTCTAGTCCCTACAAGAGCTCCAGAGAAGACACTAGATGATATCAGGGACGGTTTGATTGCAAAATTCAGAAAACCCAAGTCTGAAGCACAATATATTACCGAATTGAAATAAATTAAGCAGTATCCCAATGAGACGGTGTGGGATTTTGACCAGGGGTTTAAGACGCTGATGGCGAGGGTTAGTTTTGATATGAGTGTTGTCCAACATAACGAATAGTTCATTGTGGCACTGCTTCTGCACATTCGACTGCCACTAATGCAGCAAAATATTACAATGCCCAGTGAAGCCATGGAAATCGCAATGTGGTTGGAAGCATCGTTGATTAGTGAAAATGCAGCTGGGATGTCACAGATACAAAAACAACTGGCTAACTTGACCATACAGCTACAAGATATGAAGAAGGGCAAGGAGAAACGCAAAGAAGTGTGGTGTACGCGATGTCGAGGACAAGGGCATACTAAGGACAATTGCCTTGACTTCCGCAACTATTTGGTTTCAGGGGCACCAAACCCGTTGAATGGTGGTGGCATGTTGTGTTGTCGCATTTGTCAAGTATATGGGCACCACCATAAGGCATGTCCATACATGCAGAAGATGGTCACCAAATCGATGAATTTGTATTGCACATTCTGTAAATTTGTGGTACATGATGAAAAATATTTGCGGGCATATGGGTTGCTTCATGAGAGAACGTACGATGCATTCTATGTAAAGGACGATCAGCGTGCCGTACAACAACCACAACTGCAGCCGCAGGTATCCCAGTTGCTACCTCAACTGTAGGTACAGTTTGTAGCATACCAGCAACCACTATAGTATATGCCGCAATATGCTCCAACACAAATGGCTCCATAGCAGCCACAGTACGTTCAACAACCGCAGTATGCGCAACAAGGGCAGGGCATGCAACCATCTCCTATGAAGCAAAAGTACAACCAACCATGGTACCAACAGCAGGGTGGATTCCATGGAGGATTTTGGGGTGGACGCGGCAGAGGATTTGGTCACGGAGGAGGACGAGGAGGTCGCGGACTTGTTCAGTGTTAGCACTGTGCGGTATGGGGGAACTACCAACGAGATTTCCCACTAATGCAGACGTAGTGTACATTTTTCTTTGTTATGGACCATACAATGGAGAACTTCCCATAGTTGATTGCATGATGGCAAGCAGGAAACATTCCACAGTTGTAGAATCAAAATCAGGTGTAGCATCCAATACAGAATTAGGTGCAGCAACC
Organism: Larix kaempferi; assembly: GCA_027924585.1. NCBI lineage: Eukaryota > Viridiplantae > Streptophyta > Pinopsida > Pinales > Pinaceae > Larix > Larix kaempferi. Next base: position 32,845,170 of record BSBM01000096.1, read on the forward strand.
GGTGCAAAACCAGAACCAACACCCAAATCAGAATGCTAATGTGAACCAACCAGGGAATCCAATGCTGAACTAGAATCAGGGTGTGAGTGTTGTGATAATTTCTACAGAGCCAAGACCACAAGATGCAGCTATCGCAGTTATCACTCGTGGAGGTGTAGCGACCGGAGGGGTTATCTCACAACCTCTCATTCAATTGGCCAGGCAGAAGAAGGTTTCATTTGATATTGATTCCGAGTGTGATACATACTTTCAAGCACGTCGTGTGATGGACCAAGATCGTGGTAAAACTATTATCTGTGGCATGCCCCTCGTCTTTGATGCTACGTCAAAAGCCAGTCCGTCGATGCATTCTGGAACCTTGCATAAATTTTTGGAGAGCTGTCTATTGTTGGAAAGAGATCCTACTGCTCTAGCTAAGATCGAGGGGTTGCTACAACGACCAACCAGGGGATGGCACGAGTCCATGGTAAACTCCTTACAGCGACGGAAGACTGATAATGAGATGCACATGAGCATACAAATTGGGGACTATGATGTTTATTCAGTTATTCTGGATCTTGGTTTGGATGTGAACATCTTAACCAAGTAGGCATGGCAGAAAATGAGGAGCCCCCCATTGAGCTGGTCTCCTATACAACTCCGGTTAGCTAATCACGCTAAGGTGACACCAATTGGGAGAGTTCCATGCCTGGTGGTGGACATTAAAGGAATGAAGACCCTTGCTGACTTTGACGTCATCGAAGTGGTTGAAGGAGGAAGCTCTTGTCCCGCGTTGCTGGGGATTGGATGGGCTAATGATAGTGGAGCGGTAATCAACTTCAAGCGATGGATGATTACTTTTGAAAACCACGATCTCAGAGTTATAGCCCCGTTGGATATGGCTGAAGGATGCAGATACATTGAACTAGTGAAGGACGAAGATCCCAGTGGATGGGACCATGCATTCAACATTTTCAAAGACTATATTCATCTGACTGCCAGTGGTGAGCTTGGATGGCGTAGTGACAGCTCTGTGTCTTCCAACTCTGATGATGCATTAAAACACTGGAAGAACCGCTTGCATGAGGTGTCGCTCCGCAAGTGTGGTATAGTCATGCAGTCCTTGTGCCGTGTTGCGATTGAAACAGTCATGTTACCAGTATATGAAGGGTTTCCTGGATTGTCTGACTTTCTTGTGGAGTTCAAGGAAAGAGTTTTAGAACCACAGCGACTACTGGTATTAGAGGAAGCACTGAAGACTACTCTAGCACACTGGTGGGAGACACATAAGAAATCAACTAATGGATGGTTTCAATGCAGGAGATTGATGACAATTCATTTCGGTGATGGCGAGGTTTACCACACAGGGAAATATGATGGTAGGAATGAGCCTGGAATTCATTTGATGGAGTGTCAAACATTATGGGCATCGCGATCATGGTATACTGCAGTGAAATTGCGAGGATAAATCACTATTTGGTTGGAGTTGACAGTTTGCTTCACTCATACTTTCAGCTTCGCAGATGCCAACCCTGATGTCCATAATGTTCTGCAAATCATTCGTGATGTGGTTATGAAAGTTGTTCGAGTGGCATATCCTGTAGATCCGCATACGCAATGTCAAATGTAATCCATGATGGAATATTACAATATCACTGGTGGGCCAGAGGATGATGATGATCTGCAGAACGTCAATATTTTGGAGTCTGAAGGAAGTCACGATGTGGTACCACCTAATGCACAAAGTGATCCGATCATCCAGCCATTGAAGCTCCGTAAGATCAATATTGGGACGGAGGCTGCTCCCAAGTTCATGAATGTTGGAGATTATTGGGATGATGAGATGAAAGGAAAGGTCACTGACTTGCTGCATGAATTCCAGGACCACTTTCCTACGAAGTTTTCTGAGATGAAAAGTATTTTGGGCCATCTCGGGGAGATGAGGATCCCCTTGAAACTAGATGCTAAACTGATTAGGCGGTGACCCTACCGGCTGAATCCGCGACATAAGGAGAGGGTCAAGGTAGAACTTGATCTCATGTTGGATGCTAGAATTATTGAACTGGTTGAAGAGTCAGAATGGATCAATCCTATGGTGGTGCAAGACAAGAAGACTGGTGAAGTACGCATTTGTGTCGACTTGCGGAAGTTGAATGATGCATGCTTGCATGATCCCTTTTCGACCCCGTTTACTGATGAAGTACTCAAAGGTGTGGGCAGACAGAAGATGTATTCTTTCATAGATGGGTTCTCGGGCTATCATCAAATCTGCATTGCAAAAGAAGACCGCCACAAGATGACTTTTGTGACAGAGTGGGGCTGTTTTCAGGTTTGGGTTGAAGAATGCACATGTGATATTCTCGCGGGTCATTGTTGTTGCGTTCAAGGATTTTATTCAGAAGTTTTTGCAGGTATACATGGATGATTGGATAATCTATGGTTTGATCCGTGATCATCTGCCCAATCTGCGGTTGATGTTGGAGCATTGTCAATAGCATAAGATATTGCTGAATTTGAAGAAGTGCATCTTTTGTGCATCGTTTGGGATATTCCTGGGTCACATTGTGTGCAAACAAGGATTGTTAGTCGATCCAACAAAGATTGCGCTCATTTTGAGCTTAACACCATTGACTAATGTTAAGCAGTTGAGGGCGACGTTGGGGCATACTGGGTATTATCGCAAGTTCATCAGGGGTTATGCAGTGGTCACCGCCCCTATGGAGAAGATATTGAAGAAAGATGCGGTCTTTCAATGGAGCCCTGAATGTCAGGATAGTTTTGAGCAGCTAAACGCTAAGATGGCTTCGACACCGATATTAGTATTTCTGAACTGGAGTAAGGAATTCCATGTCCATGTTGATGCATTATCGATTGCACTAGGTGTGGTGCTAGTGCAACCAGGAGAGGGGGATCTCGATCACCCTATTGCTTTCGCAAGTCATAAGTTGTCATCCACAAAAAGGAACTACACCACTACTGAGAGGGAAGGCCTGGAAATGGTCTATGCATTGCAGAAGTTCCGACACTACTTATTGGGCAGACATTTTAAGATGTTCACAGACCACTCTGCATTGAAATACCTAGTCAATGACCCTGTGTTGGGGGAGAAGATATGTCGATGGCTACTTCTTTTTCAGGTGTTTGATTTTGAAGTGATTGTGAAGCTAGGGCGGTTGAATGTTGGCCCTAATCATCTATCGCAGATTGAAACAGGCCAGGAGCCAACTAACATTGAAGACGGGTTGCCTAATGCGCAACTCTTTAAGGTTGAAGTCGTTGATGGATACTTTGAAGACATCATTAAGTTTTTGGTGACAAGTATTGCACCAGAAGAGTTCACCACTAGTCAGAAGAAGCAGTTCATAAATGCATTATCGATTGCACTAGGTGTGGTGCTGGTGCAACCAGGAGAGGGGGATCTCAATCACCCTATTACTTTCGCAAGTCGGAAGTTGTCATCCGTAGAAAGGAACTACACCACTACCGAGAGGGAAGGCCTGGTGTTGGTCTACGTGTTGCATAAGTTCTGACACTACTTATTGGGCAGACATTTTAAGATGCTCACAGACCACTCTGCATTGAAATACCTAATCAATAATCCTGTGTTGGGGGGGAAGATATGTCGATAGCTACTTCTTTTTCAAGTGTTTGATTTTGAAGTGATTGTGAAGCCAGGGAAGTTGAATGTTGGCCTTAATCATCTATCGTGGATTGAAACGGGCGAAGAGCCAACTAACATTGAAGACGGGTTTCTTGATGCACAACTCTTTAAGGTTGAAGTGACTGATGGCTACTTTGAAGACATCATTCAGTTTCTGGCTACAGGTACTGCACCAAAAGAGTTCACCACTAGTCAGAAGAATCAGTTGGTATTCAAGGCTGCATATTTCCAGCTAATTGCAGGAGAGTTATACAAGATGGGCACAAATTAGATATTGCAAAGGTGTGTCTTGCCACATGAGCAAGCACAGATCTTGGCAGAAGCATATGCAGGAGTGGCTAGAGGACACTACAGCGGTCAAGCGACTGCCCGAAAGGTGCTTCGTGGGGGGCTTTGGTGGCCCACGCTGCATAATGATGTGACAGACTATGCACAGTCCTGTGATGTTTTTCAAAGAACCAGAAAGTCATCTAGGAGGGATGAGATGCCGCTGATGCCTTAGCTAACACTGCAGCCATTTGACAAATGGGCAGTGTATTTTGTGGGACCAATCAATCCACCGAGGAAACGCACTGGTGCAAGATACATCATCATGGCAACAGATGATTTCACATGATGGGTGGAGGCTGCACCAGTCATTGATTGCTCTGCGGCCATAGCTGCGCAGTTTTTGTTTGACAACATTGTCACTCGCTTCAGCTGCCCCAAGATATTGTTGAGTGATCAAGGCATCCACTTTCTCAATCGCACCATCAGTGCATTAATGGAGGAAGTGCAGATACAGCATAAGAAGAGTACGTTGTATCATCCGCAGGAAAATGGCACAGTGGAAGATTTCAACAAGATATTTGTTAATTTTTTAGAATTTACTTCAATCTGATCTAGGATCTTAACTGAGAGAACAACATGTACAGCATATCTATATCATATCGATCATGGACACAATAATTCAAGCACACAAGAGACACAGAGTTTACTTAGGGAAAACCATAAAGGTGAAAAACCCCAATAACTTCCTCAAAGATAGATAGAGCAATGATACAACCCAAGCATAAGAGATAGACATCTCCTAGTAGCAGCTTCTCCTCCTCCAGAAGTGCAACACTCTCCTAAGAGTGTGAGAGAGAATAGAATGATGAAATAGAGTGCCTCCCGCAGTCTATTTATACTTGACTTGAGTTACTTAATAACCTTTACTAGGCCGGCCTTAACTTAACCACATAACATAATGTTGATTGGGACGACACCCAATAGGGTGGTCTAATTACCCTTTGACCCACATGGCCAACCCCCAATAGGGTGGTCTAAGAACCCTTCGACCCACATGACTTATACAAGGCCAACCCCAACAAGGTGGTCTAATAACCCATCAAGTATAAGTTACGACACTTACAATATAAATGACGACACTTCCGTATAGAGGAATAATAACATATCTATAGGAATACAAACACTTTTATATAGAGGAATAATACCATCTCTATAGGAGTACAATATACATATATGAAATACATTCCGAAGTTACATATACATCAACACTCCCTCTTAACTAGGAAGGTATTTATCAACACAGGTCTTCTAGCACAAGTCTTCTTCTCTGGATCATCATCATTGGATAATCGTCATCAAGTCATCATCATCGTCACTGCTGTTGCTATCTCAATCAATATCTGAATCTACTCATCATAGGAAGTTCTACAGAGCTAGTCCTTTTTCATACTGAATGTAGGCCCACCACCTACAGGTCTTCATCATCACTGGCCATACTGTGGAAATCTCAGGACTTATTACATGCATCACAAAACCTTAAAAGATTCTCTTAGTTAGCAAGATTCCTAAAGAGCATCTGAGGCCTTCTTCATACTGTCCAGATCTCCAGGACTGATTACATGTGACTCCACCACAAAACCTCGAAAGAGAATCCCAAGACTGATTACAAGCACACGGATCAACCTATCGGATCTCCCAAGGCACAAATTACATGTCGTCACCACAAAACCTCGAAAGAGCATCCCAGGACTGATTACGAGCACACAGCTCAACCTATCAAATATCCCAGGGCACAAATTACGTGCCATAGGAAAAACCTCGAAAGACTATCTGCAAATCTCCCAGGGCACAAATTATATGTCCTCCCAAGCAAAACCTCAAAAGATCATTTTCCATATATCCCAGGGCACAAATTACATTCCATAGGCAAAACCTCGAAAGACTATCTGCAAATCTCCCAAGGCACAAATTATATGCTTATGTACACAACCTGTTCCACGGCCATAGAGTATCAACCTGATACTCATCATACATCATCCTGATGTACACATGATCATCCTGATCATCAACACTGCATCATCCCGCTGCATGTCATCTGGAGAAACATCCTGAAGCTCATCATCCATGATCATCCTGATCGTACAATGCATCTACCTGATGCATACCAACTATATACCTGATACATATCATCATACATGATCCACCTGATCATACAATGTATCCACCTGATACACATACAAATACATGATCCACCTGATCATACTTGATACATATCAACATACATGATCTACCAGATCATACAATGTATCCACCTAATACATAAACAGATACATGGTCCAAGCATCCAACATGATGCATACATACATAAATGATGTATATACATATACAGAGCAGTAACTGGAGCATCATCCTGATGCTCATCATCTAGTGCTTACATCCATAGCCATGTGAAGGATCCTCCTTCCAACATGCTTGGAATGGCTTATGCAAATGTCTCCATCACTTCTTCCTCGAAGTGTCATCGATCTGAAGAACACCAAGCCTCTCTCTGAAGTACTCAAACTTCACTCTGGCTAGTGGCTTCGTCAGCACATCTGCAACCTACTCATCCGTCGCAGCATAAAGGAGCTCCACTGCTCCTCTCTGCACCATATACCTGATAAAGTGATATTTGATCTCTATGTGTTTCGACTTGTCGTGGAACACCGGGTTCTCAGACAGCTTCACACAACTCTTGTTGTCGCAAAATATACCAATAGCCTCCAGCGATAGATCAAATAACTCAGACAGTAGCTTCCATAACCATACTGCCTCACAACTAGCCGAACAGGCTGCAACATACTCTGCCTCGGCTATACTTAGTGCTACGCAGGACTGATTCCTACTAAACAAAGAGATCACACCTGATCCCATACTGAAGCAGCACCCAGAAGTGCTCTTCCTATATGTAGCACTGCCTGCCCAATTTGAATCAACATAACCCTGCAGGTTAAACTTTTGATTCGCATCATACTTGAGCCCATAATCAACTATACCCTTTAGGTACCTCAGAATATGCTTTACAGCAACAAGGTGAACACCCCTCGGATCTGTCAGGAACTAGCTCAATATGTTCACCACAAAGAAAATATATGGTCTCGTGTTCGTCAGGTGCATCAAGGACCCAATCATCTGACGATACATAGTGATATCAAACGGCTCAGATGAAGCATCACATAGAAGCTTTAGGTTTGATGCCATAGGTGTGGCCATGGCCTTGCAGTCCATCATCCCGAACCTCTTCAGGATCTCTACTGCATACTTCCCTTGTCCAAGGAAGATTCCTTCTGCACTCTGCCACACCTCCATACCTAGAAAATAGTGCATCATCCACACGTTCTTCATCTCGAACTCGGCAGCAAGCTTCCACTGCATGTCGGTAATCAATCTATCTTCACCTGTAATAAACAGGTCATCCATATACAAAAGTAGTATCACTGAATTGCCTTCCTCAACCTTGTAGTAAAGGTTGGAATCCGCTTTACTCTTGGTAAATCCCAAACTGGATAGAAAGCTGTCTATCCTACCATACCAAGTTCTGCACATATATGACTCCCCATCATGTGTCTCAGAACCAAGTGGCTGCTCCACATGCACTTCTTCTTCAACTACACCATTCAAGAAAGCTATCTTGAAATCCATCTGGTGTATCTTCCATTTCATCACTGCAGCCAGAGCAAGTACGGCTCTAATGGAAGTGTATCTGGCTATAGGAGCAAAAGTCTCTATGCTACCACCTACATCATGCTTGATCTTATAGATCCTCTTGGAATTCACTACAAACTCACCTTCAGGTCTTGGGACTACATCCCAAACATCTTCATGATCGATTGGTACTCTTCGATCATGGCATTCTTCCCAGATCCTGGAAACTTCAATATCTTCAATATTTTCAATAGATAACTTTGTTGCTGAACAAATGTTGTAGTCCTTCTTTTGTAGGTGATGGTATACGATCTTTCCTACACAGCAAGTTAAATTGCATGATTAGAAAACATCTCATAGTTTTCAGAACAAATTCTTACACATAAAGAAATATGTCATATAGTCATACAGTTATCTTAGCCAATGCTTCAATACAACATTTATCCATATCCCGTAACTTTCTAGATGCCTACCAATCTCTACCAGAACATTGTTAAGAGTGTGCACAACTTCCAACATGTCAGCAAAGAGGTTTCATTCTAGATAAGTAGCAATGGAGTGTTGTACAGTGCCATAGGCCTCTTACCCATGTATATTAGTAGTATACTGTTCATCAATGCAACTATGCTAATATGCATAATACACAACCTAATTCTAGGAACATGAGTATATTATTGAACAGTATTATTTAAACAATAAGAATGATAATTCAAATACTTATCTTTGTTTGTTTGTTGGGTTGACTCCCTATCAGTCTTTGCTTCTTTTCTGCAATTCCATTCTGATGTGGATTGTGAGAAGTGGTCAAATCCTTCTGAATATCTGCATAATTGCAGAAACTACTAAAGTTTGCTTCTTCTTGATCTTTGCTTTCTTGCAGGAACAACTAGAGTGTGCTCCCTCTTGATCTTTGCTTCCTTGCAGGAACAACTGGAGTGTGCTCCCTCTTGATCTTTGCTTCCTGGATTACTTGTCCTTGAACTTATATCCATCACTATGCATGCTTATTAGTATCATCATTGTGTTATCCTCGAGGTCTCATACATAATCACACATTCATTAGTATAATCTTAATACTATGAAAACACAATAATCTTAAACATGTATAGTCATGATCATTTCAAACACAGATAATAAACATTAGTATTCAAGGACTCTTATGGTTAGTCATATCATAAATTAAAGTAAGAAACATAATATTCCTAAACCGGTGATTAATCAAACCTATACTTTCATGACTCTTCTGGTTAGTCATATCATCAATTAAGGTAAGAAACATAATATGCATAAACCCATTCCACGTGTCACTGGTTCCGTTTCGGCCTCTGAAAAAGTTACCTGAGACATTATAGTCCATGCACTACCTGTTACTTTTTATGAAATTTCATTTGGAGCTTCCTATCCCAAGTTATGACCTTTTTTCCAAGGTCACCTGTTTATGACTGAGATCTGGAAGAGGCAGAAACCCTATATTGTACAGATCATAAATCACAAAGTACAATGAATTAGAGGTTTTCCTTTGGACACAAAGTACATGGGTATCTTATCTTCACCTTGTACGATTTTCAGACCCTGAAACCTTGCTTAAATTTATTTATAGCAAAAATGCTATGATGACTGGTTTTTGCTATATCAAGCCCCAGCTTCGCAAGTGCAACAAGTGTCATACATGCCATACCATGCCTTCTTTTAGGCTAGCTCTTATACCATGTTAATTTTTCAGAATTTACTTCAATCTGATCTACGATCTTAACTGAGAGAATAACATGTACAGCATATCAATCATGGACACAATAATGCAAGCACACAAGAGACACAGAGTTTACTTGGGGAAAACCATAAAGGTGAAAAACCCCAATAACCTACTCAAAGATAGATAGAGCAATGATACAACCCAAGCATAAGAGATATACATCTCCTAGCAGTAGATTCTCCTCCTCCAGAAGTGAGCCACTCTCCTGAGAGTGTGAGAGAGAATAGAATGATGAAATAGAGTGCCTCCCGCACTCTATTTATACTTGACTTGACTTTCTTAATAACCTTTACTAAGTCGGCTTTAACTTAACCACATAACATAATGCTGAATGGGCCAACACCCAATAGGGTTTTCTAATAACCCTTTGACCCACATGGTCGACCCTCAATAGGGTGGTCTAATAACCCTTCGACCCACATGACTTATACAGGGCTGACCCCAACAAGGTGGTCTAATAACCCATCAAGTATAAGTTACGACACTTACAATATAAATGAAGACACTTCCATATAGAGAAATAATAACATCTCTATAGGAATACAAACACTTATGTATAGAGGAATAATACCATCTCTATAGGAGTACAATATACATATATGAAATACATTCTGAAGTTACATATACATGAACAATATTGGAGCATGCGCTAACAAAGGTCTGCAATGCGAACCGCGATGACTGGGATCTGAAAATCCCAACAGTTTTGTGGGCGTATCGCACCACATGTAAAAGGTTGATGGGACAGACACCATTCAAGCTGGTGTATGAACAAGAAGCGATTATGCCAATGGAGTACATCGTTCCAAGTCTGTGCATAGCAGCAGCAATAGGTATGGATGTTGCAGCGGCATTAGAAGAACGTCTAGCGCAGTTAGTACAACTGGAGGAAGATCGCTTTATTGTAGGAGTCCACCAGGGTGTCGAGAAGGATCGCTAGAAGGCTTGGCACAATTGCCACATCAAAAACAAATAGTTTCAGCAGGGTGACTTGGTTCTATTGTATGACAGTAAGTTTATGAAACATCTAGAAAAATTACAGATGCATTGCCTTGGTCTGTATCGCATCAATAGCATCACTTCCATAGGCGTGGTATGTTGATGTATATGTAAATTCGAAAAGTATTTCACATATATGTATATTGTATTCCTATAGAGAGGTTATTATTCCTCTATACGGAAGTGTCGTCATTTATATTGTAAGTGTTGTAACTTATACTTGATGGGTTACTAGACCACCTTGTTGGGGTCAGCCCTGTATAAGTCATGTGGGTCAAAGGGTTATTAGACCACCCTATTGGGGGTCGGCCATGTGGGTCAAAGGGTTATTAGACAACCCTAGTGGGGGTCGGCCCAGACAGCATTATGTTAAGTGGTTAAGTTGAGGCTGACCTAGTTGAGTAAAGGTCAAGTCAAGTTAGTGTATAAATAGAGAGTGTGTCTCTCTCATTTTACACATTCTATTCTCTCACTCACACTTTGGAGAGTGGTGCACTTGTGGAGGAGGAGGCTCTACTGCTAGGAGAAGACTATCTCTTGTATTTTTGTTTTATCATTGCTCTATCTATCTCTGAGGAAGTTATTGGGGTTTTTCACCATTATGGTTTTCCCCAAGTAAACTCTGTGTCTCTTGTGTGCTTGCATTATTGTGTCCATGATTGATATGCTGTGGATTTGCTGTACATGTTGTTCTCTTAGTTAAGATCCTAGATCATATTGAAGTAAATTCTGAAAATTTAACATGGTATTAGAGCTAGCTTGAAAGAAGGCATGATGTGGCACTTGTTTCACATATGATGCCAGGGCTTGATATAGCAAAAACCAGTCATCGTAGCACTTTCGCTATAAATCCCTTTTGGCCAAGTTTTCGGATCTAAAACTTTTACAGGTCGAAGATTAGATCCCCATGTACCTTGTGTCCAAAGGAAAACCTCTAATTTGTTGTACTTTGTGACTTATGATCTGTACAATATAGGGTTTCTGCCTCTTTCAGATCTGAGTCAAAATTAGGTGACCTTGGGAAAAAGGTCATAACTTGGGCTAGGAAGATCGAAATGAAATTTCGTAAAATGTGACAGGTAGTGCACATACTTTACTATCTCAGAAAAATTTTCAGAGGCTGAAGTTGAACCAGTGACACATGGCACGCCGTACACGTTTGCTCTCCTGTATTATCCCATAAACAGGTCACGTTGCGACACTGGGAATAAATCTCTCTCAGAGAATCCAATTGAGGTCAGACCTATCAAGATGGAAATATAACAGGTCAGGATATCTCAAGAAAATTTTTCAGACCCTGTGGATTGAAAAGTTAGGAGTTACACTTGAAACAATCAGGTACATATTTCTGTCAAAACAAAATTATTTTTGAGCACCTTCATTCATGGCTTCCGGAATTTAGGGCTTCGGAGAAAGTTGGAATTTTTGTAATTGGAGACCACTGCTGGATGCTACTCATCAAAATCGAAATTTAGAGACCAAGATCAAATTTTTTGGTTGGGGAGAAAGCCGGGCTTGATCAAACCCCAGTTCGGGACTTTGATCGAAAAGATGGAAAATTAGGGCTTCTGCAAAACTTGGAATTTTGGAAATCTGTGACCACGGCTGGAAGCTCCTTAGAAAAATCTAAGCTTAGAGCTTTGAATCAAATCTTTTGGTTGGGTGAAGCTTTGGGAAACTCAAACACTAATTCAGGGTCCTCCCTAGTGAATCCAGAAATCTAAAAGGCAATTTCGAGGGGTGAAACTTTGTAGTTTTCAAATTCTGAATATACCAACTTGACCAGCTCATCAAGGCACATATTTCTATCCTTTTGGAAGTTTGAAATTCAAAGTTTGAATTTTGGGGGTTTCCTTGACAAACCCTAATCTGGCTCCAGGTCCAGTTCTTGCAAATCAAGTGGATTGGGTTAATCCTAGAAGAAGATGGATTGGTCACCTGCATAAGTGAAGAAGTTTCTGTCTCAAAGGGAGATGAGGATAAGGCCTTCCATAAGAAGATTACAAGCAATATTGACAGGTATGGCTTACAGGTATGTTTCATGGTTAAGTTTATCATATGTTTGTCTTCATATCATTACAATACAATCTTGATTAATTACTAGACTTGTCATATCACCTTAATAGAAGATATTCATTGATTAAGGTTTTGACACTTATGAATGTACTAATGCATTGTGATGTTGTATGAGGTTTATGTTGTTCGCTAACATAAAAGGTACACCAAGAAAGACAAATCATGTTCTACTTCAAGAACATATGATCATAGTGACATGAAGACAAAGATTCATCCATTGTCATGGATCACATAAAAGATCTACTTTCGAGGTATGTATAACTTGGTCCTACAATGGTTGACCTATGAGACATGCAGGTTACTAGCACAAGTCACTGAAGAGAACCAGAAGACATTATGCGGGTATGTTAGACATAACTAGCTAGCATGCTAATCCAGGTATGTTTTTCCTATATCAGGCTAGAATCCTACCTTGTGTTAAGATCTTATACTGTTGTGTTGTTTATTCATGAAGTCATAGGTTTGAATAGTCATGGTTGTATGTATATTATGTTTCTTACCATAATTAATGATATGACTAACCAGAAGAATCATGAAGGTATAGGTTTGAGTAATCACGGGTTTATGCATTGATGATTTAACTAATCAGAAAATTCCTATGATCAAATAAGAATATACATAAGTAAAAGAAGACTTCCCTGAAACCTTGAATACTAATGTTTATTATCTATGAATGATCATGACTATACATGCTTGAGATTATTATGTTTTGATAATATTAAGCTTATACTAATGAATGTTTGATTATGTATGAGACCTAGAGAATAACACAATGATGATACTAACAAGCATGCATAGGGATCGAGAATGAATATAAGTTCAAGGACAGGTAATCCAGGAAGTAAAGATCAAGAGGGAGCTCACTCCAGTAGTTTCTGCAAGGATGTAGATATCCAGAGGGAGTTGACCATCCTTCTGCATTCCACAATAGAAAGGTGTAGAAGAAGCTACTTCAGCAGCTCCTGCAAGGAAGCAAAGACTCAGAGGGAGTCCACCCAACAAACAAACAAAGATAAGTATTTTAATTACCATTCCTTACATATTTGTTTGTTTAAATAAAATTGTTCAATGATGTATGGTGAGTATCAGGATGATACTCTATGGCCGTGGATTAGGTTGTGCAGATGAGCATATAATTTGGCCCCGGGAGATTTGCAGATAGTCTTTCAAGGTTTTTCCTATGGCATATAATTTGGCCCTGGGATATCTGGAAAATGCTCTTTCGAGGTTTTGCTCTCGGAAGACATATAATTTGGCCCTGGGAGATCTGTAGATAGTCTTTTAAGGTTTTTCCTATGGCATAAAATCCAGCCCTGGGATATCTGGCAGATACTCTTTCGAGGTTTTGTCCTATGGCATATAATATGTCCTTAGGAGATCCGATAGGTTAGGCTGTGTGCCCATAATAAGTCCTGGGATGCTCTTGCGAGGTTTTTCCATGGCCACATATAATCTGTCCCTGGGAGATCCTATAGGTAGAGCTGTGTGCTCGTAACAGCCTGGGATGCTCTTGCAAGGTTTTGTGGTGATCACATATAATCTATCCCTGGGAGATCCTCTAGGTAGAGCTGTGTGCTCGTAACACCCTGGGATGCTCTTTCGAGGTTTTGTGGTGAGGTCACATATAATATAGCCCTAGGAGATCCTATAGGTAGAGCCGTGTGCTCGTAATAGCCTGGGATGATCTTTCAAGGTTTTGTGACGCACGTAATAAGTCTTGAGGATTCCATAGTATGGCAAGTGATGATGAAGACCTGCAGGTGGTGGGCCTACATCCAGTATGAAAAAGGACTGGCTCTGTAGAACTTCCTATGACGAGTAGATTCAGAGATTGATTGAGATAGCAGCAGCAGTGACGATGATGATGACTCAATGACGATTATCCTGTGACGATGATCCAAAGAAGAAGACTTGTGCTAGAAGACCTGTGTCAAGAAATACCTTCCTAGTTAAGAGGGAGTGTTGATGTATATGTAACTTCAAAATGTATTTCACATATATGTATATTGTATTCTTATAGAGATGTTATTATTCCTCTATATGGAAGTGTCGTCATTTATATTGTAAGTGTCGTAACTTATACTTGATGGGTTATTAGACCACCTTGTTGGGGTTGGCTCTATATAAGTCATGTGGGTCAAAGGGTTATTAGACCACCCTATTGGGGGTCATCCATGTGGGTCAAAGGGTTATTAGACCACCCTAGTGGGGGTCGGCCTAGTCAGCATTATGTTAAGTGGTTAAGTTGAGGCCGACCTAGTTGAGTAAAGGTCAAGTCAAGTTAGTGTATAAATAGAGAGTGTGTCTCTCTCATTTTACACATTTTATTCTCTCACTCACACTTTGGAGAGTGGCGCACTTGTGGAGGAGGAGGCTCTACTGCTAGGAGAAGAAAATCTCTTGTATTCTGGTTGTATCATTGCTCTATCTATCTTTGAGGAAGTTATTGGGGTTTTTCACCTTTATGGTTTTCCCCAAGTAAACTCTGTGTCTCTTGTGTGCTTGCATTATTGTGTCCATGATTGATATGCTATAGATTTGTTGTACATGTTGTTCTCTCAGTTAAGATCCTAGATCAAATTGAAGTAAATTCTGAAAATTTAACATGGTATAGTTGCAGCAGTTGGCCGGAGCAATGCTCCCAAAGTTGATTAATGGTAGAAGGTTGAAGCCCTACAGGTCGGGCTTGGAACAGCGTGATGCCTGAGTTACATCGGTAAAAAAAAAGCATTTTGAAGGTTGATAGGTGGCAGGTTGGTACACAAACAAGAACAAAATGCACAAGCAGGGAGGCTTGTGCCACAGGTTAGGAGCGGTCCGCGACAGTGGCAGGGTCGTGACCGGGTCAAATCAGCAATAAATGCCAAACGTTAAGACAGTTAATTAACGCCACTTGTTCGAATGATAGGAATTAATGACGGATCCAGCCGATCGGCTAACAGGATCGACAACAAATTTGAGCCATCAATACAGAATTTAGGCCGAGTTAATGCGTGTTGGATTGGTTTTGCAACCAAGCTTTGTGCAATGGGCACCTATCAACAATGTGATAGCAGTTTCAATATTGAAAGCAAAAACAATTATAAATTAAATCTAAATCTAAACTAGCATGTGCATATAACAAATAAATTTTTTAAAAACGATTCAAGAACAAAAATTAAAAGAATAGGTGTTTTGTATTAAGATACCTCAAATGGTGAGGATTTGTGTTGAGCAACTCCCAAGGTTAGTAGCTCCAAGCTCCAAAGGTCTCTTCTCCAAGATGCTAAAAATGTCCAAAAGTCTCATGAGAGATTTTGACAGCGTGAGGATAGGATGATGGATGGATGGAAAGTGAGGAGCCCCTACCACCTTTTTATAGTTTTTGGTGGTGGGGAATACCATTATGGTTTTGAGGAAACCAATGGTATTGACCAACATGGTTTAGGTACCTTTTCCCTCCTTTTTCCTTTTTTGAATATTTTGAATATTTTTATTCCCTTTTCAATATTTTTGGGAATTCTGGACCCTTTTTTAGGGTTTTTTATGCTTTTTGAGGAAAAATATTCATTTTGAGGGGGAAAAGGGGTGTATTATGGTCTTTTGGTGACCTTTTGATGGCTTTAGAGACTCAAATGGTGGAAAAGTGGACAAGTGGGTCATGTGAATAAGGAAATGAGCTAGTGAGCACTTTTTGGGTGTTAACAGATTGTCCCCTGATGTGTGAGGGCAGGAGCTCATCGTATGGCCGATAGACATCATAGTTCTTTTGTCTTTTTTCTGGGGTTTGGGGAAGAGAAGAGACCAGTTGGAGACTGGATCCATGGCCCTTGGAAGCTGCATAAACAAAAAATATTACATGGCCTCAATATGAATGAGAAATAATCTCTAATAATGGATGAGGCAGGCATACCCATGCTCATATCAAGACATATACATAACAATTAGTCCCAAGAAGGGGGACCTAAATAAAAAATCTGTTGGTACATCATAATGGTCCAAAGGGGACACTATTTTTGGATGTACTCATGATCATAACATGATTGATCTCAATAACTGATACACTGGAATAAAGCGACAACCATTCTGAACAAGGTCTTAGAAGGGTTGATGAACTACTGAATCTAAAGGTGTCCAACATCTGTAAGGACTCAATGATTCTGAGTCAACTATGAGGAGTATATGTAACTGTATACTCGAGGGAGTATAAAATTGGGGTACATCTGAATACTGTCACCATGCACAACTCGGATATCTATAGAAAAAATGTAACTGGTTGTTTCCATAGGTAGACTCTCAAATGTGGAAGAGTCAGGTGGTATCCGGGGTCTTCAACCAATAACTGAAAGGACCAACACCCTGTACGAGTCTCAATGATGTGATCAAGGTGTTGAAGTTGAGCATGTGAGAAACAATCATTTGGAGAGGTACTGAGGACTCTTCTCAAAATGATTCGTAGGCACTCATCATAAATGGTGATGAGTCCAAGACATAGGGACCTCTAGGTCTATCCTCTGGAATAAATTTGGTTGTCGTCGACAGAGGGAGACCAGCAATTGATAAGGCAATGATGTTTCCTTGATAGGAGCACAAGGTGTAGAACTGAAGTGTGGTAGTACTGATGGTAGGATGAACATACTTGTGGGGATGGGAAGTAACTAGGGTCATAGAGTGGGTAGACTCAAACTTCCTTTGTTCAGAGCATGATGACATGGTTGACCTGGTAACATAGGGAACTGATTTGTAGGTGTGGGGATCATAGCTTTTAGGGACTGAAGGGTATGTATTGACTCTGGTGGGTCAAGCTGATGGGTGTTGTCGAGGGATTCTCAGGGTGACATACTGCAGAATACTCTGAACAAAGGCGACCAAAATGGGGAAGCTTCCATATGAGTAGACGTGATCTGTTGTGGCGCCGAGAAGCACCATTGGGTCCTTCTTCGTAGTTTTAATGAGCTCCAAGAAGGTATAATAGTGTGCTCTGAAATGGTACTGTCCTTTTGATTTTGTGAGCCCAGGACTGTTTGTGCTCATGGGTGCTTTCATTTTTAAGGAGTCTGAAAATGATAAGAAGACTCTGCAGTGGTTGTGAGTACCATCCTGTGGGTTTTTACGAGCCCAGGATGGTGATTGCTCATGGTCGCTTTCATGTTTAGAGAGTCTGAAAGCGGTAAGTGGACTCCATTGGTGTTCTTTTTCATAAGTTAGTATCCAAGGCATGAAAAAGCATAAAATGATGCAAATGGAGAACTCTTCTAGCTGATGTGACTAGAGTATTCCTTTTTCGTAATTAGTCTACAAGGTCTGGAAAATGGGTAAACTTATACCATGTAGATTCCCTTTCAAATACGTTTAGCGAGCATGAAAGGAAGCAAGGTTGCTCGGTGATCTTTTCATTGTTTTAAGAGTCATAAGAGAGCTTAACAAAAACTCCCTAAGTGCCTTTTTCGTAAAAGGGATTGCTCGGCCCCAAAAAATGGGTAAAATTATACCAAACAAAAAGGGATTGGTGAGAGTGAGAAAAGGTCTCAAGCATCATCATGAGTGCAGAATACTGAATCCGGTGACCTAAAGATTGTCAAAAAGGGGCAACGGTCAATGTGGCATGAAAACCGAGGTGATGAGTGGCATTTTGAAAAAATGCCTGAAAATTATGGGGTGAGAGTGAGAAATGATCTCAAGCATCATCACGAGCGCGGAAAACTGAATTCGATGATATCAAACTTGTTAAAAATGGATGACGACCGATGTGGCACGCAAATCGAGGTGATGAGGGGGCATGGGAAAATGCCCCAAAAATCTAGAGGTGAGAGTGAGAAATGATCTCAAGCGTCATCACGAGCGTGAAAAACTGAATTCGGTGATATGAGACTCGTAAAAAATGGAGGACGGCCGATTTGTCACACAAACCGAGGCGATAAGTGGCATTTTGAAAAAATTCCCGAAAATTATGGGTGTGAGAACGAGAAATGGTCTCAAGCATCATCACGGGCATGGAAATATGAATCCTGCGGTGCAAATGGTGCGATAAACGGAGGTCATAAGGACTCCGGAATGGTCAAAGGAAATAACTAGGTTAAAAAACGGCTACAAATGAAGGTGACCCCACCAAGCCAAGGATGTAGTGGTGGGGAGAAATGACGACCCGCGGGGGAGAAATACTATGTGTATCAAATCAACTCAAATATGCAAGTGACATGTGACCTCAAAAATGGTTGAGATCACGAATGTGAAAAAGTGAGCAGGGTTAATGACCTGCCCCTATATGATGTGCATGGGGTTTGTGATTGTGGATCACATATGTGTTGGTTTGAACGATGGGATCATTGAGGTGTTGAGATAGAGGTGATGGGGTAGGGTCAAAATGATTGATCATGCCCCCTATCCCAGGTTTGAGGTAATCTATTATGTCCCTGAACTCAGAGGTGTCAATGCGGTGTAGATGCTGTCTTAGAGAGGGATCAAGAGGGCATTGACCAACTACTGGAGGGGGGGTGTACCATGAGGCTGTGGGCCGTGGTGGCATACTGAATTGATGATATGATGATGGGGGATTCCCCTTGTGGGGTGGATGCCCCCAGTATCTCCGACAAGAATCACAATGATGATGAGTAGGCAAGGTTTTGGGCCTGCCCCCATGTTGTGGACATGTGGTTTCCTCATCGATTTGAAATGGTTGAACATGTGTGTCAAAGGGATCAATGGAAGGGGCTGACCGGACAGAGGCGTATCTAGTGGAAATCGTGTAAATGGTGTTAATTTCTTCCAAGGGGGAAGATGGTGGGGGATGAATTTCCTCAAAGAGAAGAGGGGATATCTCTAGGTCGATGTTATTAAACTTGTACAGTGTTGCTCTGTAATCTAGGAGATCGAGGTAGTGATGTGAATAATGGCCGTAGATTCCACATATTGCACAGGGATGGTTTGTGCACAATGATTTATCACGAGGTTGAGGAGGGAGTTCTAGTTTGACTACTGGAACGTTGGCGTTTTCATCCAACATATTCATGTGTTCTTGAAGTGCTAGTAACTGTGGACATTGATGGGTGGCATGGCCTATGTCGTCGCATAAAGAGCACTTGGGGGGTATGCAGTTTGTTGGGGGATTCTTCGCCAACTTGGGGGTCACTGGGGGGGTGCGAATTGTGGGTCCAATGGTGTAGGCTTGTGGACCTCTGCCCCTAGTGTTTTGAAGTGGTGAGGGAGTATAATTGGATGTTGATGTAGTGGCCGCTGTTGGAGGTGGTCGATTCTGCATGTTTGCTACACCAGGGGGTGGACGGTTAGAAGTATTGATGGGTTGCACTGGTTGTAAAATGACATTCGGTATCGGAGGAGAGGTTGGGTAGGTAGGTACCACACAGGTATTCCTAATGTTAATCCTGGGAGATTAAGTGTAGCCATGACTGGTGTGATGATGGCGCCTAAAGGGGGAAATAAGAATGGAATAGTATGAATTGGTGTGGCTCCTACATGAGTTGGCACTGAGGGTGGTTGCAGGAGTAAAGGGGGCTGTTGGTTTGGTACCTGTGTGTTCTGCGAGAGGGTGCACAAATAAGATATCTCGATTATATTCAAATGGGGTGGGATGGAGTGGAATGTGGAAGTCATAGGTGATTCCGAGTATAATCTGGGTCTAACTGTGGAGATGAACGATGTACGTGCATTCTGAACTGGTTGTTCAATCATAGGGAGAATATTTTTAGGTGCAGTGGGGGCGTATTGGTTTCGACACATTTGGAGATTCATGTCAGATGATGACATCATAAGGAGATGATGACTACATGAATCCATTGGTTGGTTTGTGTGTGCAGCATATGTGATTTGCTGTTGTGGTGTTGTGGTTCCTTGAGGAGGATCCAACGGACGAGTGTTCACCATTCCTTGTGTGGGAAAAGGATTCTGCAGCACCATGGGTTGTGGTTGAGGAGGTGGCGCTAGTTGTGCCACGTGCCCTTGGCATTGGGCGTCATCAGACCACAGTTGGCATGCTCGCCCCAAATGGGGGCAAGTGTGTGTATAATGGCCGTATACCCCACATATGGAACATGGGTGGTTTGTTTGTAAATTGGGGTTCTTACCCTGTTTCGCTAGTCGATCAGGGTTTTGGTTGGGGGGGGTAGCATTGTTGTTGTTTGGAGGATAAGTTTGAGCAATTGGAGGTTGTGGTGCAGCAAGGACTACCTGTGGTGGGAAATAAGCCGTTGGGGCTTGTGAGTGAACAGGAGAATGTGTGGCCTATTGATGGTAATACATACGGGGTGCAACCAGAGATGGATAGGCTGAAGGTGCATGACCATAACACTGTGGTGGACATGGGGGTCCATGAGTGTGGTGGGGGTGGGCCATGGGAGCATACGAAGTTGTAGCTCCGAAGTTAGATGTGGCCCGTGAAAGATCGGGGCTGTTATTATTGCGCATAATGGAAAATGGTTGGTTGTGGGATGCAACTTGTCCAATGATGCCATTGGCGGTGTGGGATGCCCCTGGCGTGTTAGTCCAGGAGGAATCACCACGGGGAGCGTCAGGTAAAATGGTATACAGGTAGCCACACTGGGCATAGATCAGATCAAACTTCTGGGCTTTTAGAACAACTTCTTCTTCTGACTGGGGTCGTTCAGAAGCTACATCCTTGGCTATGAGGGGTAGGAGTGATTTGAGAAACCAATCCAAAAATATACAATCATCCAGTTTTATCTTGCAGAGGCTACGACGCTTGCGCCACTCATGGATATGGTCGGTGATGTGGGTAGCTATGTTTTGTCTACAAGACAATAGTATTTCAACTCCTACATCATAGCGTATAGGTAGCTGAAAAAACTGAAGGAAAGTGGAGGCGAGGGACGTAAATGTATGGTGGGTCCCGTGTTGTTGTTCAATGTACCACTTGGCTGCAAAGCCAGTGAACATTTGTTGCAACAGTCTTAGTCTAATGGAGTCATCCACTATGGAGTTATATGAACACCATAGGTGAAATGACATTATTTGGTTTTGGGAATCTTCCCCAGGTTTTCCTTCAAACTTTGGGATGTCCAAGGGAAGCTTTGTGGGCATGGGGGGCCAAGTGGGGTCATGTCTAATAGGATCATTAGTTAGTCTTGCCAAGTTTGGAAAATTCAAACTTGCCAGAAATGGTAGACTAGCCGAGGGGTGTGATGTAGTGGCTAGGACATAACTGTTAATGGTATCACTATGTAGTGGTCCAGTGGCCCCTAAGGGTATGCTAGGTATGGAAGGTATGTGTGCTCCAACCAATGTGGTGTGGGAAAGGCCAGTGCTCCCAAGTGCAACATGGGTTGCAGAGGGGTTAGGAATAGTTTGAGGAATTCCTGGGATCTGGGTTGTGGTAATGAGAGGGGGTGTGACCCCTATGTTGGGCATACCCATAACAGGTGGTGGCCCTGTGTTGGGCATACCTAAAGGGGCAATGGCCCCTATATTAGACATGCCTAATGGGGTTGTTGTTACCATGGGTGGAACAGTAGTAGTAGGGTTTGTCGATGTATCTCCAATAGTACTGGTGAAAAGGGGATCATATGGTGATCCAACCATGGGGTTGGTTGGTGATATTTCAGTAGGGTTTTCGGATTCAGCCTCATAATCAGATGTGAAGTGAGGTGTGTCAGAATTGGATGACTGCGTGTTTGGCCGATGACGTGTTAGGAACCCATATCTTTACTTTGTTAGTATGTTGTTGTTGGACGTATATGCTTTGTAAGTCATCCCATAGTATTTGTTGATCAATAGTTTGTGTTATTGTTGTTGGCGC
This sequence comes from Larix kaempferi, assembly GCA_027924585.1. Lineage (NCBI taxonomy): Eukaryota > Viridiplantae > Streptophyta > Pinopsida > Pinales > Pinaceae > Larix > Larix kaempferi. The sequence goes on from BSBM01000096.1 coordinate 32,867,340, forward strand.
ATATGCTTTGTAAGTCGCCCGTAGTATTGTTGATCCATAGTTTGTAATGGCCCATGGTTTCTACCCATAGTATTGGCGCCTAGAATTAGTATATAAGTGTGTGTTAAGACCTATGAAGGAACCGTGAAGTTATTTGTATTGAGCTTGCTCAAAGGAGGTTGCCCCCTCGAAGTGGCCTGTGATCAATACAAAAGTGATTCTGAGTTCTGTCATTTCTGCTATTTCGCGTATTCTTGTTAATTAATTGTTGCAGGTGCCTCACATCTGGTATCAGAGCACTTTCTTGGGCTCGCTGGGTGAAATTTCTGCCAAAATTTTTTTTTCACATCTGTTGCAGGTTCGGATTTGGGAATAATCCCTATCCGTTTAACTGTGGGAAGTACTTGGGCATAAGCCCTAAAACTCATTGTGAGGAGTACCACAGGAACCCCGAAGTAGCTGGCCCATTGAGAGGACCTGCCGGCGAAAAGGGCAACGACCCCTACCTGATTGACTAGTTCCCACCCGTGAGGTAAACCAAGAGCTGTCGTTTGTGGCAAAGCGGTTATCAGTTTTACCTGAGCCGTGGAGTGAGGGGTACTGCCCCAATACGCAAGCCTTCAGACAGCATTGGTGGCCGAGTGAAAACCCTGAACTGTTAGGAAGCCGCACATACCTGGGGTCCATATCTACTTTCAGCTGAACTATTGTCGATCACTGCTGCGCCGTTTCAGATTCATTTTGCAAACCGTTCCAGATCCAGCCGTCCTCGTTGTTCCAGAATCCTTCGAACCGGAGATCCCATTCTGCAAGCAGAGCCGTAGCCGCTCCATTCTGTTAAAAAAATAAAAAAAAAACACCGAGCCGTAGCCACTCTAGTCTGGAAAAAAAAAAAAAGAGTATAAAATTCTGTTTTTTCTCCATATCTCCCTTGTTTTACCTCTGTTTTCCTTGAAAATTTCAGGGAACCCTTGTCATTCCATTCTGCATATTTCATCCCTAAGGACCCTATCCTCAATTCCCTTTCCTACAGCCCGAAATCCCACATTTGTCTATTTTTAGGGTTTGCCATAACTTCCTCAGATTTCACCCAATCACCTTCAATTTTTACCACAGATTTCCTTTCTGAATTCTGCTTCTTTGTTCCCCTCTGCCAAATTTTCCCATCCTTTCACCCCGCTGCTGAAATCCTCATTTTTGCTTCCCTGTCTATCCAACAGTGTCCAAAAAACGAGTCAAACCCCAATTACCCTTCTGATTTTTTCCCAAATCCAAATTTTCCTTTACTGAAGTAGTTCCTGTTTTTATTTTCCTACTCAGTCAAAAAAAAAAAATAAAAAAAATCCCTGGTTATGGTTGTCACCCGTGCAGGAGCAAAAACCATGGAGGAAGCCCTTGCAGCCATCCAAGCCAAACTCCAGGATCTGGATGAAAAATTTCTTGGTCTCCATCTTGAACATTCAGCTATGAACAACAAACGGCAGTCCGAGTCTTCAGTAGACAATGGGTTCTCTTCTTCCAGCAATTTCTGTGGTCCGAAGCTTGATTTTCCTCGCTTCAATGGTACCGATCCAACTGGATGGATCTATCATGCAGAACAGTATTTCAATCTGCATAATACTTTTGATGTCAACAAAGTTCCATTGGCATCCTTTCATTTGGAACAGGAAGCTCTTCAATGGTACCGTTGGTACATCAAGGCTCATCCAGAGCCCAACTGGCCAGACTTTTGCCATCTCCTTTTGCAACGATTTGGTCCTAGTGCTTTTGATGACTTCACAGGAGCCCTCACTAAAATTCGTCAAACTGGCACTGTGAGAGAGTATCAAACCGAATTTGAGAATCTAGCCAACCACACCGAAGGATTGTCTCATGAATTTTACCGGAGTTGTTTTATCAGTGGTCTAAAGGATGCCATCCGCTCTGAGGTCAAAATGTTCTGTCCCAACACAATGATGGAAGCACTCGGGTTGGCTAAATTGGCAGAAGACAAGATTGCATCCCAACAACGCTCCAAGCCCACTTTTGTTCCCTTCCGAAATATGGGGTCTCAGCGACCTCCTATACCGCAGGCTCCTCGACCGACTCCTATCAAGCGTTTGTCTGAAACAGAGATGCAAGCACGCAAAGAAAATGGTCTTTGCTATAATTGTGATGAGAAATTCACTCGGGGACATAGATGTGTTCAGCAAAAGCTCTATCTCCTGGATGTGGAGTCTCCGCCTGCCTCTGAAATGGGTGACGAAGATCCAGAAACACTGGATGCTCCGGTCGACATTCAGGAACAGCCTATTGACCCTCCGTCTCAAGATGACCAGCCAGAGATATCTCTCCATGCTTTAGCTGGAATCACCACCCCCCAAACAATGCAGGTCAGGGGTTACTTCAAGAAGCTTCCTCTTACAATCCTCATTGATTATGGTAGCACTCATAATTTCATTGACCCTCGGATCGCCAAACAAGCTGATTGTTTTATCCATCCTTGCTCCAACTTTGAAGTCATGGTTGCCAATGGGGGTACCTTACCTTGCAAAGGGAAGTGTCGAAATGTGCGTATCTCTATGGGAGATTATACCTTGCGCTCTGACATGTTTGCCTTGCCCTTAGGCGGATGTGATGTGGTTTTGGGCGCTCAATGGCTACGCACACTCGGCCCTATCTTATGGGATTTTGCCGAACTTTGGATGCAGTTTTCCCTCAATGGACACAAACACACATTGACAGGATTACAACTAGGTTCTCTCAGCATCATCAGTTCACATCGCATGGAAAAACTCCTCAAGAATAATTCACATGGTGTCATCGCTCAGATCCATTCCATCCAGATGCAACCATCAGCGGTCTCCACTACTCCTTTGGATCTACAACAAATTCTGGATCGATATACAGGTGTCTTTGCAGAACCAGTGGGATTACCACCTTCCAGGCCAGAAGACCATCGTATTCAGCTCCTTCCTGGCAGCGCTTCTCCCAACATCAGGCCCTATCGCTACCCATTCCACCAAAAAATGGAGATTGAAATGCTCGTTCGGGACTTATTGAAGCAAGGTATTATTCGCCCAAGCACTAGTTCCTTTTCTTCTCCAGTTATTCTCGTCCGCAAAAAAGATGGGTCATGGTGCCTCTGCATTGACTTCCGAGCACTTAATCACCTCACCATCAAGGATAAGTTTCCAATTCTTGTTGTTGATGAACTTCTTGACGAGCTTCATGGGGCTCACTTTTTCTCCAAGTTGGATCTTCGTTCTGGGTATCATCAAATTCGGGTTCATGAGGATGATATTCCTAAAACAGCTTTCCGCACACATGATGGCCATTATGAGTTTTTGGTCATGCCTTTTGGCCTCACTAATGCTCCTTCCACATTCCAGGCCTTAATGAATAAAATATTTCGACCCTACTTGCGGAAATTCATTCTGGTATTCTTTGATGATATCCTCATCTATAGTAAAACATGGGATGAACATCTCCAGCATCTGGATCTTGTCATGCAACTTTTCTCTGACCATCATCTCCATGCCAAGCAGTCTAAATGTGTTTTTGGACAACAGTAAGTTGAGTATCTCGGGCACATTATCTCAGCACAAGGGGTTCGCGTGGATCCTGCCAAAATCGACGCAATGAACAATTGGCCACGTCCTCAGACACTCAAGAGCCTTCGTGGTTTTTTGGGGTTGACTGGATACTACCGCAAGTTTGTCAAGGATTATGGGAAGATTGCAGCTCCATTAACTGCTCTATTGAAAAAGGATGCTTTTACATGGACACCTGCTACTCAGTGTGCATTTGACAAACTAAAACAAGCTATGTGTACTACACCTATGCTAGCTATGCCCAATTTTTCCAAGCCCTTCACTATTGAGAGTGATGCTTGCGGCAATGGACTTGGTGCTGTTCTCCTTCAAGATGCACACCCCATTGCGTTCACCAGCAAAGCCCTTTCAGGTAAGAATTTAGCTGCCTCTACCTATGAGAAGGAAATGATGGCTATTTTGCATGCAGTACAGAAGTGGCGTCCATACCTATTACGGAATCATTTCTGCATCAAGACTGATCACCAGAGTCTGAAATATTTCTTGGACCAGCGTGTCTCCTCCCCGACACAACAGAAATGGGTTAGCAAACTCATGGGTTATGACTATGAGATCACTTACAAGAAGGGTAAAGACAATATTGTGGCAGATGCTCTTTCTCGCACATTTGGTGCCCAAGGTTCTCTTTCAGCTATTTCTATGCCTGTTCCAAATTGGTTGCAATCTGTTCAAAAGGGTTATGTCAATGACTCTTCCTTATCTCAGATCATCCAACGCTTGACCAACAACCCTTCTACTGTACAACATTACTCTTGGGATGGTGCTTCTCTGCGATACAAGGGTCGTCTGGTGCTTCCCCAAAGCACAGATCTTCAACAGGCTGTCTTCTATGAACTCCATGCTTCTCCATCGGCCGGGCACTCTGGGTTCCTCAAAACATATGAACGAGCACGGCGTAACTTCTTTTGGCAGGGCATGAAAAGGACAATTCAACAGATGGTGGCCGAATGTGATACCTGCCAGTGCAATAAGGGGGAAACAACACTCGTTCCAGGAATGCTGGAACCCTTGCCCATACCTACACGGATTTGGACAGATATTTCTATGGATTTCATTGAAGGGCTCCCTAAATCTGGCGGGAAGACAGTGATTCTCGTTGTGGTTGATCGCCTCTCCAAATATAGTCATTTTTGTGCTCTTAGTCATCCCTATACAACCTCCTCAGTTGCTCAAATTTTTATGGACCAGATCTTTCGTCTTCATGGCATCCCTTCTTCCATTGTCTCGGATCGTGATGCGACTTTCACTAGTCATTTTTGGACAGAACTATTTCGCCACACTGGCACCAAACTGAAGATGAGTTCAGGGTATCACCCACAAACAGATGGTCAGACTGAAATTGTCAATAAATGCTTGGAAACTTATCTTCGTTGCTTCACCTCAGAACAACAACATCAGTGGGCAAAGTGGCTCCCTCTTGCTGAATGGTGGTACAATACCTCTTATCACACTGCCTCTAAAATGGCCCCATATGAAGCAGTCTATGGTCAAGCACCTCCAGCTCTTCTTCCATACACCCCCACCAGTTCACCAGTTCAGGAAGTTGACACGGTCCTTCGCAACCGCAATCAGATTCTTCGCATTTTGCGGGACAATCTTCACATGGCAAGAAATCGCATGAAGCAACAAGCGGATCAGCACCGTTCAAAGCGCACTTTTCAAGTCGGCGATATGGTTTTTCTTCATCTTTAGCCGTACAAACAATCCTCCTTGAAAATCAAAGGGCGTCATAAGCTTGCTCCAAAGTTCTATGGGCCATATCGGATTCTTCAGAAGATTGGGTCCGTTGCTTATAAATTGGAACTTCCTCCTTCTTCCCGCATTCATCCAGTCTTTCATATCTCTTGTTTAAAGAAAGTTCTTGGCACCAACATCAGCGGCCAAACAATTTTACCCGAACTGGATAATGAAGGATCCATCCTTTTGGAGCCAGAGGCCATCCTCAATCGGCGCACATGTCAGCTTCGCTCTCGCTCTATCACAGACATCTTAATTCAGTGGCACGGCATGCAACCAGAGGATGCTACATGGGAACCACTCCTTCAGATTCAACAACAATTTCCACATCTGAAGCTTTGAGGACAAAGATTTTTTTAAGGGGGAGGGGATGTTAGGAACCCATATCTTTACTTTGTTAGTATGTTGTTGTTGGACGCATATGCTTTGTAAGTCGTCCCGTAGTATTTGTTGATCAATAGTTTGTGTTATTGTTGTTGGCGCATATGCTTTGTAAGTCGCCCGTAGTATTGTTGATCCATAGTTTGTAACGACCCATGGTTTCAACCCATAGTATTGGCGCCTAGAATTAGTATATAAGTGTGTGTTGAGACCTACAAAGGCACCGTGAAGTTATTTGTATTGAGCTTGCTCAAAGGAGGTTGCCCCCTTGAAGTGGCCTGTGATCAATACAAAAGTGATTCCGAGTTCTGTCATTTCTGCTATTTCGCGTATTCTTGTTAATTAATTGTTGCAGGTGCCTCACATGACGTTTCGAGTCAAGGGATAAGGCTCTACATCTATGACATGTAGAGCCAAGTGTACCGAACTGAGGGGATTGACCCTGAAGATGACGAGATCGTCTTAAATTCTCAATGGTGAGAAATATTTAAAAATGTCAGTGTAAGGTGGTGATGTAAAAAAATTGAAACCCTAATGCAACAATGAGTGCAAGAGGGGAGTGAAAAAATAAAGGCTCTCAGGCCAACAACCAACCTCAAAAAGCACTTATTATAGCAGTTGTGCTATAATAAGTGGAGGGATGCAACAAAATTGGTCAGAATACCAAAAGTCAAACAGTTCCTAGAAAAAAGGGGTGTTACTAGACCAAAGGTGGGTAATGTATCATGCAAACACCTAACTAGAGGTATTGTGAGTCAACAAACGATATCCTCTACAAGGCGATGAAATCCAAGTTAGACAATATAGAGTGTTGAATCAACGGCTAGATATCCCCCTACTGGGAGGGATACCAGGTAGACAATCCTAAAGAGTGGCAACTAGGATACCCCGTTCATGACACATTCGGTTGGGTGAATCTGCAGTTTGGTTCTATCGCCGCTGTACACCCTCTTGGGTGTACACTGAGAACTTCGAAAGGTATCCTTCAGTTACTAAATGGATTGCGGTATTCCACTCAGACTTCCGGAACCAGTCTAGCTACTTCAACCCTCCTAAGGGAGAGGCCTTCCTGATAAATTGGTTGATAACCGTGTCAAAATTATAAGGGATTTTTGGACCCTAAAGACAACCACTATGTCTCAAATGTAAATAATTGAGAGGTGTTATTGGCACACCTATCCTCTCAATTCTACCTAACTACAAGATTCTTTTAAGTGCTCCCCAAGTGGGGTTAAAAGTTTGTTGAGTTAAGGTAAATTTTAAGGCTCAGTTTAAATTATGTGGCAGAGTGGGTGCAAGTGTGGTATTTAAACTGAAATTGATTTGCCTTGCTTGGGCGATTGATTACAAATGAAAGAAAAGACGCTTCCAGTTTTGCAAAAAATAAAGGCGTTTTTGAAATGTAAATGCTTGAAAAAACTATTCAAAAATAATGGATCTTTGAAATAATTTGAAGGAAAGCAAATAACATAAATATTTCAAGAAATAAATGGATTTCTTAAAAATTGCTTGGGCAAAGTATTGAGCAAATAAACAGTAAAACCTTGATCTAAATAAAATGCAGAAAATCTTTCTTTCAGTTGCTGAAAATTTTTAAAAAGACTTTTAATGGAGAATATGTAAATAGTAAAAGATTTAGTATGGTTGTAAAAATGCAGAAAAATTAATGCTGTAAAATATGCTAAATGGGAAAAAAATATAGCAAAAAATATTTTCAAAAAATTGGCCGAATTCAAAAAAATTGCATCGCGGGTATTGGGAAAATAGACGCGATGTGCAATGCGGGTTTCAGCCACGAAGTCGCGATGTGCAGTGCGGGTTTCAGCTGCGCAGTCGCGATGTGCAACACGGGTTTTAGCTGCGAAGCCTCGATGTGCAGCAGGGTTTCGGTCACACAGTTGCGATGTGCAGTGCGGAAAATGGCTGCGAAGCTGCGATGTGTAGCACGTAAAATGGCCACGAATCCATGGCGCGCCGCGTGGAAAAATGTCGCGATGAGCCACACGACTGTCGGGTGAAAAGCCGCGAGGTGAAAGCCGTAAAACAGACGCTGAAAAACGAACCCAAAAATGGTAATTTCAGGCTATTAATGGCAATATAAAGGGCCAAGATCTAGAACAGCAATGGATCTACTGTCTAGGATGGCAAATCTATGAATTAAAATGATTAAAACTAACAAAAACTAAGATCTAAAGCAAAAAACTGAGATCTAAGAATTCGAAGCCAGTGGTGTCGCCAAAAACTGTTGGCTTGGTTTTGCAACCAAGCTTTGTGCAATGGGTACCTATCAACAATGTGATAGCAGTTTCAATATTGAAAGCAAAAACAATTATAAATTAAATCTAAATCTAAACTAGCATGTGCATATAACAAATAAATTTTTTTTAAACGATTTAAGAACAAAAAAATAAAAGAATAGGTGTTTTGTATTAATATACCTCAAATGGTGAGGATTTGTGTTGAGCAACTCCCAAGGTCAGTAGCTCCAAGCTCCAAAGGTCTCTTCTCCAAGATGCTGAAAATGGCCAAAAGTCTCATGAGAGATTTTGATAGCGTGAGGATAGGATGATGGATGGATGGAAAGTGAGGAGCCCCTACCACCTTTTTATAGTTTTTGGAGGTGGGGAATACCATTATGGTTTTGAAGAAACCAATGGTATTGACCAACATGGTTTAGGTACCTTTTCTCTCCTTTTTCCTTTTTTGAATATTTTTAATAGTTTTATTCCCTTTTTAATATTTTTGGGAATTTTGGACCCTTTTTTAGGGTTTTTTATGCTTTTTGAGGAAAAATATTCATTTTGAGGAGAAAAAGGGGTGTATTATGGTCTTTTGGTGACCTTTGATGGCTTTAGAGGCTCAAATGGTGGAAAAGTGGACAAATGGGTCATGTGAATAAGGAAATGAGCTAGTGAGCACTTTTTGGGTGTTAACAATGCAGGATTTGGTGATGATTACAAAGGATTGGGTTGAATGCTATAAGAACGGGTCGACACTAGTCGGAAGGCACCAAGAGAATTCAATTGTTAAGTGTGATTGTGTAGTGTTGCAGAGTGTCGTTGTTGATTGGTGAGATTAGTTGTGATTTGAGCAAGGTTCAGTTGAACTTGCGGAGTACGGGTGTTGTGCGATGAGTTAAGATTGTGAGTGGTGTTGCACCATCCCCTGGAGTTCGATGAGTTAAGTTAGGTATGCCAGGAGAGCTGGAGACGGTTGAAATCTCCAGCGAAGTAGAATCTCCCCTCCATCCTGTTGCTATTGAGGAGGAGGAAGTAAATCTTGAAGTGAAAGTTTACAGCATATCGGTGGGAGCATCAACTATCACCAAGAAGCATCAGGGAGGTTAGCATTCTGAGTCACCATAGAGAAAGAGGCAGCTTAGATCATCCACCGCGGTGATGGGAGAGGTTCAAGTGCAGCTGAGATAGTCTAATCACAGAATTGATGAGTCTGTTGCTTGGGAGGGATTTCCTGCTGCCGACATCCTGAGGTATGTTCCTCCTAGTCGGCCAGGTGCACCACCACGCAAACGGAATAGAAATCAGAAGTATCCATTGAGGATGCCAGTGCTTCTTATTGGAATAGAGTGCTCCACTGATATTGTGTCGGCATTGATGCGCCTGAAGTACGATGATCACGACATGGTGGCCTATCCAAAAATTTCCTTGGACCCCTATGTGCCAGAGTCACAAGTCACTAGGACGCTGATTCCGCAAGACTGGGCATGGGGGATGAACCAGGCTGGCTTGTTGTGCCTTATTAACATGCCGCATTTCAGATGAATGCCGAAGGTTAACGCTTGTGTGAAGCAGCTGCTAGCCTACTTCCACGGTGATTCATTATGGCTGGACATAGAGATTCCAGTCACTGTCGACCTGATTACGACCATTACCAGGTTTCCCAAAGATGGGGTAGATCCATTGCAATACTTACGAGGGAAGGAGAACGATAAAAAGAGAGCGAAGTAGTATCAATGATAAAGCAGTTCTCACCGGCACCAAGATATTGTCCTGCAAGGTGGTTCGGGGCCATCATCCTAATCAGTGCAATTCGTGGATTGTGGCATGCACGAAGTAATGTGCGGAAGAGGTCCACATGAATTGGTCCTTGTTTCTTCTGAACCAGTTGGTGGAGGATGCCGCCACTATCCAAGCTAGGAAGGGCTCCTTTGCATACAGCTAGTTGTTAATTTTGATTGCATTTGTTTCCTGGAAGGAGCCCAACACTTACCAAAGCATGGAGGTTGAGTCAGCGAAAGAGCATTGGGGTGCGCGCTATCATAATTTTTGGTGGGTACACAAGCAAGAGCTACTTCAGGATTGTGCATTGCAGTTATGGTTTTATTGGGAGATCCTCTATGATGCAGTAGTACAGGTGCTTCGGTTATTTGAGGACATCATGGCAAAATTTAAGCCAATTATGGTGTTCGTGATTCGGTCGCACGCCATTTATGTGCAAGCCAGACGGGACCCAAGTAAGAAATGGTTGTTGACCCCTTACAAGGTGATGACATAAGCGCTGGATTCCATTGTGAATGATTAACCACTGGAATGGTGCGAACCCATGGGGTTGGAATACATTGAGGCTAGAGAACCAACAAAAGGCCCAGATTATCTACTATCATTGCAGGACCAGCAGAGTCACCATGACTCAGATCAAGAATCGACAAAGACACCAACAGCTGATGAAAGTGATCGAGACCTTGAAGAAGGCAGAACAAAAAGGCACCCGGACCATGCGACAATCAGTGGGCTACCCCTGTCGTCGGAAGCGCAGTTGGGCCGACTAATACAAGCAATCACTGATGCATCCACCGCAATGGCTCAAATGATGATGGTGAAGATAGATGAAGGTTTCCATGCTCTCACTGCTCTTATGGACTCCTTGTGCGATATGGTTTCAAGGAAGGCACCTGAAGAAGTAGTGGCATAGCCAGTTGGCGCAATTAGTAATGAGCCGCAGGTCAGGAATGTGGAGATTCCCCTGACTACGATTGTGACAGACGATGAGGCTTTGAAATCCTTACTGCAACAATTGAAGAAAGTGACCATAAACATCAATGCATTGCCGGCACAAGGGTTGACAACTATGCAGATGGTTGCTAGCTGGGAAATGGCGAAGAGAATGCATGAGATTAGTGGTAAGTGTCTGCGATTGCAGGAGAGCGAGGCAGCTGTGAAGCAAGTAATCCCAGAGTTAATAGGAAGGGATTCTACAGCAAGGAAGGTTGTGGACGATCTAGAAGAGGACATCAAGAAAGAATGAGCTGAGAAGGCTCAAGTGATCAAAGAACTGAAAAAAGAATAGGATCACCTCATTGCGGAGAAGGCCCATATGTGGGATGAAAGTGTGCGGGTAGAAACAGCCGTTGTTGAGGCTTATCACCATGTACTGGAGCCCATTGCAGAGTTGGATGTGCTTCAACATGTGCAGCAACTAGGGGCTATCATTGTCCAGTTTCGGCACAAAAATCGAGAGTTAAAAGTTCTGGCGAATCCTGGTACACCTCAAGTAGAAGTGGATGACTGCAAACAAGCTATTGAGGAGATAGAAATGCAGATGGGTGTTGATGTATATGTAACTTTGAAATGTATTTCATCTGTGTATTTTATATATATTTATTGTACCCTTACCAGAGATGTGTCATTCCTCTATAAGGAAGTGTCATCATGTGGATTAACAAGTGTCGCAAGTGTGTGTACTTGCCGATGGGTTATTAGACCACCATGTGTGGGGTCGGCCCTGAAATATATATTATAATGTGGATGCACCTAGCTAGACTAGTCGGACCCATAAGGTCACTGGGCAAACAGGTTAGTATAAATAGAGATCAGGTGATCTCTATTTAGATCATTCGAAAAAGTACATCTCTCTCACTCAGAAAGTGGCGCACTAGTGAGGAGGAGGATTATCTACTACTAGGAGACTATCTTCGTGTATTTTGGTTGTACTTTGGTTGAGCCATTGCTCTCTCTATCTCTGAGGAAGTTGTGGGGTTTTTCACCTTAGGGTTTTCCCCAGGGAAACTCTGTGTCTCTTGTCTCTTATGCTTTTGATTCTTGTGATGCTTGTCATACTTATTGTGATTGTCATGAATTGATATACTGTATATGTTATTCTCTCAGTAAAGATCCTAGAGTATTGTGAATTAATACTCAAAATCTAACATGGTATCAAAGCTAACTGTTAAAATTCAATATGCTAAGACAGAAAAAAGCAGCATTACATTCCATTTTACAATAATAGCATATACAGGATCACTGAAGAAACAACAAGCATAGCATAAACACAAGAGACAGAGATTTATCCTGGGAAACCCTCATGGGGTAGAAAACCCAGCAAAGCTTCCTCAATATAGATGACCAGCAATATACAAAGATGCAAACCCTGAGCATAAGCTCCTTCTCCTCCATAGCAGACCTCTCCTCCACAAATGCGCCTTTCTCAAGTGAGTGAGTGTGTATAATGAGGAACACACCTCCTCTATTTATACACTACTCTGATATGTATTTTACACAAGTACACGTAGGCTCGTATTTAACCAATAGGTTAAATACCCCACTACAACTAACTGGGCCGACCCCTCTAGGGTGGTCTAATAACCCTTTGACCCACATAACACATACAGGGCCGACCCCTACTAGGGAAGTCTAATAACCCGAGTTACCACATTCCGACGGAGGAATAAACATCTCCGGATATACAATAAGATCTTCACGGAGGAATGAAATATCTCTGGAATAATAAAGTACAAATATAATATTCTTTGAAGTTACAATATTTAACACTCCCCCTTAACGAGAAGGATATTATAACAGCATCTGCAGGAGCAAGGAGTCACTACACATGATACATCTATAAATCATTGGAAGCTTTCTTCAATTTGTCTTCATCAGTAACTCAAACAGTTACTGGTACATCAATGTCAACATCAACATCAACATCACGATTAGCAGTATCGTCATCACACGATTAGCAGCATCGTTATCACACGATCAGCAGCATCGTCATCACACGATCAGCAGCATCGTCATCACACGATCAGCAGCATCGTCATCACACGATCAACAGCATCGTCATCACACGATCAGCAGCATCGTCATCACACAATCAGCAGCATCGTCATCACACGATCAACAGCATCGTCATCACATAATCAGCAGCATCGTCATCACACGATCAGCAGCATCGTCATCACACGATCAACAGCATCGTCATCACACGATCAACAGCATCGTCATCACACGATCAGCAGCATCGTCATCACACAATCAGCAGCATCGTCATCACACGATCAGCAGCATCATCATCACATAATCAGCAGCATCGTCATCACACGATCAGCAGCATCGTCATCACACGATCAGCAGCATCGTCATCACACGATCAGCAGCATCGTCATCACACAATCAGCAGCATCGTCATCACACGATCAGCAGCATCATCATCACATAATCAGCAGCATCGTCATCACACGATCAGCAGCATCGTCATCACATGATCAGCAGCATCGTCATCACACGATCAGTAGCATCGTCATCACACAATCAGCAGCATCGTCATCACACGATCAGCAGCATCGTCATCACACGATCAGCAGCATACTTGATCCTTCCTTTCGGAATTACTGGATCAATCTCATCATAATCATATTTAAGACTATCCTTCCTTTCGGAATTACTGGATTTACTGTCTAAGGATGATTAGTCCAACTACAATCATATTTAAGACTATCCCTCCTGGATTTGCTGTCTAAGGATGATTAGTCCAACTACAATCATATTTAAGACTATCCCTCCTGGATTTGCTGTCTAAGGATGATTAGTCCAACTACAATCATATTTAAGACTATCCCTCTTGGATTTGCTGTCTAAGGATGATTAGTCCAACCGCAATTCATTTAGGACTATCCTTCCTTTCGGAATTACTGGATTTACTGTCCAAGGATGATTTAATCCACTCAATTCATTTAGGACTATCCTTCCTTTCGGAATTACTGGATTTACTGTCCAAGGATGATTTAATCCAACCACAATTCATTTAGGACTATCCTTCCTTTCGGAATTACTGGATTTACTGTCCAAGGATGATTTAATCCACTCAATTCATTTAGGACTATCCTTCCTTTCGGAATTACTGGATTTACTGTCCAAGGATGATTTAATCCACTCAATTCATTTAGGACTATCCTTCCTTTCGGAATTACTGGATTTACTGTCCAAGGATGATTTAATCCACTCAATTCATTTAGGACTATCCTTCCTTTCGGAATTACTGGATTTACTGTCCAAGGATGATTTAATCCACTCAATTCATTTAGGACTATCCTTCCTTTCGGAATTACTGGATTTACTGTCCAAGGATGATTTAATCCACTGATTTCATTCTCGAAGACCTCACGTCTATGGCTCTCTTTAGGACTGACAGTCCAGGGATGATCCAATCCCCTCAAGTCCATCAAGGACTTCATTCTCGGAGACCTCACGTCTACGGCTCTCTTCAGGACTGACAGTCCAGGGATGATCCAATCCCCTCAAGTCCATCAAGGACTTCATTCTCGGAGACCTTACGTCTACGGCTCTCTTTAGGACTGAAAGTCCAGGGATGATCCAATCCCCTCAACTGTCCGCTAAGGACTTCATTCTCGGAGACCTCACGTCTACGGCTCTCTTTAGGACTGAAGGTCCAGGGATGATCCAATCCCCTCAACTGTCCACTAAGGACTTCATTCTCGGAGACCTTACGTCTACGGTTCTCTTTAGGACTGAAAGTCCAGGGATGATCCAATCCCCTCAACTGTCCACTAAGGACTTCATTCTCGGATACCTTATGTCTACGGTTCTCTTTAGGACTGAAAGTCCAGGGATGATCCAATCCCCTCAACTGTCCACTAAGGACTTCATTCTCGGAGACCTTACGTCTACGGTTCTCTTTAGGACTGAAAGTCTAGGGATGATCCAATCCCCTTCTGTATTCTCATCTATACAAGAGCAGTTATCACATTAGCATGTATTCTCACCAATACATCAAAACGTGTATACATTACACCAAAACATGTATACATCACAACTAGCATGTATTCTTACTAATACATCTAACATCAAAACATGTATACATCACATCTAGCATGTATTCTTACTAATACATCTAACATCAAAACATGTATACATCACAAATAGCATGTATTCTTACTAATACATCAAAACATGTATACATCACATCTAGCATGCATTCTTACTAATACATCTAACATCAAAACATGTATACATCACAACTAGCATGTATTCTTACTAATACATCAAAACATGTATACATCACATCTAGCATGTATTCTTACTAATACATCTGACATCAAAACATGTATACATCACAACTAGCATGTATTCTTACTAATACATCAAAACATGTATACATCACATCTAGCATGTATTCTTACTAATACATCTAACATCAAAACATGTATACATCACAACTAGCATGTATAAGTAAAACTAAGTATTCTAAGTAAGAGAGTCCTAAATCTAAATATTTCTAAGTAACTGGGTGTAGAGAACAGGTTACCTCATCAACGACCTTGTTGTTTGATGAGACAATCTCATCAGTAGTGACTATACTACTCCCCCTTTCGAGGAGGGTCCTTTTGAACTACACCAAGCTTGTCTCGGAAGTATTCAAACTTCACTCGAGACAGAGGTTTGTTTGGTAACTTCTTCACTTGACGTAGAGGCTTGGTTAGTACAACGGTAACCTGTTACAAATTCAAACTTTTAGAGTTCCTTTCTGTGTCATATCTTGTTAGTTCCTTATGTTCTTTGACTTATCATGGAACACTATATTCTAGGTCATCTTGATACAACTCTAAATATCACATAGGATCTCAGTTGGTTCTATCTCTAAGTCAAACAATCCTAAAGCCAAACTTCTTCACAACTAGCAGAGCAAGCAGCCATATATTCCGCTTGTGCTGAGAGTCACACTAGACTGCTTCCAGCTAAACCACGAGATCATGGCTAATCCCAGACAATAACATCCTCTCGATGTGTTCTTCTTGTCTGAAACACTTCCTGCCCAAACAGAATCTGAATAGCCATCTGAAGTCATGATCTTCAAGATAGCGTAGATCAAATTCTATCGTGTCCTTTATGTGCCTCATCACATGCTTTGCAACTATCAGGTAAACATATCTAGTTTCCACTAGATACTAACTCAAGGTGTTCATAACAAAGCATATATCTAACCTAGTATATGTTAGATATATCAAAGACCCAATAATTCGACTGTACAGAGTTATATCCACTAACTCTGATGAGTTATCCCCTAACAGCTTCAAGCTGGAATCCATAAGAGTGGACATTCCAACACCTCAAGTCATATTTCTCATCATACTTTCCCTGGTTGAGAAATGTTCCTTCTGAGCCTTGCCATACTTCCAGACCTAGGAAGTAAAGCATTAATTTGAGATCTTTCATTTTTCATTTCTGCATTGAATGAACTTCTGCATATCTATCTGTGCCATCTCTCCTTAGATGGGTCTACTGATATGAGCCTCAAGATCATTCGAACTCTGTAGTGAGTTCCTTCTTGCATCCATGTCATATGTGTATCATATTCAACCTTGTAGCAAAGGTTGAGATCCACATCACCCATGGTGATTATTTATTATCGATCCTAGGTACCTATACAGAACCTGATTCATACTTCTTCTTTAATTACACCATACTTGGAGCAAACATGTTGTTGTGATTCTCTTCCCCTTTCTAAGAGAAACTTCTAGCCATGAGCCTTCTATATTTTGTTTGATTTGTAAATCTTCTTGTTTGAACATCCACCACTTGTACGGTGTCCATGACCTTTCCTACAAATCAAAATTAAGTACATGATTAGTAATACTTCATAATCATCAAAAGATAACCCATTATGCATACAGATATCATTTACATAGTGATGCAACTATTTTGACCAATACTTTGGCACAACACTTTCCCATATCCTGTATGCATACAGTGGCTATCTAGATGCCTTCCATCTCTACCAGAACATACTATCGAGAGTGTGCACAACTCTCAGCATGTCAGCAAAGAGGTTTCATTCTAGACGAGCAACAATGGAATGTTTGTCCAAGCATATGCACATTAGTTGTATATTGTTCAATGCTCTATGAATGTTTACACTCAGCATTATATATTCTAGGAATACAAATATGCATGCAGGCAATATCATTACTATTTCAAATAGCAACTCAAATACTTATCTTTTATGTTTGTGTGGCTGCCTCCCGCTTGATCTTCTGTATGTCTTTTGAACTTCTATTCATTCTGTACCACTGTGCATGCTCAAGAGTCATCCTCATGATCTCATACACAAACATACACTCATCAGTATATTCTAAATGCTATCAAAACATTATAGTACTAAATAATCTTGAAAACGTATAGTCATGATTATAGTTAATAAACATTAGTATTCAAGATTTCAGGGAAGTCTTCTTTTACTCATGCATATTATTGATAAGAGATATAATATGCATAATCCCTTGATTACTAACTTTATGAATGAGCATAACCAATCATTCCAAGTATACTTATATAAGGGATCCTAACACAAGGTAAGATTCATGGGAAACATACCTGGATTAGTATACCTACTTGGTTATGTACAACATACCTAAACAACTTCTTCAATGATTTAGAGATCCTGAGCTAGAACCTGCATGTCTCATAGGTTAAGAATAATATAACAAAGTCATACATACCTCGTAAGCCTGATTTGTCTTTTGTGATGTACCTGTATCTTGTTAGCAGACAACCTCAACCTCACACAACACCATAATGCATTAGTACAATCATAAGTGTCAACACCCTAACCAATGAATATCTTCTATCATGCATTCATAATTTTGTTAAGGTGATACAACAAATCTAAAATCAAGATTGTACTAACTGTAATAATCATGAAGACATACCATAAACTTAATCATGAACAAATCTCAAAACATACCTCGATGAGTTATACCTATCGAGATCGCTTGTAATCTCCTTATGTAAAGCCTTAGCCTCATCTCCCTCTGAAACATGAACTCCTTCACTTATGTAGGTGACCAATCCATCTTCTTCTAGGATTAACCCTATCCACTTGATTTGCAAGAACTGGACTTGGAGCTGGATATGGGTTTGTCAGAGAAACCCCAAAAATTCAAACTTTGAATTTCAGACTTCCGAAAGGATAGAAATATGCGCCTTGATGAGCTGATCAAACTGATATATTTAGAATTTGAAAACTGCAAAGTTTTACTCCTCAATTTTGCCTTTGAACCTTTCGGATTCACTGGACGTGACCCTGAACTGGGGTTTGATGAAGCCCACTCTTTTGCCCCATCAAAAAGTTTGAACCAAAGCTCTAAGCTTCTATTTTTCTGAGGAGCTTCCAGCCGTGGTCACAGATTTCAAAAATTCCCATTTTTACAAAAGCCCTAATTTTCCACTTTTCTGATCAAAGTCCCGAACTAGGGTCTAATCAAGCCCGGCCTTCTACCCAACCAAAAATTCTGATCTTGGTCTCTAAATTTCTATTTTGATGAGTAGCATCCAGCCGTGGTCTCCGATTACAAAAATTCCAACTTTCTTCAAAGCCCTAAATTTCGGAAGCCATGAATGAAGGTACCAAAAAAATAATTCTGTTTTGACAGAAATATGTACCTGATTGTTTCTGGTGTAACTCCGAAATTTTTGATCCACAGGGTCTGAAAAAGTTTTCTGAGATAGACTAACCTGTTAGCTTTCCATCCTGACAGGTCTGACCTCAATTGGATGTTCTGAGAGAGAGTTATGCCAAATGTCGCAACGTGACCTATTTTGGGAAAATACAGGAGAGCGAACTTGTACGGCGTGCCACGTGTCACTGTTTGACCTTCGGCCTCTGAAAAAGTTTTCTGAGATAGATCGGCCTGTTATCTTTCCATCCTGATAGGTCTGACCTCAATTGGATTCTTTTAGAGAGAGTTATGCCAAGTGTCGCAACGTGACCTGTTTATGGGATAATACAGGAGAGCGAACTTGTACGGCGTTCCACGTGTCACTGGTTCAACTTCGGCCTCTGAAAAAGTTTTCTGAGATAGTACAGTCTGTGTACTACCTGTCACTTTTCACGAAATTTCATTTGGAGCTTCCTAGCCCAAGTTATGACCTTTTTCCCAAGGTCACCTGATTTTGACTCAGATCTGGAAGAGGCAGAAACCCTATATTGTACAGATCATAAATCACAAAGTACAACGAATTAGAGGTTTTCCTTTGGACACAAGGTACCTGGAGATCTTAGCTTCGTCCTGTAATAATTTCAGATCCGAAAACTTCACCAAAACGGATTTATAGCGAAAGTGCTACGATGACTGGTTTTTGCTATGTAAAACCCTAACCTTCAAATTGTCGTAAGTAAAGCAAGTGTCTTTAGTGCCATACCTTGTCTTCCTTCAGGTTAGCTCTGATACCATGTTAAAATTCAATATGCTAAGATAGAAAATATCAGCATTACATTCCATTTTACAATAATAGCATATACAGGATCACTGAAGAAACAACAAGCATAGCATAAACACAAGAGACAGAGATTTATCCTGGGAAACCCTCATGGGGTAGAAAACCCAGCAAAGCTTCCTCAATATAGATGACCAGCAATATACAAAGATGCAAACCCTGAGCATAAGCTCCTTCTCCTCCATAGCAGACCTCTCCTCCACAAATGCGCCTTTCTCAAGTGAGTGAGTGTGTATAATGAGGAACACACCTCCTCTATTTATACACTACTCTGATATGTATTTTACACAAGTACACGTAGGCTCGTATTTAACCAATAGGTTAAATACCCCACTACAACTAACTGGGCCGACCCCTCTAGGGTGGTCTAATAACCCTTTGATCCACATAACACATACAGGGCCGACCCCTACTAGGGAAGTCTAATAACCCGAGTTACCACATTCCGACGGAGGAATAAACATCTCCGGATATACAATAAGATCTTCACGGAGGAATGAAATATCTCTGGAATAATAAAGTACAAATATAATATTCTTTGAAGTTACAATATTTAACACTAACCTGAGAAGAAGACATTTTGCAATGACGGAAACTTGAGTTTCTTGTTTATTGGGTTTCTCTCCATCGTTTTTGGAAACGCGGTATAGTATATTGACTCTATGCATCAAGGCGCATCTATCTATCCAATCAGAATTCAATTCTGAGCATTTTCAAATTTGGCCCTAAAAATTAGGGTTTCCACAAAAATAGGAATTTCTGAAATCTGAAGACATAGCTAGAAGCTCCTTGCAAAAATCGAAGTTTAGAGCATTGGATCAAGATTTTTGGCTGGGTAGATCTCCGGGAAACTCAAACCCTAATTCAGGGCTCTTCCCAGTGAACCCGAGAGGACAAAAAGACAAATCTGAAGGGTAAAGCTTGTTGATCTCAAATTTTGAATGCACCAGGCTGATCAGCTCATCAAGGTGCATCTTTCTATCCTTTCAGAAATTTGAAATTCACATTTTGAATTTTTAGGGTTTTTCCGACAAAGCCTAATCCAGGACCAGATCCAGTTTTCAGCATTTCAAGTGGTAAGACCTAAATCTTTTCTATTTCCATTTGAGGTACTCTTTAAGATGTTTCACCACACCAAGCTTGAGGATAAGCTTGAAGGGGCTGATAAATTCCAAGCTTGGAAGTATAGGATTGGGTTAATCCTCAAAGAGAATGAGTTGGACTCATATATAAAAGAAGACATCCCTATCCCAAAGGATGAAGAGGCTAAAGTATTGCATAAGAAGAACTTGGTCAAGGCAAAAAGAATCATTGATGATTCTATCAAAGACCATCTCATACCCCATGTGTCTTCTCTAAAGACACCCAAAGAGATGTTTGACTCTTTGACCAAGCTATTTGAAGGGAAGAACATAAATCGGAAGATGACCCTGCGAAACCAATTAAAAGGGGTAAAGTTTCAGAATGGAGAAACCATTCAATCTTATTTTTCAAGAGTCTCCCAGATCAAGGAACAACTAGAAGCAATCGATGAAATGGTAGAGAATGGTGAAGTTGTCATGACCACTCTGAATGGCTTACCTAGGTCATGGGACTCCTTCATTCAAGGAATCTGTGCAAGAAAGAAGTTGATTTCCTTCAGTAGACTACGGGAAGAATGCTCACAAGAAGAAGCAAGGCTTGTGGCATGAGAAGAAAAGATGGGGAATGAAGATCAAGCTCTCACAGTTCACAACAAGAAAGGGAAGTCCAAGAGAGAGCCATCTCACTCCAAGAAATCTTCACATCACTTCAAAGAAAGAAGAATATGCTACACCTGTAATGAGAAAGGACATATTGCCATAAATTGTCCCAAGAACAAGAAGGGCAACAACAACTCCAACAAGAAGAAGAAGGGCAGCAAAAGAAGGTTTCATGCTCATGCTGCCGAGGATGATGAACCACCCAAGAAGAAGGCTAGGGCAGAAAGTGATGATAACTCATCAAGTGAAGAAGAGTATGTTCTGATCTCTACTCTCACAGGTACCATCTCCCATGGTTGTAATGATTGGTTGATTGATAGTGGGGCTTCCAAACACATGACTAGGTTTAAGGAATCTTTTGTGAATCTATCTGAACATGAATCACCCCATAAGGTGAAACTTGGGGATGATTATCAATACCCAATCAAAGGAAGTGGTGAAGCCTCCTACAACCTAGATTCTGGAAAATCTTTGATGATGAAAGAAGTTCTTTATGTACCTGGGCTCAAGAAGAACTTACTCTCCATCTCTACATTGGATGCAAAAGGCATGAGGGTTGCATTTGTAGATGGCCAAGTCCTAATGTGGCCAAAGGGAAAGAACATAGATGATGCAGTATTGATTGGAGAGCAAGAGGGAGGTTTGTATAAATTGAAGGGACAACCTGAACATGCCATGGTACATGAATCCATGGAGCCAAGTGAACTTTGGCATAGAAGACTTGCTCATATGCACTATAGAGCACTTCCAATTGCAAGCAAGGTTGTAGAGGGTCTTCCTGAAATCAAGACCAAACATGAAGGTGTTTGCAAAGGATGTGCAAAGGTAAGAACATTAAGAAGGCTTTCCCAAGTAGTGAAAGCAAGGCAAAAGACATCCTGGAAATCATCCACTCAGATGTATGTGGTCCTATGTCATCCAGTTCTCTAAGTGGGTATGTTTACTATGTCTCATTTATTGATGACTTCTCCAGGAAGACTTGGGTCTACTTCTTGAAGAACAAAGATGAGGTACTTGATAAGTTCAAGGAATTCAAAACCTTGATGGAGAATCAAACTGATAAGAAGATCAAAACATTCAGATCTGACAATGGTGGAGAATTCACCTCAGGTGACTTCAAGAAGCTTTGTAGTGATTCAGGGATTAAGAGGGAGTTGACTGCTCCTTACAATCCACAACAGAATGGAGTTGCAGAAAGGAAGAATAGAACAATCATGGAAGCATCAAGAGCAATGCTCCATGACCAGGATCTACCTATGCATCTATGGGCAGAAGTAGCTAGAACAGCTGTATATGTGAAGAACAGAACACCCCACAAGATATTGGACAACAAGACACCAGAAGAGGTCTTTGTTGATGTATATGTAACTTCGGAATGTATTTCATCTGTGTATTTTATATATATTTATTGTACCCTTATAAGAGATGTGTCATTCCTCTATAAGGAAGTGTCGTCATGTGGATTGACAAGTGTCGCAAGTGTGTGTACTTGCCGATGGGTTATTAGACCACCATGTGTGGGGTCGGCCCTGAAATATATATTATAATGTGGATGTACCTAGCTAGAAAAGTCGACCCCATAAGGTCACTGAGCAAACAGGTTAGTATAAATAGAGATCAGGTGATCTCTATTTAGATCATTCGGAAAAGTACATCTCCCTCACTCAAAAAGTGTCGCACTAGTGAGGAGGAGGATCATCTGCTACTAGGAGACTATCTCAGTGTATTTTGGTTTTACTTTGGTTGAGCCATTGCTCTCTCTATCTCTAAGAAAGTTGTGGGGTTTTTCACCTTAGGGTTTTCCCCACGGAAACTCTGTGTCTCTTGTCTCTCATGCTTTTGAATCTTATGATGCTTGTCATGCTTATTGTGATTGTTATGCATTGATATACTGTACATGTTATTCTCTCAGTGAATATCCTAGAGTATTGTGAATTAATGCTCAAAATTTAACATGGTATCAGAGCTAACATTAGAAGAAGACATTTTGCAGTGACAAAAACTTGAGTTTCTTGTTTATTGGGTTTCTCTCCATAGATTTTGGAAAAGCAGCATAGTAGATTGACTCTACTCATCAAGGTGCATCTATCTGTCCAATCAGAATTCAATTCCGAGCATTTTCAGATTTGGCCCTAAACATTAGGGTTTCCACAAAAATAGAAATTTTTGAAATCTGAAGACATAGCTGGAAGCTCCTTGCAAAAATCAAAGTTTAGAGCTTTGGATCGAGATTTTTGGCTGGGTAGATCTCCGAGAAACACAAACCCTAATTTAGGGCTCTCCCCAGTGAACCCGGGAGGACAAAAAGGCAAATCTGAAGGGTAAAACTTTGCTGATCTCAAATTCTGAATGCACCAGGATGATCAACTCATCAAAGCGCATCTTTCTATCCTTTTAGAAAATTGAAATTCACATTTTGAAATTTTAGGGTTTTTTCGACAAACCCTAATCCGGGACCAGATCCAGTTTTCAGCATTTCAAGTAGTAAGACCTAAATATTTTCTATCTCCATTTGAAGTACTCTTTAAGATGTCTCACCACACCAAGCTTGAGGATAAGCTTGAAGGGGCTGATAACTTCCGAGCTTGGAAGTATAGGATTGGGTTAATCCTAGAAGAGAATGAGTTGGACTCATATATAAAAGAAGGCATCCCTATCCCAGAGGATGAAGAGGCCAAGGTATTGCATAAGAAGAACTTGGTCAAGGAAAAGAGAATCATTGCTGATTCTATCAAAGATCATCTCATACCCCATGTGTCTTCTCTAAAGACACCCAAGGAGATGTTTGACTCCTTGACCAAGCTATTTGAAGGGAAGAAGATAAATCGAAAGATAACTCTGCGGAATCAATTGAAAGGGGTCAAGATGTTGAATGGAGAAACCATTCAATCTTACTTCTCCAAGGTCTCTCAGATCAAGGAGCAAATTGAAGCTGTGGATGAAGTAGTGGACAATGGTGAAGTTGTTATGACCACTCTAAATGGCCTACCTAGGTCATGGGACTCCTTTATTCAAGGAATCTGTGCAAGAAATAAATTGATCTCTTTCAGTATACTATGGGAGGAATGCTTTCAAGAAGAAGCCAGGCTTGTAGATCATGAGGAAAAGATGGGAGGTGAAGATCAAGCTCTCGCAACTCACACCAAAAGAAGCAAGCCCAAGAAGGAGCACTCTTGCTACAAAAGATCCTATCAAAAGAATAAGAAGGATCTAAGATGCTTCAGATGCAATGAGAAGGGTCACTTTGCTTCAGATTTTCCCAAGAACAAAAGGGATAATAACAACAACTTCAGCAAGAAGAGAAGGGCAGCAAAAGAAATTTCCATGCTCATGTTGCTGAGGATGATGAACCTCCAAAGAAGAAGGCTAGGGAAGAAAGTGATGATGACTCATCAAGTAAAGAAGAGTATGTTCTAATCTCTGCTCTCACAGGTACTATATCCCATGGTTGTAATGATTGGTTGATTGATAGTGGGGCTTCCAAACACGTGACTAGGTTTAAGGAATCTTTTGTGAACCTATCTGAACATGAATCACCCCATAAGGTGAAACTTGGGGATGATTATCAATACCCAATCAAAGGAAGTGGTGAAGCCTCCTACAACCTAGATTCTCGAAAATATTTGAAGATGAAAGAAGTCCTTTATGTACCTGGGCTCAAGAAGAACTTACTCTCCATCTCTGCATTGGATGCAAAAGGTATGAGGGTTGCATTTGTAGATGGCCAAGTCCTAATCTGGCCAAAGGGTAAAACAATCGATGATGCAGTAGTGATTGGAGAGCAAGAGGGAGGTTTGTACAAATTTAAGGGACAACCTGAACATGCCTTGGTGACATAAAGACAAAGATTCATCCATAGTCATGGATCATATAGAGGTATGTATAATTTGTTTTTGCAAAATTTAACTAATGAGTTATGCAGGTCATTGAAGAGAACAAGAACACATTGCTAGACATAACTAGCAAATATGGTTACCAGATATGTGTTTCCTATATCATAGGATCTATCATATAAGTATGCATGGCATGATTGATGATGATTGTTCATAAAGTCATAAGTTTGAATAATCATGGGTATATGCATATTATGTGTCTTACCTTAATTAATGATATGACTAACCATAACAGTCCTATATAAACCTTGAATGCTAATGCTTATTATTTCTGTTTGAAATGATCATGACTATACATGCTTGAGATTATTGTGTTTTAATAGTATACTAATGAATGTATGATCTTGTATGAGATCACAACAATAACACAATCATGATACTAATAAGCATGCATAGGGACCAAAGATGAATATGAGTTCAAGAACAAGTAATCCAGGAAGCAAAGATTAAGAGGGAGCACACTCCAGTGGTTTCTGCAAGGGTACATATATTCAGAGGGAGTTGTCCATCACTCTACATTCCACAACAGAAAGGTGTAGAAGGACTCCAGCAGCTCCTACAAGGAAGTAAAGAATCAGAGGGAGTCCACCCAACAAACAAACAAAGATAAGTATTTTAATTATCATTTCTTGCATATTTGTTTGCTTAAATAAAATTGTTCAATGATGTATATGCTCATGTTCCTAGACTTAGGATATGTATTGTGCATATTAGAATGATTGCATTAATAAATAGTATACTACTAATATGCATGTGTTGGGTAAGTGGTCTATAGCACTGTACAACATTCCATTGCTACTTATCTAGAATGAAACCTCTTTGTTGACATGTTGGGAGTAGTGCAAACTCTTAACAATGTTCTGGTAGAGACTGGAAGGAATCTAGAAAGTTATGGAACATGGATAAATGTTGTATTGAAGCATTGGCTAAGATAATTGCATGACTGTATGACATATTTCCTTATGTGTAAGAATTTGTCTGAAAATTATGAGATGTTTCTAATCATGCAATTTAACTTGTTTTGTAGGAAAGACCGTATACCTTCACCTACAAAATAAGGACTACAACATTTGTTCAAGCAACAAAATTATCTATTGAAGATATTGAAGTTCCCAGGATACGGGAAGAATGCCATGATCCGTCGATCATGAAAAATGATGTTTGGGATGTAGTCCCAAGACCTGAAGGGAAGTTTTGTTATGACTTCCATATGGATCTATCAAATCAAGTATGCTGCAGATGGAAGCATAGAGAAATATAAGAGTGATGAAATAGAAAATACACCAAATGGATGTCAAGACTGCTTTCTTGAATGGTGTAGTTTAAGAGGAAGTATATGTGGAGAAGCCACTCGGATTTGAAATACATGATAGGGAGTCATATGTGTGCATATTGAATAAAGCCTTGTATGGCTTGAAACAAGCTCCCAGAACCTGGTATGGTAGGATGGACAGTTTCCTATCTAGTTTGGGCTTTACCAAGAGTAAAGCGGATTCCAACCTTTACTACAAGGTTGAAGAAGGGAATCCTGTGGTTCTACTCCTGTATGTGGATGACTTATTTGTAATAGGAGATGACAGATTGATTGCAGATACTAAGAGGAAGCTTGCTGCTGAGTTCGATATGAAAGATTTGGGAATGATGCATTATTTCCTAGGTATGGAGGTGTGGCAGAGTGTAGGTGGGATCTTCCTTGGTCAAGGCAAGTACACAGTGGATATCCTGAAGAGATTCAGGATGATGGATTGCAAGGCCATGGCCACACCTATGGCATCGAATCTGAAGCTTTTATGCGATGCTTCATCTAAGCCGATTGATGTCTCTATGTATTGTCAGATGATTGGGTCCTTGATGTACCTGACGAACACGAGACAAGACATTTGCTTTGCTATGAACACATTCAGCCAGTTCCTAACAAATCCAAGGAGTGTTCACCTGGTTGCTGTAAAACATGTTTTGAGGTACCTGAAGGGTACAATGGATTATGGGCTCAATTATGAAGAGAATCAAAAGTTTAACCTACAGGGTTATGTTGATTCAGATTGGGCTGGCAGTGCTGCAGATAGGAAGAGCACATCTAGGTGCTACTTCAGTATGGGATCAGGTGTGATCTCTTGGTTTAGCAGGAAGCAGTCCTACGTAGCACTGAGTACAGTTGAGGCAGAGTATGTTGCAGCCTGTTCAGCTAGTTGTGAGGCAGTATGGCTACGGAAGCTACTGTCTGAGTTATTTGATCTCCCGTTGGATGCTACTGGTATCTTCTGTGATAACCAGAGTTGTGTGAAGCTATCCAAGAATCCAATGTTTCATGACAGGTCGAAACACATAGAGATCAAATATCACTATATCAAGGATATGGTGCAGAGAGGAGCTGTGAATCTCCTGTATGTTGCGACGAAGCCACTATCCAGGGTGAAGTTCTAGTACTTCAGGGAGAGGCTTGGTGTTCTTCAGATCGAGGACACTTCGAGGAAGAAGTGATGGACACATTTGTTGAAGCCATTCCAAGCATGTTGGAAGGAGGATCCTTCACATGGTTGTGGATGTAAGCACTGGATGATGAGCATCAGGATGATGTTCTAGTTTCTGCTTTGTATGATCAGTTGGATCATTTATATGTATATGTATGTACGCATCATGTTGATGCTGGATATGATCAGTTGGATCATTTATATGTATGTACGCATCATGTTGGATGCTGGATATGATCAGTTGGATCATTTATATGTATGTATGCATCATGTTGGATGCTGGATATGATCGGTTAGATCATGTGTATGTATTTTGTATATGCATCATGTTGGATGCTTGGACCATGTATCTGTATATGTATCAGGTGGATACATTGTATGATCAGGTAGATCATGTATGTTGATGGATACATTGTGTGGATGATGTATCTATGTATCAGATGGATACACTTTGTATGATGATAAGTATCAGGTAGATACTTGGTGTGCATCAGATGGATGCATTGCATGATCAAGGTGATCGTGTATGACGAGCTTCTCTAGATGACATGAGCAAGATGTTGCAGTGATGATGATGAGGATGATCATGTGTACATCAGGATGATGTATGATGAGTATTAGATGATACTTTGTGGTCGTGGATCAGGTTTTGCAGATGATCATGTATGGGAGATCCTATAGGTCAGAGTTGCGTACCAATAACAGCCTATGATGCTCTTTCGAGACATTGCTCTGGGAGGACATGTAATTTTTGCTCTTGGGAGATCTGGATAGGATGAAAAAGGCCTCAGATGCTTCAACCAGGTTTTTCCATGACCACATGTAATTTGCTCCTGGGATATCTGGACCGGATGAAAAAGGCCTCAGATGCTTCAACCAGGTTTTTGGTGGACCACATGTAATGTGCTCTTGGGATATCCGACAGGTAGAGCTGTGTGCTCGTAACAACCTGGGATGCTTCAGCCAGGTTTTGTGGTGAGATCACATGTAATGTGCTCCTGGGAGATCTGACAGGTAGAGTTGTGTGCTCGTAACAGCCTGGGATGCTTCAGCCAGGTTTTGTGATGGGTCACATGTAATGTGCTCCTGGGAGATCCTACAGGTAGAGCTGTGTGCTCGTCATAGCCTGGGATGCTGCAGCCAGGTTTTGTGATGCACATAACAAATCCTGAGAATTCCACAGTATGGCCAGTGATGATCAAGACCTGCAAGAGGTGGGCCTACATCCAGTATGAAAAAGGACTAGCTCTGTAGAACTTCCTATGACGAGTAGATTCAGATATTGGTTGAGATAGCAGCAGCAATGATGATGATGATGATGATGCATCGATGACGATGATCCCGAGAAGAAGACTTGTCTAGCAGATCTATGTTGGGAAATACCTTCCTAGTTAAGAGGGAGTGTTGATGTATATGTAACTTCGGAATGTATTTCATCTGTGTATTTTATATATATTTATTGTACCCTTATAAGAGATGTGTCATTCCTCTATAAGGAAGTGTCGTCATGTGGATTGACAAGTGTCGCAAGTGTGTGTACTTGCCAATGGGTTATTAGACCACCATGTGTGGGGTCGGCCCTGAAATATATTTTATAATGTGGATGTACCTAGCTAGACAAGTCGGCCCCATAAGGTCACTGGGCAAACAGGTTAGTATAAATAGAAATCAGGTGATCTCTATTTAGATCATTCAAAAAAGTACATCTCTCTCACTCAGAAAGTGGTGCACTAGTGAGGAAGAGGATCATCTGCTACTAGGAGACTATCTCAGTGTATTTTGGTTGTACTTTGGTTGAGCCATTGCTCTCTCTATCTCTGAGGAAGTTGTGGGGTTTTTCGCCTTAGGGTTTTCCCCACGGAAACTCTGTGTCTTTTGTCTCTCATGCTTTTGATTCTTATGATTCTTGTCATGCTTATTGTGATTGTTATGCATTGATATACTGTACATGTTATTCTCTCAGTGAAGATCCTAGAGTATTGTGAATTACTGCTCAAAATTTAACAGTCTTTTCTGGTAAGAAACCTGAAGTCAACCATCTCAAAATATTTGGTTGTCCAGTATTCACTCATGTCCCAAAGGAAAAGAGGACCAAACTAGATCCTTCAGGAAAGAAGGGTATCTTTGTGGGTTACAATGAAAGCTCGAAGGCTTACAGAATATACTTTCCAGGGTTCAAGAAGATTGATGTCAGCAGGGATGTGACATTTGATGAGAGCTCAGCATTCACCAAATCAAGGAAGGCACCGATCAAAGTTTATGAAGAACCTAAGGAAACTAGATTTCAAGACACTACCATGACTGAAGCAATTCCAGAAGTTGTTCGTGAGTTTGAAGATCGGCAAGAACCTGTAGATCCACCCCGTGAGGATAACTCTCACAAGAGGAAACCTGCATGGGCTAGAGAGCTCATTCAAGATGCAGAAATATTTGGCATTCTAGAAGAGGAACACAGAGCAAAGAAGAGAACCAGATGACATACCAGCTATGTTGCTTTACTTTGTGACATTATGAACAAAGAGCCTTCCAATTATGAAGAAGCAGTGGAAAAGAAAGAATGGAAGGATGCCATGGTTGAGGAATATCAATCAATAATGAAGAATGATGTTTGGGATGTTGTTCCAAGACCTAAAGAGAAGTTTGTTGTGACTTCCAAATGGATTTACAAAATCAAGCATGCTGCAGATGGCAGTGTGGAGAAATACAAGGCAAGATTCGTAGCTCATGGCTTCTCTCAGAAAGAGGGAATAGATTATGAAGAAAATTTTTCACCTGTAGCAAGGTATACTTCCATCAGAACAGTACTTTCCCTGGCTGCAGCGATGAAATGGAAAATACACCAGATGGATGTCAAGACTACTTTCTTGAATGGTGTAGTTGAAGAAGAAGTATATGTGGAGTAGCCACTCGGTTTCGAAATACATGACAGGGAGTCATATGTGTGCAGATTAAAGAAAGCCTTGTATAGCTTGAAACAAGCTCCCAGAACCTGGTATGGTAGGATGGACAGTTTCCTATCTAGTTTGGGCTTTACCAAGGGTAAAGCAGATTCCAACCTTTACTACAAGGTTGAAGAAGGGAATCCTATGGTTCTACTCCTGTATGTGGATGACTTATTTGTAACATGAGATGACAGATTGATTGCAGATACTAAGAGGAAGCTTGCTACTGAGTTCGATATGAAAGATTTGGGAATGATGCATTATTTCCTAGGTATGGAGGTGTGGCAGAGTGCAGGTGGGATCTTCCTTGGTCAAGGGAAGTACACAGTAGATATCCTGAAGAGATTCGGGATGATGGATTGCAAGGCCATGGCCACACCTATGGCATCAAATCTGAAGCTTCTATGCGATGTTGAGCCGGTTGATGTCTCTATATATCATCAGATGATTGGGTCCTTGATGTACCTAACGAACACGAGACCAAACATTTGCTTTGCTGTGAACACATTGAGCTAGTTCCTGATGAATCCGAGGAGTATTCACCTGGTTGCTGTAAAGCATGTTCTAAGGTACCTAAAGGGTACAGTGGATTATGGGCTCAAGTATGAAGTGAATCAAAAGTTTAACCTGCAGGGTTATGTTGATTCAGATTGGGCTGGTAGTGCTGCAGATAGGAAGAGCACATCTGGGTGCTGCTTCAGTATGGGATTAGGTGTGATCTCTTGGTTTAGCAGGAAGCAGTCCTGCATAGCACTGAGTACAACTGAGGCAGAGTGTGTTGCAGCCTGTTCAGCTAGTTGTGAGGCAGTATGGCTATGGAAGCTACTGTCTGAGTTATTTGATCTCCCGTTGGATGCTACTGGTATTTTCTGTGATAACCAGAGTTGTGTGAAGCTGTCTGAGAATCCAGTGTTTCATGACAGGTCGAAACACATAGAGATCAAATATCACTATATCAGGGATATGGTACAGAGAGGAGCTGTGAAGCTCCTGTATGTTGCGACGGACGAGCAGATTGCAGATGTGCTAATGAAGCCACTAGCCAGGGTGAAGTTTGAGTACTTCAGGGAGAGGCTTAGTGTTCTTTAGATCGAGGACACTTCGAGGAAGAAGTGATGGACACATTTGCTGAAGCCATTCCAAGCATGTTGAAAGGAGGATTCTTCACATGGCTGTGGATGTAAGTGCTGGATGATGAGCATCAGGATGATGTTCTAGTTTCTGCTTTGTATGATCAGTTGGATCATTTATATGTATATGTATGTACGTATCATGTTGGATGCTAGATATGATCAGTTGGATCATTTATATGTATGTATGCATCATGTTGGATGTTGGATATGATCGGTTGGATAATGTGTGTGTATTTTGTATATGCATCATGTTGGATGCTTGGACCATGTATCTGTATATGTATCAGGTGGATACATTGTATGATCAGGTAGATCATGTATGTTGATGGATACATTGTGTGGATCATGTATCTATGTATCAGATGGATACACTATGTATGATGATATGTATTAGGTAGATACTTGGTGTGCATTGCATGATCAGGGTGATCGTGGATGACGAGCTTCTCTAGATGACATGCAGCAGGATGTTGCAGTGATGATGATCAGGATGATCATGTGTACATCAGGATGATGTATGATGAGTATCAGATGATACTTTGTGGCCGTGGATCAGGTTGTGCAGATGAGCATGTTTGGGAGATCCTACAGGTCAGAGTTGCGTACCCATAACAGCCTGGGATGCTCTTTCGAGACATTGCTCTGGGAGGACATATAATTTGTGCCCTGGGATATCTTCAGGTTGGATTTGTGTACCCGTAACATCCTGAGATGCTCTTGTGAGGTTTTGTCATATGGCATGTAATTTTCTCCTGGGAGATCTGGACGGGATGAAAAAGGCCTCAGATGCTTCAACCAGGTTTTGCCATGACCACATGTAATTCGCTTCTAGGACATCTGGACAGGATGAAAAAAGCCTCAGATGCTTTAGCCAGGTTTTGTGGTGGACCACATGTAATGTGCTCCTGGGAGATCCAACAGGTAGAGATGTGTGCTCGTAATAGCCTGGGATGCTTCAGCAAGGTTTTGTGGTGAGATCACATGTAATGTGCTCCTGGGAGATCCGACAGGTAAAGCTGTGTGCTCATAACAACCTGGGATGCTTTAGCCAGGTTTTGTGATGGGTCACATGTAATGTGCTCTTGGGAGATCCTACAGGTAGAGCTGTGTGCTCGTAATAGCCTGGGATGCTGCAGCTAGGTTTTGTGACGCACGTAATAAGTCCTGAGAATTCCACTGTATGGCCAGTGATGATGAAGACTTGCAAGTGGTGGGCCTACATCCAGTATGAAAAAGGACTAGCTCTGTAGAACTTCCTATGACGAGTAGATTCAGAGATTGGTTGAGATAGAAGCAACAATGACGATGCATCGATGACGATGATCCCGAGAAGAAGAGTTGTCTAGCAGATCTGTGTCGAGAAATATCGTCCTAGTTAAGAGGGAGTGTTGATGTATATGTAACTTCGGAATGTATTTCATCTGTGTATTTTATATATATTTATTGTACCCTTATAAGAGGTGTGTCATTCCTCTATAAGGAAGTGTCGTTATGTGGATTGACAAGTGTTGCAAGTGTGTGTACTTACTGATGGGTTATTAGACCACCATGTGTGGGGTCGGCCCTGAAATATATGTTATAATGTGGATGTACCTAGCTAGACAAGTCGGCCCCATAAGGTCACTGGGAAAATAGGTTAGTATAAATAGAGATCAGGTGATCTCTATTTAGATCATTCGGAAAAGTACATCTCTCTCACTCAGAAAGTGGCACACTAGTGAGGAGGAGGATTATCTACTACTAGGAGACTATATCAATGTATTTTGGTTGAGCCATTGCTCTCTCTATATCTGAGGAAGTTGTGGGGTTTTTCACCTTAGGGTTTTCCCCACAGAAACTCTGTGTCTCTTGTCTCTTATGCTTTTGATTCTTCTGATGCTTGTCATACTTATTGTGATTGTCATGCATTGATATACTGTATATGTTATTCTCTCAGTAAAGATCCTAGAGTATTGTGAATTAATGCTAAAAATATAACAATGGGGGAGCTAGAAACGGCAGCCATGAAGCTCACAACCAAAACCATGCAGTTTTGGGGCCGAATTGTTCAGGATGAGCAGGTTAAACAATTGATCAAGTCTCGTCAGGAAGTGGAGGGGCAGGTGGCGACACTAAAGGTAGCGATGCACATGATGCCACCCATGGAGCAAGTTTCCAAGTCTGCAGACTTAAAAGAGCTGCAGCAGCATGTCACCAAGGCCGACGAGCGATAGAAGAAGTGTGCTGCGTAGCTGGAGGAGTTCCAGGAAGTTGGCAGTCAGTTCATGACAAAAGCTGGTGAAGTTCTCCAGGAAGTGTAGGAACGTCGTCAACAAGTGGCAGCAAAGCTCACTAGGCACCCATCTACCTAGGATGTCATCGACAATCAGGAGGTGGCTACGGCAGCAAAGGAATAGATTAGGACAATCGAGCAGCAGTACAAGGATTTCAGAGTCAAGAACACAAAGTACACCATGTCCACTTGATGTGTCTCGAGGGTGAGCCATAAGATTGTGTTGGGGGCCTGTTGGCAGGAAGTTTGGTAAGGTAGCATCGCAGCATCAAAGATGCTGTGACAAGTCAGAAGATATCATGGAAGGAGAAAACCTAGGTGCAAAGGAAACTATTTTATGTATTTTTAAGTCGATTGTACTGTAGTATGCAAGTTTTGGGTCATTTGGACCATATGTTATGTAATTTTGGGTCAATTGTACCGCAGTATGCGGGTTTTTGGGTCATTGGGACCGTGCCAGTTAGATTTTGAGTCATTTGCTCAAAGTGTCGGTTAGGAAGTTGTTAGAAAGTGGACAATCATTGTAAAAGTGGAAGCCTATATAAAGTCATAGAGTCATATGCGTTGAAGTACCTAAGAACCTAGGAACCTAGGAATGTGAAGGAGATATGATCTTGGGATGCATTTGAGTTATCTTCAAGATCTGTGTTTTGCGGAGATATTATATCTGGGTTTTGTTGAGTTAATATGACATGACAGAGCTGTTTTGTGAAATCCCTGTGCATCTTTTGTTCACTTATGGTAATGCATGTTGCAATTTATGAATGATGCTATGTTTTCTTGCTGCAATTAATGCTTTACTGTTATACCTACTGCGATGAATGCTTCTATTGAATGATGCTATAAGTTAAATGCATAGATCTGTTTCTAAATGTTGCAATAAGTATAAGTGATTGTTGCCACAAACATCCTCCTTCATTCGGCAAAAAAATGGTTCCGTCAACTCTCCCTTGAACATCTCGGGTGAGACCTCATCTACTCCACAGGTGTTGCTAGATGGGGTTAAACTTGTCTGGGTCAGTGCTCAGGGAGATTGCATTGGGTTGGTGTCGACAGTGATGGGAACTCCTGTCGACTGGGCTTGAGCCAACAATGTCCTCTTATCCAGTAATGAATGGCATCCACCCCGTTGTGTGGAGTATGGTCAATACTTGAGGTTTTTAATAGATGCGTGAATGGTCATCTGGCTCACTATAAAATTACTGAATAGTATAAAACTTGAGGGTGGTGGACCAGATGACTTACTTGCTTGGTTCTAATTCAGACATCGGTTTTATGACTAAACACCGAACCCTTCTTGCTATGATCGTTTGCTGAATATCTAAAGCTTCTGTATCTACCGATTAGATTTGTGTCCTTATTCATGTCCCAATTTATGTCTTTATTCCCCTGTATTTCCTGTTGTTTAGCATTATCCATTCATCATTTTATGTGGTTCTGGAAGTTTGATATGAATTGTATATGGGGGGTACGGAGGTCATCATTTTTCAAATTTGGAGTTGGTAATCATTATTCAATATGGTTGCTCTAAACCATGTGCCACCGTCTTTTTGAAAAGAGTTGTCCTCAGCTCGGAATAATTCCTTTTGTAGGGAGAATTTAATTGGACTGATAATGGAGACAAAAGATCTAGTGATTACCTTTTGATGTTGTAGCATACCTGAATTTGATGGTGCGAAATTTTTGTAGTTGAGTGGAGTTCCATAGTTGATTGATTCTTCGTTTGTAGTTTTAATTGGAATATCTGTAGTAATGCTTCTATGATGTTGTTTTGTTGCCACGCTTGATTTTTTTGTTTTGCTTGGATTAATTTTTTTGCTTCTTTATTTTTGTGTTGGCTCACTTGATGTTTGCTTTTGCTTGGCTGAATTTGCTTCTTGAGTCTTGTGCTAGTTTGGTTGATATTTGCTTGTCCATGGCGGTTGGCTCGCTTTATGGTTTCTTCTACTCGGTTGAATTGTTTTCCTCCTTTTTTTATGTGCTCGTTGGATTGATTTTTGCTGTTGTATGATAATCATGTCTGCTTCTTTATATTTATGTAGTGTTGGTTTATTTTGTAATGATATTTTCTATGTTTATTTTTCTCCTTTTTCTTTTTCTTTTTCTTTTCTTTTTCTTTTTTCTTTTTTAAAGTAATTAGTGGTCATATATGTCCTCTATCAGCATTAGATTTTTCTGATAGAAGGTTTGTGTGAATTCATCCGTTGATTTTGGTTTCTTATATAATTTGAGTCTATGCCCATTCATCAACATGGGGAATTTTGTCTCATATATGGTCTTGATTCTGACTACGCCATTGTCATAAATTGAATCAATAATGTATGGTCTGAGCCATCTTGTGGTGATTTTTCCTTGAAATATTTGAAACTGAGGATCATATAGAAGTTCCCAATCTCCTTCTATGAATTTCTTCTGTTTGATGTTCTTGTCATGCCATTTCTTTCTCTGTTGTTGGATAACTTCAGTGTGGGTGAGGGCTTGTTAGTGGTGCTCATCCAACTGATTTAGTTGGAGTATACGCTCTTTTTGGATTTCTGATAGTTGCATGTCTAGATGGGATGCAATTCTTTAGGTCTTGATTTCAAATTCAACAGGGAGCATTACTTTTTTCCATATACCAACTCATAGGGGGTAAAACCTGTGGTTGTTTTCCATGTTGTGTTATAATCCCAAAATGCTTCACTTAACCTGTCTGCCCAATCCCTTTTATGTAACTACACTGTTTTTTTAAGAATATTTTCAAGTTCTCTATTTGTAACTTTAGCTTGACCATTAGCTTGTGGGTCATAGGAGGATGACCTTCGATGTTTAATTTTTTTTCTTCTAAGTAGGTCCACAATGAGATTTGATGTAAACTGCTTCCCTTGGTCATAAACTAATTCTCTGGGAACTCTAAATCTATGGAAGATTTGTTCTGTGAAGCATTTACTACATTTTTTTCATTGGCTACTGCAAGTGCTGTAACTTCAGCCCATTTTGTAAGGTAGTCAATGCATACTAGAATGTAGCTTTTCTGATTTGATGGGGGATTAAATGGACCAACAATGTCAAATCCCCACTTTTCAAAAGATTCCAAAGAAATTTGGGGATGTAGAGGCATTTCTTCTCTTTGTGTAGGCTTCCCCATTCATTGACAGTCATCACAATGTGATACATAATCGTAGGAGTCCTTCTGTAGAGTTGGCCAGTAGTATCCAGTTTGCAGTACTTTGTAGGCTGTCCTTTTTGCTGCATAATGGCCTCCACAAGGTTCATTGTGAGTAGCATGGAGTATGTCACGGACTTCATCTTCTCGGATGCATATCCTTAATATTTGATCCGGTCCTTTCTTAAAGAGAATTCCTTGTATCCAAGTATAAGTTGTGCTTTGCCTTATGATTCTGCACTTCTGTTTATAGCTATAATGTTGTGGAAACTTCCTAGATGCCAAGTAGTTTGATATGTCGGAAAACCATGGGCTTTGTGTGGATATTGCAAAGAGGTGTTCATCGGGGAAGTGGTCACTTACCAACTCATTGTCTTGTCCATGAGTCAGTCTAGACAGAAAATCGGCTACCACATTATGATTTCATGGTTTGTCCAGAATTGTTATGTCAAATTCTTGTAAGACGAGCAACCATCTAATAATTCTACCACTAGTATTTGGTTTTATCATGAGGTACCAGATTGCAAAATGATCTGTATGGACAAAGATTGGGTACCCAGTGATGTAGTGCCTGAATTTGTTTATAGAATGTATAACAGCCAAAAATTATTTTTCTGTGACTGTATAATTGAGTTGTGCTCCTCCTAAGTTTTTTCTAATGTAATAGATTGCATATGGTTTCTTTTCTTCTTCTTTCCCGAGGACTGCCCCAATGGTTTTGTCTGAAGAATCTGAGTGGATGTGAAAAGGTAGTGTCCAATTGGGTCCTTGAAGGACTAGGGTGGTGATTGTTTTCTCTTTGAGTTGATCAAATGCTGACATACAATGTTTGGTCTAGATGAATTCTTTGTATTTTATCAAAAGGGAAAACATAGGTGCAACAATTTTGTTTTAAATTTCTATAAAACTTCTGTAGTATCATGTTTCCCAAGGAAGCTATGCACATCTCTTTGTTTCACAGGTGGGGGGAGTATTTTAATGACAGTGACTTTTGCTTGATCTACTTCAATCCCCCTTTGGGTGATATGGTGTCCCATAACTATGAATTCTTGCATCAGCATCCTGCATTTATCATTGCTAAGGCATAAACTCATTTCAATGCATTTTTTAGGACCAATTCTAGATGATGTAATGCTT
The DNA here is from genome assembly GCA_027924585.1 of Larix kaempferi. Classification (NCBI taxonomy): domain Eukaryota; kingdom Viridiplantae; phylum Streptophyta; class Pinopsida; order Pinales; family Pinaceae; genus Larix; species Larix kaempferi. The sequence continues at coordinate 32,905,294 of BSBM01000096.1, forward strand.
GGAAAAAAAATTCACATACGATGTTAAGTCATCCATGTAGACTTCTATCTGGTCATTGATAAAATCAGATAATATACTCAAAATGGCCCTTTGAAATGTTGTATGTAGTATTCTATATGCATATGTGCCCCATGGGAAGGTAAATGTGGTTTTGTCCTGGTCAGCAGGGTGGATTTGGATCTGGTTGTACCCACTAAATCCATCCAAAAATGAGAAGAACGTGTTTCCAGCCAGGGTGTCCAACACTTGGTCAATAAATGGTATAGGAAAGTGGTCTCTTTTAGTTGCTTTATTAAGTTCCCTGTAATCTACATAGATCCTCCACTTCCCTCCTTTCTTAGGGACTATTACCAAGGGTGAGACCCACTCACTGTCTGAGATCGGGTAGATGAATCCTGCATTCAATAACGTTTGTAGTTCCATTTTAACTATATCTTTTAGTCTTGGATTCAGCCTTCTTTAGGGTTGTCTAATAGGTACAAAGACCTCTTTGCTATATATATATATATATATATATATATATATAATGCTTGCAAATGTCTGGGTGTATGCCCTTCATATGAATATAGCTCCATGCAAAAGCCTTGTTTTTTTCTGAGAGTACTTTTATGAGTTGTTGCTCCTGTTCTGGCTCCAAATTTGCATTAATATTGACTGTTTTCCCAAGCAGGATCTCTACAATTTTAACCTATGGTGGTTGTTGTCCAATGGAGAGTATTTATGTCCACATTCTATCATTATTGACATGATAATTCAACACTTATTGTTGTTTCCCTGTTTCAAAAATTTCTTCAAGAATATCATGATTAGGATAAACATTCTGATTAAATTTGGCTAAATGACCATCTTCATCGTTATCTTTTATAGATTTAGAGCCGTTTCTATGGTGAGCACATGTTGTATGTCTTGGTCATTTATATCGTCATAGTCATCCATCCAATTTTGGTATTCTGTGGCTGTAGACCATTTTGCTAGTGGGTATATTGTGATCTTTTTCCTAGCTTATCCACTTGTAATTGTCATATTTCCATATCGAAATCCTATATAGGTGTCTGCTGTCGCCATCCATGGCCTCCCTAGGATGATTGAGCACCCACTGAGATTACTCTTGACTTCTATAACTATGAATTCAGCTATATACTCCCAGGATTAAATGTTGATTATGATATCCCCCAAGATTCCTTCAGGTTTGATAGTGGATGTGTCATCAAGTTGTAGTACTATACTGGTTGGTCTGATTAATGATTGGAGACCTAAGGCTAACATTGTATCCTTTGTCATAACATTGATTGAAGCTCCTAAGTTGATTAGACTGCTTGAAATAGGTTTGTCTTTTATGGTTACATTAACAATAGGGCTTCCCAAGTCGAGGTATTTAGGGTTAACAATGATTCCTAGCATCAGGTCTGCTAGTTGGCCTACCACATTTATGGTTGGTGGATCACGTTTCCTTCGCCCAGGTTTATTTAAGAGGATTTCTTTTATAAATTTATTACATATTGGAACATCCCTTATTGCTTGTAAAATGAGAATTTGAATGCTTAAATGTTTTAATTCATTAAGTATATCATTTTATGACTCTTCTTTGGTATTTTGTTTTAGTTTCTCAAGGGATGGAGGGTTTCTATTTCGTAATTGAAGTTGATATTCCTCTTCCTGGTGGTGTATCACTTGTTAAATTTTGAGCATTAATTCATAATACTCTAGGATCTTCATTGAGAGAATAACATGTATAGTATATCAATGCATAACAATCATAATAAGCATGACAAGCATCACAAGAATCAAAAGCATGAGATCCAAGAGACACAGAGTTTCCGTGGGGAAAACCCTAAGGTGAAAAACCCCACAACTTCCTCAGAGATAGAGAGAGCAATAGCTCAACCAAAGTACAAACAAAATACACTGAGATAGTCTCCTAGTAGCAGATGATCCTCCTCCTCACTAGTGCACCACTTTCTGAGTGAGAGAGATATGACTTTCTGAATGATCTAAATAGAGATCACCTGATCTCTATTTATACTAACCTGTTTTCCCAGTGACCTTATGGGGCCGACTTGTATAGCTAGGTACATCCACATTATAATATATATATTTCAGGGCTGACCCCACACATGGTGGTCTAATAACCCATCGGCAAGTACACACACTTGCGACACTTGTCAATCCACATGACGACACTTCCTTATAGAGGAATAACACATCTCTAATAAGGGTACAATAAATATATATGAAATACATAGATGAAATACATTCTGAAGTTACATATACATCAACACTCCCTCTTAACTAGGAAGGTATTTATCGACATAGATCTACTAGACAAGTCTTCTTCTCGGGATCATCGTCATCGATGCATCGACATCGTCATCGTCACTGCTGCTGCTATCTCAACCAATCTTTGACTCTACTCATCATAGGAAGTTCTACAGAGCCAGTCCTTTTTCATACTTGATGTAGGCCCACCACCTGCAGGTCTTCATCATCACTGGCCATACTATGGAATCCTCAGGACTTATTACGTGCATCACAAAACCTTGAAAGAGAATCCCAGGCTATTACGAGCACATGGCTCTACCTATAGGATCTCCCAGGGCCATATTATATGTGACCTTACCACAAAACCTCGCAAGAGCACCCCAGGATGTTACAAGCAAATAGCTCTACCTATAGGATCTCCCAGGGATAGATTATATGTGGTCACCACAAAACCTCGCAAGAGCATCCCAGGCTGTTACGAGCACACAGCTCTACCTATAGGATCTCCTAGGGACAGATTATATGTGGTCATGGAAAAACCTTGCAAGAGCATCCCAAGACTTATTACGGGCACAAAGCCCAACATATCGGATCTCCCAGGGACATATTATATGCCATAGGACAAAACCTCGAAAGAGCCTTTTCCAGCTATCCCTGGGCCAGATTATATGCCATAGGAAAAACCTTGAAAGACTATCTGCAGATCTCCCAGGGCCAAATTATATGTCCTGCCAGAGCAAAACCTCGAAAGAGCATTTGCCAGATATCCCAGGGCCAAATTATATGCCATAGGCAAAACCTTGAAAGACTATCTGCAAATCTCCCAGGGCCAAATTATATGCTCATCTGCACAACCTGATCCACGACCATAGAGTATCAACCTGATACTCACCATACATCATCCTGATGTACACATGATCATCTTGATCATCATCACTGCAACATCCTGCTGCATGTCATCTGGAGCAACATCCTGAAGCTCATCATCCATGATCATCCTGATCATACAATGCATCTACTTGATGCATACCAAGTATCTTCCTGATACATATCATCATACATGATCCACCTGATCATACAGTGTATCCACCTGATACAAATACAAATACATGATACATATCACCATACATGATCCACCTGATCATACAATGTATCCACTTGATACATATACAGATACATGGTCCAAGCATCCAACATGATGCATATACAAAATACATACAAATGATCCAACCGATCATATCCAACATCCAACCTGATGTGTACATACATATACATATAAATGATCCAACTAATCATATCCAGCATCCAACATGATGCATACATACATACATATAAAAATGATCCAACTGATCATACCAGAACATCATCCTGATGCTCATCATCTAGCGCTTACATCCACAACCATGTGAAGGATCCTCCTTCCAACATGCTTGGAATGGCTTCAGCAAATGTGTCCATCACTTCTTCCTCGAAGTGTTATCAATCTGAAGAACGCCAAGCCTCTCCCTGAAGTACTCGAACGTCACCCTAGCAAGTGGCTTCGTCAACACATCTGCAATCTGCTCATCCGTCGCAACATACAGGAGCTTCACAGCTCCTCTCTGCTCCATATCCATGATATAGTGATATTTGATCTCTATGTGTTTCGACCTGTCATGAAACACTGGGTTCTCAGACAGCTTCACACAACTCTGGTTATCACAAAAGATACCAGTAGCATCCAACAGGAGATCAAATAACTCAGACAATAGCTTCCATAGCCATACTGCCTCACAACTAGCTGAACAGGCTGTAACATACTCTGCCTCAGCTTTACTCAGTGCTACACAGGACTGCTTCCTGCTAAACCAAGAGATCACACCTAATCCCATACTGAAGCAGCACCTAGATGTGCTCTTCCTATCTGCAGCACTGCCAGCCTAATCTGAATCAACATAACCCTGCAGGTTAAACTTTTGACTCGCTTCATACTTGAGCCCATAATCCACTGTACCCTTCAGGTACCTCAAAAAATGCTTTACAGCAACCAGATGAACACTCCTCGTATCTGTCAGGAACTAACTCAATGTGTTCACCGCAAAGAAAATATCTGGTCTCATTTTCATCAGGTACATCAAGGACCCAATCATCTGACGATACATAAAGACATCAACCGGCTCAGATGAAGCATCACATAGAAGCTTCAGATTCAAAGCCATAAGTGTGGCCATGGCCTTGCAATCCATCATCCCGAATCTCTTCAGGATATCTATTGTGTACTTCCCTTGACCAAGGAAGATCGCACCTGCACTCTGCCACACCTCCATACTTAGGAAATAATGCATCATTCCCAAATCTTTCATATCTAATTCAGCAATGAGCTTCCTCTTTGTATCACACCAAGTTCCAGGAGCTTGCTACAAGCCATAAAAGGATTTCTTCAATATACACACATGTGACTCCCTGTCAGGTCTTGGGACTGCATCCCAAACATCATCTTCATGATCGATGGATCATGGCATTCCATTTCTTCATCCCAGATCCTGGGAACTTCAATATCTTCAATAGATATCTTTGTTGCTAGAGAAAATGTTGTAGTCCTTCTTTTGTAGGTGAAGATATACGGTCTTTCCTACAAAACAAGTTAAATTGCATGATTAGAAACATCTCATAATTTTCAGAACAAATTCTTTATACATAAAGAAATATGTCATGTAGTCATGCAGTTATCTTAGCCAATGCTTCAATACAACATTTATCCATGTTCCACAACTTTCTAGATGCCTTCCAGTCTCTACCAAAACATTGTTAAGAGTTTGCACTACTCCCAACATGTCAGCAAAGAGGTTTCATTCTAGATAAGTAGCACTGGAATGTTGTACAGTGCCATAGGCCACTTACCCATCACATGCATATTAGTAGTATACTGTTCATTAATGTAATGGTTCTAATATGCACAATACATCTCCTAAGCATAATATTATTTAAACAAACAAAATAGGCAATAAATGATAATTGAAATACTTATCTTTGTTTGTTTGTTGGGTGGACTCCCTCTGAGTCTTTGCTTCCTGGCAGGAGCTGCTGAAGTAGCTTCTTCTATACCTTTCTGTTGTGGAATGTAGGAAGATGGTCAACTCCCTCTGAAAATCTGTATCCTTGCAGGAGCTGCTGGAGTGTGCTCCCTCTTGATCTTTGCTTCATGGATTACCTGTCCTTGAACTTATATTCATCCTTGCTGACATCAATCTTCTTGAACCCTAGAAAGTATATTCTGTAAGCCTTTAAGCTTTCACTGTAACCCACAAAGATACCCTTCTTTCCTGAAGGATCTAGTTTAGTCCTATTTTCCTTTGGGACATGTGTGTATACTGGACAACCAAATATTCTGAGATGGATGACTTTAGGTTTCTTACCAGAAAAGACCTCTTCTAGTGTCTTGTTGTCCAATATCTTGTTGCCCTTCTTCTTTTGTAGGTGAAGATATACGGTCTTTCCTACAAAACAAGTTAAATTGCATGATTAGAAACATCTCATAATTTTCAGAACAAATTCTTTACACATAAAGAAATATGTCATGCAGTCATGCAGTTATCTTAGCCGATGCTTCAATACAACATTTATCCATGATCCACAACTTTCTAGATGCTTTCCTGTCTCTACCAGAACATTGTTAAGAGTTTGCACTACTCCCAACATGTCAACAAAGAGGTTTCATTCTAGATAAGTAGAATTGGAATGTTGTACAGTGCCATAGGCCACTTACCCATCACATGCATATTAGTAGTATACTGTTCATTAATGCAATCATTCTAATATGCACAATACATCTCCTAAGTCTAGGAACATAAGCATAATATTATTTAAACAAACAAAATAGGAAAGAAATGATAATTGAAATACTTATATTTGTTTGTTTGTTGGGTGGACTCCCTCTGAGTCTTTGCTTCCTGGCAGGAGCTGCTGAAGTAGCTTCTTCTACACCTTTCTGTTGTGGAATGTAGGAAGATGGTCAACTCCCTCTGAAAATCTGCATCCTTGCAGGAGCTGATGGATTGTGCTCCCTCTTGATCTTTGCTTCCTGTACTACCTGTCCTTGAACTTATATTCATCCTTGCTGACATCAATCTTCTTGAACCCTGAAAAGTATATTCTGTAAGCCTTCGAGCTTTCATTGTAACCCACAAAGATACCCTTCTTTCCTGAAGGATCTAGTTTAGTCCTCTTTTCCTTTGGGACATGAGTGTATACTGGACAACCAAATATTCTGAGATGGCTAACTTCAGGTTTCTTACCAAAAAAGACCTCTTCTAGTGTCTTGTTGTCCAATATCTTGTGGGGTGTTCTGTTCTGCACATATACAGCTGTTCTAGCTGCTTCTGCCCATAGATGCCTAGGTAGATCCTAGTCATGCAGCATTGCCCTTACTGCTTCCATGATTGTTCTGTTCTTCCTTTCTGCAACTCCATTCTATTGAGGATTGTAAGGAGTAGTCAAATCCCTCTTAATCCCTAAATCACTGTAAAGCTTCTTAAAGTCACCTGAGGTGAATTCTCCACCATTGTTGGATCTGAATGTTTTGATCTTCTTGTCAGTTTGATTCTCCATCAAGGTTTTGAATTCCTTGAACTTATCAAACACCTCATCTTTATTTTTCAAGAAGTATACCCAAGTCTTCTTGGAGAAGTCATCAATAAATGAGACATAGTAAACATACCCACTTAGAGAACTAGATGACATATGACCACATACATCTGAGTGGATGATTTCCAGGATACCTTTTGCCTTGCTTTCACTGCTTGGAAATGCCTTCTTAATGTTCTTTGCTTTTGCACATCCTTTGTAAACACCTTCATGTTTGGTCTTGATTTCAGGAAGACCCTCTACAGCCTTGCTTGCAATTGGAAGTGCCCTATAGTGCATATGAGCAAGTCTTCTATGCCAAAGTTCACTTGGCTCCATGGATTCATGCACCATGGCATGTTCAGGTTGTCCTTTTAATTTATATAAACCTCCCTCTTGCTCTCCAATCACAACTGCATCATCTATGGTCTTTCCCTTTGGCCACATTAGGACTTGGCCATCCACAAATGCAACCCTCATACCTTTTGCATCCAATACAGAGATGGAGAGTAAGTTCTTCTTGAGCCTAGGTACATAAAGGACTTCTTTCATCTTCAAAGATTTTCCAGAATCTAGGTTGTAGGAGGCTTCACCACTTCCTTTGATTGAGTATTGATAATCATCCCCAAGTTTCACCTTATGGGGTGATTCATGTTCAGATAGATTCACAAAAGATTCCTTAAACCCAGTCATGTGTTTGGAAGCCCCACTATCAATCAACAAATCATTACAACCATGGGAGATGGTACCTGTGAGATTAGAGATTAGAACATACTCTTCTTCACTTGATGAGTCATCATCACTACTTTCTTCCCTAGCCTTCTTCTTTGAAGGTTCATCATCCTTGGCAGCATGAGCATGGAACTTTCTTTTGTTGCCCTTCTTCTTCTTGCTGAAGTTGTTGTTATTATCCCTTTTGTTCTTGGGACAATCTAAAGCAAAGTGACCCTTCTCATTGCATGTGAAGCATCTTAGATCCTTCTTATTCTTTTGATAGGATCTTTTGTAGTGAGAGTGCTCCTTCTTGGGCTTGCTTCTTTTGGTGTGAGTTGCAAGAGCTTGATCTTCACCTCCCATCTTTTCCTCACGAGCTACAAGTCTAGCTTCTTCTTGAGATCATTCCTCCCATAGTTTACGGAAAGAGATCAATTTCTTTCTTGCACATATTCCTTGAATAAAGGAGTCCCATGACCTAGGTAGGACATTAAGAGTGGTCATAATAACTTCACCATTGTCCACTACTTCATCCACAGCTTCAAGTTGCTCCTTGATCTGAGAGACCTTGGAGAAGTAAGATTGAATGGTTTCTCCATTCAACATCTTGACCCCTTTCAATTGATTCTGCAGAGTCATCTTCCGATCTATGTTCTTCCCTTCAAATAGCTTGGTCAAATAGTCAAACATCTCCTTGGGTGTCTTTAGAGAAGACACATGGGGTATGAGATGGTCTTTGATGGAATCAACAATGATTATCTTTGCCTTGACCAAGTTCTTCTTATGCAATACCTTGGCCTCTTCATCCTCTGGGATAGGGATGTCTTCTTTTATATATGAGTCCAACTCATTCTCTTCCAGGATTAACCCAATCCTATACTTCCAAGCTCGGAATTTATCATCCCCTTCAAGCTTATCCTCAAGCTTGGTGTGGTGAGACATCTTAAAGAGTACTTCAAATGGAAATAGAAAAGATTTAGGTCTTACCACTTGAAATGCTAAAAACTAGATCTAGTCCCGGATTAGGGTTTGTTGAAAAAACCCTAAAAATTCAAAATGTGAATTTCAATTTTCTGAAAGGATAGAAAGATGCGCTTTGATGAGTTGATCAGCCCGGTGCATTCAAAATTTGAGATCAGCAAATTTTTACCCTTCAGATTTGCCTTTTTGTCCTCCCGGGTTCACTAGGGAGAGCCCTGAATTAGGGTTTGAGTTTCCTAGAGATCTACCCAGCCAAAAATCTCGTTCCAAAGCTCTAAACTTTGATTTTTGCAAGGCGCTTCCAGCTATGTATTCAGATTTAAGAATTTCCTATTTTTGTGGAAACCCTAATTTTTAGGGCCAAATCTGAAAAAGCTCAGAATTGAATTATGATTGGACAGATAGATTCTCCTTGATGAGTAGAGTCAATCTACTATACTGTTTTTCCAAAAACTGTGGAGAGAAACCCAATAAACAAGAAACTTAAGTTTTCGTCGCTGCAAAATGTCTTCTTCCCAGGTTAGCTCTGATACCATGTTAAATTTTGAGCATTAATTCACAATACTCTAGGGTCTTCACAAAGAGAATAACATGTACAGTATATCAATGCATAACAGTCACAATAAGCATGATAAGCATCACAAGAATCAAAAGCATGAGAGATAAGAGACACAGAGTTTCCGTGGGGAAAACCCTAAGGTGAAAAACCCCACAACTTCCTCAGAGATAGAGAGAGAAATAGCTCAACCAAAGTACAACCAAAATACACTGAGATAGTCTCCTAGTAGCAGATGATCCTCCTCCTCACTAGTGTGCCACTTTCTGAGTGAGAGAGATATGACTTTCCGAATGATCTAAATAGAGATCACCTGATCTCTATTTATACTAACCTATCTACCCAGTGACCTTATGGGGCCGACTTGTCTAGCTAGGTACATCCACATTATAATATATATATTTCAGGGCCGACCCCACACATGGTGGTCTAATAACCCATTGGCAAGTACACACACTTGCGACACTTGTCAATCCACATGACGACACTTCCTTATAGAGGAATAACACATCTCTAATAAGGGTACAATAAGTATATATGAAATACATAGATGAAATACATTCCGAAGTTACATATACATCAACATCACTATGGTTTGTTGGGGTTCTAGAGATCTGGGTTTTTCATGATGTGTATGTTCTTGATTATTTTTTGTTTGGGATCCCTGCAGTGTCTTTCTAGATCCGAGATTGATTTCATTTAATTCTAGTGCATCCACGACATAGGTAGGAAATTGCACTACTTCATTGTTGTAGGGTTGTTGTTGCCCTGTTCTATTTTTATTTGGGTTTGGAACAGGTTGAGCAAGGATTGGAGGTGTTCTGGGAGGTGGTGAGTTTTGTGGACGTGGAATTATGAGTGGTTGTTGCAATGGCATCCTCCAATTTGCTGAATATGGATATGGATTTCCATAGTTCACTTGTGGTTGAGAAAAAGGTGGGGGGTATGGAGAGTAAGGCTGGGTGTAATATGGTTGTTGGTACAATGTTTGGTTTTGATTCCATTGGCTTGGGCATGATTGTGGGGGACATGTAATTGGAGCTAAAGGATTCCAATTCTATTGATTATTCCCTTGATTGAAATATGTTTGGTTGTTGGAATAAAAGGGTCTAGCAAAATTGTTCCTTCGTTGGTTAACAAAACAAAGTTTTTCCATAGTACCTTCTGATGTGGGATCCTGTATGAATGATTTACATGATGGTAGTAAAGGGAATTTATCTGTGGTATGATCATTGGTATAGAGCCCACAAATCTCTATTGTATTTAATGGGCATTGTCCCTTTTCATGTTTCTTTCTACATCGTGGGAAAAATATTGCTAGTGCCTAGTTGATCTCGTCTTGTTTTTTTAGTTGGAGTGCATCTAACTGCATAGCTAAGGACTGAAGGATGTCTGTCTTCATATAGTCTAGAAGTTTTCCTAAGTCGTACTTTGTGAGGCTTGGGCTTGAAAAGGATGATCCTCCTTCTAATGGATGTGTATCCCATATCCCATTTTTCCCTTTTATGGATCTAGAATAATTTTGAAGATTTGTAGGATTTGATCATAGGTTTTCTTGAATATATCCCCATCACCTAATAGGTTCAATACCTATAGGTATTCCTCCTTCATTCCTCTAAGAAGTACTACTTTCAATGATTCCTAATCCAGAGTACAGTGACTATCCCATTTATAACTGAGTTGAAAGCGTTGTGCATAGCCTTCTAGGGATTATTTTTCTCCATGTTGCATCTTGAAAATCTCATCCCTTGTGTCTTTTGTTTTATAGTAGTACCTATATTTTTTCAGGAAGGATTGTTTCATCTAGTCCCATGTGAAGATATTGTTTCCTTCTAGACTCATAAGCCATCTGAGTGATAAATATTTTAATGTAGAAGGAAAGAGTCTCAGTTTTTTTGCATCAATGGTATAACCCAAGGACCTACGGACTACCTCAAATTCAAACAACAATGTGTCAAGGTCCTCTGAGGTTAATCCATGGAAGTTTGATAGATTATTGGGATTGATATTTTTCATTCTAGCATCCCCAAAAGGTACACTTATGGGGAATGCAAACAGTTATCTGTGTTCTTCCTCCTCATCATCCATAGTAGTGTTTGAGCTAGAAATAGAGAAGAAGTTATCACGATCTAGATTGTAGTTGGAATTAACTTCTTAGTCGGAGTTGAGGAATTCAAATTGAGAGTGTTCAGAAACGATATTGCTCACAGGGAGGTTAGGCAGAAAACGTCCAAATTCATCCCTGTTTAGTGGAGGCATTCATGGTAAAACAATTTATGATTTTTTTAATAAGATGTCTCTTATAGTTTAAGCACCTCCCCGGCAGCAGTGCAAAAAAGTGGTGGACTCTAGGAATGTGTACCTTGTTTGAGGTATATATACCAGCGTATACTTTAAATATTGACCAAGGAGTGTACAAACTTGAGAGGTACTTAGCACTGTATGTGCACTATGGGATAATCTTCGTCGTTCTAAGTGTCCTATGTATTCTAATGGATACTTTGAGAAAGCAGGAAGTACTATTCTATGGAAACTGGGAAGCATGAAATGAACTAAGAAAGCTGGATGTAGTATTCTATAAAAGAAAGGAATGAAGGCATGTAAATCCTATTTTATTAATGAAAGCATGTAAATCTTATTTTATTAAAGCATGTAAATCCTATTTTATTAAATCATGAAATGAAAGCATGTAAATCCTATTTTATTAAAGCGGGAAATGAAAGCATGAAAATCCTATTTTATTAAAGCAATACAGGAAAGCATGAAAATCCTATTTTATTAAAGAAGGAAATGAAAGCATGTAAAAGGTTAACCTAAGAAACATAAATTTAATCTGAAGGGAGAAAAGATCCATTTAACTATAATCACAAATCGTCATCTTCGAAGTACAAAATATAGATCTAATCTTATCTCAAAATGTTGTATAAAAAGGTGTAAATGAAGATCTAAAAGTCGCTCATGAGGATGGTAGCTACAAGACTACAGACAGTGTGTTTCGGAACTAAAGACGCAATAGTAAAGAACTACAAAAGGAAAACGCTCACGCTGAAACCAAAATCTGATGTTTGAATGAACTGTTGAAATTAATCCACACACAACTAAACTAGAAATAAATAACTCAAATGCATGAAAAATAACTGAAGCAAAATGCATAACTCCTAAGCTACATATTGAGGGGACCCTCCCCAACACGTATCATAGAGGAAATGAAACTTATAAACTCGCGAAATTATAAAAAACGTTGGAGCTTCATTATAAATTCATAAATACCATCATGGATGGTAAAAACTGTAAAACTAAAGGGTGAAAACATGAAGTTGGGAAACAATTTTGGCTTGTTTTTTACAAACAAAACTGCTAAATTTTATGTTTTTTAACTTCGACCTCTTCAAACTCATATCTCCCTTAGGAATTTCAACTTGAAGTAAACACAAATGTTTTAGAGAATTGAATTAGCTTTCTACTCGTATTTATTTTAATGTTTTTTTATGGACATATCGTGGGACAAATTGGGTGCACACCAATGGCATATACTTGACAATTTTAGGTATGGATAATGAGTGATCTGTGTGGACATTGGTTTTTTGATAGATGATTATTCATTTTAGGGAAAAACATTGTATGGACATAATCTACACACACTACACTTGTGTATGGACTATATTTTGAGTTTTTTAAGACTTGGGAACTATTTTTTATTATTTATCAAAACAACATATGTTCCAAAAATGGTGCATTATTGAAACACGTTGGTGAGCTTCAATTTTATTTTTAGTGTAACTCTTATTGGAAAAACTAAAATTATCCTTTTGAAGAGGACGAGCCAATTATGATCTTGTGAAATTTCAAATTTTTTTGTGTTGTCTTTGTTATGATATTGAATTTTCATTTCGGGTGATTTTCAGAGTAATAAAATTTTTAAAAGATAAGGTTTAGAAAAAAATATTAATAAATAGAAATTCAAATTGAAATGAAACAATTATTATATCATTGGAAACTAGATTCAGAGATGAATCGATTGCTACCAAGTCTGACAAATAATACTTAAAATTTGCAGGGGTTTGGGCTTGCTGAAGTTGCAGATTCCAAAAAGATGCCAAATATTTTCGCAGGTTTCGTTGGCCATAAACTCTCAGCCGAAAAATACCTTCCAAACTCTCAGCCTAGAGTTTATTTCAAACTCTAGTCCGAGAGTTTTTTTGAAAATATAGCGCAGTGATTAGTTCAAACTCTCGGCCTAGAGTTTTTTTAAACTCTCGGCCTAGAGTTTGAACTCTCAAAACTCTCAACCTAGAGTTTTTTTGAACTCTCGGCCTAGACTTTGAACTCTCAAAACTCTTGGTTTAGAGTTTTTTAAACTCTCGGCTGAGAGTTTGAGGTTGACTTTTTTTCCCCTATTCATCCGTGTGCCCTCTTTTTTTTCACTCCATTGTCACATAATAGTTTCCCAACTTCGTGTTTTCACCCTAAATGTTTGAACTGTGAAAATGATAAAAGATTGTTTTTCCAAAATATGTCCCAGACCCCTTGCTACTCAGGTGTCTCTATTTATTACAGCTTCTATCCTAATTTTGCATTGGAAACCACAAGCCAAAATTTAGGGTATTATCCCCTATAAATTAGGGAAAACAAGAGTGTTGCATCTCTAGTGATCCTCATGGTCTTCAATCTGGAGCTCGGCACTGCCACCATCCCTGTTATTCCTACACTATGCCCACACATGATTTGTTCATATGATTAGTTTAAATAAAATATGCTAAAACACAAGAAATAATAATAACGAAATCATTTCATCTCATCATCAATTAAATTTCCTTCTCCCCTACATAAAGGAGTGATTTCTGATCATTCCATTGCTAAAATGTGGCATAATGGAGTCTATGGAATTCCTATATCCTGGATTCATCAAAGATAGCCGAAATAACCTATTAAATAATTTTTGTCAGTTCAATCATTAACAAAAAAAGAGCTAGTAAAGTACAAGAAATTATTGTTGCAACGGAAATAATAATAGAATGTTATAAATGGAAGGAGTGACATCTACATAAGGATCGACATTTCTAGGAGCAGAGTGTAACCCATCTTATATTTTTGTATCAAAGCTATCAGATATTGTCATTGAGTATTTTGACGTAATTGGGCTGGGTGGATTTAGACCTTTTGGTGTTATCATCCACTGATCCTTCTTATGTTTTGTATCATTATAATGTAACCACATATCTTACATTCTCCATGTAACTGCAACACATATATATAATGAAAATATTATGAGGCACCATTTCATCCTACCATTTGGATCATATGGTGAGATGAACAATTTAATTTTTGTTAATGTGTTATGAATTATTGATGATATGTTCCATTGAATAAAAGATGTTGTCCTATTATTTTCATTTACTTCTGCAATTAGATTATGTGTTGAATAGCTGAATTCTTTATGCCGTCAAGTTTTCTTATATTGTTGGGAATAAGGCTCACTATTCCCAGTAACTTGTTTCCATTTTGTTCATTACGTCATCCCATATCTCAGCAAAGTTATATGTCTGGTAATCCAAGAAAAATGCCTACCTATGCCCATTACATCTTATGCTTCATATGATTCTTGATTTGGTATATCTATCCATTCATAAAGAAAAGAATAGCATATGTATACTTCTCGAACAACAAACTTCAAATACAAGCAAATACAAATTTACTGATGCCTTGGCATAGTTCCAAAATAGCCTTAGAAAATATTAGGGGAAAACATATTTTTTTCTGGTATTGTTATTGGGGATCGTAGGAAAAAAGTTATTTATCCTGGGGAAAATTACAATCAAAGCTCCGAATTCTTGAGGTGAAGAAGATTCAGACAATTGATTGTTACTATTCACTTGGAAACACCATGAAGGTAGTTCTAGCATCTAGAATAAGGCACACAAAAGCTAACCTCACACACAATAATTTCACATCCTACAAGATCCTACAAAGATAGTTCCTTAGATGAACAGCCATGGAAGGAATTCATCACCACTATCAGGTAATCCTCGTACATGCCTGTCTCCACCTTTCTTTAATCCAAACTTTTGAGAATCTAAATTCATCTTTTAAACTCCTATATATAATTCTCCATTGAGAACCCCTAGTACTCCCTTGGTAAATATGACAAATACCTCAATCACCACTTCTAAAAGTGGTTGGTCTTCATCAGATCCCATTCCTCAGAAATTGATAACTCTTATTACCACTCAGGATAAGGATATCATCCTTTAGCATATTATGGATATAGCTGGAGGATGAGGAAATCAACCACCACCACCACTTCCACCACGATTTCACCATTGGATTGAAGCTAGACATGGACCCTTAAATCTTCCTCAAAACATCCATAACCTACCTGATAATTCCCTCAAGTTATTACCCAAATATTATGGTGGGAAAGAGACCTCTACTGAAGATCATATGACCACCTTCCAAGATTTCACTGATAATATATTCATTGAACATGATGATGTGTTCATGAGGCTCTTTACTCAAACCTTGTAGGGAGATGTTCGAAAATGGTCCAAAGCACTTCTTGTTTCTTCGATTGCATCTTGGGATGAATTAGAATCCACTTTCATGATACAATGAGGAGAAAAGAGGGGCCACCTATACTACTTGACAAAACTTGTTGCTCTCAAGACAGGAAATTTGAATCGGCTGTAGACTTTAATATAAGATTCAATAAGTTATTCAATCAAATCCCTATAAATATCATGCCTATCGTGTTGAGAGAAATCAGGTTAGCCACCTTTCTCATCATGAAAGATGATTCCATTAATGTGGAGGGAAACATGATATCCAGTGGTAAACTCAACCCAAGATATGATCAAGATAAAAAAGATAAAGTAAAGTCAAAAGAGGAGGATAGTACTTCTTGGGGTGTGAAGGATTCTCAAGAAGCCAAGATTGAGGAGATGTCCTGTACCATATAAAATCCATCAAATAAGGTGACTAGAATGGAGTTGGAAGGAATTATTCCAAGCATATCCTCTAGGCACTGAGACAAGGAATACAATGCAATTCAAAAGACCATATAACCATCAGATGATGCATATAGAAAGAAGAGATGAGGAGTAGCCTCTTCAACCTCCTGTCAAGGAAAATAACAACAATAATAACAATCAATCATATTTTCCCTAGGAGGAGGAATACTTAGATCATCTGGAAGAGATGCATTGGCTTCAGGATGAATTAAATACTATGCATGTCACTCAGGATTACTACAATAACTCCTTACTATATTATCTAGATGAGGTGAATCAAGGAAAGGAAAGTGATTTCAATCAGTCATCAACTTAGTACCGCTTGTTAGGAGACTCCCTTTAAGATAAATTCAAAGAAAGTATGACCTCATGCCTATACCTCCTGCAACTAACCAGTCCATTAATCCTTCTATAATAAAAACTCCCATAAAATAGTCAAATGACATAAATCCTAGTAATACAACCCAGGCCAATTCCCAGTTAAAGGGCAAACCCAAAGAATTCACGAAATCCCCTACTTCCAAGGGAAATGATAAAACTATGTCCTGAAAACCAGAGAGTGACCAAAAAGTACAAGCGAGAACTACCACATATTTCAATATTGAGCATGAATTGGGAAAGATTAATATTATCATCCCCTTATATAATCGATCCAAGATCCCTTCATATCAGAGACAAATTGATAAGTTATTTAGTGGAACTAAGCCACCAGATGAGACAGATATCATAAACCTTTCATATTAGTACCCATTGTCCAATGTGGGCCTCACATAAATGAGAAATATGAACCCACAAATCCTTTCTACATGACCCTCGACATACATGAAAAGCTTCTACATAACTGCATGTTGGACTCTAGGGCTTCACATGATCTAATGTGAAAATTTATCATGGATAAATTAGGTCTAGAAATAACTAGACCCTATCATATTTGTACAATTTTGGCTCCAGAAAGGTTAAGTGTGTGGGAATGATAAAGGATTTAGTGGTCACAATGGCACAACTCCCAACTAAGAGTATTATGATGGACGTTGTGGTGGCATATGTACCTGCTAAATATGGTATGCTTTTGTCAACGAGTTGGGCCAAAAAATTGGGAGCTACAATGCAAATGGACATGAAGTAATTCATTGTACCTATGTTTGCAGGGGAAACTAGAATGTTGTATAAATATCTTAAGTTTGCATAATTTATAAGTGATCAAAATATCCCAAATAACTACTCTCTTTACGCAATCAACAAGGACATGTGTTCCTGCACTCTATAAGTGAATGAAGTCTTTGAGGATGGGTACTTTGAAGCTAATTTGCCTCTGATTCTTGAAAACAATAGTGACCATGTGTGAAAATTATACTTTTATGGAGTCTCATCCAAATAAGAATCAATGGAAGGTGACCTCTTGATACCACCCTTAAAGGAGAAAATATCATTGTCTTATAAATTGGAATCTGAGACCACTAACAATGATGCAGAATATGAATCCCTTATCCTTGGTCTCCAAGCTGCCAAAAATGTAAGGATAACTAAGTTAGTCATCTTTTGGGACTCATAATTAATCATAAATCAAATCAAAGGGATATATCAAATAAGATACCTGAAGATGAGAGATTTCATAAATTTAGTCTGGGATCTCATAGAAAATTATTTTGATGCTTTCAACATAACTGCAATTCCTAGAGATATTAATCAGAAGGTTGATTCTTTGGACATGGCATCCATTACTTTCAAGATCCAAAGAAACCAAAGTTTAAGTATGAATTCAAATTGATATAACGGTCATCCATTCCAGATAATGTTGAACATTGGCAAGCCTTCGAAGATGACCTACAAACCAAGAAATTTCTGGAACTAGTTGATGAATTTTCAGTTAGTAATATTAATTAGGGTGATGAAGAAGAAGATGAAGATCAAACCCAATTCAGATATGGGACAACTCCAAACATGGAAAACTAAATTGAAAATCATAAGATACTACAGCTAAAAACAACTTCATTTTGAAGGTACTGGTACCATTGGAGAATTTTTTTTATAAAAATGGTGTCCCTGTCAAACCTGTTGTTCACCCAAAGAAAGAAGACCGTTGAATATTTAAACCTAGGTATCCAGGAGGATCTAAGTTATATCAAGCTCTCCAAGTTTCTAACTATTGAGAAGAATCACAGGTATGTAACTCTTTTTAAAGAATATCTTGATGTTTTTGCTTGGAGATATGAGTATTTAAAAACCTATGATACCTCCATCATACAACATAGAATTCCCCTTAAACCAAATTCTAATCCAGTGACGCAAAAATTGAGACAGTTCAATCCTATTATGCTTCCCATCATTGAAAAAGAGGTTAAGAAGTTTTTAGATGCTAAAATTATTATCCCCCTCAGGTACTCAAAGTGGGTTTCTAACCTAGTACCAGTAAGAAAAAATATTGGAGAGATTATAATATGTGTGGGTTTTAGAAATATAAACAAATGATCCTTAAAAGACAATTATCCCCTCCCAAAGATGGACCACCTCCTTCAGAAGGTGGTAGGATCAACCCAAATTTCCATGATGGACATTTTTTCATACTACAATCAGGTGGCCATGCACCTTGATGATAGGGAAAAAACTTCCTTCACGACACCTTAGGTTACCTTCATGTACGACAAAATGCCATTCAGCCTAATTAAAGTTGGTGCAACCTTTCAAAGATTTGTGGACATTGTGTTTGTGGGAGAAAAGGATAAGTTAATAGTCGTCTACATTGATGATATGGATGTCTTCTCTAAATATGATGAAGATCATCTAAAGCATCTTGAATAGACCTTTATAAAGTGTAGAAAGTTTGGTTTATCATTAAACCCTAAAATATCCTTTTTTCTATGGAGGGAATGCTTCTTAGGCATATTTTTTCCAAAGTAGGGGTCAATATTGACCCAGGCATAGTGGAAGCCATCAATTTTACGGACTTACCTAGAAACAAAAAAAGAAGTTCAGTCTTTCATTAGTAAGATCAACTTCCTCAAAATATTCATTCCCAATTTTATAGAGATTTTTAAAAATATCACTAATATCTTGAAGAAGGAATTCGAAATCAAGTGGACTACCGAAACAAGAGACTCCTTAAATTTGATCAAAATTAAACTGGTTTC
This sequence comes from Larix kaempferi, assembly GCA_027924585.1. Classification (NCBI taxonomy): domain Eukaryota; kingdom Viridiplantae; phylum Streptophyta; class Pinopsida; order Pinales; family Pinaceae; genus Larix; species Larix kaempferi. The sequence continues at coordinate 32,924,541 of BSBM01000096.1, forward strand.
CTAGATTCAATGGGTCACATCACCCAATGCAAGCTAGGGTCACATCACCCAAGACACAAAGAGGAATAGAGCTCTCGAGATTCAATTAACAAACTAGAAAAACATGACAAATGGAGTGCTCAACACCCTTTTGTAAATATCTCTCATGAAATTAATGAAATAATAATAATTATTAAATTATTATTCCAAGAGATAATGTCTTTGGCATGTGATTGGATCATGTGGACCCCCTCTCTCAATAAGTGAACCCTCCTTGGATAAATTTAGCCTCTAATGCTTTCCTTGAGCCTTTTTCTTGCTTTCCTGCTTTTTCCAAATCTCTCTTATCTTCATAAAAGCAGGAAACTCTTGCTTTCTTGATTTTTTGTTGCTTTCCTTCTTTTCCTTCTTTTGGTTGCTTTTCCAGTTGTTGTTGATTTTGGGGCTACTTTCCTTCTAGATTTTCTGAGGATGACAACACATAGGATCTATCCTCATCCATTGCACCCCTGCTTGAGCCACATAGCCATTATAACTCATAAATATCTATTAATATTAATAAATAAAATGAAACTATGACCCACCATCATTTATTTAATTTACATGGGTGACTAAACCAAAATTTATCCTCCTTTAATTAATTAATGCCAAACTGTCACTAGGACCCATGGGGTTGAATGGGTTAGTTATTTTAACATGGTTTCCTCAAGGTGGCGACATGACACCTTTTCACGCTGCTTAGAAGTTGCCTTTCTTTGGATTTTTCCACCAATTATTTTTCCAACCTTAGGAAACTAGCCTTAGTATTTTCTCAATAATTTTGGATCAAAAGGTTACTTGGCTTATTTAATGATCCAACCAAGGTTCCTCATCCCATTAATGCAGTTTTCCTAGTCGACATACATTATGGTGGCATTATTTCCCTCCTTGGACTTTAGGATCAACAATTAATCAAGCCAAATCATCACCTAGGTGAATAAACATGAATCAGTCTAGGTGGCTTAGGCAATTGTGATCCAAGGCCTGATTTGGGGACGTTACAATATTCCCCATTCAACTTGGCCTACCAATCATGAATCTATTGTAGCATGAGAAAGAAGAAACACATGATATGGAGAGAAGGATCCATCATCTAATATAAGTACAATAGGTTAGAGAACAACTGGATACAAAAACTCAATTGTACCAAGAGAGGATGAAAGTTGTGTTTGATAGAAAATCAATAGCAAAGAACCTTCAACTAAGAGACCTTGTTCAGATGCTACGAGGGATTACAAATCTAAATATGGAAAATTTGATAACCTCTTGATTGGTTGTTTTTTAGTCATGATAGTACAAGACAACAACACTTAGGAGTTAAATTGCCTAAGCGGTGAACTATTTGGGGATTATTAATGCTTAAATCTCACATACATGCGACATTTAGACTAATATTGTGGAAAGGTGTCATCAACATACATAATGAAGATCACTGAAGACATCCTCATCAAATCCAGAAAACAATCTGAGCCCAAGAATGCCAAAAATAGTCTAAAGGGATAGTATCACGACTTTAAGCACTAGAATCTCACACTATTTATCGTGATTTATCTACACAGTCTCCCACGTGACGCCAGATAAAATTCCCCTTGATAATCATCCAACTGATAAAACAACAGGGCCGCAAAATTTTGTTATGCATTAAAGGCTCAGAATGGCTCTCTTGGCTCCAAAATTCGAATTGAGACCTCTCACATGCTTAGGGGAATTGAATAGTCTCTCTCATGTTCTTGGGAACCAGTTCAAAGGAAGAGAGAGTTCAAATTTGGATCTAGATGTTTCTTGGCCATCCTTTGTCCTATAAAAGGAAGCCATGGGCATGCATTCTAGAGGAATAAAATCATAGAAAATTTATGTTGTTGGAATCACGTTGAGAGATCCTCTTTCAATCTCATTCCTACCTCATAATGGCATATACAAATATCCCTTTCCCTCTTCCCCTAAGAGGAAAGAGTTTCTTCATTGTTCTCTCCTAGCTATCTTGCAATTGTGTGGACAAAAAGGACCTCCCCAAGGGAGATTGTTGGATTCCATTGAAGATTGCACCTCCTAGGAGTTACTCATGTATTTAGATGGACCATTAGGAGATAAAAAATTGGTTTGGCGTACTCTTGTTCAAGCTTGTTTGGTTTATCTCTCACCCATATTTTTATTTCAATTTTGCTTTTGTTTTCCTTTTAATTTTGGTTACTAATAAAAAATATTTCCTGATAATTTGGGGTTTGCTTCTTTTCATTCTTAATCATAACATTGGGTCCGTGCAACAACCTAAAGGATTCTCTCACCGTGGGAAGGTTGTCTACCCTTGTGGCAATTTTTCCTGCAACAAGAATCCTATCAATGGCTAATTGCTTAAACTCTTTTTTTCATTAACAATACTAAAAAAAAAAGTAATTTACATAAAATAAACTAGAATCATTTTCCATTCAAATGTTTTGCTTTATTTCATTTATGTAATTCTTTTGGTTTAATCTTTCTCTATCTGTAAGTTCTGAAAAATATGAAATGGATGCCACCATGATCCATTTCAAAAAATATGAAGACTCCATAACCCAATGGACAAAGCCACTCGTCTCCAGTTCTCATTCTCTTCCAGAAAAAAAGTTTGTCCCCTTTGGAACCAATGTTAATACCATTTTTTACATTTCTAAAAAATTGAGGAAACCAATACCCCCATCACAATATGCAGCATATGGTGGAAATGATGGTAATAGTTCGAGAACTAAAAAATTACTTTTGTGCTCTAAGTGGAGTGAGTAATAAATGGAAAATATACTCATGTTATAATATCTTGCCAAATGTGGTTATTTGTTGTAGAGGAAAGAGAATTAGATCAAGGAACCATGGACAAAAAAATATCCAAGGAGGATCCAATTGGTAATATGTGTAAAGCAGAAAAGAGATCAATCGGCCAGATCATTGGCATTCATATCAATGACTCGCCAACCTTCAATCCCTTGAATATGCTTCAGTATTATCTAAAATGCACAAGCCTAAACCAAAAATTCCTAGGATGTGTGGTGCTTCATGTTAATAAGTAAAATTCGCTTACATGCCATGTCACTAGCTCAGTCACCTCCATATGTCACCATATCACTTCATTCATGTCCATTTGAACATGGAAAATCAATCTAAACAGCCCAAAAGTTAAATCTAAGCCTCAAAACATATCCATAACCCAAGTCTCTCTTAATTACTTGATAAGAGTGACCTAAGTCACTCATAATCCCTTGATATGAGCAATTCAAGTCACACAATTCACTAAAAAAGTGCGACACAAGCATCGGCTTGGCTTTCAACTCTTTTTGCTTCATACCCAACAAAAAAAAACCAAAGTGACATGAGTCTCTACATGGCTGATGATTTTAGATCCAAAAGATCAACTTCAAACTCCCATCATCAGTTATAAAAGAGACACCCAGGTCCCTCATTCCACACACAAATCCTTTCCATTGGTTCAAATTCGTCACTCTGTCAGATTTTCGTCGAGATTGAAGTAGGTCTTTTCTCACTTCCCTCTCACCTTTGTTGGAGATCCCATTCCATGACATGTGGCCCCAGAACTCGAAGGAAGTGAGGACAACCAATGGACCCTCCCTTGAACAGCTGCGGCGGCCTCCTCTTCTGTGATTGTCCAGGTGTTATTGGTTCTCATAATTCTCTTTTATATTTTGAATAGAAAATTATTTATTCTTCCATCCATTGTGTATACTTGTTGTCTGATTTTAAAGAAAAAAAAAATATTTGCATTTGCTTTATACCATCATTCATAGTTTGACTTCGTAGTTTAGTAGTTTGTTTTGTTTAATCTCTTTGAAACTCTTCTTGAGTTCACAACCCTCTAGCAAGTGCTCTTTTGCACAGGCGTGTGCAAAAGCACACACCACAATTTTTGGCGACCATACTAGGGAAGATCTCTATCTTTCTACAATTGTGTGTCCTTCATTCTCCTGGTATTTTGTTTGGATTCGCATCTCTCTGTTTAGCCTCTCTTTTCTGTTTAATTTGGTAGAATTTACAAGGAAGAGGCCATGTAGCGAAGGTTATAGATGATTTTTTTAGTGTTACAACATTGGCAAAAATTTTCAAAAAAACCTCTGCTATGACCTCCGCCAATGGTAGCGGATGTTTTTATGGAGGTCATAACAGATACAGTTTATAACTAAAAAATACTCGACAGCTGGAGGTTTTAGCGGAGGTTATTTTATCAATGTACACAACTGAATTTATGTGCCCCGGTGTGTTTCTTACTTGGATGCACCGGTGTTGTATTATTAGAACAGATGCACCAGTGCATTCAACTAGAACAAGCACCGGAAATAATCAAATTTCAATGCCACACCAGTGCTTTAGTATAGAATATACACACTGGTGCGTTGGTACAACATAAATGCACTGGTGCGATATTTTATATCATACACACTATACATTTTTCCATTATTTTTAAATTTAACAGTTAAGTACATTTAGCGGGTCACACCGGTGCATTTGATACACGAATTCACGGATGCATTTAATACTAGAATGTACCAATGCTTACAAATTATCAACATGGACTGATGCAGTTCAACACATAAAACGCACCGCCAAGATGAAAACCTAAAAACCGGTGGGAATAAGCGTTGATATTTCTCAGTGTGTATAAGCAATCTACATGCACCGGTATGATTCATAAAATAAAACACACCAATGATCAATGTTATAAATGCATCGGTGCGCAATTTTAGTTTATACGCACCGATGTGCAATGGTATTATAGGAGCCCCAGTGCAACATATATTAGTTAACACACTGAATCTAATTCTTTGAAGAATATCTACTGATATTTCATTCAAATATATATATTATATATTTTTTTTTTAATTCCATTATTCATCTTGAATTGAAATATTTGTTTATAGTAAAATTCATTTCAATTTTAATTATTGAAATTGTTTGTTTGGATTAATTTCTTATATCATAGATGCAAGAATCTATTGTAATATTTAATCATCCATACATTTAATTACCAATGTACCATTTACAACTGTTGTATCACATTGAAGAATTTATTTTTGCTCCATCTTGAATGAAAATATGCGTTTTTTCTTGGAAAAAAATTTACCAATGTACCACTTCACATGTAACATTTGACAATAATATTTACCATTTCCCATGTAATATTTACCAATGTACCATTTCACATGTAAATTTTATTTTATTATATATCAATAAGAGTGCCTTTGTAATACAAAATACGACAACATAGAGACAACAATAATCAAAATGTCAACATGCATGTAATTATTGTTACATTTATTGGTAACTCGTCTTTGAATTTGGACACTATGTCCAGTACATTATTATACAAACTGTATGATTTTCACAGACAATTATTTCAAAATATACAACAAGCTACAACAGCTTGCATTAACATCAAAATTACATACGAAGCATCATTCTTCACTGGAACTGTTATCGGTGCTCGAGCCACTTATATCAATTGGGTTATTTGGCCAAATGTTTTGTTGATTGGCTTGATTGTTTTTCTCTTCTTCAGCTTCCATCTGCAAACATAAAAATAAAGTATACTGATTGTATCTACATTACCAGTGGGAATAATGAAAAATAAATAGATAGTATACATTAATGTAAATTGAAAAGGGACATACCATAGAAATAATCGACTCATGAATGATACACATTCTCTCAAAACCAAATATCATGCCTTATATCAACAAGTCTTCTATTAGCTCCACTCCATACTTTATTTCATGCAAGTGTTATTCCCTGTCACAAATCATAGATTTAATATAAAAAAAAAAATGTTGTTTTATTAATTATCAAATGAGAGAAGTAAAACAACATAGACACTTACAAAATCCACAATTAATTTTTTATATTCCAATATGTACTCACAACCCTTACTTAACCCAATGTCAATCAATTCTTCCGATGGCTCATCTTTGTATGTTAACACCTATTTGAAGGCATGCAAGTATTTCCAGTGAAAACAAATTAAAATAAAAAATATATATACCAATCACAACCACTACAAAATCTTTATTTCTTACAATGAAATCAAAAATACTCACGGACTTTTCTATCAACCCCTTTTTTCCTTGTCATCATGTCTTGTGTGTTGACTAGGCTCCATTTTCTTTTATCTTCTGCAACAAAACAATTGAAAATTAATATTTAATGTCGAATTAATTAATGGAAATGTATACATAAACCTAAAAGCCAATGATTTCATACATTTGAAGCACATTGTTGTTGAGATGGCTCTGCCTACAATGCAATTATGTCCATTTCCTTGACCATCTCCTTGTACACTTTCATGGACATCCCTAATTGCACATTTCGCATATCACCTCGTTCATCCTTTGGGATTCTCATCATCTTCCTGAAAATGTAAAATGACATTAAACTATTTATGTTGTTGATATGAAAGATAAACATGACAGAATTAAAATTATTGAATGAATGACGCTTTGTAATAGTTTTAGATACATATTCTACATAGACATGTTTAGGAATATTACCTTTTGAATGATTCTTTTTTTTGTTGTTGTATGTTTTTGCTATTGCAAGCTTGACAAGTCTCATTGACCATTGCTCTGGGAACGCCTCCTGCAGTTTACATATGACCCGATTCTTTGAATCATTTGATTGGTTTCTATATTGTAAGTGAAAAGTATGTATGTACGTTATTTCCACTAAATACCTCATAGTATTATAAAATTGTTTGCCCCTTCTAGTAACTTCTAGCACCACTCCATATGATCTAAGGGCCAATTGATCATCATTTGCATCTTCCATAAAAAGAAAAAATCTTATGATGACATTGAATTCTGTTGCTGTCAGTCCCTGCATAACATTCATCATATTTGAATTACGTTATTTGAAACATCTTAGTGAATATTCGTAATTAAGTAGATTATTACTCAAATTTCAATAAATAATTCATATTGACTTATTTTTTATTCATCTTATTCATCCCTCTACAACTTTTCCATCAACATTTTACACTTTGGACTTAGTTTGGTAAAAATATTATCGAGCTTCCTCATTTTTTGGCTCTGCATGTCACACATTAACCAATACATATTAGTTAACTTTACAAATAATTCAAACAAATTAATTTAAATACATAAATTAATTAAAGCACTTGCCTTCTTCATAATTCTCGATGTGCTCCCATCATGTTGATTAAAGTTGTTGTTCATTGAACTCATGGCATGCATTTTCTATCAATAAACAACCTCTACCATTAAATAGAGAAGCTATCAATATATTATACAAAAAAATCACATACCTTCAAAATACAACAAAAAAATAAATTAAAAGAATAAATTTGAATTCGATGTGCTTGTATACATGACACGCCCTGGTGCGTCAATAAAAACGCTGCACCGGTGCGTTAAATTAAATAGGTCGCACCGGCAATAAAGAATTGAGATATGAAAAATGATTTTTTTTGTTTTTGTAAAATAATAATAAAAACGGCGTGATGCATGTCATATCTGGTACGTTATTGTAAATGCGACGCACCGGGAACAAAGAACTAAGACACAAAAAATGACTTTTGTGTTTCTATTAAATAATTAAAAATGATGCAACGCGGGTCATACACAATGCATTATGTCGATGGATGCGCCTGTGCATTCCAGTAATACAAAAGCATCAATTTTTATGCATGCCTTTTTTAATTAAAAAAAAACACAAAACTTGACAGGGTCGACATGGTTACGGATTCAACCAAGAAAGTGTCCCCTTATTGCCCTACACTTTCTATATATAATCACAAACTCGATAATTCCAAAATCCCTAAAACAAAAGAGGGATTTCAACCCTAATGAGGAATTTTGCAGCCACATAAAACAAAAAGAAGCAGCCAGAAAATAATGGTTGCAACATTGAAGGTAAGTATGAAGTTTTTTTTATAAATCTAGTTAAACTCTAAATAAGGTTATAAGATCTACTATAATATTTATGTGCTTGAAATTTCTATTATGCAGGGTTTTGTTTGATTCACCATACCTAACAAATTTTGACCCTTAGAACTCCTTCCAGTTACTCCAAACTCATTCCACATAAGTCTCTCTTCCATAACTCTCCCCTGAAAATTTCGGCAAAATAGTGAGTTAATGTTTTGGTTTTTGGATTTTAAACACTATTTTGGTTTACTTTTCAAACTTAAAATTACTGCCTTTTTTCTAATTTAGGGAAAAAAGGTTTTGTGCGATTTTTTTTAATTTTGATTTTCGGCATTTTCAGTGTGTTGGTTGTCAGATCGCACTGGTGCGTACTTATGTAAAACACACTGTCTTTTAAATAATTTAAAAACCCATACAACGATGCGTGTAATGTTAGGACACATCGATGCACTTATCTGTAGGAAACGCACCAGTGTGCTTATCTTTAGGAAACACATCGGAATGAATTATTTTGTAAAAATGGATGTAGAAATACCGCTACCAAATGTAGCATATATTTTCCACCGTGGGAGATTTTGGGTATATTCTTTAATGGTGCATTTATATTCGTTACACACCGATGCGTTTATGTATGAATAAATGCACCGGATTATTTTGTAAATTCCTTGTTTTTATGTGTCCACTTAAAATTTTATATTCATACCAAATGTCCTTTTACTATTTAACCACAACAATTACAATATTTCATAGCCTTATATATGTTGATTGTTGAGTTGGCTCAAATGCAAGAAGAAACTTTTGTAGTATCAAATGGACAATTCTTCAAATTCCATCTCATACCATCTTGTTCAAAGTTCGACGAGTTCTCCCATTCTATCCCCGGTAAGTTCAGGTTTTTTTTTTTTTTACTACTTATTTGAATTTATATTACTTATCCATGTGAATCTGAATATTGATTTATTGTATATTGCAGGCCCTCACGATTCAGGTTCGTGTTCAGATGCACAAGACATTCAACCAGTTTCAAAATGTCATAAGCTCTTATTAGGAGCAAGATACTGCAAGCAATTCGTGGATGAAAATGGGCATTCGCTTTACCCCGCCAATTGTAACATGCCATCTTCAAGCCACCATCCTGGTTCATCAAGGGTAATTCGTCGTGAGCTGGAACTCTTTTATGACACCCCAGTAGTTTGTGGTTGTTTAAAATGTCAAGGGTTGAAGGAGAAACCTCGTCGTGTCACACTCACCCATTACACCAATGCTAGATTACCTAATGTCGATGGTCTAATACCCCCTACTACAGTAGCAATTCCAATAAGTGATATAGAAAAGACATGCGGGAACACTTCCCTATGCTCATTTTTTAAAAATTTGGAAGCCAAAATAACTATCTCACATCCTAAATTGACGAACCCCTCAGCTTGTTCATCCATCTGAAATTTATAGTGATCCAAAGTATGATATGAATGCCACCCAACCCATCTCTTCTAGAAGATCCAAAAATTTGCATGATTTGAGAGCAAAACTGTCCAAGTACACACCGACATTCGTCCAATTGTTGGAGGGTAGCAATGATTTCTCCCTTTGTGTGAATTTTTAAAGTAATATCAAACTTCTTACAACCATGCTTTATATGGCGCTTGGTCATCCTCTCTACCTATGCTTAATGTTGGAACCAAATTCTCCTTTTGTGGTAATCGTTTTATGATTACCAAGTCTAATATATATGCTGCAAATTTTGGGTTGTTTATGCTTTCACATGTACCTGTTCCTCGCAAACAATTAGTAGCACTTATTTCATTTTGCGGTCCTATCTATTGTCTCTCTGATTACTTGAATATTGTTAAATACAAGCACAACATTTCCATGTATAGTATGTGCATAAATGGTTATGTTTATGGAAACTTATAGGAAGAACCTATTCTATATAGATGATCTTCCATGCACTCAAGGGAAGATTGCAAGGTTCATAAATAATTCTAGGTGCTCTTTATTTTCTCCAAATTGTTCATTTGAGGAACACTTCAATGACCAAGAGTTCTTTATGAAAAGGAAAGCGTCCAAATTTGTTGTTGTATATGCAATATGTAGTTTTTCTCCTGGTGACGAGTTGTTAATAAACTACAACTTTCATAGACCACCAACTGCTCTTTAAAGATGCCTTGCATTGGGATTACCTTTAGACGTTCCCTTGGGGCACAAGACAAAAAACATTGATTAATTGTATTTGTTAATTTTCAATGGATTCACATTAATGTATTGCTCAGTCTGAAATTATGTTTTATAAATTGTTAATTTAATTTATAAATTCAATTCGAAAATGTGTTGCTCAATTTTAAATATTCATATTTAATGTGGAATTGATGTTAATTTATCACTCAATCTGAACATTTTCTTTATAAATTGTTTACAACTTAACATTTCCTACTGGAAGTGATTCTCGTGCTTCTATAATAATTGTTTTCTATAATGCAAGATCAAACAAATTGCATTGTGCTTACTAACATCATTGATGTAATTTTCAATATTTTTGAAATCAGGATTCTGATGATGACAAACCTACCTACCATCTTTCGTTGCACCCTAGTACAATGTTAAATCAAGAGAAGGCTAAAAAAATAGCACAACTTGGAGAGGAATCATACCAAGCATGGTGGAATCAACCACCTATTCAATTTCCACCCTGTCCATCATCACCAATCATGAATGCCTATAGTAATAGTAGTTCTTCACATGTTGGAAATGGAGGCAATGAAGTAGAGGTTGGTATGGACGATTTATTACGACACAGTAGTGCCATGGATGCAATGTTGTTCCATACATTCCAGGACAATGATCTAGGGGATGACGCTCATATTACTGAAGTCTTATTCGAACTCCTTAAATCGGCTTTCACCACACCTCTATTTGGATCCGATTGATTAAATTCTACACACTTGGGGACAACAATGTTACGATACAACTTGAAAGCAAAGTATATCATGTCAAACGCATGTTTCTCAGTAATGTTGAGGTAACTTCAACTATCAACTACATTATATTTTGAGTGATCTTGTCACACAATCATCATTTAAAATTGTCGATTTTATGAACGTTAAATGACATTGTACATTTGCATTTCCCAGTAAATGTAGGTTATTCAAATATAAGGAACTTCCGAATGATAATGTCTTCCCGACAACTACGCAGATGTTGAAAATGTTGGGTGTAGATTACATATCTTATCATGCATGCCCCAATGATCGTATTCATGCCTCAAATATCTATATAGAGGCAAATATGCAGACAAAGCGATATGTCCAAAATGTGGGCATGACAAATACAAAGAATCAAATAACAAGGCTAAACCACATGGTCCTCCACATAAGATATTGAGGCACATGCCTATAATCCCAAGGATTCAAAGGCTCTTTCATTGCAAATAATTAGCTATGATGTACGGATGGCATGCATCGAACAGAAGTGAGGAAGGAGTTATGTGAATCCCAACATATTCAATAGCAATGAAGCATATAGAGAATTAGAGGAAATTTCAATTTAAAATGGGCCTTCCAAAAATAATACAAATTCCATGTCATCATGTATTAGCCAATCAAAATGATTTAAAATTCAAAAAGGGAGCACCTAAAAAAATTCAAGGGAAAAAATAAAAACTACTTTTTTGGATCGTATTTTCAACTTATCTCCTTGCAGGTTTACTCAAATTTCAAGCGGGAAGACTCGTTGGATGCATAATTAAATTATGCATCCAACGAGTACCCATATTGCATACTTTTAACAATATCCACACCATGAAAAATTGAAAATACATTAAAAAACGTGTTTTCTCTCACTAGAAACACGTTTTTTAATGTATTTTCAATTTTTCATGGTGTGGATGTTGTTAAAAGTATGCAACATGGGTACTCATTGAAGATAAGTTGAAAATACGATCCAAAAAAGTAGTTTTTTAACTCTCTCTCTACTATTATTTTATTATTTTCTTATTATTTTCCTTAGGAGGCCCAGTTTTTACCCAAATTTCCTCTGATGCATACATGGCCCAATAACTTCAAGGATGAAGTACATAGCCTCAGATTGAGCATATCCATTGATGGCGTCAACCCATATTCCCAACCAAACAACATCTATACTATTTTGCATGTAGTAGTGATCAATAACAATATCCCCCCATGTTTTTCTTGAAGAATGAACATCTTATGTTGGCTCTTATACTCCCTAGAAAAAGACAAGTGAAGAATATGGATGTTTAAATACAACCATTGATCGATGAATTCAAGGAATTAAGGGAAGGGATACAGGTATATGATGTGTCAAGACACATCCCATCATAGAGGATTTTTTAACTGTATGGCATATGTGTGTACACCACACATGATTATCCAGGGTTAGGATTTTGCTCAGGTAAATATGTTCTTTTATTTGTTTCTAGATTCAAAACAATATTTTTTGACATATTTAATTTGGTGTGACTAAATTCATCCTCAACACTAACTTGATCTCTTTAATAGAACATCGCAGGTCTTGTGTAATGTCCCTACTTAGGAATTTATATTAATGGTGAAATTTTCAACTTTTCCACTAGTTTGACCTTTGAGTAGTATTGGTCTCTTGGTCTCCAAATGACTCCAAATGCTCCCAAATTGTTACAGAAGGTGTATGGATGATATTGGGAAATGAATATAAGTTTTATGGGTTATTTATAGAACTCAAAAGGATTCTACAAATATCATTTAATTTCTGTCCAAAGTAGGGAGTACGACTAGCAATTTCTCTTTGACTAGTATTGGTCTCTTGGTATCCAAATGCTCCCAAATTGTGTCTGAAGGTATTTGAGAGTTATTCAGACATATAAATGATTTTAATGTATGCTTAAAAATCCCTAAAACACTTCTGCAACATTTATTTATAATCTGGACAAAGCAAGGAAAGTTACTAGCAATTTCGAACTTCAAATCCCCCAAGGGTAGTGGACAAGATGGCTTCCCAAATGTTGTTAAACCCTTCCAAATTTATTAACAGAGGAATGGTACTGATAAGTGGATTTAATTATCTCCCCAATGTTTCATTAATTAATTCGTATGGCCTTCTGCAACTCCTTTAAATCATATTTTTATATGCAAGATTTCACATAGGGGGAAAAGCTAGTTATTTTCACCATGACTTAGGAAATTCGAATTTTAGGTGCCAAGGGATTATGCTCTGTTAATGGAAATTCTTCATAACTTTAATAACATTCCATACATCCCTAAAATCATATATAATAAATGATAAAACTTGAAATGGTGTTCTTCAAACTCCAACAACAAAATCTAGGGGAAATGGCATCATTTTTTAATTGTTTGATATTTTTACATAGCTCCACTTAGTATTTCAACCTGAGAGTATCATGAACATAAAATACAGATTATATATATCAGAATACAAATATATGGTGCCTCAATATCTATCCCAAAGAGTTCATCACCTCAACAAGTGCACCTCTCCTCAAGGAGCAAGAACATGCCAAGAAATAGAAGAATGGTTGTAGAAGGAAGCTGAAAGAGAGACCATGATCTTCCCTGTAGCATCAACCTGTAATAAAATACTCCATTAAATATCCAAATGAAAGTTCTGAATTTCCTTTCCAATTACCAACTTGGATGGGAATCTTTCACCCTCAAAATTGGTGCCAAGGCAAGTAGAGTAGCACTCCACTAGCTCTCCTCTCCCAAATGCAAAATGCAAATTCTAAAATGATCAAAAGTTGCTCTTATTCTTTGTTCATTACTTTTATAAACTTCTAATATCCTCCATGGGTCTAATTCCTTCCAAGATCTTCATGCCAACTCAAGTTGGGAAGAGATTCCCAAGTATGCCACTTGTTCTTCCAATTCTAGCCCTATCCTTCTCCAAATTCGAATTGGTGTCTCTTTGGCTGCCCTAACTCACTTGAGAGCCCTCTTGGGTGATATTTTTAGCCCTGAAATGTCATACATGTCATATTTCAGCCTTCAGATCTGATTTGTGTCATAGGTGTCATAGCATCTTCATCATTGTTGTCATAGAGCTAGGGAATCTAGCCCAAGTGTCCCACTAGCTCCAAATTGCCTCTTCCTCTTCCATGTGAGTTACTCTTCCTCTACATTTCGACCTCATTGACAGATGCCAAGTATTATTGAATTCCAACTCATCCCAATAACATTGGACTTATCTGTTGATGTATATGTAACTTCGGAATGTATTTCATCTATGTATTTCATATATATTTATTGTACCCTTATAAGAGATGTGTTATTCCTCTATAAAGAAGTGTCGTCATGTGGATTGACAAGTGTCGCAAGTGTGTGTACTTGCCGATGGGTTATTAGACCACCATGTGTGGGGTCAGACATAAAATATATATTATATTGTCGATGTATCTAGATAGACAAGTCGGCCCCATAGTGTAACTGGGCAAACATGTTAGAATAAATAGAGATCGGCAGATCTCTATTTTCATCATTCGGAAAGACACACTTCTCTCACTCAGAAAGTGGCACACTAGTGAGGAGGAGGATCATCTGCTCTAGGAGACTATCTCAAGTGTATTTTGGTTGTACTTTGGTTGAGACATTGCTCTCTCTATCTCTGAGGAAGTTGTGGGGTTTTTCACCTTAGGGTTTTCCCCACAGAAACTCTGTTTCTCTTGTCTCTCATGCTTTTGATTCTTGTGATTCTTGTCATGCTTATTGTGATTGTTATGCATTGATATACTGTATATGTTATTCTCTCAGTAAAGATCCAAGAGTATTGTGAATTAATGCTCAAATTTAACATGGTATCAGAGCTAACCTGAGAAGAAGACATTTTGCAATCACAAAAACTTGAGTTTCTTGTTTATTGGGTTTCTCTCCATAGATTTTGGAAACAAAGTATAGTGGATTGACTCTACTCATCAAGGAGAATCTATCTGTCCAATTAGAATTCAATTCTGAGCATTTTCCCATTTGACCCTAAAAATTAGGGTTTCCACAAAAATAGGAATTTCTGAAATCTGAAGACATAGTTGGAAGCTCCTTGCAAAAATTGAAGTTTAGAGCTTTGGATTGAGATTTTTGGCTGGGTAGATCTATGGGAAACTCAAACCCTAATTCAGGGCTCTCCCCAATGAACTCGGGAGGACAAAAAGGAAATTCTGAACAGTAAAGCTTTGTTGATCTCAAATTCTGAATACACCAGGCTGATCAGCTCATCAAGGCGCCTCTTTCTATCCTTTCAGAAAGTTTAAATTCACATTTTAAATTTTTAGGGTTTTTTCGACAAACCCTAATCCGGGACCAGATCTAGTTTTCAGCATTTCAAGTGGTAATACCTAAATCTTTTCTATTTCCATTTGAAGTGCTCTTTAAGATGTCTCACCACACCAAGCTTGAGGATAAGCTTGAAGGAGTTGATAACTTCCGAGCTTGGAAGTATAGGATTGGGTTAATCCTGGAAGAGAATGAGTTGGACTCATATATAAAAGAAGACATCCCTATCCCAGAGGATGAAGAGGCTAAGGTATTGCATAAGAAGAACTTGGTCAAGGCAAAGAGAATCATTGTTGATTCTATCAAAGACCATCTCATACCCCATGTGTCTTCTCTAAAGACACCTAAGGCTATGTTTGACTCTTTCACCAAGCTATTTGAAGGGAAGAACATAAATCAGAAGATGACCCTGCGGAATCAATTTAAAGGGGTCAAGATGTCGAATGGAGAAACCATTCAATCCTATTTCTCCAAGGCCTCTCCGATCAAGGAACAACTTGAAGTAGTAGATGAAATGGTGGAGAATGGTGAAATTGTTATGACCACTTTGAATGGCCTAACTAGGTCATGGGACTCTTTTATCCAGGAGATCTGTGCCAGAATGAAATTAATCTCCTTCAGCAGATTGTGGGAGGAATGTTCTCAAGAAGAAGCAAGGCTTGTGGCAAGAGAAGAGAAGATGGGGAATGAATATCAAGCTCTCATAGCTCACACTAAGAAGGGCAAGTTCAAGAGGGAGCCATCCCATCACAAGAAGAAATCTTCTCATCATTTTCACAAAGACAAGAAAGATCTAAGGTGTTTCACTTGTAATGAGAAGGGTCACTTTGCTTCAGAATGTCCCAAGAACAAAAGGGAAAAGCACAACAACAACAACTCCAGCAAGAAGAAGAAGGGTAACAAAAGAAGGTACCATCCTCATGCTGCCGAAGATGATGAACCTCCAAAGAAGAAGACTAGGGCAGAAAGTGATGATAGTAATGATGACTCATCAAGTGTAGAAGAGTATGTTCTAATCTCTGCTCTCACAGGTACTATCTCCCATGGTTATAATGATTGGTTAATTGACAGTGGGGCTTCCAAACACATGGATGGGTTTAAAGAATCCTTTGTAAATCTTTCTGAACATGAATCACCCCATAAAGTTAAACTTGGGGATGATTATCAATATCCCATCAAAAGAAGTGGTGAAGCTACAACCTAGATTCTGGAAAATCTTTGAAGATGAAAGATGTCCTTTATGTACTTGGGCTCAAGAAGAACTTACTCTCCATCTCTGCATTGGATGCAAAAGGTATGAGGGTTACATTTGTGGATGGCCAAGACCTAATGTGGCAAAAGGGAAAGAGCATAGATGATGCAGTTGTGATTGGAGAGCAAGAGGGAGGTTTGTATAAATTAAAAGGACAACCTGAACATGCCATGGTGCATGAATCCATGGAGCCAAGTGAACTTTGGCATAGAAGACTTGCTCATATGCACTATAGGGCACTTCCAATTGCAAGCAAGGCTGTAGAGGGTCGTCCTGAAATCAAGACCAAACATGAAGGTGTTTTCAAAGGATGTGCAAAGCAAAGAACATTAAGAAGGCATTTCCAAGTAGTGAAAGCAAGGCAAAAGGTATCCTGGAAATCATCCACTCAGATGTATGTGGTCCTATGTCATCTAGTTCTCTAAGTGGGTATGTTTACTATGTCTCATTTATTGATGACTTCTCCAGGAAGACTTGGGTATAATTTTTGAAAAACAAAGATGAGGTGTTTGATAAGTTCAAGGAATTCAAAACCTTGATGGAGAATCAAACAGACAAGAAGATCAAAACATTCAGATCCGACAATGGTGGAGAATTCACCTCAGGTGACTTCAAGAAGCTTTGCAGTGATTCAGGGATTAAGAGGGAGTTGACTACTCCTTACTATCCTCAACAGAATGGAGTTGCAGAAAGGAAGAACAGAACAATCATGGAAGAAGCAAGGGCAATGATGTATGACCAAGATCTACCTATGCATCTATGGCCAGAAGCAGCTAGAACAGCTATATATGTGCAGAACAGAACACCCCACAAGATATTGGACAACAAGACACTAGAAGAGGTCTTTTCTGGTAAGAAGCCTGAAGTCAACCATCTCAGAATATTTGGTTGTCCAATATACACTCATGTCCCAAAGGAAAAGAGGACTAAACTAGATCCTTCAGGAAAGAAGGGTATCTTTGTGGGTTACAGTGAAAGCTCGAAGGCTTACAGAATATACTTTCCAGGGTTCAAGAAGATTGATGTCAACAAGGATGAATATAAGTTCAAGGACAGGTAGTCCAGGAAGCAAAGATCAAGAGGGAGCACACTCCATCAGCTCCTACAAGGATGCATATTTTCAGAGGGAGTTGACCATCTTCCTACATTCCACAACAGAAAGGTGTAGAAGAAGCTACTTCAGCAGCTCCTGCCAAGAAGCGAAGACTCAGAGGGAGTCCACCCAACAAACAAACAAAGAAAAGTATTTCAATTATCATTTCTTTCCTATTTTGTTTGTTTAAATAATATTATGCTTATGTTCCTAGACTTAGGAGATGTATTGTGCATATTAGAATGATTGCATTAATGAACAGTATACTACTAATATGCATGTGATTGGTAAGTGGCCTATGGCACTGTACAACATTCCAATGCTACTTATCTACAATGAAACCTCTTTTCTGACATGTTGGGAGTAGTGCAAACTCTTAACAATGTTCTGGTAGAGACTGGAAAGCATCTAGAAAGTTGTGGATCATGGATAAATGTTGTATTGAAGCACTAGCTAAGATAACTGCATGACTGCATGACATATTTCTTTATGTGTAAAGAATTTGTTCTGAAAATTATGAGATGTTTCTAATCATGCAATTTAACTTGTTTTGTAGGAAAGATCGTATATCTTCCCCTACAAAAGGACTACAACATTTGTTCCAGCAACAAAGATATCTATTGAAGATATTGAAGTTCCCAGGATCTGGGATGAAGAAATGGAATGCCATGATCCGTCGATCATGAGGAAGATGTTTGGGATGCGGTCCCAAGACCTGACAGGGAGTCACATGTGTGCAGATTGAAGAAAGCCTTATATGGCTTGTAGCAAGCTCCCAGAACTTGGTGTGGTACAAAGAGGAAGCTTGCTGCCAAATTCGATATGAAGAGCTTTGGGAATGATGCATTATCTCCTAGGTATGGAGGTGTGGCAGAATTCAGGTGGGATCTTCCTTGGTCAAGGGAAGTACACAGTAGATATCCTAAAGAGATTCAGGATGAAGAATTGCAAGGCCATGGCACACCCATGGCATCGAATCTGAAGCTTCTATGTGATGCTTCATATGAGCCGGTTGATGTCTCTATGTATCGTCAGATGATTGGGTCCTTGATGTACCTGACGAACACGAGACCAAACATTTGCTTTGCGGTGAACACATTGAACCAGTTCCTGACGGATCCGAGGAGTGTTCACCTAGTTGCTGTAAAGCATGTTTTGAGGTACCTGAAGGGTACAGTGGATTATGGGATCAAGTATGAAGTGAATCAAAAGTTTAACCTACAGGGTTATGTTGATTCAGATTGGGCTGGTAGTGTTGTAGATAGGAAGACCACATCTGGGTGTTGCTTCAGTATGGGATCAGGTGTGATATCTTGGTTCAGCAGGAAGCAGTCCTGCGTAGCACTGAGTACAGCTGAGGCAGAGTATGTTGCAGCCTGTTCAGCTAGTTGTGAGGCAGTATGGCTACGAAAGCTACTATCTGAGTTATTTGATCTCCCATTGGATGCTACTGGTATATTCTGCGATAACCAAAGTTGTGTGAAGCTGTCTGAGAACCCAGTGTTTCATGACGGGTCGAAACAGATAGAGATCAAATATCACTATATCAGGGATATGGTGCAGAGAGGAGCTGTGAAGCTTTTGTATATTGCGACGGACGAGCAGATTGCAGATGTGCTAACGAAGCCACTAGCCAGGGTGAAGTTCTAGTACTTCAGGGAGAGGCTTGGTGTTCTTCAGATCGACGACACTTCGAGGAAGAAGTGATGGACACATTTGTTGAAGCCATTCCAAGCATGTTGGAAGGAGGATCCTTCACAGGGCTGTGGATGTAAGCGTTGGATGATGAGCATCAGGATGATTCTCTAGTTACTGCTCTGTATATGCATCATGTTGGATGCTGGATATGATCAGTTGGATCATTTATATTTGTATGTATGTACGCATTGTGTTGATGCTGGATATGATCAGTTGGATCATTTATATTTGTATGTATGTACGCATCGTGTTGATGATGGATATGATTAGTTGGATCATTTATATCTATATACGCATCATGTTTGATGCTGGATATGATCGGTTGGATCATTTGTATGTATTTGTATATGCATCATATTGGATGCTTGGACCATGTATCTGTATATGTATCAGGTGGATACATTGTATGATCAGGTAGATCATGTATGTTGATATGTATCATGTATTTGTATCAGGTGGATACACTGTATGATTAGGTGGATTATGTATGATGATATGTATCAAGTAGATACTTGGTGTGCATCAAGTGGATGCATTGTATGTTCAGGTTGATCATGATGATGAGCTTCAGGATGTTGCTCCAAATGATATGTACCAGGATGGTACAGTGATGATGATCAGTATGATCATGGGCATCAGGATGATGCCTCGTGTGATGATGATCCGTTGGATCATGAGTATCAGATTGATACTTGGAGGTCATAAATGCAATGTGGCAGGTCATGCAAATAGCATGTAATCAATCCTGGGAGATATTGTCGGTCATGCTGCAGCACATAAATGTTCCTGGGGTACTCTTTCAGGTATTGCTATGTAGTATGTAATCAGTCCTCAAATATCCGATAGGTTGAGCTGTGTGCTCGTAATCAATCCTGGGATGAGGTATTACTATGGAGACATGTAATCAGTCCTAGAGATCCGAGAGGTTGAGTTGTGTGCTCGTAATTAGTCCTGGGATGCTCTTTAGAGATCTCGCCGATCGTACTGCGGCACATAAATGTTCTTGGGATGCTCTTTAAATTTTTTGTCTATCCACATGTAATCAGTCCTAGAGATTCGAGAGGTTGAGTTGTGTGCTCGTAATAAGTCCCGGGATGCTCTTTAGAGATCTTGTCAGTCATGCTGTGGCACATAAATGTTCCTGGGATGCTCTTTAAAGGTATTGTGGAGGACATGCATGTAATCAGTCCTGGGAGATCTTGTCGGTCGTGCTTAGGAACATAAATGTTCCTGGGATACTCTTTCCGGTTTTGCATCCGCACATAAAATTAGTCCTGAGAGGCCACCTCTATCAGACCGATCACACAAATGATGAAGACCTGCAAGTGGTGGGCCTACATCTAGTATGAAAAAGGACTGGCTCTGTAGAAGTTCCTATGACGAGTAGAGTCAGATATTGGTTGAGATAGCAGCAGCAGTGACGATGATCTCGAGAAGAAGACTTGTCTAGTAGAACTATGTCGAGAAATACCTTCCTAGTTAAGAGGGAGTGTTGATGTATATGTAACTTCAGAATGTATTTCATCTATGTATTTCATATATATTTATTGCACCCTTATAAGAGATGTGTTATTCCTCTATAAGGAAGTGTCGTCATGTGGATTGACAAGTGTCGCAAGTTTGTGTACTTGCCGATGGGTTATTAGACCACCATGTGTGGGGTCGGCCCTAAAATATATATTATATTGTGGATGTATCTAGATAGACAAGTCGGCCCCATAGTGTAACTGGGCAAACAGGTTATTATAAATAGAGATCGACAGATCTCTATTTTCATCATTTGGAAAGACACACTTCTCTCACTCAGAAAGTGGCGCACTAGTGAGGAGGAGGATCATCTGCTCTAGGAGACTATCTCAAGTGTATTTTGGTTGTACTTTGGTTGAGCCATTGCTCTCTCTATCTCTGAGGAAGTTGTGGGGTTTTTCACCTTAGGGTTTTCCCCACAGAAACTTTGTGTCTCTTGTCTCGCATGCTTTTGATTCTTGTGATGCTTGTCATGCTTATTGTGATTGTTATGCATTGATATGATGTATATGTTATTCTCTTATCAAAGATCCAAGAGTATTGTGAATTAATGCTCAAATTTTAACATTATCATGGATTCAAATTGATAGGAGGAGGATGCCATGTGGCATAGAAAATCTAGCTTGTGTGGGTCCCACTTCCTCCATGTGTCTTCCTGATCAAATTCCACTTTTATTTTCCCTTGGATATATTTATTTAGATCCTTTATTAAATATTTATTTTATTCTAATGTCCACACATCATTTATTATCCTTCTTATTTAAAATCCCAATGCTTCCATGCACAACCTAGGAAACTAGTAATTTTCCTTCTTGGCAATTATTTGACCATTAACATCAATTTGACAAACTCTCATGAATATGGCCAAGGGGATTAGGCCATTGTGACCCAATGCAAAATTTTGGACATGACAAATCCTCCCTTCCCAATATTGCTTGTCCTCAAGCAATTCCAAACATGGGAGTTTAAGAACATGCTTTCTGTATAATTCTTTGAAGTTGCCACTGAGTTGCCCAACTTTGAGTCTTTGAGATTCCATGAAGTTTTAGAGAGGAACCACCATGATTTCTGCTG
Organism: Larix kaempferi; assembly: GCA_027924585.1. Taxonomy (NCBI): domain Eukaryota; kingdom Viridiplantae; phylum Streptophyta; class Pinopsida; order Pinales; family Pinaceae; genus Larix; species Larix kaempferi. The sequence continues at coordinate 32,946,396 of BSBM01000096.1, forward strand.
CACTACTCTGATTAAAATCACTTTATTAGTGGGGAATCCATCCCCCATACTACTTGTTTCCCCAAAAAATTGAAACCAATGAAACTAAGAATTATCCCAGGGTCCCATTGCTTGTATTTCAATCCAACAATTAGAAGTGCTCTCCAACTCATAGTTTTCTTGGATCCCATTTTCTTATATGCATTCTTCCAAACATCATGAGTACAAAATACACATCATCAAAGTACATAACAAAATAATGAAAATGTACATCAAGAAGATGCCTCATCAAAGAATCATAAAAGTGCTTATACCTCCAAGCAAGTAGACCACCATTTTCCAAGTGCATAAAAGCATCAAGTAACCAATCAAATCTGCTCCAATGACATAGGTGAGGATCACATGTCCTATCATGCTGCTCCAAAAGGATGTGACATGCATCAAAATATTCAGCCATGTATTCTTTCATCCAAGAAGTGAATGAAGAACCTCCACTAAAATCTGAACCAAATAATGAACAAAAAAAACAAGGAGACTTCAAATGACTCAAAGAAATCTCACACATACATCCATGAATGTAAGAATCATATAAATATAACAAAGTATGTGGCTTCCAACAAAGTTTTTCTCCAATCATAAATCTATTCACCCCAGTGTTTGATGAAGTTCCTCCAACATCAAATGAACCAAGTGTTGAGCAAGAAAAACCATGAGTCTTCGAGTGACTGGAATGCATATCATAGGTGCATCCATGTAGATGTGCATCATCATAAAGTAAGAAAGGATGCTGCTGCAAATGTGAATAAGAATTTGCTCCAAACATTCATCATAAAAATTAAATCTAGGAGTTCATTACTCCTCATGTGGCATCATCAAAAAGAACCCTTTCACACATACTTCATTGAGACTAATGCTATAAAACATGGAATTGTAGGATGTAGGAGAATGAACTAACTCACCCAAATGATCAAAAAGTGCAGAAGTTTCATCATGGGAATGATCCATATGGTTAGTAGCATGCAACTCCTTCAAAATTTCAAAACCTTTGTTGTAGATTGGTTCCAATGTAGAGGAATCATGCTCTTCTTTAAAAATTGCATAACCTTCATCAAGAGACAATTCAAGTTCCTCTTCCACCACATCAAGTGTTTGGATCTCTTCAAGTTCATCTTCAAACACATCAAGCACATTCAAATTTCCACATTTCTCATGATCCACCTGTTGATGTATATGTAACTTCGGAATGTATTTCACATATATGCATATTGTATTCCTATACAGATGTTATTATTCCTCTATACGGAAGTGTCATCATTGATATTGTAAGTGTCGTAACTTATACTTGATGGGTTATTAGACCACCTTGTTGGGGTCGGCCCTATATAAGTCATGTGGGTCAAAGGGATATTAGACCACCCTAGTGGGGGTCGGCCCAATCAACATTATGTTAAGTGGTTAAGTTGAGGCCGACCTAGTTGAGTAAAGGTCAAGTCAAGTTAGTGTATAAATAGAGATTGTGTCTCTCTCATTTTACACATTCTATTATCTCACTCACACTTGGGAGAGTGGTGCACTTGTTGAGGAGGAGACTCTGCTGCTAGGAGAAGACTATCTCTTGTATTCTGGTTGTATCATTGCTCTATCTATCTCTGAGGAAGTTATTGGGGTTTTTTACCTTTATGGTTTTCCCCAAGTAAAATCTGTGTCTCTTGTGTACTTACATTATTGTGTCCATGATTGATATGCTGTAGATATGCTGTACATGTTGTTTTCTCAGTTAAGATCCTAGATCATATTGAAGTAAATTCTGAAAATTTAACACCACCATGTCATGAGAAGCCTCCAAACAATCTACCATTTGACAATCTGAAACATGGGAGGAAAAATAAGTGTCTTGCAACTTTTCGAGAAGTTGCTCATTTTGAATTTTGAGCTTATGATTATCTTCATTATTCTTCAAGTATGCATCATGTAACAATTCATTAATTTCAACCAAATTATTTCTATCAAAAATCAAAGACATGAAATTACCTTTGATGTTGCACATTACTCTTTGAATTTTCTCCATGTCTTCAAGGAAGGATGGATCCTTCAATGAAGAGACCTTCCAACAAGAATTTGACGCAAATGCTTGAGTGTCATGGAGAATGCTAAGGGTCTCTTGGATCTTATTTTAATTCATGTTTAAGGAACCTTCAAGAAAATGAGGCTCTTGCAAATGAACCTCCTGTTCGGATATCCACATCATCATTTTCAGGACCTTGCATGCAATTAGGGTTTGCATGAAAATTCTAGGGTTAGCATGCATTTTGCATGCATCCCAGTCACTAGGTTGATGCCTCCATCACCTTATCCACTTCATTCTAGCACCCGAGAGCTTCTTACATCAGACTTTTAGCCCTCCTAGTCATGAAGGCGCCCACTTCTCACCTACTACCAGAGAAGGGTGCACTTCTTCACCTACCACCTCAATTTACACTCAGTTAGCTCTGATTCTCCCTGATTTGAGACTAGTTTCACTCCCGACTAACTGTTTCACTCCATTGGACCTACAAATTGACTAGATGACTTGTTCTGACTTCAGTTAAGCCTCCCATGCGCCCTCCACTGAGTCTCCTTCCTTATATCAGTTCTACACACTTCAGTTACACTAGTTACACTCAGTTAGACTCAGATTGACACATGGATGACTGGTTCTTGTGCATTGATGACCACCACTGATTGATGATGAGGACTCCTAGTTGGAGCCAAGCTACACCATTCAGTAATTTGAATTACCTTCTTATTCAATTCGAATTACTTACTGATTGTCAGATGATTGTATTGTAATTATTCACCCTTGTTGGGATATTGAGCACTGATGCATGTTTTGCACAGTTTTACACCATATTTTCTATGTTCATCTGTTGTGATTGATTTACTTGTTCATTAGATCTGCTGTGACTAATTTAACATGGTATCAAAGCCATTGCAAGGACAAGATCTCTTTTCTATAGGTGTTCTACATGATGATTTGAGTGAATTTGCTCAAAATTGCAAAAAGTTTGGCATGAAAGATCTCAAGAACATTCGCTCCTGTGCATGCAAAGCTTAAAAATACTTCCAATACCACTCTAGAAGCTTGAGTTTCCACATAAATCCTAGATTTGATACATTGGACCCATTCAACATTGCTTGATCTCCAATCCCAGGTGTGATGCAACTCTAAAAGGGTGGATTGTTCAACCTCACTATTCTTGTATTGAGTGTGATTTGCAGGTTATTGTCTCCTTTAATTACATTTGCTACCTTGCTTTGGCAAGTACTTCTACATCAAAGTGCACTCGCTCCAAGCAATGGAATACTCTTCTTCAAAGCCTATCCTCACTCCTCTCAACTATTTTGATTGGAAAGAAGATATGGAGATTATGTTACGTTCAAAAGGATACTATAGAGTCACAATTGGCCTCAAATTGGAGCCAAGCACATTGTCAGAAAGAACAAAACACTACAACAAGCTTGATGAAGCTTGTGGTCTTCTTTGCCTCTCTATTTCCAAAGATCTTCACTTCCATCTCAGTGGATTGAAGACTCCAAAAGCAATATGGGAGCAACTTGAAACACTTTTTGGCAAGCAGGATTTGCTTAGGGCTTTTCAATTAGAGAATGAATTGATTGCTCTTAGTCCTGAGAATTTCGAGACCATCATTAAGTTTTTCACAAAATTCAAGCACTTGACATTGCAGTTGAAGAACAGTGGATTTATCAAAGAGGATAAGCAATTGATCCTCTCTATTCTCACCAAGCTTGGTAAAGACTATACAGTATTTGTCTCCACTTTCAATTCCGGTCAGCTAACTACCCCGAAATGGAAGATGCCTTCATTGAGTCCGTCACAAAAGAGCATGATAAGTTGATTCAAATGGGGTCCATAAACTCCAAAGATTCAGCCCTATTTGTTCAAGGACCCAATAATTCAAACGGTAAAGGAAAGCAAAAGAAAGAGAAGCCCAAATTTGAACCTCACGAGCAAAGAGAGAAAGGCAAGCATACGGATGCACCATCCAGTTCGAAGTTCAAGCAAAAGGGTAAAGAGGGTAAGGAAAAATCTAAATGTACTTATTCCAACCGTGGATTTCATCCCGAAAGTTCATGCATGAAGAAGACTATAGATCAAATGGCCCTCCTTTTGGAAAAGAATAACATAACTCTTCCTAACGGTGCAAGGAAGAAGGATAGGAATGATGATCATGAAATAGGACAAACACTCATGGCAATTGTTTCGAAGCCCACTACTCTTTTGATAGATTCAGGTGCATCGAATCATATGGCTGAAAATATTGGTTATTTTTCTTCATTCGATCCAAACAGCTCCATCCCCATCCATTTGGGAGATGACTCAAAAAAAATTTCAAAGGGCAAAGGTACAATCCATGTAGATCATGGAAGATTTCAAAATGTTCTTTATGTGCCTTCCTTGGCTTCAAATATTCTTTCTGTGTATCAAATGACACACACTGGTGAATCGAAGCAAGTTACATTCAGCCCTAATACAGTTTAAATTTCTAATATCAAAAGTGGAAGACTTATTGCAGTTGGAAAGGCGAACCACACTGCAAAATGCTATGAGTTTTCACACTTTATTCCACTTGCAAAGCCCACTGCTCTTCGCACACATGGTAATGAGGTTAGTAGGATTTGGCATGAAATATTTGTACATCTTAGTTATAAGTATTTTCTACTTTTATCAAACAAATCCATGGTAGATGGTCTTCCACAACTCCGTTCCTTGAAGGGAATATGCACCAGTTGCATTATTGGGAAGCACCCCGAGCACAGGTTCGACCGTGGCAAAGCTAGCAGAGCTTCTACAGTTTTGGGGCTGATACATTCTGATATCAGTGGTCTACTTTCCAATATGTCATTAAATGAATCAAGGTATGTTTTGACATTTATTGTGTTAGAAAAATAGGATCGCAGAGCAATAACAATAAACAAAAATGCAAATATAATCACACATACACATTACAAGAGAGACACAGATATATCGTGGTTCACCCAACTTGGGCTACGTCCACACTAAATTTGCCAGTCCTTGTTATTATTACCATCCAGCAAGTCGAAGGGATACAACCTGCAGCACAACCGCTGCACTTCCTCTTCTCTGTTTCACAGTCTCTCTCCTAATCTCAAAGATCTTTACAATGCATAAAACCTAATACATCAACCCTAGCCGTATTACAATGTCTTTATTTTATAAGCAAAATACAATGGGAAAATACCACGGGATACCCAAAACCATGGGCCCGCAAAACAGTTGGCGAAAACAGCCCCAAAAATTTTCTTCGGGGGCGCTGCCCCCAAACCCCCGGCCCCCCTGGAACCCCGTGGGGGGGCGATGCCCCCCCACACCCCCCCGCTGGGGTGAGTGTACAGTCCACCTACACATCATATAGAACTGGGGTACAAACACGGCTAATACAATATCATCTATGAGACTAGAAGATCTGGCTCCACAACCAACAATCTCCCACTTGGAGACTGATCACAACAACTCCACCGCTGCTGCACTTGCTGGACTTGGACTTGGCAAATTTCTCCTCTTCACCTTCATGCTAGAAGGCCAACTGAAACCGAGCATGAACTCAGTTTCTCTCTAGTCACTACCTTTGTGAACATGTCTGCAGGATTCTGGCTAGTATGTATCTTTTCCAACTTTAACAGTTCATCTTCCAGAACAGAGCGTATGAAATGGTACTTGAGCTGTATATGTTTAGTCCTGGAATGGAATGCTGAGTTCTTTGCAATATGAATGGCACTCTGGCTGTCACTATACAGTCTGCTATCCCTCTGCTTCTTACCCACTTCCTCCATAAACCTCTGCAGCCAAATCATCTCTTTACTAGCCTCTGTAATGGCAACATACTCTGCTTCTGTTGTTGAAAGTGCAACAACCTTCTATAGTTTCGAAATCCAGCTTACTGCTGTTCCACCTACAGTAAACACATACCCTGTGGTACTCCTCCTGCTATCCTTGTCACCTGCCATATCTGCATCAACATATCCCTGTAGAACAGTGTTTGAACCTCCAAAACATAATGCCTCAGTGGTAGTACCTCTCAAATACCTGAGAATCCACTGTACTTCCTTCCAATGTTCTTTACCTAGATTGTTCATATATATGCTCACAAATCCCACTGCATGTGCAATATCTGGTCTTGTGCACACCATGGCATACATCAAGCTGCCAACTGCTGATTGATAGGGAACCTTGGACATGTAATCTATCTCTTCTTGTGTCTTGGGACACATTTCCTTACTTAGACTGAAATGGCTAGCCAAAGGTGTACTTACAGGTTTTGCATTCTGCATTCTGAACCTCTCCAACACCTTTTGTATGTACTCACTTTGAGACAATGTCAATTTGCGATTTTTCCTGTCTCTCATTATTCTGATACCAAGGATTTGCTTTGCAGCACCCAAATCCTTCATCGCAAATGAATTAGCTAGCTTCCTTTTGCATACATTTATATCCTGCATGTCAGACCCTGCAACGAGCATGTCATCCACATACAATAACAAGATAATATATCTTCCATTGTCTAGCTTCTTGAAATAAACACAGTGGTCAGAATGACATCTACTATAACCTTGTTCTGTCATAAACCTGTCAAACTTTAGATACCATTGCCTTGGAGCTTGCTTCAAGCCATACAAGCTCTTTTTCAACCTGCATACCAGATCCTCCTTACCTTTGACTTCATACCCTTGTGGTTGCTGCATATATATTTCTTCCTCCAAATCCCCATGGAGGAAAGCTGTTTTTACATCTAATTGTTCAAGATGCGAATCTTCTACCACCACTAGACTTAAGATACATTTCTTCTGTGCAAACCCCTTTACAACAAGTCTGGCCTTGTACCGCTTCTTACCTCCTTCTTCTTCCTTCAACCTATAAATCCATTTGTTTTGCAATGCTCTTTTACTAGCAGGCAACTTAACCAAATCCCAAGTATGGTTTCCTACCAATGAGTCCATCTCCTCATTCATGCCTTGCTCCCACTTCTTTCTAGTTTCCACCTGCATTGCTTCTTCATAACATTCTGGTTCACCAGAATCAGTCATCAATAAATAATACATTGAAGGAGAGTATCATTCAGGGAGTCTACTTAACCTGGTAGATCTTCTTATAGTTGCAGGAGTTTCAGGTACTTGCTGCTGCTCTTGATTTTATGGCACCTTCGGAACTTCATTTTCTTTAACTTCATCAAGCACTATGTACTCTGTGCTTTCCTTTTCCTATTTCTTTCCCTGCAACTGATCTTTATACATGACCTTTTCATTGAATATCACATCTCTACTCCTGATGATTTTGTTATTTTCATAATCCCATAAACGATAACCAAATTCATCAACCCCATATCCAATAAAGGTACATTTCTTGGATTTAGCTTCAAGCTTTGTTCTATTTTCTTTATCAATATGGACAAATGATTCACAACCAAATGTTCTCAGAAATGAGTAGTTTACCTTTTTATCTGTTTATGCTTCCTCTGGAATACCACCATCCAAAGCACTTGAAGGTCCTCTATTTATTAAATAAACAGCAGTATTTACAGCATCCGCCCAAAACTGTAAGGGCAACCCTGCATGCAGTCGCATACACCTTGCACGCTCCATGATCGTTCTGTTCATCCTTTCTGACACACCATTTTCCTGTGGTGTTCCTGGGACTGTCTTCTCTCTACGAATCCCATGGTATGAACAGTAACTATCAAACTCCTTGCCGCAGTACTCACCTCCATTATCAGATCTGAGACACTTCAACCTTTTTCCTGTCTCATTCTCAACCAAAGCTTTCCACTTCTTAAAAGTAGCAAACACATCAGATTTCTGTCTAATGCAATAAACCCAAGTTTTTCTAGTTGCATCATCAATAAATGTAACATAATAATGAGAGCCACCAAGAGATTGTACCTGAGCCGGTCCCCATACATCTGTATGCACAAGCTCTAATTTTTCATTCTTCTTCTGTTTCCCAACCCTGAGAAATCTGACTCTCTTCTGTTTTCCATAAACACAGTTTTCACATAATTCCAAACTTACCTGCTTGAAATCGGGCAGCAACTTCCTTGAGTGGGGAATCTGCATCCCCTTCTCACTCATGTGGCCAAGCCTATGATGCCACAATGCTGTATCTGTTCCTGTGGAAGCTAAAGAGATAGAATGGTCAGTATTATGAGGACATAAATACAACGTACCTACTCTGTCTCCTTTTGCTATCACCATTGATCCTTTAGTGATATTCCACCACTTTTCTCCGAATGTAGATAGACAGCCGCCATCTCCCAACTGCCCTGTTGAGATCAGATTTCTTTTCATAGCAGGAATATGCCTAACATCTTTTAACAACCAATCAGTTCCATTCTTAACTTTTATCCATACCTTACCCATTCCAACAATTTTACATGGCTCATCATCACCCAATAAAACATGTCCAAAATCGCCAGGAACATACTCATGAAAGTATTTCCTATGGGGTGTAGCATGACATGAAGCTCCTGAATCTACTACCCAATAATCACTAGTATTATCTAATGCAAGAATCAAAGCATCTTGTAACACATCACCTGCTACATTTGCTTCCTGGGTAGTTTCCTTCTGTGCATCTCCTTTCTTCTTTAGAGATTTGCAGTCTTTCTTCAGATGTCCTTTCTTTCCACAGTTCCAGCACTCTATCTTTCCCAGTCTAGACTTGGATCTGCCCATTTTAGAATTTCCACGATTACCTTGGCTCTTTCCTCTCTCCTTTTGTCTTCCTCTGCTCTCCATGGTCAACGCATTACCTGATGTCTCACCTGTGCTTTTTCTTCGCATTTCCTCGCTAAGAATAACACCAATAACATCATCAAATTTCAAGGTGTTTGAACCAGAGACAGAGTTACTTACAGCCATGACCAAGCTATTCCAGCTTTCTGGCAATGAACACAAGATTAGAAGAGCCCTAACCTCATCATCAAAGTTCACACTTACAGAACTTAGCTGATTTGTAACCGTATTGAACTCATTTAAATGATCAGTAACAGATCCACCTTCAGACATCTTCATATTAAATAAACGCTTCATTAGAAATACCTTGTTGGAAGCCGAGGGTTTTTCATACAGCTTACCCAATGCTTTCATCAAACCCTCTGTTGTTGTTTCTTTTGAGATATTGAAAGCCGCCGACCAAGCCAGGCTCAACCGTATTGTTCCCAAAGCCTTTCTGTCAAGAACCACCCATTCTTCGTCCTTCATAGTCGTCGGCTACTTTGCTTTTCCTCCCAACGGTAGGAATAGATCTTTTTGGTACAGATAGTCCTCTATTTGCATCTTCCATAACCCAAAGTTTTGGCCGTTAAACTTTTCGACCTTAAACTTTCCTTCTTCTGCCATTGCTCCCACTCGAACCAGAAACCCTAGCTTCCTGTGGGTTTAACTGCCAAATAGACCTTTGGCTTTGATACCAATTGTTAGAAAAACAGGATCGCAAAGCAATAACAATAAACAGAAATGCAAATATAATCACACATACACATTACAAGAGAGACACAGATATATCGTGGTTCACCCAACTTGGGCTACGTCCACACTGAATTTGCCAGTCCTTGTTATTATTACCGTCCAGCAAGTCGAAGGGATACAACCTGTAGCACAACCGATGCACTTCCTCTTCTCTGTTTCACAGTCTCTCTCCTAATCTCAAAGATCTTTACAATGCATAAAACCTAATACATCAACCCTAGCCGTATTACAATGTCTTTCTTTTATAAGGGAAATATAATGGAAAAATACCACAGGATACCCAAAACCATGGGCCCGCAAAACAGCTGGCGAAAATAGCCCCAAAAATTTTCTTCGGGGGCATTGCCCCCGAACCCCCATTTCTCGGCGGCGCTGGCCCCGAGACCCCCCAGCCAGGGGGCATGGGCCCCCCTGGAACCCCGTGGGGGGGCGATGCCCCCCCACACCCCCCCGCTGGGGTGAGTGTACAGTCCACCTACACATCATATAGAACTGGGGTACAAACACGGCTAATACAATATCATCTATGAGACTAGAAGATCTGGCTCCACAACCAACATATTGATGATTTTTCCCGTTTTACATGGGTATTTTTTCTTAAAAACAAGTCAGAAGTGCTTGAAAAATTCAAGGATTTTATGGCTTCTGTTGAGGCCACCACTGAGATCAAGATCAAAGCTCTTAGATCAGATAATGGTGAATAATATATCAAGGCTGAGTTGCTGCAAATTTGTGCCGAAATCAGAATTCAGATCCAACATACAGTTCCCTACACACCCCAGCAGAATGGTGTAGCGGAAAGGAAAAATCGGTCACTGAAAGAGATGGCTACTTGCATGATTGAATCAAAAGGTTTGACTGCAAATATTTGGGATGAAGCAATTAATGTTACTGCATACATTCAGAACCGATTTCCACATTCATCCATGAAAGGTATGACTCCTTTCGAAGCATTCTTTGGTCGCAAACCAGATGTGTCAAATTTGAGAGTTTTTGGCTCTACTGCATGGGCTAGAATTCATTCCAAGAAGAGACGAGCTTTGGATCCACAAAGTATTGAGTGCATACTGATAGGATATGGGGAAGAATCAAAGTCATATAAACTCATGGATATCATATCTAAACAATATATTCATAGATCGCAGTGTGCAATTTGAAGAACCGCTTCAAGAATTGCAACTAGTCGAGGAACAAACTGTCATTTCACCGCCTTCACCAGAAGAAGATTCGAGCAGCGATAATGAAAGTATTGGTTCTGATATTTCTGATATTTAAGTAGCACATGATTATCATGACATATCAGGTTTGGAATCCGACCATTATGAACCTCCTCAATTACCAAAGTGGGCCCAAAACACTCTTCAATCTGCTGGTTCGAACATTGGAAATCCTGCTGATCCAAGACGAACAAGAGCAGAATTTAAAAGAGAAGGTATGGCTCTTTCTATTTCTGATCCATTACTTCCTAAGATTTTTTATTTGATGACTGTTTCAGATCCCACAACATACTATCATTCCCACTGAGATCTGAGATGGCAAATTGCCATGGATGAAGAGTACTGTTCTCTTCAAAAGAACAATACATGGGAGCTAGTTTCTCTTCCACCTGGAAGAAAATTAGTCAAATGTAAATGGGTCTACTGCACGAAAGTTACTGTTGATGGATCTATCAGAAAATACAAAGCAAGGTTTGTGGCAAAAGGTTTCTCCCAAGTCCAAGGAGTGGACTACACTGAGACTTTTGCACCGGTTGCAAAGATGGATTCCATCCGCCTTGTTTTGGCAATTTCCGCATCCAAGCACTGGGAAGTGCACCACATGGATGTGAAGAGTGCTTTTCTACATGGAGATCTTACTGAAGAGGTATATATGCAGCATCCAGAAGGATACACATCAGATCCATCATTAGTTTGCAGATTGAAGAAATCTTTGTATGGGTTAAAACAGGCCCCAAGAGCTTGGTATGCAAAGATGGACTCCTTCCTTCTTTCTCAGAATTTCAAAAGATGAAAATCTGATCTAAATGTGTACCTATAGAAAGTTAAAGGTAATTTGTTGGTTATTGTACTTTATGTTGATGATCTTCTCATTACTGGTAGCACTCTTACTTCAATAAACAAGCTAAAAACTGCCTTAAATCTAGCTTTTGACATGAGCGATTTAGGCTTGCTGAGTCACTTTTTGGGATTGGAGATAGCTCAAAATTTTGATGGGATCACTATATCTTAGCAAAAGTATGCTTTCGACCTATTATTGAAGTTTAATATGGCTGAATGTAACAAAGCCCCATTCCCATTCCTCTCAGGAATCAGTCTTGAGGAGGGAAATTCTACACCGCTTGCAGATTGCACTATGTATCGACAGTTGATTGGTTCACTACTATACTTGACACACTCTAGGCCTGATATATCTTATGGCGTGAGTGTCGTATCAAGGTATATGCAGCAGCCCCATGAGCTTCATTGGAGGGAAGCCAAGCGGACCTTGTAGTATGTGCAAGGTACGAAACATTTTGGCATACATTATGTTGCAGATTATGAGCTAGATTTCATTGGTTTTACTGATTCAGATTGGGCAGGTGATAGCATAGATCGGAAGTCCACTTATGGATATGTTTTCATGATTGGACATGGGCCTATTTGTTGTTAAATTTTGAGCATTAATTCACAATACTCTTGGATATTTACTGAGAGAATAATATATACAATATATCAATGCATAACAATCACAATAAGAATGACAAGCATCACAAGAATCAAAAGCATGAGAGACAAGAGACACAAAGTTTCCATGGGGAAAACCCTAAGGTGAAAAACCCCACAACTTCCTCATAGATAGAGAGAGAAATGGCTCAACCAAAGTACAACCAAAATACACTTGAGATAGTCTCCTAGTAGCAGATGATCCTCCTCCTCACTAGTGCACCGCTTTCTAAGTGAGAGAAGTGTGACTTTCCGAATGATGAAAATAAAGCTCTCTCGATTTCTATTTATACTAACCTGTTTTCCCAGTTACGCTATGGGGCCGACTTGTCTATCTAGATACATCCACAATATAATATATATTTTAGGGCTAACCCTACACATGGTGGTCTAATAACCCATCGGCAAGTACACACACTTGTGACACTTGTCAATCCACATGACGACACTTCCTTATAGAGGAATAACACATCTTTTATAAGGGTACAATAAATATATATAAAATACATAGATGAAATACATTCTGAAGTTACATATACATCAACACTCACTCTTAACTAGGAAGGTATTTCTCGACACAATTTTGATAGACAAGTCTTCTTCTTGGGATCATCATCATCGATGCATCGTCATCGTCATCATCACTGTTGCTGCTATCTCAACCAATCTCTGACTCTACTCGTCATAGGAAGTTCTACAGAGCCAGTCCTTTTTCATACTGGATGTAAGCCCACCACCTACAAGTCTTCATCATCACTGGCCATACTGTGGAATCCTCTGGACTTATTACATGCGTCACAAAACCTGGCTGCAGCATCCCAGGCTATTACGAGCACTCAGCTCTACCTGTCGGATCTCCCAGGAGCACATTACATGTGACCCATCACAAAACCTGGCTGAAGCATCCCAGGCTGTTACGAGCACACAGCTCTACCTGTTGGATCTCCCAGGAGCACATTACATGTGATCTCATCACAAAACCTGGCTGAAGCATCTAAGGCCTTTTTCATCCTGTCCAGATCTCCTAGAAGCAAATTACATGTGGTCCACCACAAAACCTAGCTGAATCATCTGAGGCCTTTTTCATCCTGTCCAAATATCCCAGGAGCAAATTACATGTGGTCCACCACAAAACCTGGCTGAAGCATCTGAGGCCTTTTTCATCCTGTCCAGATCTCCCAGGAGCAAATTACATGTGGTCATGGAAAAACCTGGCTAAAGCATCTGAGGCCTTTTTCATCCTGTCCAGATCTCCCAGGAGCAAATTACATGCCATAGAAAAAAAACCTCGCAAGAGCATCTCAGGATGTTACAGGTACACAACTCCAACTTGAAGATCCCTGAGGCACAAATTACATGTCCTCCCAAAGCAATGTCTCGAAAGAGCATCCCAGGCTGTTATGGGTACGCAACTCCAACCTATAGGATCTCCTAGACATGCTCATCTGCACAACCTGATCCACGGCCACAAAGTATCATCTGACACTCACCATACATCATCCTAATGTACACATGATCATCTTGATCATCATCACTGCAACATCCTGCTGCATGTCATCTGGAGAAGCTCATCATCCACGATCACCCTGATCATACAATGCATCCACTTGATGCACACCAAGTATCTATCTGATACATATCATCATACACAGTGTATCCAACTGATACATAGATACATGATCCACACAATGCATCCATCAACATACATGATCTACCTAATCATACCTAATACATGGTCCAAGCATCCAACATGATGCATATACAAAATACATACAAATGATCCAACCGATCATATCCAGCATCCAACATGATGCGTACATACATATAAATGATCCAACTGATCATATCCAGCATCCAACATGATGCGTACATACATATAAATGATCCAACTGATCATATCCAGCATCCAACATGATGCGTACATACATATAAATGATCCAACTGATCATATCCAACATCCAACATGATGCGTACATACATATACATATAAATGATCCAACTGATCATACAAAGCATAAACTAGAACATCATCCTGATGCTCATCATCCAGTGCTTACATCCATAGCCATGTGAAGGATCCTCCTTCCAACATGCTTGGAATGGCTTCAGCAAATGTGTCCATCACTTCTTCCTCGAAGTGTCCTCGATCTAAAGAACACCAAGCCTCTCCCTGAAGTACTTGAACTTCACCCTGGCTAGTGGCTTCGTCAGCACATCTGCAATCTACTCGTTCGTCGCAACATACAGGAGCTTCACAGTTCCTCTCTGCACCATATCCCTGATATAGTGATATTTGATCTCTATGTGTTTCAACCTGTCATGAAACACTGGGCTCTCAGATAGCTTCACACAACTCTAGTTATTGCATAAGATACCAGTAGCATCCATTGGGAGATCAAATAAATTAGACAGTAGCTTCCGTAGCCATACTACCTCACAACTAGCTGAACAGGCTGCAACATACTCTGCCTCAGCTGTTTTCAGTGCTACGCAGGATTGCTTCCTGCTAAACCAAGAGATCATACCTGATCCCATACTGAAGCAACACCCAGATGTGCTCTTCCTATCTGCAGCACTGCCAGCCCAATCTGAATCAACATAACCCTACAGGTTAAACTTTTGATTCGCTTCATACTTGAGCCCATAATCCACTGTACCCTTTAGGTACCTTAGAACATGCTTTACAGCAACCAAATGAACACTCCTCGATTCTATCAGGAACTGACTGAATGTGTTCACAGTAAAGCAAATATCTAGTCTTGTGTTCATCAGGTACATCAAGGACCCAATCATCTGACGATACATAGAGACATCAACCGGATTAGATGAAACATCACATAGAAGCTTCAAGTTTGATGCCATAGGTGTGGCCATGGCCTTGCAATCCATCATCCCGAATCTCTCCAGGATATCTACTATGTACTTCCCTTGACCAAGGAAGATCCCACCTGCATTCTGCCACACCTCCATACCTAGGAAATAATGCATCATTCCCAAATCTTTCATATCGAACTCAGCAGCAGGCTTCCTCTTAGTATATGCAATCAATCTGTCATCTCCTGTTACAAATAAGTCATCCACGTACAAGGCTTTCTTCAATCTGCACACATACAAGGCTTTCAAGCCATATAAGGCTTTCAAGCCATACAAGGCTTTCTTCAATCTGCACACATATGACTCCCTATCATGTATTTCAAAACTGAGTGGCTGCTCCACATATACTTCCTCTTCAACTACACCATTCAAGAAAGCAGTCTTGACATCCATTTGGTGTATTTTCCATTTCATTGCTACAGCCAGGGCAAGTACTATTCTGATGGAAGTGTACCTGGCTACAGGAGCAAAAGTTTCTTCATAATCTATTCCCTCTTTCTGAGAGAAACCACGAGCTACAAATCTTGCTTTGTATTTTTCTATGCTGCCATTGTAGCTAGGGTTTTACCCCTAGCTTGTGCAAATGAGCACCTACTAAGGAGAAGGGACTCCTTAGTAGTAGTTCAGTAAATGGAAATTAAAATGCTAAAACATAAATGTAAATTACTCTAAACATGTGCATTAAACAGAAAAAACAAGATGTAAATAATGGCTTTTGTATTAATTTTACCTCCAATGTGAAGGTTGGTGAAGCTCTTGCAATGGCCCAAGAGGGTTGCTCCAAGCTCCAACTTGCTCCTTCTCTTTCTCCAAATGATGGGGATGGGCCAAAAGGGGCTCTCAAGGTGAACGTAGCTCAAGGGTGAGCTAGGGTTTCAAGAGCTATTTTGGCAGAGTAAGGGTGCTTATGATTGTGGATGTAAAATAAGGGGTCTCCATCACCTATTTATAATTTTTTGGTGGTGGAGTGCTGGCCCATGGTTTTGGGAACCATATGGTTTAGGTCAGCTGTATAGGGTTTTTTCCTCCTTTTCCTCATTATTTTATATTTTTTATTCCCTTTTTAGAGGGTTTTTGCTATTTTTAGAGGAATTTTGGATATTTTTGGAGGAAAAAGGGGTTTTTTAGCCTTTTTGAGGCTTTTTTGATGGTTTTGTGGCCTTTTGGAGGCTTTTTAGTGGGATTTTCAGGGTTTTCATGGGAAATATGGTAGGAAAATGGACAAATGAGCCAAGTAATGGAGTAGATGAGGTAGTGAACACTTTTTGGGTATTAACAGATTGCCCCCTGATGTGTGAGGGCAGGAGCTCATCGTATGGCCGATGGACATCATAAGTCATATAAGGTTTTCCTGGGGTGTGGAGAAGAGAAGAAACAAAATGAAGCCCGGAACAACGATCCCGAACAAACTGTAGGAACTAAAAGTACATAACCTCAATAATGGATGAGGAATCATCTGATCATATGGATGAGGCAGGCATTCCCATGCTTGTATCAGGATATAACATAATAATAACAATGGGGTCCAAAAAAAGGGGACCTGACATATACATAACCTCAAATACTGAATGAGGGAGAATCTCAATATATGGACGAGGCTGGCATACCCATGCTCGTATCAAGATACATAAAAAGAACTGTGAGGCCCGAAAAGAGGGACCTGTAAGATACATAGAGAACCACTGTGTACATCATAAGAGTCCAAAGGGGACACAAATCTGGGACATACTGCTGGGCGGACCATGTCTGAGCTAAAGAACTAATATACTGGAATGACAACAATGCTACTGAGTGTGGTACCAAAGGAACTGATGAGATATTGGATCATAGTGACAATGGGTCATACTCTCAATGGTACACTGAACTGGGACTGAACTGGGTACTCAAGGAAGCAGATAACTGGATGGCTTCCAAATACAATCGCCAACGCAGCCCGGACATCCACGAGAACATATAACTGGGCGTTCCGAAGTGACTCACCAATGTGCTAGAGTCGGGGGAAATTCGGGGTCTTCGACTAAAAACTGAATGGATATAACCCTACGCGATTCTCGATAATGCGATCAAGGTGTTGAAGTCGAGCATGTGAGAAACAACCACTCGGAGAGGTAATGATGACTCCTCTCAGAATGGTCCGTAGGCACTTACCACAGATGGTGATGAGTCCAAGGCATAGGGACCTTTGGGCCTATCCTTTGGAATAGAGGGGCTGTCGTCGACAGAGGGAGACCTGCAACTATCAAGGCAATGATGTTTCCTTGACAAGAGCGCGAGGTGGAGAACCGAAGTGTGAGAGTACTGATGGCAAGACTGACAAACTGTGGGGGGACAACTGGGCAAGTAGAGTGGGTGGAATCAAACTTCCTTTGTTCAGAGTATGATAACGGGGGATGATCGGGAAGCATATGAAACTGACTGGTGGGAAAGGGATCATAGCTGTAATGGATCAAGGATGGTGACTGGGCTGAGGGAGACTCAAGCTAGTATAAAATGGCAGGAGACTGCAGAGTACTCTGAACAAAGACGACCTGATTGGGGGTGCTACCGAGATGATCGATCATAGTTCCAGGAGGCACGGGGGGACTTCTTGATGGGTTAGGGAACTAGAAGAAGTGTGTATAAAATGGTACTGTCGTGTGGATTTATACGAGCCCAGGACAGTTCATGCTCGTGATTGCTTTCAATTTTAAGGAGTCTGAAAGCGATAAGAAGACTCTGAAGTAATGGAATGGTACTGTCATGTGGATTTATATGAGCCCAAGACAGTTCATGCTCGTGGTTGCTTTCAATTTTAGAGAGTCTGAAAGAAAATAAGAAGACTCCAGGGGGTTTCTTTTTAGTGTGTTAGTCTCCAAGGCCCGAAGAAGCATAAAAGGATGCAATGAAGAACTCTTCTAGCCGGTGTGACTAGAGTATTCCTTTTTCGTAATTAGTCTACCAGGTCCGGAAAAGGGTTAAACTTATACCAGATAGACACCCTTTCAGGTACTTTAACGAGCATGAAAGGAAGCAAGATTTCTCGGCGATCTTTTCATTGTTTTAGGAGTCAGAAAAGAGCTTAGCAGAAACTCCCTAAGTGCCTTTTTCGTAAAGGACTTGTCCGGCCCGAAAAAGGGATAAAATTATACCGAACAAAAGGAATGGCTAGGCAAGGAGGAAGTGCTCAATCAAGGGACATTTATGATGACCAAGAACGAGGCTGGGGGGGAACACTGATGGGCCTCCTTGCGGGGTAACGAATGGTGGCAAAATAACGAAATATTTGCAGTATGACAGGAGTGAATGGCTCATGTAAAAATGTGGAACAATCCGATGGTGGCCGATGTGGCACACAAACCAAGGCAACAAGGTGTCGGGACACAATGTTGAAACTGTACCAAGTGAGAGCGAGACATGATCTCAAGCATCATCACAAGCTCGAAAAAATGAATCCGATGATATAAGGTATATCAAAAACGTGCTACGGCCGATGTGGCACACAAACCGAGATAACAAGGTGTCATGTCACGATGTCAATAAAGGTTCTGGTGAGAGCAAGAAATGGTCTCAAGCATCATCACGAGTGCAGAAAAATGAATCCAGCAGTGCAAATGGTGCGAAAAACGGAGGTCATAAGGACTCCGGAATGGTCAAAGGAAAGAACTATGCATATCAAATCAAATATACAAGTGACACGTGACCTCAAAAATGGTTGAGATCACAAATGTGAAAAAGTGAGCAGGGTTAATGACCTGCCCCCATGCTATGTGCATAGGGTTTGTGATTGTGGATCACATATGTGTTGGTGTGAATGATGGGTTCATTGACGTACTGAGATAGATGTGATGGGGAAGGTTCAAAATGGTTGATCATGCCCCCTATCCCAAGGTCGAGGTAATCTATTATTCCCCCTAACTCAGAGGTGTCAATGTGGTGTTCTATGATAACGGGGTCAAGACTAGGCATTTTGGTATAGGACCAGGCAAAGACATCACGGAATTCTCTGAAGAGTTTTTTGTAGTCCTCAATCTCTTGCTTACTGCAGGAGGCTCCTAAAGTAATGAGTTCAGGGGCACCTCTGGGGACAGCAATATCAATGTGGATGACAGGTGAGATGTTGGCCATGTTACCCTCCTCGAAGGCATCAGGAGCAGGAATAGGGTCCTTGAACCAGTCGACCTTGGTGGGAAGGAAGTCTTTGGATTCAACCGCAAATTGGGTAGCCGTGCTAGAGGAGGATTCATTTGGGAGGAAGTAGGAACGATGGTGCATGTCATCCCAGGGATAATCCGGGGTAGTGAGAGCCTCGAGAATCTCCTCATTAGTACGGAAAGTTTGAGTCGTCAAATCGGTTGAAGAGGGAGTAGTGGTTGAAGAGATCATATAAATGGTATTAAACTCTCCTAGAGGGGAGGAGACCGGGGGGTGGATCTCCTCAATGGTGGGTGGTGCCGTCTCAAGATCCAGATTGTTCATCTCATAGAGAGCTGCTCTGTAATCGGGGAGATCAGGATAGTGATGGGAGTAATGCCCGTAAACACCGCATATCGCAGAGGGGTGGTTGTTACACAGGGTTTTATCACGAGGCTTGGGGTTGGGTCAAGTTTGACGACAGGGATGTTGGGGTCATCGTCGAGCATTTGCATGTGTTCCTGTAATGCCAGTAACTATGGACATTGATGAGTGGGGTGACCTAACTCATCACACAACGAGCATTTGGGAGGAGCACTAAACACGGGGGGGCTTTTGACTATCTTGGGGGGTGGTACAGCAGTGTATCGTTGTGGACCTTTGCCCCCAGTGGGCTTGAGAGGAGGATGGGGGTTTGTGGAGGACGATGGGGTAGCGACATCGGGAGGTGGTTGACTAGTAGTGACAATGGGTTGCACCGGTTGCAGGACAACATCTGGTGTCGGTGGGGGAACGGGAGGCGAAAGATACCACATGGGTAATCCCAAGGTTAACCCAGGGAGGCTAAGGGTAGCCATGACTGGGGTGCTTACTACTCCCGAGGGAGGGATTGGGAAGGGGATGGTGTGGATGGGTGTAACACCAATGTTACTAGGTACCAGAGGGGGTTTAGGCAACAAGGGCGGTTGGCTATTAGGAGTTTGTGTGTTGTGGGACAGGGTACATAGGTCAGACACGTCAGTGGCAGGTGATGGAGGTGGAATAGATTGGAAGGTGGAGGTCATCGGTGCGTCTGAGTAAACTCCAGGCCCCGTAGAAGAAACAAATGAGGTGGTTGTACTAGAAACAGGTTGTTCAACCATGTGGAGAAGATTTTCTGGTGCCGCGGGGGCATTGGGATCATAGTAGGTGAGTTGGTCAACCTTGACCACGCGTCCCTCATGAGGGAACATCATGGTGCGAAAAACGAAAGAGGCAACCACCCGCATGGCATACATTTAGCTGCGGCCAAGTAAGAGGTTATAATCTAGTTGGGCATTGATTACCTTGATGTCAATGAGTACGGTTTTACCACCTAACTGGACGGGGACATTGGCTAGGAGGACTTGGGGCTGAGCCGACCGACCATCGTATGCGCGTAACGCAGTGGTGGACTGCTGAAGAGTAGGGGATCCCAACTTCTGCCATACGAATGTGGACATAATGCATGTGGAGGCACCTTCATCGATGATGCACCGATGGATGACAAGATTTTGAACGGAAACAGAAACTTGGAATGCTAAAGTGGAAGGCAGGCGTGGTTCGGACTGGTCCAAATCAAATGCCATCAAATTTGAATCATTTGGGTCAATAGCCCCAATGGCTGAGAGTAAAGTCTTGCGCTGGGGAGGGCAGTTTTTCAAGACTTCTAATTCAGACATGGCTGCGGGAGATTGGGCTAAGTCATCTACAATGTTGTAGTTTGACGCAGCACGCGCATTGGGGTTATTGTTGATACGGCGAAGTGGGAAACAAGGTGCTTTGGGGGCTCCATCTAGTGGAGGCGGAGGTATACGTAACGCTTGATCAGTGGGATGAGTTTTAGTGGGTTTATTAGTGGGAGGGACTTCAGAAGTGGAGCCATATTGGTTCCGACGGGTCTGGAGGTTGACATCAACGGATGACATCATCAACAAGTGGTGGGTCCTTGAGTCGAACATGGGTTGATCAGGAGCGACGTAAGTGATTTGTTGTTGGGGTGGTGCGTTGGCTTGAGGGGGAGCCAATGGCTGAGTGTTCACTATGCCTTGGTTTGGTAAGGGGTTTTGCAGCACCAAAGGTGGCTGCTGAGGTTGTGGGGGGTTGGGTGGTGCTTGAGGAGCCGCATGCCCTTGGTGATGGGCATCGTCAACCCAGAGTTGCCAAGCTTGCTCCAAGTGTGGGCAAGCATGTGTGTAGTGGCCATAGACCCCGCAAATAGAACAAGGATGGTTTGTTCGCAAATTGGGGTTTTTAGCCTGCTTGGGCGGGCGATCAGGGTTTTGGTTAACAGGGGCCACATTATTGTTGTCTGGGGGATTAGGAGGTTGACCACCTTGTTCAGGAGGAGGGTTGTTCCCACGGTTACGGCCCTTGCCGCAGTTTTGCTGGCCCTAGTTACGTTGGTTGTTTTGGTTTTGCTGCGGGTTTTGTTGGGCGTAGACATGCCCTTAGGAAACAGGGGGATTCTGGGGTTGCGCAGGTGCTGGAGCAGGCTGCGGTGGATGATATGTAGGTGGAGGCTGCGCAGGTGCAGCAACTTGAGCAGGTTGCTGATATGGCTATGGAGCGGGTTGTGTGTTTTCCGCAGGGGCTGCCTGTGGCGGGTAATAAGCGAGTTGGGCTTGGGAAGGCACAGGGGCTGGTGCAGTCGGTTGGTGGTAATAGGGATGAGGTGTGACCGGGGGGGCGTAAGTGGGAGTCACATGACCGAAGCACTGAGGTGGACAGGTGGGTCCATGGGAATGGTGGTGATGTGTCATGGGAGCATACGAATTGGTTGCTCCAGATTGTGAGGTAGCCCGCGAAAGGTCGGGGCCAGGGTTAGGATGTGCTATGGAAAAAGGTTGGGGATGCAAGGAAACACAGCCAATGATGTCATCTGCAGCATGGGATGCCCCCGGTGCATCGTGCTGGGAGGAATCGTCGCGAGGGGCATCAGGTATAATGGTATAGAGATAACCCGACTGAGTGTAAATGAGGTCAAATTGTTGGGCCTTAAGGATGGCCTCTTCTTCAGACTGGGGTCTTTCGGATGCCACATCCTTAGCAATGACAGAAAGAAGGAATTTGAGGAACCAATCTAAAAAGATACGATCGTCTAATTTAATCTTGCATAAGCTACTGCGTCGACGCCAATCATGAATGTGGTCCGCGATGTGGGTAGCCGTGTTTTGTCTGCAAGATAGGAGAATCTCAATGCTCGCGTCATAGCGGACAGGTAACTGGAAGAACTGCAGGAAGGTCGAGGCAAGGGAAGCAAAGGTGGCATGGGTCCCATGGGGTTGCTCGATATACCACTTAGCGGCAGAGCCAGTGAAGGTGCGTTGTAACAGACGGAAGCGAACAGAGTCGTCCACTATGGAGTTGGAGGAACACCATAGATGGAAAGACATAATATGGTTTTGAGGGTCCTCACCTACCTTTCCCTTGAACTTAGGGATGTCAGAGGGGAGCTTGGTGGGCATGTGAGGCCACGCAGGGTTGTGTCGGATAGGATCGTTGGTCAATCTGGCTAGGTCGGGCAAGTTGAGGCTAGCCATGAATGGAAAACTGAAAAAAGGATGTGACACAGTAGTGGGTTGGACCAAGTTGGGGCCAAGGCCCCCAAGTGGAGGGGCAGGGTTTGGGATGTTGCCCCTAAGTGGGCAAACTAAGGTGGTATAGGATGGGCCTGCACCACCATGGGTAGTGTGAGTCACTGATGGAGTGGGAATAGGTATTCCAGCTGCGGGAATAGGTGCAGTGAGGGGAACGGTAGATGGGGGCCCCGTTGAGGGCATATCCAAAGCAAGTGTGGTAACTGGTGTAGTGGTGGATGTGCCACCAATGGTCCCTACCAAGAAAGGGGTGGAAGTCACGCCAACCATGGGGCTAGTAGGGGCAGTGTAAATGGGGTTCTCAGACTCTGCCTCAGAATTGGAGGTAAAGTAAGGGGCGTCAATATCTGGTGGCAGAGTCCTATGACGCTGACGAGTGGAGTCAAGGGACAAGGCTCGAGATCTGCGATAAGTGGTATCAAGTGAGGAAGATCCACGTCTCTCACGGGTGGTCTCAAGTGAATCGTGTTGTGGGGGCTCGCCCCTGAGGCACCGAGAATGTCTCGGGGACTAAATGGTGACAGATGGTGTCAAATCTCTGTGGGTTAAGGTGAGTAAAAAATAGCTCAAAAACCCTAATGCAACCGAGTGTGCAGAAGGAGAGCTCAAAAAATAGGGCACTCAGGCCAACAACCAACTCAAAACACCCACTGTAATAGCTATGCTACAATAGGTGGAGTGTCAATAGAAATGATCAGAATACCAACAAACAGTAGGTTTCCTAAAAATAAAAAATGGTGGACTCACTAAACCAAAAGGAGGTAAGGGAGCATGCAAACACCTAACTCAAAAGTATTCTGACTCAACTAGACATATCCTCTGCAAGGTGATGAAATCCAAGTCAGACAATATGAATAGGAAAGCCAAGTGGCTAAGATATCCCCCTACCGGGAGGGACACCGGGTAGTCAATCCTAGAAGAATGGCAACTAAGATACCCCGTTCATGACACGTCCAGAAAGGTGAATCTGCCGTTTGGTCCTTTTACCGCAATACCCCTATACAGGGATATCCCGAGAACTGTGAAAGGTAGCCCTTCGGTTACTAAATGGAGTGCGGTATTCCACTCAGGCCTCCGGAACCAGTCTGGCAACTTCAACCCTCCTAGGGGAGAGGCCCTCTGATAAACTGGTCGTGACCGTGCCAAAAAATACTAGGGGATTTTGGTTCCCTAATTGGACAACAGCTATGTCTCAAGTGTAAGTAACCAAGGGATGTTATTGGAAGCCTATCCCCCCGATCCTACCTAACTAAAAAAATTCTTTTGTGTTCCCCAAGTGGGGTTAGAATATTGGTTGAGTTAAGTAGTTTTTAAGGCTCACTTGAATTATGTGACAGAGTGTGTGCGCGTGAGGTGATGAACCCAAAATAAAAGTGCCACAAGGGGGGCAACTTTCTAACTAACAATAATAATGAATTTGAAACTTTAACATGCAAAATTTTCTGAATTAAAATGCTGAAATTTTAAAAAGATTCTATAAATGGTACAAAAATTATGTTGTAGAAAAGGCTGTAGGGAAGTAGGGCTGCAGGTAGGACAGCTGGCTGTGTAGATGCAGAAAATATTGCAGCAAAGGGGCTGGGTTCAAAACAAGGAAAAATTGCAGAAATCAGACCTCGGGTTTGGGGCGAAATTGAGCAGTCGGACCACGGGTTTGAGAGAAACAGGCGCGGGTAGGTCGCGGCTTTCTAGCCGACAGATGCAGTTGGACCGTAGGAAACAGGAAAAAAGATGCAGTTGGGTCGCAGGAAAAGGGGCGACAGATGCAGTCGGGTCGCAGCAAAAGGGCTGAAAGCTGCAGTCGGGATACGGGAAAATGGCCGACAGGCGCAGTCGGGACGCAGCAAAAGGGCTGAAAGCCGCAGTCAGGTCGCAGGAAAATGGCCGACAGGCACGGTCAGATCGCAGCAAACAGGCTAATTAGCCGCGGTCAGATCGCATGTAATAGACTTGAATTCGCAGGCAGGGCGCCGAAAACAGTCTGAGAGCCGTGGTTGGGTCGCAGGTAAATGCCTGAAAGACGCGATCGGGATGTGACTGCAGAGGATAAAGATGCGGTTTAAGGCAGCCGAAAGGAAAAAACGGGAAATTATTGCAGAAAACTAAAAAATTTAAACTAAAACCAGAAATTCAAACCAAGGGGAGTCGCCAAAACTGTAGCTAGGGTTTTACCCCTAGCTTGTGCAAATGACCACCTACTAAGGAGAAGGGACTCCTTAGTAGCAGTTCAGTAAATGGAAATTAAAATGCTAAAATAGAAATATAAATTACTCTAAACATGTGCATGAAACAGAAAAAACAAGATGTAAATAATGGCTTTTTTATTAATTTTACCTCCAATGTGAAGGTTGGTGAAGCTCTTGCAATGGCCCAAGAGGGTTGCTCCAAGCTCCAACTTGCTCCTTCTCTTTCTCCAAATGATGGGGATGGGCCAAAAGGGGCTCTCAAGGTGAAAGTAGCTCAAGGGTGAGCTAGGGTTTCAAGAGCTATTTTGGCAGAGTAAGGGTGCTTATGATTGTGGATGTAAAATAAGGGGTCTCCATCACCTATTTATAGTTTTTTGGTGGTGGAGTGTTGGCCCATGGTTTTGGGAACCATATGGTTTAGGTCAGCTGTATAGGGTTTTTTCCTCCTTTTCCTCATTATTTTATATTTTTTATTCCATTTTTAGACGGTTTTTGCTATTTTTAGACGAATTTTGGATATTTTTGGAGGAAAAAGGGGTTTTTAGCCTTTTTGAGGCTTTTTTGATGGTTTTGTGGCCTTTTGGAGGCATTTTGGGCCTTTTGGAGGCTTTTTAGTGGGATTTTCAGGGTTTTCATGGGAAATATGGTAGGAAAATGGACAAATGAGCCAAGTAATGGGGTAGATGAGGTAGTGAACACTTTTTGGGTGTTAACAGCCATCCGCAACATGCTTGATTTTGTAGATCTATTTGGAAGTCACAACAGACTTTGCTTTAGGTCTTGGGACAACATCCCAAACATCATTCTTCACTATTGATTGGTATTCCTCAACCATGGAATCCTTCCATTCTTTCTTTTCCGCTGCTTCTTCATAACTGGAGGGTTCTTTGTTCATAATGTCACAGAGTAAAGCAGCATAGCTGGTATGTGATCTGGTTCTCTTCTTTGCTCTGTGTTCTTCTTCTGGAATGCCAAATCTTTCTGCATCTTGAATGAGCTCTCTAGCCCATGCAGGTTTCCTCTTGTGAGAGTTATCCTCACGAGGTGGATCTATAGGTTCTTGCGGATCTTCAAACTCACGAACAACTTCTGGAATTGCTTCATTCATGGTAGTGTCTTGAAATCTAGTTTCCTTAGGTTCTTCATAAACTTCGATGGGTGCCTTCCTTGATTTGATGAATGCTGAGTTTTCATAAAATGTTACATCCCTGCTGACATCAATCTTCTTGAACCCTGGAAAATATATTCTGTAAGCCTTCGAGCTTTCACTGTAACCCACAAAGATACCCTTCTTTCCTGAACGATCTAGCTTGGTCCTCTTTTCCTTTGAGACATGTGTGTATATTGAAAAACCAAATATTCTGAGATGGCTGACTTCAAGTTTCTTACCAGAAAAGACCTCTTCTGGTTTCTTGTTGTCCAATATCTTGTGGGGAGTTCTGTTTTGCACATATACAGCTGTTCTAGCTGCTTCTTCCCATAGATGCATAGGTAGATCCTGGTCATGCAACATTGCCCTTGTTGCTTCCACGATTGTTCTGTTCTTCCTTTCTACAACTCCATTCTGTTGAGGATTATAAGGAGCAGTCAACTCCCTCTTAATCCCTGAATCACTACAACGCTTCTTGAAGTCACCTGAGGTGAATTCTCCACCATTGTCGAATCGGAATGTTTTAATCTTCTTGTCAGTTTGATTCTCCATCAAGGTTTTGAATTCCTTGAACTTATAAAACACCTCATCTTTATTCTTCAATAAGTATACCCAAGTCTTCCTGGAGAAGTCATCACTAAATGAGACATAGTAAACATACCCACTTAGAGAACTGGATGACATAGGACCACATACATCTGAGTGGATGATTTCCAGGATATCCTTTGCCTTGCTTTCACTGCTTGGGAAAGCCTTCTTAATGTTCTTACCTTTTGCACATCCTTTGCAAACACCTTCATGTTTGGTCTTGATTTCAAGAAGACCCTCTACAACCTTGCTTGCAATTGGAAGTGCCCTATAGTGCGTATGAGCAAGTCTTCTATGCCAAAGTTCACTTGGCTCCATGGATTCATTCACCATGGCATGTTCAGGTTGCCCCTTCAATTTATACAAACCTCCCTCTGGCTCTCCAATCACTACTACATCATCTATGGTCTTTCCCTTTGGCCACATTAGGACTTGGCCATCCACAAATGCAACCCTCATACCTTTTGCATACAATGTAGAGATGGAGAGTAAGTTCTTCTTGATCCCAGGTACATAGATTTTCCAGAATCTAGGTTGTAGGTGGCTTCACCACTTCCTTTGATTGGGTATTGATAATCATCCCCAAGTTTCACTTTATGGGGTGATTCATGTTCAAACAGATTTACAAAAGATTGTTTAAACCCAGTCATGTGTTTGGAAGCCCCACTGTCAATCAACCAATCATTACAACCATGGGAGATAGTACCTGTGAGAGAAAAGATTAGAACATACTCTTCTTCACTTGATGAGTCATCATCACTATCATCACTTTCTACCCTATCCTTCTTCTTGGGTGGTTCATCATCCTCGGCAGCATGAGCATGAAACTTTCTTTTGTTGCCCTTTTGCTTCTTGTTGAAGTTGTTGTTGTCCTTCTTGTTCTTGGGACAATTTATGGCAAGATGTCCTTTTTCATTACAGGTGAAGCATATTCTTCTTTCTTTGAAGTGATGTGAAGATTTCTTGGAGTGAGAAGGCTCTCTCTTGGAATTCCCTTTCTTGGTGTGAGATGTGAGAGCTTGATCTTCATTCCCCATCTTTTCTTCTCGTGCCACAAGCCTTGCTTCTTCTTGTGAGCATTCTTCCCGTAGTCTGCTGAAGGAAATCAGCTTCTTTCTTTCACAGATTCCCTAAATGAAGGAGTCCCATGACCTAGGTAGGCCATTCAGAGTGGTCATGACAACTTCACCATTCTCCACCATTTCATCCACTGCTTCTAGTTGTTCCTTGATCTGGGAGGCCCTTGAAAAATAAGATTGAATGGTTTCTCCATTCTGAAACTTTACTCCTTTCAATTGGTTCTGTAGGGTCATCTTTCGATTTATGTTCTTCCCTTCAAATAGCTTGGTCAAAGAGTCAAACATCTATTTGGGTGTCTTTAAAGAAGACACATGGGGTATGAGATTGTCTTTGATAGAATCAGCAATGATTCTTTTTGCCTTGAACAAGTTCTTCTTATGCAATACTTTAGCCTCTTCATCCTCTGGGATAGGGATGTCTTCTTTTATATATGAGTCCAATTCATTCTCTTCTAGGATTAACCCAATCCTATACTTCCAAGCTAGGAAGTTATCAGCCCCTTCAAGCTTATCCTCAAGCTTGGTGTGGTGAGACATCTTAAAGAGTACTTCAAATGGAAATAGAAAAGATTTAGGTCTTACCACTTGTAATGCTGAAAACTAGATCTGGTCCCAGATTAGGGTTTGTCGAAAAAACCCTAAAAATTCAAAATGTGAATTTCAACTTTCTGAAAGGATAGAAAGATGCGTCTTGATGATCTGATCAGCCT
Source organism: Larix kaempferi (assembly GCA_027924585.1). Classification (NCBI taxonomy): domain Eukaryota; kingdom Viridiplantae; phylum Streptophyta; class Pinopsida; order Pinales; family Pinaceae; genus Larix; species Larix kaempferi. Next base: position 32,974,934 of record BSBM01000096.1, read on the forward strand.
GGTGTATTCAGAATTTGAGATCAGCAAAGCTTTACCCTTCAGATTTTCCTTTTTTTCCTCTAAGGTTCGCTGGAGAGAGCCCTGAATTAGGGTTTGAGTTTCCCGGAGATCTACCCTACCAAAAATCTCCATCCAAACCTCCAAACTTCAATTTTTGCAAGGAGCTTCCAGCTATATCTTCATATTTCAGAAATTACTATTTTTGTGGAAACCCTAATTTTTAGGGCCAAATTTGAAAATGCTCAAAATTGAATTCTGATTGGACAGATAGATTCTCCTTGATGAGTAGAGTCAATCTACTATACTTCTTTTCCAAAAATTGTGGAGAGAAACCCCATAAACAAGAAACTCAAGTTTTCGTCACTGCAAAATGTCTTCTTCTCAGGTTAGCTCTGATACCATGTTAAAATTTGAGCATTAATTCACAATACTCTTGGATCTTTACTGAGAGAATAAAATATACAGTATATCAATGCATAACAATCACAATAAGCATGACAAGCATCACAAGAATCAAAAGCATGAGAGACAAGAGACACAGAGTTTCCGTGGGGAAAACCCTAAGGTGAAAAACCCCACAACTTCCTCAGAGATAGACAGAGAAATGGCTCAACCAAAGTACAACCAAAATACACTTGAGATAGTCTCCTAGTAGCAGATGATCCTCCTCCTCACTAGTGCGCCACTTTATGAGTGAGAGAAGTGTGACTTTCCGAATGATGAAAATAGAGATCTCCCGATCTTTATTTATACTAGCCTGTTTGCCCAGTTACACTATGGGGCCGACTTGTCTATCTAGATACATCCACAATATAATATATATTTAAGGGTCGACCCCACACATGGTGGTCTAATAACCCATCGGCAAGTACACACACTTGTGACATTTGTCAATCCACATGACGACACTTCCTTATAGAGGAATAACACATCTCTTATAAGAATACAATAAATATATATGAAATACATTCTAAAGTTACATATACATCAACATTTGTTGTTCAAGCAAAAAGCAGGTAGCCATTGCACTTTCTTCAGCAGAGGCAGAGTATCGAGGGGTAGTCAATGCCTGCATTCAGGCAGTTTGGTTGCAAGGTATTCTTTTCGAGTTTTGTTTTGGTGGCACTACTTTGACTATCCTCTTTTGTGACAATCAAAGTGCTATCAAGATCTCCACAGATCCAGTTCAGTGGAAGAGGACCAAACACATTGAGATTCATATGCACTACATTCGAGAGTTGGTGCATCATCGCACCATCATTCTGCAATATTTCCCTACCCATGAGCAAATTGCAGACATCTTCACCAAGAGATTCACTGAGAAGAAGTTCTCTTACCTCCGTTCACTGTTGGGGGTGAGTTCCATCAAGGTGGAGACAGATTGATCCATTATTATGTTTTAGCTTGAGGGGGGGCTTTCTTCCCACTGGGTTTTCCCTCTTTCCTCACTTAGTTTATTTTCAGCATTTTTTGGATTATTGTATTGAGGTGACCTTTGGTCTTAGTAACCAGGGCCCCACATTATTTTTTGCACTTCATAGTCTAGCTTGAGGGGGTGTGTTCGGATATCCACATCATCATTTTTAGGACCTTGCATGAAATTAGGGTTTGCATGCATCCCAGTCACCAGGTTGATGCCTCCAGCACCTTATCCACTTCATTCTAGCACCTGGGAGATTCTTACATCAGACTTTTATCCCTCCTAGTCATGAAGGCGCCCACTTCTCACCTACTGCCAGAGAAGGGCACACTTCTTCACCTACCTCCTCAGTTTACACTCAATTAGCTCCTATTCTCCTTGATTTGAGGCTATTTTCACTCCCAGTTAACTGTTTCACTCCGTTGGACCTACAAATTGACTAGATGACTTGTTCTGACATCAGTTAAGCCTCCCATGCACCCTCCACTGAGTCTCCTTCCCTATATCAGTGCTACACACTTCAGTTAGACTCAGATTGACACATGGATGACTGGTTCTTGTGCATTGATGACCACCATTGATTGATGATGAGGACTCCTAGTTTGAGCCAAGCTACACCATTCAGTAATTCGAATGACCTTCTTAGTCAATTCGAATTGCTCACTCATTTTCAGATGATTGTATTGTAATTATTCACCCTTATTGGGATATTGAGCATTGATGCATGTTTTGCACAGTTTTACACCATATTTTCTATGTTCATCTGTTGTGATTGATTTACTTGTTCATTAGATCTGCTGTGACTAATTTTACACCTCCTCCATATTCTTCCTTCTTACTTGGACCAACTTCATGAAGCTCAAGTGTTGATGGGGAAGTTGATCTTGTTTCTTCTTTAACTGCTACAAGGTCTTAGCTTTCATGCTTAAGGGAATTTTGGCTTGCATCAATACTATCAAAAGTGATCTCTATGTCACCAAAGTAGAGGTGTGAGTAGCCATCAGTAGTTACTCCTTCATAGTTCAAGCATCCATCAATATATTCTCCTTGATTCATGTCCAAGGTAGAATGTGTCTCGAAATGATCTTCAATATTTTCAATAGGATATTCTTCAAGTTGATGGGATGTATTTTCATCTTTCTCCTTCAAGCAATATGATGTACTTTTCCCCTTGGTTTCCTTAATATCACCAAATTTGGAATCTATTTTTGAAGAGTACCCAAGAAGTCTCTTCAAGAGGGACATACCTGCATTCCCTGAAACTTCATATTTTTCATTGCTCTTTTCACTCACACACATATGATTTTCTCTACAAGGCCTTTTACAAGAAGGGCATAAACCTTTCTTTACTAACTCCACGTCTTCATTTTTGGGTCTATTTGAAAACACACAATTAGCATAGTATTCAAAAGACATGGCATTTTTTGTATGTTCCCTCGAAGCAAGATATGCTTGATATTTTTTATATTGTTGGGACAAGGTTTTATATGTTGCTCTCCATCTTTGTAACGCATTCATAGAATTATTGTTTGGTGGTGTTTCATACTCATATTTATAATACATATGGTCATAATAATAATATTCATTCCTCCTGAAATTGTAAGAAGTGTTGCATGATGGCACCTCTTCTTCATACCATTCACATTCTCCTTCATATTGTTCACAATCATCTCCATATTCCTCATAAGAATTGTAATCATAGGATTCATCATAATAGTAAGACATGGCTGAAAATTATTCTTAAATGTATGATATTAACTCACAGGTGCAAGGACCATGCTCTAATACAACTGTAATGTCCCTAATTAGGAATTTGAATTAATGGTGAAATTTCCAACTTTTCCACTAGTTCGACCTTTGACTAGTATTGGTCTCTTGGTCTCCAAATGACTCCAAATGCTCCCAAATTGTTACAGAAGGTGTAAGGATGATATTGGGAAATGAATATGAGGTTTATGGATATTTTATAGACTTAAAAATGCTTCTAAAAATATCCTTTAATTTCGGGCCAAAGTAGGGAGTTCGACTAGCAATTTCTCTTTGACTAGTATTGGTCTCTTGGTATCCAAATAATCCCAAATTGTGTCTGAAGGTATTTGAGATTTATTAAGACATATAAATGATGTTAATGTATGCTTAAAAAGCCCTAAAACACTTCTTCAACATTCATTTACAATCTAGACAAAGTAGGGAAAGTTACTAGCAATTTCGAGCTTCAAATCCCCAAAGGGTAGTGGACAAGATGGATTCCCAAATGTTGTTAAAAACTTCCAAATTTATTAACATAGGAATGGTAATGATAAGTGGATTTAAGTAGCTTCCCAATGTATCATTAATTAATTCTTATGTACTTCTTTAACTTCTTTAAATCAGATGTTTATATGCAAGATTTCACATAGGGGGAAAAGCTAGTTATTTTCACCATGACTTAGGAAATTTGAATTTTAGGTGCCAAGGGATTATGCTATGCTAATGGATCTTCTTAATAACTTTAATAACATTCCATACATCCATAATATCATATATAATAACTTATATAACTCAAAATGGTGTCTCTTCAAACTCCAACAAAAATATCTAGGGGAAATGGCATCATTTTTGCATTGTTTGATATTTTTACATAACTCCACTTAGTATTTCGACCTGAGAGTCTCATGAAAAGAAAATAAAGAGTATATATATCAGAATAAAAATATATGGGGCCTAAATATCTATCCCAAAGAGTTCATCACCTCAACAAGTGTGCCTCTCCTAAAGGAGCAAGAATATGCCAAGAAATAGAAGAATGGTTGTAGAAGCAAGCTGAAAGAGATGTGACCAATATCTACCCTGTAGCTTCAACCTGTAACAAAAGAATCCACTAAAGATACAAATAAAAGTTTTGAATGTCCTTTCCAATTACCAACTTGGATGGGAATCTTTCACCCTCGAAATTGGTGCTAAGGCAAGTAGAGTAGCACTCCACTAGCTCTCCTCTCCCAAATGCAAAATGAAAATTCTAAAATGATAAAAATATTCTCTTATTCTTTTTTCATGACTTTTATAAAGTTAGAATGTTCTCCATGGGTCAAATTCCTTCCAATATCTTCATGCCAACTCAAGTTGGGAAGAGATTCCCAAGTATGCCACTTGTTCTTCCAATTCTAGCCCTCTCCTTCTCCAAAATCGAATTGGTGTCTCTTTGGCTGCCCTAACTCACTTGAGAGCCCTTTTGGAGGCTATTTTATCCCTGACATGTCATACATGTCATATTTCATCCTTCAGGTCTGATTTTTGTCATAGGTGTCATAGCATCTTCATCATTGTTGTCATAGAGCTAGGGAATCTAGCCCAAGTGTCCCACTAACTCCAAATTGCCTCTTCCTCTTCCATGGGAGTTACTCTTCCTCTACATTTAGACCTCATTGACTCATGCCAAGTATTATTCCCTTCCAACTCATCCCAATAACATTTGACTTCTCATGGATTCAAATTGACAAGAGGAGGATGCCATGTGGCATATAAAATCTAGCTTGTGTGGGTCCCACTTCCTCCATGTGTCTTCATGATCAAATTCCACTTTTATTTTCCCTTGGATATATTTATTTAGATCCTTTTTTAAATATTTATTCTATTCTAATGTCCACACATCATTTATTATCTTTCTTATTTCAATTCCCAATGCTTCCACCCACAACCTAGGAAACTAGTAATTTTCCTCCTTGGCAATTATTTGACCCTTAACATCAATTTGAAAAACTCTCATAAATATGGATAAGGGGATTAGGCCATTGTGACCCAATGCAAAATTTGGGACATTACATCTTGTAACAAAAGGTTGTTATGGATGTAAATGTTGTGGACCTTCTATGAAGGCTAGGTGGTCCAAAGACGTACGAAATCCAGTGTATGACTTCTCCAGGGTATTCGTCCCAGAAAACCACTCTTATAGAAGAGAAAAATCTACTTTCAATGGTAAAAAAGAGAGAAACCAAAGGCCTGATATAATGACACCGAATGACTGGCTTAGGGAATATGACAAAGAGAAGGAGAAGGAATACACAGAGATGTTTGATTCAAATCTGCAACCTGTGATAGATGATCCTCATTTATTCAACACTTATGTTGAGAAAATGCCCACAAGGATGAAAAGGAAATAGATATTTTATGAACTTCCATATTGGAAGCATCTTAAGATTTACCACTTACTAGATCCCATGCATATATTTAAAAATGTTTCATATTCTTTTTGGCATCACATATTATCCAAAAAAAGTGACAAGATGAAATTCAGGAAAGACCTTATTTCTTCAAATACTAAAAAGAAGCATTGGCCAAGACTGGAAAATAGAGGAGAGGCTGGCCCCTCTTTTTCATTTAAAAAAGGCGATGTCCCATGGATTTTGAAGAAAGATGACCTTAATTTGGGAAAAGAAGTTATATTGGACACAAAGGCACCTTCTTTTTATGGGTATACTCTACGACGCTACTTCAATACGTCAGACGAAAAGTTGTCGGGTTTGAAATCACATGACCATCTCAAACTTCTAAGGGTGTGTATAATGCCAAAAAATTGTTATTACTATTTATTTTTATCTTTTTCCACAAAAGTTAAAATGCACTTTAACTTTTTGTATTTATTTTGTAGTGTCATTATCCATTGTTCATGCATGGGTGTGTGAACCATGACTTTCCCGATGACCTGCGGCATGCCATATCTAGACTAACAACATTTGTATGATGGATCACATCAAATGAGATTTACATCGCTAGCATTCCAAGGTGGCATGAAGAGATAGCCGAGAAGTGTTTGTATGTTTGAGAAGGAATTGTCGTCGAGTTTCATGGACTTGCAGGTTCATCTTCTTATTCACCTAGTCTATGAGGTTGAATTAGTTGGCCGGGTGGTATCCTGTCGTTGGACTTTCTTCTTAGATCGGTTCATGGAAAATGTGAAGGTATTTGTTTGACAAAGGGAAAAACCCGAGGGGTCTATGTCAAAGGGGCACATAATATATGAGTCGTTCTATTATGCCAGTGAGTACATCAAGCAAATCGACGGCACACCAAGTGCAGTTATTTGGGATGATGAACGCGATGAGGATAGAAGGGAAGGCGAGTTACTCGAAACGAATGGAAAAATACACATGATAAAGAGTAAGTCACTTATATTTCGATATTGATATTTCCACATAGTAACTTATATTCACAACAAACGTCAAAATCTATATTAGATCCCATACATACTAAATCTGGTTTTGCTTCCATGAATACAACAACATATTTACAAATTGATGCAATCAATAAATTCATTCTTTACAATGTGGATGAAACGCATCCGTGAGTCGCATTGTATGAAGAGAAGAGGAAGAAATGAGACATTGACAAAAAATAATTTAGGTGGTTGCATGGTAGAAGCATGCCTTTTCCAGATCATTTAAAATAAAATATGCCAATGATCTGTCCCAATAGCTGGGTTGCATACCAAGTCAGAGAGAAATATGGTGCATACGGTCGCTACCCTCCTGAAGAGAAGGATGCGCTAAACATTGGGATCGAGTGCAGCAACTCGGTAATAAAATCTTTATGTACATAATTTCTAACTTTATAATGAAACTTTGAATTATAACATTTATGTTTAATATATTAATGGTTGGGTTAGTCGACATATGACATCATCATTTGTTAACTTTCCTTACAAGTGCATTCGTTCCCATCTATGTGGGATTATGGACATAATTTTCACACCGAGGATGTTGATATTGGGCGTGTTATACAAGACTATGGAGTGGAAGTCAAGTTCAACCAATCTAGTCGTGCTAGCCACCGAGATCAAAACTTGGTAGGAGGGATATTGGGTTATATTAGAAAGATACAAGAGATCATTCAAGTGGACTTCTCATATTTCCAATGGGTTATTTTTAGGTGCAGGTCATGGGACACATTCGACAGGAATAATATAAAGGAATATCATGATAGTGGGTTGATATGTATCAACTCTAGAAATATGTGGGATGAAAGTAAGGAGCCTTATGTTTTCCCAAAACACTACAACCAAGTTTTCTTTCACCCGAATGTGTTGGATAGAGATTGGTGGTTCGCATTAATCCACAATCCTAGATATAAATATGTTTCTAATAATAGCAATGATATCATGCCAACAGAGAAAGATAATAAGGGTGATGGAAACAGAGAGTGATATGTACATGTTTTATTTTGTCATTTACAATTTGAGATATCATTTTGTTATTGTTATCTTTGATTGTCTAATTATATTGTTTATTTTTTATTTTATGACAGTGGAAATAAAAAGTTGATTACTGGATGTTGTGTTTAAACAATTTCATTTGGTTAAGAACCAGTTATATGATGTGAAATATGGTTTATGTCTATGAAATAGTTTATGATGGTATAGATGATTATATGCCATTGTCCAAATTACTGATATTATGTTTTTTGTATACATATATATACACCATGAAAAACAACTTACATGATTCAATTTTATTTTTGTGAACGTAAAGGCTAACTTATTTATTAATTCCCAACTTGAAGGTGGTCTGAAATTTCTATAATGATATTTTAGTGCTTGTATTTTACCATGTTTTTGTTCTAAATAATGTTAAGAATTATAATTGCATTAATTTATGACGTCTGTTAAAATGTAATGGTTTTTTTCATTATATGATTCTATGAAATTGAATTTGTGTTATAATGTAATGTTTTTCAATGTTTTTATTGTATTTATAAAGTTAACTCCAACATAGAAAATGACACATTTGTAACCTTGATGGAGATTGAAAATTCAACAATTTGTTTAGTAGTGTTGAGCTCTAAAATGACTTAATTTATGGCCTTGATAACAGTGAAATTTACAACAAAATTTAAGGTGCTCTCTAATTTCTCTATCAATATTTGAATGTTTGTATTTCATGATGTTTTTGTTATAAATAATGCTAAGAATTATAATTTCATTAATTTATGACATTTATGTTAGAATGAATGGTTTTTTATTATATGATTTGGTTAAATTGAATTTTTGTTATAATGTAATGTTTTTTGATTTTTTGATTGTATTTATAATGTTAACTCCAACATAGAGAATGGCACATTTGCATCCTTGATGGAGAATAAAAATACAACAATTTTTTTACTAGTGTTGAGCTCTACAATGACTTCATTTATGGCCTTTATAACAATGAAATGTATAACCAATTTTAAAGTGCTCTCTGATTTCTCCATCAATATTTGAATGCTTGTATTTCTTGATTTTTTTTGTTATAAATAATATTAAGAATTATAATTGCATTAATTTATGACATTTATATTAGAATGTAATTTTTTCTATTATATGATTAGATTAAATTGAATTTTTGTTATATGTAATGTTTTTGTATTTTTTTATTGTATTTATAATGTTAACTCCAACATAGAAAATGACACGTTTGAAACCTTAGTGGAGTATGTAAATCCAACATTTTTTTACTAGTGTACTTGACCTCTACAATGACTTAATTTATGGCCTTGATAACAATGAAATTTATAACAACAAAATTTAATGTGCTCTCTAATTTCTACATGATCAATATTTGAATGTTTGTATTTCTTGATGTTTTTGTCATAAATAATGCTAAGCATTATAATTGCAAATGTTTGCAAATGTTTTTTGAATGATAATAAGAGATAAAACATGGCTTGAAGATCATCAAATCAACTTAATGATTAATAATAATAATATATTTGGAGAATGCAAGTTGTGGCTTTACATTAGTTGAGAGAAAAATGGTGTTCTTTTAATTAACTATTTGTTTTTCCTCCTATTAAAAATTTGATATTTTCCATTTTAAAGTGAGCTATTGTCAACAAATTAAAAAACTTGAATGATAGATTGATAGGTCATATTCATAATCATATAATTTAGATTTTTTTTTGTGATGTTCATAAACATGATACTATGACAAATATGATACAACCAACATAAATCATATCGCTAGTTGTCACAACTTCATCCATTATCAATACAAAATTCATAAAAATATTTAATTCAATGATATTTTTATTCAATTATATTATGTAAACATAAACATATCATCATTAATATCATTTTCACCATCTAACAAACTTTAAAATAAACACCATAATACTATCATTAACATAAAACGAATAAAAATAAGCACGAACGCACCATCATAAACATTATGTTGCTGCAAATCCATCTAACATATACATCTTATAAATTTAAACATCATCTAACATGCATATGATCTAACGATAACATGTAACAAAACACAAGTTCCAGTTTCTAACATAATCAACATCATCGAACCTAACCTAACATACACAAGTACATTACCATCAACATATAAATAAACATCAACATCAACGTATGCAAAATGGAAAACACAAACATCTAATGAACATCGTCAAACCTAACCTAACATACACATCATGACCATCTACATATAAATAAACATCAACATCAACATCTACATGTATATTCCACCCTCAGAACCATATCATTGTCACTATCTTTCAACCCACCAGATGTATCGGCACATCCAGCGGTAGAGCTAAAGGCATGATCAGCAGCTCTGCTAGGAAATAATCTATCATGTAGATCAGTAGGAAAGACATCTCTAGGAATCTAGGTCATCCCATCCGATCTGAGCATCATTTCCAAAGATGAGGGGACTAGTGGATGAGGATCATGGGGAGTTGATGGATCAATAGAGGTTGGTCGGTTGGATAGGTATAAAGTATCATATGTTGGATCCATCGGAGGAGGGGGAGGTGGAGGAGATTATGAAGGAGGTGATGGACATAGAGGACATGGTGGAGGAGGGGGTGGACAAAATTTTGAAGGGGGAGGAGTAGGAGGTGGAGGCCAAGGAGGAGGTGCAGTGAATGTGGAGTTTTCCTCAGCAGTCAAAGCAGCTGATGGAGAAGGAGGTGGACTAGGAGGCTGAGGATATCCACTCTCATCAAACGATGAACTACCATGAGGGATGGTATATAAAAGAATGCAAGCAACAATAATGTGATGCATCAAGATCCTCATATCAAGAGTAATCATCCTCCATATCTCAACGTATCGGTCCTTCCTCTAAATATCCCTAACAAGAATAGACCGAACCACTCAATCCACTAATAATCTGGCCAACCTATCTGCAATATCATGTCTAAACCTCTGCTCTGGCCTCCTTCGAAAGCCAGGTCTGTATAGATGAGGCACCTTTGGTAGATACTGCATCTGTATGTCCTCATCCTCATCTCCTTGCGGAAGAGGAGGTGCCACATCACCATCAAATGTGCCAATATCTGTAAAATATATAGACTTACACAATAATAATTAGACAATTTCATTAAACATGAATTTAATATAACAATTTAAAACATATTTCATTTTCATTAAGTATAAAGAGAATAAAATGAAAATAGATTAAATTAAACATAATGCTAAATTTTCCTCTATGATCAGGTGGCTCATCCTGGGTGAAGAATATGTCGGTACACCCTCTCCAATCCAACACCTCATATGGATATGCAACCATATCTAATCAAGGATGGTCCTCACCATATAGCATGTCAAGCACATATGCAATGATCCTCGTAGGAAACTCTGGTTTCCCCCTCTTGGGCATCATCTTCCCCCACATGGGAATACACACATCTGTCATCAACCTAGGAGGGTACCGATCAAAACATGTCCTAGTCTTTGGAAATCTCTCAAAAAATAGACAAAAAAAACTCTGAACCGAAAGGGAAGTCCCCCCTTCCGCCAATACCTGCACGACATCGACTGAGAGCATAACAAAACTATCGCAAAAAATAGCAGACCACCTAATGCATCTAGGGTCCTACACTAAAGAATCAACATAATATAATAAAGGGAAGCTAATGCGCTGCCCATCAATGGTGTAATGTGTGATATTTGTCACCATCAAAGAGAGGAACCTTGCATCCTCTCTACCAAAAGAAGCAATGGAAAGATGCCCGTCGCTGACTTGAAAATGAGATGGCTCAAGGATTTTGTGATCAACATATATGTGAACATATACTAGCTGAGTCATTGTTATAACTCCAATTGGAACCTTAGGGAAGTGAGGAAGGTCCTCACCTCTCCTAGAGAGCCCGTGATAAATTAAATGTCCTCCTCAGTGGGATGGAACCAATCATCAGGACCAACTCGAAAGGCCTGCCTATGATGATCCCAGCGTGCCATAAACTAGGTCGGGCATGTATTATTCCCCATGAGTGATGTCGCCTCCTCATAGAACTTAAGGAGGTCAACAAATCTCAAGAGGTGTCTAGTCTGAGGCGTAATGAGACGAGGGTATAAATATTTGTCCCTCTCCCTGGCCTCCCACTCTCTGTGGAAGTTATAATGATCTACCTATGCCTTGCGTTGTTGTTGCGCTTTGCAATGATCACGTCTCTATTTCACATATAATATAAATCAATCTTATAAGCATACATATAAAATAATTATAACAAGATTATACCTACTAAAATCAAATATTAAATTTTTTCCAAAAGAAGAAAACCGGTGTGGCATAAATATTAGAAAAGCACCGCTAGCGGTGCGCTTATACATTGACGACAGAGAAAACCGTTGCGATACAATATTTATGCCCCACCGCTTCTTATATTTCAAAAAATTTAAATTTGAACTAGACGATGCGCCCAAATCTTATTAGCACACCATTATTCAAACACACCAAATATAAAAAATAAATAATTTATTTGAAATATATTCACTGTGCACCTATGTCACATCAGTGCACCATACACCAGTGCCTTGGCATGACATAGGAGCACCGTTAGTTGTGTATTCACGGGTTTATAAAAAGCGTCAATCGTGCGCCTATGTTATGTAATTTCACCAATACCGGTGTGATGATGTGACATAAGCGCACCGTATAAACTATTAGAACTTTTAATATATAAATACCAGTGTGTTTACTAAAGTTAATGGCACCGAAAATCCAGTGCTCGTTAATTTATAACACACCGGTAAGGGTTTTAATCTTTTTAAAAAGCAACATTGTTTATGAAATTTAATTTTTTTGAAAACGTGAGAATGGTGCGCTTAATGCACATCATTGCACTGACAAACAGTGCTCTGACATGACATAAGCACATCATATACTATGATTCTGAATTTTTAATGTACCAATACCAGTGCGATAGAAATAACAAGTATCGGGATTCCAGTGCCCTTGATTGTACTAAACGCACTGGTGTCTATGAGAATTTTTATGTTTGATGAGGTGTATCAATGGTGCACTTATGACACGTCATTGCACCGATATCCCGTGTGCATGAGTGACATAAGCGCATCGTTTACACGTTTATTATTATTTTTAGATTGTATGGTTACTGGTACATGTATTTCACTTAAGGGAACTAGAATGTTGGTGCTCTTAAATGTGTAATGCACCGGTGACTATTTGTGGGTTTTAATTTTTCTTTTCCTTGTGGAGCGGTGTGTTTGAGTTGTTCGGCTCGCACTGCTGATAGTGCACCCTGTAAATTTTACAGGGTGCACCATATAGTGGTGCAAGCCGAATGACTCAAAAGCACCGCAAAAAAAATTTTAAGTTTTTTTAAATAGGTGCATTTCAAGTTGAATTTTAAAAAATAAACCACTAAAAAATTAAATTGTGAACTAAGAAACATTTTACTTGTTGAGCGACCAGTCGGGGAGGCATATTGGCGATGTATGGGAAATTTGATTTCTTCCAAATTGGTTTGGAAAAATTCAAACTAACCGCAACAACCAATAGAAGACAAGGATGCATCCACATGGACCATGGATGTTAGGGCGTCCATGTGTGTGAAGGGAAGCACCCGTGCAGAGGGGCTTAGATGCACTAGAGTTGGTAAAAATGGGTTTTCGATCACGGTAATTGTTTTTATTAAACCCTATACTGGTGTGCTCGACATAAGGACACACCAGTGCGTTCTACAGTCGATAGCACCGAAATGAGTCGATGTTAAAATAAATAAAAAATTTAATAAAACAACAAAATATTTTTATTTTTAATAAAATGCTTTCCCATGTTTATGATACTGCATCGAGGCATCTACAGTATTTAGTGCACCGGGAATGGTTTTAAAATATTTTTTTATTATAAAATTATATTTTTTTATTTTCAATAAATGGAATGGCAATGCGTTATGGTTTTCAAATTGTACTGGGGCGTCTAACAACGTACTCATCATTGTTAGAATTTTGAGATATGTTTTTTAAGAAAATAGATTATTATGTTTCATAAGATAATGTTCGATGTGTTAGGTTTAATATGACGCACCGGGGAGGTCATCGTTAATGAACGCACCGAGTATAGTTTTTTACTTAAATATTTTATTTTTTAAATAAAAGAGTATGTAGTGCAATGGTTTCTACTAAACGTACCGGTGTGGTTGTATGTGATGGAACGCACCCTATGGTTATTTGGAAAATATTTTGTTTTGAAGTTTGAATATTTTCCCCCTCTTAGAACTTATTGTAGTGGCTTTCTTGCTTGTTTCATTTACTTTCATTTCAGTAAGGATTGATGAACTGATATATCTATATAGTTAATTATCTTGTTTGATTAAAACATTGTTGGATTAAGAGCCTCTCTTTTGATATTTGAAAATCAATTATTTAATTATCAGATTTTGCTTGAAAAAGTATTGTTTGGACCACTTTAGATAGTTCATTTCAAGAAAATATTTTCAGAAATAAATTGAGACTTGAAATCACCTTGTCTATTTTCAATCAATTTCATTTCATCTCTTAGTTGTATTACACACCACTCATGCACACGACTACACTCCCTAAATCAAACTATTGCTTGGTTAATGATGCCAGTGAAGCCTTAAAATAAACCATAACTTAACACGCATTAACCTTACTTGGGGACAAAAATAATCTTGTAGTTAAGTTAAGAAACTGGGGATAGACATCTAAATAATTCCCCTTTTGTCACTATACATCTGAAACATAGTGGTTGTTTTTTTAGGGAGATAAAATCCTCTAGTACTTAGGACACTATTTGAGGCCAATTTGTGGGGTGAGCCACTCCCTTTGGACGGAAAATAGCTAGACTAGAACTGAATGGTTGGGTGGTGCACCATCCCCACTCAGTACTGAAGATCATCTATATTGTTGTATTTGGATTGAATATGTGGAATACTCATCTTGACATGACCCAAACGAGGAGGCCTAGAAACCATTATATGTAGGTATATTAACCAATGTTTGTCCCTTGGTGGGGGGAAACCCAAGACAAACGGAGTCGGTTGCAGCCCTACCTCTGTAACTGTCCTTTATATCTTCACTCATTACAAATAGGTAGGATTGAGATCCCTATCACGGGTTAGTGTTTGGAACATTTTAGTCAGCTTCCTACTTCTTTTTGTCTGATGGGGAGGTGATGACCATATAGAGGAAAAAATTCAAGGAATATTTTTAGTGATTTTTCTTGTTGCTTGTGTAGAGCTTCTAGGCTAATGGGTCTTTTCATTTTCTAGTATTTTTTTTTATTGGTTTTTTTTTCTCGATCACCAATTGCACGCTAGGTTGCACTAGTTTTTTTATCTCTTCAATTTGAGCTTTATCCACTTTTAGCCTTGACAAGCTATTTTGAATTTGTCACTATAGCTACCCCAATATTCTCTTGAAAGACTTCGAGGACCGCCCCCTTAGTACATTTTCTTGAACCACATGTTCTACTCCACAATTCAGATCCCAATCCAACACACTGCATGATCCACAGATCATGACACCTCATTTTCGGGACCTTCTTCACATACACACACTTTCAGGACCATGGCTAGGACCATTACCACCTCGGTAGTGTACATACTACCAAAGGAACTACTGGTGGAAATTCCAATGGAAACACTGGAAGAGACACTAGCGGAACCATGACCAACATTGTTATTGGTCCTACCACTTCGCACCCTAATGCAAGTCTACTATTCATGGTGAACCTCAACATCCTAGATTTGACAAGGATAACTAATGACCCTATTCACCATGATCCTACATGGCCCCCCATGCCAACCAAGCTCCCATCAGATATACCCAAATTGGAAGTGAAGGTGGGAGAAGACCCCCAGAACCATATTATGTCATTTTGTATGGTTTTCTTCGAACAACATTGTGGATGATTCCATTAGATTAATCTTATTCCAGATAACCTTAATCAATGTTGCAACAAAGTGGTACATTGAGCAAACCCATGGATGCATCCTAATTTCATATACCTTGATTCCACTTTCCTATCCGACTAGGGAGTATAAGTTATCTTATCCTCAACAAAACTCATCAACACATATCACGGATCATTTCTATGAATGGTATTGACATTGAAGCTTGTGTTAGATCAAGTTGGACGACAAGATTTTCTTAGATTGTTTTTTAAAGTCCCTTCTACCTATGATATCAAAGGATGTATCCTTTGAGCATCTGCAATTTGAAGAAGAATCCATTTTGAAAGTCGAACAGTATGATTTGATATATGCCCAATCAGGATACATGTACACCATCATACTTGATGCTCCTAAACGAAATTCTTCACGAAAATCTCCTCTTGGTGCATCTCACTCTGTGGATGGAATTATTGGTGCCATTGGTTCCCATCCCAATATGTATGCATCTTACCCATCCCAATAAATCGTTTAAACATACTACAACACCCCAAACTTTGAGCATAATCAGGGTCCCTCAATGACTACTTATTATGCTCCAGATACTTCAAGACCTACCTCAAATGTTGGAATGAGTAGCTCCTATTCTTTTCCCACCACGAGCACACATGCACATGGATATTCTTGTAGTGGTACTTGATGTGGCACTACTCCTAGTGCTTATATGGCCCCTCTAGTCAACAACCCCTATTACCTATTTCCCGACCCACTGCCAATTTCTCCAATGCAACATCCTCCAGCTCCCCTCCTCTTTCCCTCATAGGAAATTATATGCTCAGCAGAACCTACGTGCTCATCTAGTTCCTAATAACTAGCATGTGCATCCTAAAAGAAAGAATAAGGGGAAGAACAAGGTAAATAACCAACATCTGGGAAATGGGAGGAACCTCCTAATCTCCCTGCTAATAATGCACTTAATGTAAACCCTGCAAACCAAGATCCAAATAATCAACCAAAGTAGGCTAAGAAGATGCAACTATGGGCTAATCATATGTGTTCATTTTGCAATGTTTATGGTCACTAGACTCATCATTGTCCCCATCTAGCCAAATCCTGCCACTTATGGAATGAGGTAAACCAACGTGAAACTTCCAACGCACCACAAGGGTAGCATAGTCAGACTCCTCAAACCAACACAGGACAAATAATGGTGTTATAGAACCCCTTCCCTCCACAAGGGGTAATCATTTCTCAACCCATAGCAGATTATCCTCCACTAGTGCCACTTGTTGGTCTACAACATGCATCAAGGGTTCAACACCTTTTGATGTTGTCAGCCAATGTTAACCTTCAGACTCGACGTAATCAATATTCTTCTAGATTAGAACCTCTTCTTGCTAACAAAGGGAAAGATTCATCCCAAATCGATGAGACATTGCACATACATCATCCCAGAAATTAAGGGATCCCCAAGTTCCCTTTATGTCATGTCACTGATAATCCCAATGCTAGAACTGCACCCAACTATAATATTATGGACGATTTGGCCTAGTCTCTCATAGCAATTTATACTTTAGAGGTGTTGCAGAACTGTCCAATACAGCGTAAATCATTGTTGAATGATTTAGGTGCAATTAACCCGTCTGATTCCCGCTTGATGACTTTCTATATGGACCAAGAAGCACATCGAATTCCTTCATTTGTATCTTTTCAAGTCCCCATTAAGGTTATAATCATGGTTATCCATCAGTGAATCATGGACGATGGGGAATCCACCTTTGTTATGTCCACCCATGTGTGGAAAAATCTAGGCTCCCCCCAATTAGTTCCATCCCTCATGACCTTACGCGCCTATGATGGGTGTGCTTCTCAACCCCGGGGTCTTGTCCAGAATTTCCCTATCAAGTTAGTTGGAAAAACAATTTTGATTGATATAGAGGTCATCAATGCCCAATTGGATTACAACCTCCTCTTAGGCCATAGTTACATGTGTGCTATGAAGGTTGTTTCCTTATCAGTATTAAGACTTACAATGTTCCCCCGTGAGGGGGAGATCGAAACCTAGATCAGTTAACTTAGTACGATCCTAAGGGTTTTTCCTATCTGGATAATGTCTTACCTACAGTCAAAAATAGTCCCAACATCATGGGAATTGTTTGTGACACTGCTATGATAGGGACGTTCTAGGATTTACCTCCCTCTCCCCCTAAATTTGACATATCTAAGTTATGCACTATCTCTTTAGGGAAACTAACTATCCAACCCCAACCTATTCCACCTCCCAGTCAGTTACCTCGAAATTAGTGGGGAGCCATGCCCATCTAATAGATCTTGTTTTTATTCCCACCATCCAAAATGGTCAGTACACCCATGATGGAAATGCTTAATCTATCAAGATCCACGCTAGGTCTACCCATTTGGTATCTTAATCTGCCAAACCCACCCCCTACCCCATAGGTTGTCTTGAAACATGTGCAACCCATTGGCACTTCTAACGCTCCTCCTCCGAGATTCATTTCGGAAGCACCTCCAACCACCCAACCTCCTCCCAAGAAGAATGTTGGGGGCAACATTAAAAATGGGACTATGTTGGAAAAACTTGCTCATGTAGCGAAACCCCCTCCTAATGAAATGATGTGAACTCCTCGAACTTGTGCCATATGCAATGTTTTCCGTCATGCTACACAATAGTGTCTAGAATTGTGTATTTTGCATAGTCATTTGCAAAACATTAGATGATGAAGTATATGAAAACACTCTAGTGGTTCATTTTCCTAACATCCTTAAAATGAAGAACAATTCCTTGTGAACCAATCATCCTTGTGTGTTGTGTGGCCTTTATGGCCTTTACTCACATCATTTCTCAGACTTTCCAAAGTATCGATCTGTACTCGTGTTGATGTATATGTAACTTCGGAATGTATTTCATCTATGTATTTCATATATATTTATTGTACCCTTATAAGAGATGTGTTATTCCTCTATAAGGAAGTGTCGTCATGTGGATTCAAAAGTGTCGCAAGTGTGTGTACTTGTCGATGGGTTATTAGACCACCATGTGTGGGGTCGGCCCTAAAATATATATTATATTGTGGATGTGTCTAGATAGACAAGTCGGCCCCATAAGGTCACTGGGAAAATAGGTTAAGTATAAATAGAGATCGGGAGATCTCTATTTGGATCATTCGGAAAGACACACTTCTATCACTCAGAAAGTGGCGCACTAGTGAGGAGGAGGATCATCTGCTCTAGGAGACTATCTCAAGTGTTATTTGGTTGTACTTTGGTTGAGCCATTGCTCTCTCTATCTTTGAGGAAGTTGTGGGGTTTTTCACCTTAAGGTTTTCCCCACGAAAACTCTG
The DNA here is from genome assembly GCA_027924585.1 of Larix kaempferi. NCBI lineage: Eukaryota > Viridiplantae > Streptophyta > Pinopsida > Pinales > Pinaceae > Larix > Larix kaempferi. Next base: position 32,993,837 of record BSBM01000096.1, read on the forward strand.
TGTCTCTTGTCACTCATGCTTTTGATTCTTGTGATGCTTGTCATGCTTATTGTGATTTTTATGCATTGATATACTATATATGTTATTCTCTTAGTAAATATCCAAGATTATTGTGAATTAATCCTCAAACTTTAACATGGTATCAGAGTTAACTTGAGAAGAAGACATTTTGCAGTGACGGAAACTTGAGTTTCTTGTTTATTGGTTTTCTCTCCACATTTTTTGGAAAAGGAGTATAGTAGATTGTCTCTACTCATCAAGGAGAATCTATCTGTCCAATCGGAATTCAATTCTGAGCATTTTCAGATTTGGCCCTAAAAATTAGGGTTTCCACAAAAATAGGAATTTCTGAAATCTGAAGCCATAGCTGGAAGCTCCTTGCAAAATCAAAGTTTAAAGCTTTGGATCGAGATTTTTGGTTGGGTAGATCTCTGGGAAACTCAAACCCGAATTCAAGGCTCTCCCCAGTGAACTTGAGAGGACAAAAAGGCAAATCTGAAGGGTAAAGCTTTGTTAATCTCAAATTCTGAATACTCCAGGCTAATCAGCTCATCAAGGCACATCTTTCTATCCTTTCAGAAAGTTGAAATTCACATTTTGAATTTTTAGGGTTGTTTCGACAAACCCTAATCCCGGACCAGATCCAGTTTTCATCATTTCAAGTGGTAAGACCTAAATCTTTTCTATTTTATTTGAAGTACTCTTTAAGATGTCTCACCACACCAAGCTTGAGGATAAGCTTGAAGGGGCTGATAACTTCCGAGCTTGGAAGTATAGGATTGGGTTAATCCTGGAAGAGAATGAGTTGGACTCATATATAAAAGAAGACATCCCCATCCCAGAGGATGAAGAGGCTAAGGTATTGCATAAGAAGAACTTGGTCAAGGCAAATAGAATCATTGCTGATTCTATCAAAGACCATCTCATACCCCATGTGTCTTCTCTAAAGACACCCAAGGCTATGTTTGACTCTTTGACCAAGTTGTTTGAATGAAAGAATATAAATCAAAAGATGACACTATGGAACCAATTGAAAGGGGTAAAGATCCATAATGGAGAGACCATCCAATCCTACTTTACTAAGGTCTGTCAAATCAAAGAAAAACTTGAAGCTGTGGATGAAGTAGTGGAGAATGGAGAAATTGTGATGACCACATTGAATGGCCTACCTAGGTCATGGGACTCCTTCATCCAAGGTATCTTTGCAAGGATGAAATTGATCTCTTTCAGTAGACTGTGGGAGGAATGTTCACAAGAAGAAGCTAGACTTATAGCCCGAGAAGAAAAGATGGGAAGTGAAGACCAAGCTCTCACAACACACACTGATAAAGGTAAGTTCAAGAGGGAGCAACCTCCTCACAAGAAATTTTCTCACCATCATCAAAATAAGAAAGATCTCTCTCACGTTAGATGCTACACATACAATGAAAAGGGACACTATTCCTTAGAATGTCCCAGGAACAGAAAGGGATTCAACAACAAGAAGAAGAAGTAAAACAAGAAGAGATATCATGCTCATGCTACTGAGGATGATGAACCTCCTAGGAAAAATACTAAGGTAGAAAGTGAAGACTCTTCAAGTGACGAAGAGTATGTTCTAATCTCTGCTCTCATAAGTACTGTTACACATGGATGTAATGATTGGCTTATTGATAGCAGGGCTTCCAAACATATGACGGGATTTAAAGAATCTCTTATGGACCTATATGAACATGAGTCACCTCATAAGGTAAAACTTGGGGATCACTATCAATACCCTATAAAAGGAAGTGGTGAAGCCTCCTACAAGTTAGACTCTGAAAAGTCTTTAAAGATGAAAGATTGTTCTATATGTACCTAGACTCAAGAAGAATCTTCTCTCCATATCATCTTTGGATGCAAAAGGGATGAGAGTTGCATTTGTTGATGGCCAAGTACTTATGTGGCCAAAAGGTAAGAACATAGATGATGCAGTAGTCATTGGAGAGCAAGAGGCAGGATTGTACAAGTTGAAGGGACAACTTGAACATGCCATGGTACATGAATTCATGGAGCCAAGTGAACTTTGACACAGAAGGCTTGCACATTTGCACTATAGAGCACTACCAATTGCAAGCAAAGCAGTAGAAGGTCTTCCTGAAATCAAGACCAAACAAGAAGGTGTTTGCAAAGGATGTGCAAAAGGTAAGAATATTCAGAAGGCTTTCCCAAGCAGTGAAAGCAAGGCAAAAGATATCCTGGAAATCATCCACTCAGATGTATGTGGTCCTATGTCATCCATTTCTCTAAGTGGGTATGTTTACTATGTCTCATTTATTGATGACTTCTCCAGGAAGACTTGGGTATACTTCTTGAAAAACAAAGATGAGGTGTTTGATAAGTTCAAGGAATTCAAAACCTTGATGGAGAATCAAACTAACAAAAAGATCAAAACATTCAGATCCGACAATGGTGGAGAATTCACCTCAGGTGACTTTAAGAAGCTTTGCAGTGATTCAAGGATTAAGAGGGAGTTGACTGCTCCTTATAATCCTCAACAAAATGGAGTTGCAGAAAGGAAGAACAGAACAATCATGGAAGTAGCAAGGGCAATGCTGCATGACCAGGATCTACCTATGCATCTATGGGCAGAAGCAGCTAGAACAGTTGTATATGTACAGAACAGAACACCTCACAAGATATTGGACAACAAGACACCAGAAGAGGTCTTTTCTGGTAAGAAACCTAAAGTCATCCATCTCAGAATATTTGGTTGTCCAGTATACACTCATGTCCCAAAGGAAAAGAGGACCAAACTAGATCCTTCAGGAAAGAAGGGTATCTTTGTGGGTTACAGTGAAAGCTCGAAGGCTTACAGAATATACTTTTTAGGGTTCAAGAAGATTGATGTCAGCAGGGATGTAACATTTGATGAAAACTTAGCATTCATCAAATCAAGGAAGGCACCTATCGAAGTTTATGAAGAACCTAAGGAAACTAGATTTTAAGACACTACCATGACTAAAGCAATTACAGAAGTTGTCCATGAGTTTGAAGATCTGCAAGAACATGTAGATCCATTCCATGAGGATAACTCTCACAAGAGGAAACCTGTATGGGCTAGAGAGCTCATTCAAGATGCAGAAAGATTTGGCATTCCAGAAGAAGAACACAGAGCAAAGAAGAGAACCAGATCACATACCAGCTATCTTGCTTTACTCTATGACATTATGAACAAAGAACCTTCCAGTTATGAAGAAGCAGCGGAAAAGAAAGAATGGAAGGATGCCATGGTTGAGGAATACCAATCAATAATGAAGAATGATGTTTGGGATGTTGTCCCAAGACCTAAAGAGAAGTTTGTTGTGACTTCCAAATGGATCTACAAAATCAAGCATGCTACAGATGGTAGTTTAAAGAAATACAAAGCAAGATTCATAGCTCGTGGCTTCTCTCAAAAAGAGGGAATAGATTATGAAGAAACTTTTGCACCTGTATCCAGGTATACTTCCATCAGAACAATACTTGCCCTGGCTGTAGCAATGAAATGGAAAATACACCAGATGGATGTCAAGACTGCTTTCTTGAATGGTGTAGTTGAAGAGGAAGTATACGTGGATCAGCCACTCGGTTTTGAAATACACGACAGGGATTCATATGTGTGCAGATTGAAGAAAGCATTATATGGCTTGAAGCAAGCTCCCAGAACTTGGTATGGTAGGATGGACAGCTTCCTATCTAGCTTGGGCTTTACCAAGAGTAAAGCGGATTCCAACCTCTACTACAAGGTTGAGGAAGGGAATCCTGTGATTCTACTCCTGTATGTGGATGACTTATTTGTAACAGGAGATGACAGATTGATTGCGGATACTAAGAGGAATCTTGCTGCTGAGTTTGATATGAAAGATTTGGGAATGATGCATTATTTCCTTGGTATGGAGGTGTGGCAGAATTCAGGTATCTTCCTTGGTCAAGGGAAGTACACAGTAGATATTCTGAAGAGATTTGGGATGATGGATTGGAAGGCCATGGCCACACCCATGGCATCGAATCTAAAGATTCTATGTGATGCTTCATCTAAGCTGGTTGACATCTCTATGTATCATCATATGATTGGGTCCTTGATTTACCTAACGAACACGAGGCTAGATATTTGCTTTGCAGTGAACACATTGAGCCAGTTCCTGACGGATCCAAGGAGTCTTCATCTGGTTTCTATAAAGCATGTGCTGAGGTACCTGAAGGGTACAGTGGATTATGCGCTCAAGCATGAAGTGAATCAAAAGTTTAACCTGTAGGGTTATGTTGATTCAGATTGGGCTGGCAATGCTGTAGATAGGAAGAGCACATCTAGGTGTTGCCCCAGTATGGGATCAGGTGTGATCTCTTGGTTCAGCAGGAAGTAGTCCTCGGTAGCACTGAGTACAGCTGAGGCAGAGTATATTGCAGCCTGTTCAGCTAGTTGTGAGGTAGTATGGCTATGGAAGCTACTGTCTGAGTTATTTGATCTCCCATTGGATGCTACTTGTATATTCTGCCATAACCAGAGTTGTGTGAAGCTGTCTGAGAACCCAGTGTTTCATGACAAGTCGAAACACATAGAGATCTAATATCACTATATCAAGGATATGGTGCAGAGAGGAGCTGTGAAGCTACTGTATGTTGCGACGGATGAGCAGATTGCAGATGTGCTGACGAAGCCACTAGCCAAGGTGAAGTTCGAGTACTTCAGGGAGAGGCTTGGTGTTCTTCATATCGACGACACTTCGAGGAAGAAGTGATGGACACATTTTCTGAAGCCATCCCAAGCATGTTGGAAGGAGGATCCTTCACATGGCTATGGATGTAAGCATTGGATGATGAGTATCAGGATGATGCTCCAGTTACTGCTCTGTATATGCATCATGTTGGATGTTGGATATGATCAGTTGGATCATTTATATTTGTATGTATGTACGCATCGTGTTGATGTTGGATATGATCAGTTGGATCATTTATATTTGTATGTATGTACGCATCGTGTTGATGCTGGATATGATCAGTTGGATCATTTGTATTTGTATGTATGTACGCATCGCGTTGATGCTGGATATGATCAGTTGGATCATTTATATGTATGTACGCATCATGTTGGATGTTGGATATGATCGGTTGGATCATTTGTATGTATTTGTATATGCATCATGTTGGATGCCTGGACCATGTATCTGTATCAAGTGGATACATTGTATGATCAGGTAGATCATGTATGTTGATATGTATCATGTATTTGTATTTGTATCAGGTGGATACACTGTATGATCAGGTGGATCATGTATGATGATATGTATTAGGTAGATACTTGGTGTGCATTAGGTGGATGCATTGTATGATCAGGTTGATCATGATGATGAGCTTCAGGATGTTGCTCCAGATGATGTGTACCAGGATGGTACAAGTGATGATGATCAGTATGATCATGGGAATCAAGATTATGCCTCATGCGATGATGATCCATTGGATCATGAGTATCAGATTGATACTTGGAGGTCAAAGATGATATGTGGCAGGTTGTGCAAATAGCATGTAATTAGTCCTGGGAGATCTTGCCGATCGTGCTGCGGCACATAAATGTTCCTGGGGTACTCTTTCCGGTATTGCTATGTAGTATGTAATTAGTCCTCAGATATCCGATAGGTTGAGCTGTGTGCTCATAATCAGTCTTGGGATGAGGTATTACTACAGAGACATGTAATCAGTCCTGGAGATCTCAGAGGTTGAGCTGTGTGCTCGTAATTAGTCTTGGGATGCTCTTTAGAGATCTTGCCGGTCGTGCTGTGGCACATAAATGTTCCTGGGATGCTCTTTAAAGGTTTTTTCTATCCACATGTAATCATTCCTGGAGATCCGAGAGGTTGAGCTATATGCTCGTAATAAGTCCTGGGATGCTCTTTAGAGATCTTGTCGGTCAAGCTGCAGCACATAAATGTTCCTAGGATGCTCTTTAAAGGTATTGTGGAGGAGATGCATGTGATCAGTCCTGGGAGATCTTGTCGGTCATGCTTAGGCACATAAATGTTCCTGGGATACTCTTTCCGGTATTGCATCCACACATAAAATTAGTCCTGAGCGGCCACCTCTATCAGACCATTCGCACAGATGATGAAGACCTTCAGGTGGTGGGCCTGCATCCAGTATGAAAAAGGACTGGCCCTGTAGAACTTCCTATGACAAGTAGAGTTAGAGAATGGTTGAGATAGCAGCAGCAGTGACCATGATGATGACGATGATCCTGAGAAGAAGACTTGTCTAGCAGAACTGTGTCGAGAAATACCTTCCTAGTTAAGAGGGAGTGTTGATGTATATGTAACTTCAGAATGTATTTCATCTATGTATTTCATATATATTTATTGTACCCTTATAAGAGATGTGTTATTCCTCTATAAGGAAGTGTCGTCATGTGGATTGACAAGTGTCGCAAGTGTGTGTACTTGCCGATGGGTTATTAGACCACCATGTGTGGGGTCGCCCCTAAAATATATATTATATTGTGGATGTATCTAGATATACAAGTTGGACCCATAAGGTCACTGGGAAAACAGGTTAAGTATAAATAGAGATCGGGAGATCTCTATTTGGATCATTTGGAAAGACACACTTCTCTCACTCAGATAGTGGCGCACTAGTGAGGAGGACGATCATCTACTCTAGGAGACTATCTCAAGTGTATTTTGGTTGTACTTTGGTTGAGCCATTGCTCTCTCTATCTCTGAGGAAGTTGTGGGGTTTTTCACCTTAGGGTTTTCCCCACGTAAACTCTGTGTCTCTTGTCTCTCATGCTTTTGATTCTTGTGATGGTTGTCATGCTTATTGTGATTGTTATGCATTGATATACTTTATATGTTATTCTCTCAGTAAATATCCAAGAGTATTGTGAATTAATGCTCAAATTTTAAAAACTCATTGATCTATGATGTCTTTCAATTGAGTCTCAAGTCACCATTATTAAGGATGTCTACCCCCATCTTCCTTGTCAAAAGAGATGGCCACTATTTATTATATCTCGTCCTCCAATGAACCTACTTCATCATCTCATGATGTTTTGTGTCATCTGAACCAACCCCAATCGATTTGTCTAAACAAACCTTTCATAGTGATGAAGAAGTCCCTTTTCACAGCATGGGGGCGGGCCCCTAAACCTTCCTACTCATCATCATCATCCTCAATTGGATCAGTTATACTGGGAACATTTCCCCTACAGGGGGCATCCCTTGTCATCATCTCACCAATTTAGTGTGCCACCATGGCTATCTGTATCATGGTACACCCCCCTTCCAATAGTTGATCGAGGCCTTGCCAATACCTCTTCAGGAGAGCATCCACACTCCATCGACACCTCTACACTAGGGAGCATTATCAATTATATCGACCTTGGGATAGGGAACATGCTCAATCATTTTGACCTTGACCCATCAAATCTATCTTGGTATTTCATTGAACCCATATCTCAACCCAACACATATGTGATCCACAATCACAAACCCCATGCCCATAGCATGGGGGTGGGCCATTAACCCTACTTACTCACATGCATGATCTCAGCCACTTCACGAGGTAACACTTGACTTGTATACTTAGTTTGATTTCTAGATGCACCTTTTATGCTTGGTATCATTTCCATCTGTACAAGTCCAAGTTATGATGAGATTCACTAGTTTTAGCAATAACCATCCCCTACAGGTATAAACTCTTAACTGGCATATAGGAACATCATCCATCTAATGCATCAATCATCAATGCTCTATTGATACCTGTAGGATATCCCCCTCTGTTAGAGTAAGTGGCCCATCCCATCCCATTTTCATTAGGAACCCATGCTGTTCTTTCTTTATTTGGCGTTGGGAGTCTGTTTAGTATGTGATTTTGTGCCCTTAACCACATGTTAATATCTTCACAACATTTATCAACCAACCCCTGAAACCCACAAACTTATGATTCTCTTGGAACCTAATGTTATGTCTTTCATATTCATAATCCCACCACTTCATCCATACTGCAAAGTGTCACATTATTTTGCCACCATTCACCAACCTGCAAGGGGAATACCATCAATGTCCCACCTATCATTAAAAAATAAACATTTCATGAATCCATATCAAAGCACTATTGGAATATTATCTCCTAGCCAGTTTTCCACATCTTGACCATGTGAGTTGTCGCCCAAAGTAATCACATCTTACAACCAATGTTTATAAATTCCCCCTTTTTCCAAATAATCACACATTTGGGAAGCAATGATTTTGGAGTAGTCATTACTACTCTCCCCTTCAATGCCCATGTATCGAAGAAAACATTCAACAAAAGTTCTTCTTAGCACTCCTGCATATCATGCATTATCTCTTGGTGTGGAAGCATCCCTGGTTGCATTTTTTCATAGTATTTTGTGATGAGTCACCGTTGGAGTCATACGGAATCAATACACACATTCCCAACAGAGAAATTTTTAGGGGAGAAATTTCACGATTTGGCTATTTTTTGGATATTGTTTCAAAAAATAAATTAGCTATTTGGTCATTTTAGTCTCTAATATTGCCTATACTTACATAAAACATGTTTTTTTATCAAAATATTCACCAAAATATACAATTTTCAGTAGTAAATTGTATGTTTCATATTTATTATTCGCCTACCTATCTATATATATGTTTTTTTCAATCCAAAATAATCACCTAGAATACTACACTTAAGTATACTATTAGAATCCTTAAAAAATACCTTGATTCCCAAGAGTGTTATATACCTAGGGGGGAATAATATGGGGTACCTAAGGGGAATAAATGATGTAATGGGTACCCAAAATTGAATAAACTATGTAATGTGTACCCAATGGGCGTAATTAATGTAATGTGGCCATTAATAATGGAATATGGTCCACTTGATGGTTGTGGGTTAGTTAGAAGAAATAATATAATAAAAAGGCATGGACCACTAAGTATACCCATGAGGAAGTATAAATAGAGATGATTATCATTGTATTAGTCATGTTGGAGAGTATTATTGTACAAACATGCCTTGTGGAATGATTCCTTCCTTAAGGAGTATTGCTTGTGCAATAATAATCTCCAACATGACTAATACAATGATAATCATCTCTATTTATAATTTCGCATGAGTATACGTAGGGGTCTATGCATTATTATTATATTATTCCCTTTGAAATATTACATAGTTTATTCCCTTTTGGGTACCTATTACATCATTTTCTCCCCTTAGGTACCCCATATTATTCCCCCATAGGTATATCACATAGTTGGATTATAACTTGCCATGGAGTCGTAGCATTTATAAGAGTCTTTTACTCCTTCGACTGGGTACTCTTCTAGTCCATATGGAGAATGCTTCAATCTCTCTTGAGTGTTTCCATTATATTTATGGTGCTCATGAGTTAGTGCCACCAAGTCATCATTGTGTTGTGTTATATGTTCAACAAAAGAAAGCCTAAGTCGGCCATCTGTTGTCCCATTGACCTTCCATCCCATCCATCTGTATGTCAGTTGTGCTCATTAACACTATCTCTTCACATCTAATGTAATACCCCAGTTTGACCGCGCAATGTAAAATTGTAAATATTTATGTAAAAGGATAAAAGCCAAGACTATAGTAAATATATTTTTGATATTAATATAAAAATTGTTAATTTTTGAACAATTATGATGAGCTTTGAACTTTAAAATTTTAAGTCTAGAAATACTAAATACTTGAATCAATGAACCATTCAATCACTTGAAACATTCAACCTTAACACAAGATGTACCCTAGGGAAAACCCTCAAAACAATGAGGGTGAAAAACCGCAACAAATCTTCGGAGTATATTGATAGATATCAGAGAATGTCGCTTACATCAAGCACAAATGGTGCAATTATAGAGCAAGAGAAAGATAAATAAGAGAGACTCTAAATAATATCATGCACAAAGAGAAGCGCCTTTCCTTCAAGGGAGACGAGAATTCGCTTCACATTGAATTCATCAATCCTATATAACATATTTATACATTCTTCACATGCATCCGATTCTATTGTTATCTTCTAAATTCATGATGAACTCTCCCTTCATCTGGATGTATCAATATTGCATGAAGAAGAGCACCCCACTTCTCATGCAGTGCATTAACTCACTGAACTAAGTCTTGGGATGAAGTCACCCCTTAAATCAAATATTTCCCACTTAGTTAGGTGGATAACTTAAGTGTTGTCATGCAAGTGTCGCAACTCAATTGTCATCTTTTAGTTTAACATAAGTGTCATCTTTTAGTTTCACATAAGTGTCGTCATGCAATAACACTTACTTAATTAGATCTTCTTTGTTATCAATTAGTTAAGATTCTTTAACTAATTCTTTCTTGTTAACATCACTATATTGATCAATTCGAGTTCTCCTTTGATTTACTGAAGTTTAACAATTCGTATTCTCTCTTAATTAATTCTTTTATGTGCAATTTGAATTCTCTCACATCTTATGTTTATCTCTTGTCTTATATGCATGGTCAATATGTGTTAACTTTACTTATCTATCATATAATATTATACTCAGAATATTTGTCAAATGATGTAATCATATTATATTACTCTCAAACTAAAATGATCGTATGATAAATTAATTCACTCTAGATGTGGCCATCCTCTAAAGGAGAGTTAATAGAAATCAGTGACCATGGTTAGTAATATATCACACAACATTAATGCTTCAACATGTAAAGCATCTATCTCTATAACTAGAGGTCCACCCCATGGGTACCTATTATAACTGGAGCTCCACATGAGAATCTGACTTGACACACAAGTCATGATCATTGTATAACAAGAATTTACAACATCATCACTTTGATACATCAAAGCATTCACCTTTGTTAGGATATTCCTATACTCCATCCTAGTCCCACTAGTATTTTGATCATTTACATTTTCAGTCATGCATGCACCTTTAGGGTTTGCATGCATTCTAGGGTTTGCATGCATCCCATTCATCAGTCCAGCACCTAGCCCTCAGTTAGCCAGCCCCCAGGAGCTTCTCACTATTCATTTTTAGTCCTCCAGTTGCTTAATGCACCCTTCTTCCTTGATTTTAGGGAGCAACTCGCCCTTCTTCACCTACCAGTCCAATTGTCTTCAATTTACACTCAGTTACACTCAATTACACCTACCAGAGTTAGTTTGACTGATGGTTGACAGTTACTTGAGCATTGATGACTCCACTGATGATGATGAAGACTTCCAGTTGTGTTTCGATGATCATGAGGACACCTAGTTGTGCTCCGATGACACTCTATTGATCTTATGATCACTCTGAGAGGCTAATTCGAATTGCCACCTTAGGCATTCGAATCCTCTCTACCATTGTACTATTTATTTGTCCATATTGTGATTAATTAACTAGTGTGTGTGAAGTATTATTGTTTCTATCAGAATTCTACTGTACCATATTATTATGTTGCTCATTATACTATATTGACCACTCTTCTTCTATTTTCCTGCTTAATCATAATTACTCTAGTGAGGTATACATCATCTCTTAGATCTGCTGTGAGGATTTTCACATGGTATCAGAGCATGTTGAGAGTATTGTTTATCTCCATTCTTGAGAGTTTTTTGCAGGTTATTACCAAGATTTTGAGTGCAGCAGTTGCAGCAATTTCTGCATCTTGCAGTAGTAGCAGTTGCAAATATTCTATATTGTTTTTGCAGGTCTTCTAGAGATTCTATGTATTCATCAAGAATTACTCCTCTTGATCCACTCAACTATGATGAATGGAAACCAAGAATGATAGCAAAGTTGAAGATTCACTCCTCTCAAGCAATCATCTCTTTTATACTACTATATGATCATTAATTCATGCTTTCAGAAGGTTATTGAAGAATATGGCCATTGCCACCCACTTGAGATAATTTCTCATGCATCCATTGGTATTGATCTCACCTCTTATGGTTCAAAGGAGATCTCAAGAAACCATTGCCATTCGCTTGGGATAATTTCTCATGCATATGATAGTCTTGATCTCACCCCTGCTGGTTCAAAGGAGATCTCAAGAAACTATTCTTCAAGTCTTAAATCTGATTTGGATTTCAAGCAATTATTATTTGATGGTTCTTTTTGGCATAATCTCACCCACGATGGTTCGAAGGAGAAGACAAAAGACTATCTACATATTCATGATTTTGATCCTACCTCAGCTAATTCGAATCGCAGGTTCAAGGATCATTCTCATACTGTTGGATTTGTTCTCATCACATTCGATCTGAAGAGCAAGTACAAGTACATGCTTTTTTAGCATGATCCACTTCTTCCCAAGAAGAATATACCTCCAGACATATGACCAAGCATCACACCTACTTGAGTTTGGAGCATTTATTTTTATGTGTGCCTTACAGTCTATTTTTTGAGGAGGGGGTATGTTTCCCATGAAATTTTCCCACTTCCTTGGTTTATTGATTGTTATTATTCATTGTATTGGGTGGCCTTTGGTCTTAGTTACCAGGTCCCATGATGGATTAAGGGGGGGTGTTAGGATATTCCTATACTCCATCCTAGTCCCACCAGTATTTTGATCATTTACATTTTCATTCATGCATGCACCTTTAGGGTTTGCATGCATTCTAGGGTTTGCATGCATCCCAGTCATCAGTCCAGCACCTAGCCCTCAGTTAGCCAGCCCCCAAGAGCTTCTCACTATTCAGTTTTAGCCCTCTAGTTGCTTAATGCACCCTTCTTCCTTGATTTTAGGGAGCAACTCACCCTTCTTCACCTACCAGTCCAGTTGTCTTCAGTTTACACTCATTTACACCTACCAGAGTTAGTTTGACTGATGGTTGACAATTACTTGAGCTTTGATGACTCCACTGATGATGATGAAGACTTCCAGTTGTGCTCCGATGATCATGAGGACACCTAGTTGTGCTCCAATGACACTCTATTGATCTTATGATCACTCTGAGAGGATAATTCAAATTTCCACCTTAGGCATTCGAATCCTCTCTACGATTGTACTATTTATTTGTCCATATTGTGATTAATTAACTAGTGTGTGTGAAGTATTATTGCTTCTATATGAGTTCTACTGTACCATATTATTCTGTTGCTCATTATACTGTATGGACCACTCTTCTTCTATTTTCCTACTTCATCATAATTACTCTAGTGAGGTATACATCATCTGTTAGATCTGCTGTGAGGATTTTCACAACCTCAACACATGAGGAATAACCTTTTACAACTGAAGGCTTAGTCATTCTTGAGTCCAACTCAAGAATCCACTCCAAGTTCCTAACTTCCAACTCAAGATCCCTACCTCAACACATGAGGCCCAATCCTGACTGCACAAAATTGGCTTGGAGAATGACTAATGATTTTGTATATTTAACAAAAATCTTTAATGGATGGATGGGAAGAAGGATGAAGAAGATATGGAGGGCTATGAATCCACAAGTGGGGAAGAGATAGTGTGCCTTATTTTATCTCCCTAGCCTTATTAAACCAAGTTATTAAAACTATGATTAAGAGCCATACTTGGATTATGTAATATACCTTATCTGATATCATATGATATTATCTCAAAATTCAAACTTCAAATCAGAAATTTTGCAAGCAATAACTAGTTCTCAAAACTAGTGAAGAAGGAACTAGACAAGGTAACTGATTAACCCACCCAAAGCTTGACTCATGGACACTTTCGGATCTGAAAAATGTACTGGGGAGTGTGAAACAACAAGTATAGAAGCATCAAGGTGAGCATCATAGTTCTAAGCATAATGTACTAGGGCCATTTATGTTTCAAACATCAACCAGGTTGAAGTCTACTCCAAGGTTGTCTGGGCACACCAGCATATGCCTACTAAACTCTTTCACTTACACTTGGCATCAAACAGAGGTGGATAACAGGTCATGAACCCACTAATATACTGTTGTACAAGTTTTACAGAGGTTCTGGGAGGTTCTGATAGTGTTTGGAGGCAAAGGGAGAAAAAGGGATATGATGGACTGCTCAACTAGATTGTTTCCAGGCTCTCCCAAACAGGTTGAGAGGGATACGAATTCTCAGGGATAGTATTTTAGGGTCTTCAAAAATTTCTCAAGAACCTCATATGACTGATAAAACCGAAATTGAACATTCAGAGAACTCTTAATTAAAATTACTGCAAAACTAGTCAATTAAAAATGCTCAATGAGATAGTCATCAGAAATATTGAATACAAACAGTCATAAAGGGTCAATAATATCTTATTTATAAGTTGGGATGTATTATACAAGTGGATGAAAACCTAAATTAACTTTCAGAAAGTAAAATAGTTACTCAGAGCTTTGTATATTGCAAATCCTGGAAAACTCTTCAATTGAAAATGTATAATGAGCTAGTCTTGAAACATATGGGATCAAACAACCAAAGGAGGCTCTATAAATCCTCTTATGATATTTAATTTGGATCTAATATTAAATATACAGCATCATAAAAAGATAATTGGGCTCATTAAACTAATAATTAATATGACATCGCCTCAGACATCATAGATAGTCACTTTTCTTGAATTTTTACAAAGATAGAAGAAGGAGGTTACAAAAAGGATTAAGAAGAGGAGATGCAGTAACTATATCAGATCTATAGGATGACCATGGGATGATGTATTCTTATGTTATTCACGCTGGTATTCTTTATATTCTTTCAATCTCTCCAACTGATTACTCTCTCACAGTGAAACTCTACATAACCACCTCAAATAATTTGGATCTTTGCATCAAATTTTGAAGGATGGATATTCACATGAAAAGGATGGATAATATCTGAAAATTGGTATCAATGGATGCACTAGATCATGTGCAAAATACTGGAACAGGAACTATGGGGCACATCTCCCATAGGTGGCTAAGGGTGCATCACCAAAGCCTAGAGAAGCTTGAGCTTACTCACATACAAACAATAAAATGTCAAAATATGTGAATGTGGTGCGCCCTAATCCTTTTATAAGTGATATGACTCATTGAGAAATTCAATTTTCTAATGACCTACCTCTTCCTCATCCAATGCGCCTTCCTTGACTGAGTTGGCAGTTTCCTGCTTTTCCGCTGACTAGCGTTTGCTCTCTTTTGGAAATTGCACCCTCTAGCTTTTCTGGATGTTTCCTTCCTTTTTCAACTTGGATAGCTTTTGTTACTTTTGGAAACTACACCCTCCTTAGCTTTCTGGAAGTTTCTACTTTTCCTCCTTGCCTACTTTATGCACTACTTTTGTCAGTTTCCTTATTTTTTACCTAACACCTTGCTTCATCCTGCTTTCCTCCGGCTTCCTTCTTTTTTGATTTGTTATGCTTTCCTTTCACTTTCCTCTTTGGTTGAAAAATCATTGAGCTATATTTGTCTCCTTATGCGCCCTTGTCCAACTCATTAGAACATTTAATTAATAATTAAAATACAAAAATAATAATTACATCTCCTTCAATTTAATTAAAAACAATTATAGTCTAAATTATTCCTAGTTAATAATTGACTAGGCTAATGTTATCCCCCCTTTTATTAATTAATTCATTGGTCTTCACTAGGATCCATGGGGTTTTGGTGGATTCTTAGCTCCCCCTTAGTGCTGGAAAATTGGGGACATGATAGTCCTCCCCTCCCAATCTTGCTTGTCCTAAAGCAAGAAACCACTCCAACTCCAACCAAAAGTACACCATGTTTCTGTTTCACCACTCTGATTATAGTCATTCTCCCAATGAATAAATATTTTTCAACAAAATTTTCAACCCAACTAGGACAGCAGAGAAGAGTGCCCGGATCCCACTATCTGTGCTACATGTCTCCTAGTGGCACTATTACTTGTGGAAAAATGTCATTCCAAAGAATTCCATGGTCCCACTATCTCAGTTGCATCCTTCCAAACAGCAGGATCAACATGAGGAATATATCATCATGGAATATGTCTATATCTCTCCACCATACCAGACTTTCATCACTTCCAATGCAAAAGCAAACTTCTATGAGTCCCTCCAACCAAGTATGAAACTACTTATGTTCCATGTGCAAACCAACATAGAGACTCACATCACTGCTAGCAAATTGACATAGGTGACAATCCCATGTCTTCAAAGATCCACATAGCAGCCATAGATGTTGCTCATCAAACTAGTCAAGGACAGGTGTGCTTGTCAAACCCCAAGTTCTAACCATCAAGTCATCAAGTAAGAGTGTGGGAGCCTCCTCCTCCTCATGTGGCACCAGAAGAAAGAATCCCTTTTCCCAATCATCCCTATCTGTGTTGGCTTCCATATAGATATATATATGGGGTGAACCATAGTGAACCAACTCTTGGGAAAAATTATCCATCAACGTTTTGGTTGGCTCAGCCGAAATGAAAACATGGGCCTCCTCCAAAACTGTGCAATAATCTCCTAGAGGCAACTCATAATCTTCTTGGTAATGAACAGTTTCTTGGCCTCCAAATTGCTCAACCCCAATTTCTCCAAGCACATGCAAATCATACTGTATTTCATGTTCCCAATGCACACAAGTACCCAAGATCAAGACATTGTTTTTCAAATGACAAGGGTGAAAGTCCCATGTCCAATCACCAAAAGGGTAGTCATCATCAAAAATCCATGGATGCCCATTTTTCTCACAAGAAGTGTGAAATGTGTCAAAGAATCATCCATAGATGCAAGCAGGAATATCACTCATGTTTCTTTTCCCCCAAATAGGAAAAGAAGAGAAACTCCAACCAAATGGTCCAAATGGAAAATAAGATGCTTCCCCGTGTGAATACTCCCAATGGCTCAACTCTCTGACACTCATCAAAGGATGCATGCAATCATAATGTTCCCCACTCAATGAAGTCAAATGGGAATCATATTCATCTTTATGTGGCATGGCATCAAATATAGGCATGAGATTCCTCTGCAACTGCTGGGTAGGGAATGGTGCTGCCATTAAATCAGCTGGAGCGAATGTGGGAGCCTTTTTCTCCTCTGTAGGCACCATCAAGAATAAATTATTGACCCAAAATTCATCCTCAAGTGACATGGAAGAAGTAGAAGGGTATGATGTAGGATCATGGACCAAAATATCATCTATGCAAACCTCATCCATCAATCTAATGGATGCATCAACCCCATCAAAGGTCATTCCATCAAACATGAGTTCTTCTGATTCCTCAATGGAGGAATGACTCACTCCAAGAAGAAGCTTAGTTTCACTCTGGGAAACTATGTGTGCTTGGAACTCTTCATCTGCATCTAAAATTTTCTCAAGCACATGCATGTCATCATGCACCTCATGAACCACCATCTCATGAGGTTCCTCCATATAATTCTGAGTGCAACCAACCATAAGAGACTAGCTTACTCAAATGAGTGATCTTTGCAACTCTTGGTGAAGTTGCTCTCTCTTCATCTTGGATTCTAAGAGGGCACTTTGAGTTCTTCTCAAAGAATCTTGGGTTGCCATCAACTCCTCATTGAGATTTCAAATCTCTTCATCATACTTCAAGGATGCTCCATGCAATATATGAAAAAGCTCATGCAAATAATCTCTGTCAGAAATCATATCTGAAAAAATTACCTTAGATTGTATACATTGCTCTCTAAATATTCTCCATGGCTTCAAAGAAATATGACTCTTCCAATGAAGCATCTCTCCAACAAGACTATGACACTAAAATATGTGTGTCATGGAGAATGTGTAAGGCCTCCTTGATATTTCTTTCACTCATCTCGAGTGTCCTTTCATAAGGATAAGGTTGAGAATGAACCTCCTCATCATCTACCAATGGATCAACCTCTTGAAGCTCACGTGGTGATAGTGAGATCGATCCTAGGAATTCTTCCTCGCTTGCAAGGACTTCATCTTCTTCAGTATTAAGGGAACTTGTACTTGAAGCAACCTCCTCGAGTGGTATCTCTATGGCACCCACATAGAGATATGGACATCCATCAGAATTTGTCTCCTCAAAACTTAGGCATCCATCAGTAGGTAACTCATCACAACATCCATTAGTAGATGCTTCTTCAGAATGTGAGCAATCATTAGTAGATTCCTATTCTTGGAACCCATTAGTAGTTACTCTCTTATCCATAATTTTTTTATCCTTAGAAGAAATGGAGGTGGATTCTTCATGCTTACTACCTTTGGAAGATCTGCTTGAAGAAAACCCAACCAATCTCATGATGCTAGAAGATGCAGTTAGCTGATTTTGTCTTCCCTCTTCTTTATTCACAGGGGAAGAACAACTCGGTTCCTCTATGGATGGTTTTCTGCTCTCTATTGAATCCCAATCTTCATACTTGAGCTAAAATCCAAATCTTCAATAAAATTAATCTTTGAAAGAAATGGCCTTACCAATCTCTTCTCCCAAAGCTAGATACTCCTGGTAGTGGTAGGGAAAGTTTTTACTTGCGGATATCGTCTTTGCTAAATCCTTCTTAGGATTAGCCATCGGTGATCCATCCCATTGACCTTAACTATACACCTACTCACAAATGTAACCATCGTCTTCTTTTGGTAAGCCTCCATCAATGTAAATAATTTCTTCTTCCTCATACAACTCAAAACCTTCATCTTCCATGACTGCAACTAGTTCCACAACTGCAACTTGAAGATATATCCGAGATATCTTTCCACTAAGTTACTTTCCACAAGATGAGCCAAGGAAAGTGCTATAATACCATTATAATATCCCTGATCTCATATCACATGATATTATCTCAAAATTCAAACTTCAAATCAGAAATTTTGCAAGAAGTAACTGATTAACCCACCCAAAGCTTGACTGGTGGACACTTTAGGATCTTCAGTTGTATTTAGGAGTGTGTAGCATGAAGGATGCAGCATCAATGCTAGCTTCTGATTTCTAAGAACAATGTACTGGGGCCATTTATGTTTCAAACATCAGCCAGGTTGAATTTTATTCCAAGGCTACCTGGGCATACCAGCATATGCCTAATAAACTCTTTAACTTACACTTGACATCAACCAGAGGTGGAAAATAGGTCATGAACCCCCTAATATACAAGTGGACAAGTTTTACAGAGGTTTTGGGAGGTTCTGGCAGTGTTTGAAGGGAAAGGGAGAAAACTGGCTAGGATGCACTGCTCAACTAGATTGTTTCCAAGATCTCCCAAACAAGATGAGAGGGATACGAATTCTCAGGGAGAGGATTGGAGGATCTTCATCAAGGTCTCAAGAATATCATATGACTGATAAAACTGAAATTGAGCATTCAGGTAACTCTTAATTAAAATTACTGCAAAACTAGTCAATTAAAAATGCTTAATGAGCTAGTCTTCAAAAATATGAATACAAGTAGTAATAAAGGTTCACGAATATTTGATTTCTAAGTTGGGATGTATTCTATAGGTGAATTAAAACCTACAGTAACTTTAAGAAAGGAAAATAGTTACTCAGAGCTCTGTTTATTGCAAATCCCAGAAAACTAGTCAATTGAAAATGTATAATGAGCTAGTCTTGAAACATATGGGCTCAAACAGCCAAAGGAGGCTCTCTAAATCATCTTCTGATATTTAATGTGGCTCTGATATGAAATATACAGCAGCGGAAAATGATAACTGGGCTCATTAAACTAATAATTAATATGGCATAGCCTCAAACATCATAGATAGTCACTTTCCTTGAATTTTTACAAAGATAGAAGAAGGAGGTTACAGAAAGGAGTAAGAAGAGGAGATGTAGTCACTATATTCGATATGTAGGATTACCATGGGATGTTGGATGCTCATGGGAGGCACACTAGGATTTTGTATCTTCTTTCAAGCTCTCCAAATGATTACTCTCTCAAAGCGAAACTCTACAGAGCCACCTCAAATCATCTGGATCTTTGCATCAACATCTGAAGGATGGATCTTCACATGAAAAGGTTAGATCAGATATACAAATTGGTATCAATGGTTTCACTAGATCATGTTATGAATACTGGAACATGAACTATGGGGAAAACCTCCCACAGGTGGCTAAGGGTGCAACAGCAAAGCCTAGAGAAGCGTGAGCTTACTCACATACAAACAATAAACTGTCAAAAGATGTGAATGTGGTGCGACCTCATCCTTTTATAAGTGAGATGACTTGTTGAGCTAGTAAGTTGCTAATGAACCACCCCATACTCATCCAATGCACCTTCCTTGACTGAGCTGCCATTTTCCTGCTTTTCCACTGACTAAATCCTAGAGAAACCTGATCTTACTCACATACAAACAATAAACTGTCAAAAGTTGTGAATGTGGTGCAACCTCCTCCTTTTATAAGTGAGATGACTTGTTGAGAAATTCAAGTTTCTAACGAACCACCTCATCCTCATCCAATGTGCCTTCCTTGACTGAGTTATCACTTTCCTGCTTTTCCACTGACTAGCTTTTGCTCCCTTTTGGAAATTGTGCCCTCTATCTTTTATGGATGTTTCCTTCCTTTTGCAAATTGGCTATATTTTGTTCCTTTTGGAAACTGCACCCTCCTTAGCTTTATGGAAGTTTCTACTTTTCCTCCTTGCCTTCTTTATGCACTGCTTTTGTCAGTTCCCTTCTTTTTTTCCTGACACCTTGCTTTGTGTTGCTTTCCTCCAGTTTCCTTATTTTTTGTTGTGCTCTGCTTTTCTTTCACTTTCCTCTTTGGTTGACAACTCATTGAACTATCTTTGTCTCCTTATGTTCCCTTGTCCAACTCATTAGCACATTTAATTAATAATTAAAATACAAAAATAATAATTGAATCTCCTTCAATTTAATTAAAAACAACTATAGTCTAAATTATTCCTAGTTAATAATTGCCTAGGCTAATGTTATCCACCCTTTTATTAATTAATTCATTGGTATTCACTAGGATCCATGGGTGTTTGGTGGATTCTCTCCTCCCCCTTGGTGCTGGAAAATTGGGGACATGATAGATTAAGCCTTATTTTATTATCTTAAGAAGGGGATTAAGGGGGGCGTAGTGGATCCAAGTGGAGTAGTCACCTAGTAAGCTAAATTATGCCTATAAAAGTGAGTTTTCAAGCTAGAGAGGGATTCCATTCTCCATTAGTCATCCACTATTTTGAATTTCACTTGTGGAGCCATTACCTTTGAATGAAAAAAGCTTGGAATTTAATAGACAATGGGAAGTGTTATAGTTGAACTTGATTTCGGCATGCCATTAACCTGGGTAGACAAGTGAGAGAGAGAGAAACCTGGCCTACAGCTTGTTCCCTGGAGTCCTGTTGATGCCTCGGGGGTGCAGGGTAAGTGCAAAGTTATGGAATGGGTTCCAAGGCACACAATAGGGGATGAAACCCCAGCAAAAGGCTTCGAAAGACCCTGCATAAGGGAAATTCTATCCTCGAGTTGTTTGGTGTGGTAATCACCCACGGATATTTGGCCTCCGCTGGCACTCTATGAGTAAAAGATTTGATCTTGAAAGATCAGTTTTCCTATCAAGGAAAACTAAGTGTGAAAGCTTGTTACCAAACCTAACTTAACCTACCTAAGGGAAGAATCTATTCTAAGTTAGGTCTAGCCTAAACGGAAGAGTTGATGTTGTGCAGATCAGATTTGAAGTGTGATGAACAAGTAGTTAAGTACCTTAAACAGAAATGTCTTCAGGTTCTTCACTTGTTACTTAAAGTTTTATCAATTAATAAAAATTAAGTGACAATTCTTCAAAGCGTTTAAGCCTATTCAAATATTTGATCTGCAATCATTGTGTTAATTGAAAAATTAACGTTTGATTATACATATTTATTTGCATTGAATCATTTGCAGAAATATAAAAGTGAAAACGTTCAATTAAAGAAATTTAATAGAACAACTTTGAGCATAATCCAGACATACAAAGAAATCAATATGAGAGATCTTATGCATTAATAAATGTCCTACAAAAGATTAAACACATAACCGACGACAAATTTGAAACATTAACTCAGCAATTCTCAAATAAATTTGAAGAACAATAGAAGGTGGATTAAAAGATAACTTTCCTGAATAGAGAAGTCTTGTACAAAAATTGCAATGACTCTGATAGACAGAGTATCTTCAGTCCAATCTCCTGCTGAATTGCAATTCCAAAATTCCCAACCCCTTACTAAGGGAAATATTCCTCCTTATATACTAAATTTACATAAGAGTTCCAAAATGAGAAATTCTACAAAATAGGGATTACAAGATCGAATCTAACCATCGATCCAAGAAATCTTGTTATTTTTAAGCTGAAAAGATTTTCCACCACCTTTCACAAAAGAAAGACTTGTTCTTTAATCAGATAAGGTCTCATGGAACCATAAAAATTCAATCATAGATTGTTCACTATCATCGACAGGTGGTGTTTCTTGCAGAGCATCTGCTGCAGGAAATTCGGGGTCGGGGAACCCACTGTCAAAAACAGAGAAATCCATTAGAGGATTTACTTCAGGAACGATAGCCGACACATCAGGTTCTTCATTTATTATAAATTCCTGTATAACATCAGTATCGAGATCAGTTGATTCCTCCATGATTTCCTTCCTTTTCTCTTCAGGGTTTTGCATGTAGGGAGACAAAGTTTCGAAGTCTTCTTCACTGCTACCGCTGCTAAGATCAGGAACACATGCATCAAACGATGGTGACAACATTTCTTGATACAACAAGGGGTAGGGTTCTTCATTTTCAACCTGAACATTAGAAAATTCACCATCTGCATGAATATTACTCATTATGAATGATTCTTGGATAGTAGGACGCAAAAAATACCACACAGAGTCTTACATCTTCCAGAAGGCAAGGGATGAACTGGAGATTTCATGTTAATTTCTATTTAAAGGCCAACAAGCAGGTTGATTATAATCGGGTGGGGCAATCTGCAATGATTAAACTTATCCAGTCAATTCATTGTAATTACTTCAATTGTAATGAAAAGAGCCGAGGTATGTGCCAATCGGATCAAAGCTTGTGCGAAGTACGAGTTCAATTACTACTCGCATGATTTTGAATTGCCTTTACGATCACATCGTTACAAGTGATCTTCCATCAATAATTATGACTGGTAATTAATAACGAAGACGAAAGTTAGGGTGATAAAGTTCATCTGCAAAAAATCTCGACAAGAAGTTCCAGTACACGGGCTGTCAACTCTTCGCACATAATAAATCCGATCAATCTGACCCAACTTCCATGAGAATGATAAAAGCTTTCAGGTCAGGAATAAGTGAAAAGAAACGACTATTAAGATGTGTAACAAAAATGACAAGATTTCAAAGCTCGAGTCTAGACATGGCGAACTTAAGGCGGAGAGATGGCATCCATCCAACATGAACTAACTGATAGACTTGTATTAGTGTCTACTATCATGGATTACACAGAAAAATTATAATTTGGTAAAACCAACTTTCAAATGACAAAATGGTAAAGCTTGACTTAACTGACTACCCAAAATCAACATGACCGTGAGACCATAACAGACGGACAACGGAGATTAACCGGAGCAGGATGCGAAATCGGGTTCAAGTATGTTCATGCAGCTTTTATTCAAATACCTCGCAAGCCGAAACCTGAAAGTACGGATTTGCAGGTTGGGGTTCACAAAAATGGAAGTAGGAGAAAAGATTTCCGAAAGCCGAAAACTGACTATGTGGGTGGCGGGTTTCAGGAATGTGAAACTGTGAGGAGAGATAACCATCCTGAAAGCCGCATCCTGAAATTACGGGTTGCGGGTTTCGAGGGGGCACACCAAATAAACAAAAAAACCACAATCCTGAAAGCTGAATGACGCCATTGTGGGGTTCGGGTTTCGGGGTAATTATTTCTCAATCTTATTAAAGAATGATTCTGCAACCTGCAGCCGTCGGGTTGTGGGTTTCAGAATTAGCAAAACAAAAACTTAAAAACAACAGTCCCGCAACCCGCACCTGTCGGGTTGCGAGTTTCGGGTTGTCCAAATGTCAGATTTTGGGATGAGGATAACAGTCAACAAAATACTCAAAAATCTTGGCTTTTCCCAAACCGAAAGACTTTGGAAGAAATAATCAAACACTTGCAAACAAGCAAACCAAAAAATCATGGGTGAAGAATTTCAGAGGTAAAATCAAAATCTAAAATTTTCAATATGACTCACCCAAACACCTTTGTTTTTATTAAAATTGGGGGCTCTCTGCTTAGCTAAGCATGGGATCTGTTGTGGCTACAACAAATGGTGACTGGCTAGGAATAACTAGTTATGTCAATCAACCGATTTCTTGAAACTCAATTCAAAGAAGATACTCAAAAGATAACAGCCAACAAACAATGAACATGAAAATGGATAGATCTCAACAATGACCATTTTAAAGATAACACTCATCCGATAAGGAGATTTAGAGAGTAATACCAAATCTTTACCATGATGTAATCATTGAAAACCAGCTTGTGTTGAACCTGGGCACAGTCTTAGAAATGCTCATGGATATCCTAATTACAGATCCCCTTGGTTTATTAATTATATGTATATTTAGTGATCCTCTATGGATTATATATGTACTCCTTTATCTTTTCTTTTGTCTCTTCTTTCTCTTTTTTTTATATTTTGTCCCTTTTTTTCTTTTTTTTTATACATAAAACCTTGTTGATATGAGACCACTGTACTGACTTGGTGATCAGATGAAACAGTGCCATTCACAGGCCTGATCCAGAAACTGGTCAAGCTAGCTTGATGACGAGACTCCTTGTCTTCTGGCTGCAAGACCAAAAGAGACTATCAT
This sequence comes from Larix kaempferi, assembly GCA_027924585.1. Classification (NCBI taxonomy): domain Eukaryota; kingdom Viridiplantae; phylum Streptophyta; class Pinopsida; order Pinales; family Pinaceae; genus Larix; species Larix kaempferi. The sequence continues at coordinate 33,018,500 of BSBM01000096.1, forward strand.
GGCTTGGTAACCATATTGTGATAACTCCAATCCAAGATCAAACCCATGATCATAGCAGGGTTGGCTTGTGATAAGACCCCCCTGTTCTTGTATACAACAAAAATCCCATAATGAAAGACAAAGCAATTTATTTTGGCATAGGCTACAAGGCATTACCGTGGCTTGGTGACCATATAATGATAATGTTACTCACCAGTGCTTTGTGGATCATGAATGGACCGACCTGTAATAGGATCTTCCACCTTCCAGCAGAACTAAAAGTCATCTTCCAAGTGTGGTGGCTTGATGTGAAGATGTCATTCCACTTTAAACACCTATGAACCTAATGGGATGGCTTGATAACAAGACCACCCACCTTGTAACTTATAATTTTAAACAAAATTCATATTCAAAGTGATTGTAAAAGGATCCATGAGCAATAAAAATTGGTCAGGTTATTATGATATGTCGTTCAACCATGAAACACCAGATAGAGAAATGATGACCATCCTCCATACCTCAATTACACAAATAAAGCATAGTGAAAGATAATGATCAAAGTGAAAAGTATCCAAAGGCACTGCACTTATTTGACTGTTTATTCTTCAGAGCAAATTCTAATCAAAAGCCAGAAAGTAAGATTGATAGTGATGCTGAAACTTCAGAAGCAATTGTTGCTAAGAAAAGTGATCATAAGCCATTACCACAAGTGTGAAGCCTTATTAATGAAAACCAAACAAAACAAGAAAACCAATCAAAATGTCAATGCAATAAAACAAATGATTAAAAAACAAACCACACCTATGTACAAGTGCACCAGATTGTTCAAACAAAATGCTTTTTGAGAAGAGACACATTCACTAGGAAGGTGTCTACAACTCCCTCTAGCGTCTGTAATCGAACAGTGTTGGGACCAATCTTTTCTGTAATAATGAAAGGTCCTAGCCAAAGGCACTGAAACTTGGTGTACTGATTCTTATCTTTACGTTGCTTATCCCACATTAGAACCAGGTCACCAACAGAAAATTCCCTGTCAGATGAAGATTTTTCATCAAACCATCTCTTCACCATCTGCTGATGATGATACAACTTGTTCTTGGCTATTCCATGTCCTCCTCTAGCTTCAAGAGGGTGTCAATTCTTTTCTCAAGGGGAGAAGAATCATCTTCTTGGACAGACTGGGCCAATTGTAGTGAAGGAATGGTAAGATTAGTGGGAAGGATGGATTCTTTTCCATAAACCAAATAGTAGGGAGAATTTGCAATTGTTGCCTTTGGGGTAATTCGATCTTCCCATAATGCATTATACAACTGTGTGTGCCAATCTCTGTGATGAGAAGCTACAGTCTTCTTAAGAATGTTTATCAGGTTTTTGTTCGATGACTCAGCCAAACCATTACCTTGAGGATAATAATTGGCAGAAAACTTAAGCTTAATCCCCATCTCAAAGGAATATTCAGTTATATCGATTGAAGAGAAGTAGGATGCATTATCGAAAACTAAGTACTCTGGAGCGCCAAAGCGTGTGACGATCTGGCTATCAAGGAAAGAGATTACTTGGGAAGCGTTACATTGTTTAAGAGGAGCTGCCTCCACCCATCTAGTGAAATAGTCTATGGCTGTGAGGATATACTTATGTTGGAGGTATGAAGGAGGGTTTATAGGCCCAACAAAATCCAATCCCCATTGTTGAAATGGAAACTAAATTGTAACAGGTTGTAGAGGAAATGTAGGTTTCCTAAACTTCCCTGTGCATTTCTGGCATGGATCACACTTCCTCACATAAGCATAAGCATCGTTAAACAATGTGGGCCAATAATATCCGGCCTTAAGAATCTTGTGTGCTGTAGCGTCTCCTAAAAAATGGCCTCCAGCAGGACCTACATGAAATTGAAACAGAATGTCATTAGTTTCACGTTTTTCCAAGCATCTGAGAAATACTCCATCATAATTTTTTCTAAAAAGAGCTTGATCAATGAATTGATAAGGAGCAGATTTCAGTCTTAAAGCCCTTATTTTCTTAAAATCAAGGGTTTCGGGAGCAAACCCATGGTTCAGGAAAAATATGATATCATCGTACCATTCCAATGTCGGGGCATCGATAACGTTAACAAAACCTGGGAGAATTTCTTCCTTGTGATCCCATTAAGACTGTTGTTGTGTGGGGTCATTGGATTGCACAATAAGAAGACAAAGACCTTGTCCTTTGACAATTTTAGCTGGTCTGATCTCAAGATCATATTCTTGTAGGGCGGTCATCCAATGAGCCCTCTTTTCACCCAATTCTTTCTGGATGAGGACATTTCTAATAGCAAAATATGGAACAATGACTTTCGTTCGAGACTTCAGCAAGTAGGGTCTATAATGTTTGACGGATTTATAGACCGCAAAGGCTTGCTTATCGATCTGCAAGTATTTAAGCTCTGGACCTTTGAATGTTGATCTCATAAAAGAGATCAGGATTTCAGTATCATTGCCATGCTTTTGAGTTAAGACAGCTGCATAAGAAAAGTCAGTGGCAAAATTATAAAGAATGAAATCCTTATCAAAAACTGGGGACATCAGAGCAAGAGCTTCTGCAATGGCCTTTCGAATTTGGATAAACGCATCTCTCTGTTCCTGCACCCAAGTAAACTACACATCTTTCTTGACCAAAGGTTGTAGTGGTTTAACAATCTGGGCAAAATTTGGTACAAATCTACGTACAAAATTAATCTTACCTAAGAAGGATTGCATTGCTCTGCGCGAGCCTAGTAAACCAATCTTTGAAATAGCCTCTGTATGTTTAGGATCGATAATCATACCTTCTTTCAAAACAATGAAGCCCAAAATCTTTCCTTCTATTATTGTAAAAATAGATTTCTTCGAGTTGAGAGAAATACCGAATTTCCTGCAGCGATCAAAAACTTGTTTCAAAGCAAACTCATGTTCATGTCATTTTTTAGAGTAAATAGTGATATCATCAAGGTAAACTACAATAGAATTATGCATTAACCCTCGGAAAGCTATATCCATAGCTCTCTGAAAAGTAGCTCCTGCATTGATCAGCTCAAAAGGCATCCGTCAGTAGGCAAAAGTACCCCATGGGGTCCTGAAAGCTATTTTCAATTGGTTGTCCGGGGCAACCATAACCTGGTTATACCCCAAAAAACCATATAGGAGGGAAAACATCTCTGACCTAGCTACCTTTTGGAGAATCTGCTCCATTGGTGGAACATGATAGTTGTCTTTCTCAGAAGCCCGATTTAGGTTCCTGAAATCGACACACAGTCGAATTTCCCCGCTTTTCTTATGAACAGGTACTAAGTTAGCGATCCATTGAGTGTGCCTGAATAGAAAGATAATTCGAGTAGTGAGCATCTTCTCCAGCTCCTTTTTTACAGAAGGCTCCAAACTGGGGTGCATCTTCCGTAGCTTTTGTTGAAATGGCTTAACCTCTGGTTTCATGGGTATATTATGAAACATGACGCTAGTGTCAAATGTTTTCAACTCAGCATACATCTAGGAGAAAACATCCTTATATTGTTTACACAATGCAATAATGGCTCTGCGTTCTTCAGGGGTACAATCAAATCCCAAATTGATGAAACAAGGTTCCTGTTCGGTGCCTAGGTTGACCCACTCATAATTCAAGGATAATCTTTGAGTTTTACAATTAGTTTGAGATTTGAACTTGTCCTATAAATCGTAAAACTTTTCTAGATTGATCACAGACTTTGGGATGACGTTTGAGGAATCAGTGAGAGACTTTTCATGTTGTGCTTCATCGATGGCCATGTCTTGAAACGTATCCTGAGCAGTGAGGAAGTTGAGTATCTATCGGCCATCATCAAACACTTTCCAATTAGTCGCATTATCTATAATGGATGGTCTGTACATCAATTCGATAGAAAAAGTTTGAGGAGACAGACCTTCTGGCGGGATCAGTCTAGACGCTGTATTTGCTAATAGGTCTGCATCAAAATTTTGTGACCTGGGAACTGATTTAATATTGAATGCTGAAAATGAATTGGTTAGATCCCTTACCAACTTTTGATAATTAGCCAAACGCGGAGATAAGTAGTGTATTTTATTCCTGACTTGCTTGACTATAATTTCGAAGTCTCCAGAGCATTCTATTGCTTGTACACCTAAATCAATGGCCTTCTTGAGCCCCTGCACAAGAGCTTCATATTCGGCTACATTATTAGTGCAATCAAATTCTAACCTGGAAGAAATCATGATTTTCATTCCCTTAGGATTGATAAGAACACAACCCGCTCCAGCTCCCTCCTTGGACTTGGAGCCATCGAAAAATAAGTTCCATGAGACAGGGTCTAATCTAAAATTCATATTCACATTATATACATTATGCACAATTTCACCAGAAAAAGGTACAAAAGTGACTTGAGTGATATGTGATTCATTTCGGATGCTTTCTTCTGGTGAGGCATCAGCTGGGAATTCACCGAAAAAGGGATCGAATGTAAATTGCTCTTCGCAAGAGGTAAGATAACAAGCAGGTTCACTTGAATCATTAAGATCAGTAACTATCTGTTTCATAAAAGGTTCTCTGCTGATCTTAATTTTATTCGGTTGACCATTGTAAGGCAACCATAAATGTGACCAGTTGGTTGCAAAGTAACCTTTAAGTTTCTTTGACCAATGCTTGCTTAACCACATCCCATAGGCTTCTGGGATGTCATCTATCGCAATGTCAACTGTCTGATGGATCCTGGGATCAGCTGACAGCGTGAGCAGAATGTTTCTCAATTTTCCAACCACTATGACTTTGGATCTGTCAAGTTGCACAATCTCGGTTGTACAGGGTTCCCATGTTGCATTCAATTTTCTGCAAACAGAGCGGGGCATCACATTTGATGATGCTCCCGAATCTATCATGCAGTTGTGTACGTTCCGGTTAAAAATATCAAAAGTAAGCAAGAAAGGAGGAGTTCTCTTACTTGCTGGTATTTTATCATCAGTTTTAATGACAAAGTCTAGATTATTATCTTGTGACTCTCTAGGTTGTTTGACTATCATGTTTTTAGGTAAAGAATCCCTCATAGCAGGAATCTTGAGTAGCTCAAATAGAGAGATGTTTGCTTTGACTCTTTGTAGGTATTCAACCAAGTTGTACTCCATTTGAGGGAGGACTGTATCCTTTTGTGGGACAGTCTTGTTTCCTATGGGAATCGGGGGAGAAGATGAAGGTTCTTGAGGTGTCTATGGTCTTGACCTTGTATTATAAGGATGTCGTGTGTTAAACACTGCGTCGGGTTCTTCTTCTTCTTCACACATAGAAAGTTCCGAAAAGAAACCCACAGCATTGACCTGTGGATCATCTTCTACTTCTTCTTCAGGTAGTGGAGGATCCGAGGTAGTCTGATCATTGGAAGTGTCAGGGGTGACTTGAGATTCTGTTGCCAATGCTCTAAAATAGAAAAGAGTTCATCGTTTGTGAGTGCATCTCCTAGATTTGGTGGTGGTGGATTTTGTGGAGGCTGGTAAGGTCTCCTAAACGGTGGCCTTACAAAACCTCTGTTATGATTCTGATTATCATTAGTGTTCTTCTTCAAATCCACCATCTCATTTGACATCTTCTGAAGGAATTTTTTCATGTCAATCATACCAAATGGATCCTTGTTCTAAACTATGGGTTTAGGGACATTCTCAATTTTCTTCGTGGAAGTGGAAGGTTGTCCTTCTAAAGCTTCAGGGCAGTCTTCCAGACAAAAGATGTCCTTCTCAACTTGGATTGGTTCATCAAATGCTTCCAGTAAAGTACCCTTTTGTGCCCTTTTGACCCATATTGCAATAGGGGGAGGCAAACCCTTTTCATAATAAGCCACCAACAATTCTTTAGAAGGAAGAAGATTGGTAGGAATTCTGTTTTTGAGATATGAAAACCTTTGGTTAAAGCCTTTTACCTTTTCTTTTCCTTTGATTTTCATGGAGGATAATTCTAAGACAAGATCTTGCGGTGTTTTGTCATCCCCGAATTTAGGGGTAAAATGTTTCTTGAATTTATCCCAGGAAGTTATAGATTGGGTTGGTAAAGCAAAATACCAAGTGGTCGCTCTACCCTCAAAGGTGTATGAAAAGAGTCTGCATACTACATCCTCATGTACCATGCTTCTAAGCTTGATTTCCTGCATGAAAATTTTTATGTGATCCAACACAGGTATCTTATCATCAGGATTGTATTTAGCCAGCCATTTCTCAGGATTCTTTGGTAATCTATGTTGATCACCTAATATGAAAACTACACCTTGGTCAAGCCAAGGTCTGTTTTGACCTTCTCCAGCCATTGGAGGTTCTTGTTCTTCTTCTTCACATGACAAACTAGAAGAATTATCTTCATCTGAGGAAGATGATGAAGATGAAGGAGGGGACGGTGGTGGACCATCGGCTCCAAGATTTGGTTGAACTTGTGTTCCTACGAGAGTGGTCTCACGGTTATATTCAGGAGTATCCAGTCGATTAACTAGGTCTTGGTTTTTAGATTGTTGATCAATTGTGTGTTGATCCTCTATGTTAAAACTATTGGTAGGTTGAACCTATGGATCAGTGGTCTGTGAGGTGGGAACTTGCTGATCTTCCCGACCGCTAACCTACAAAATACCTTCTAAGTTTAGAGCTGCCAGGCCACATCTTCTTTGATCAGCAAGTCATTGTTCCGCTCTTAAAACCCTATCGGCAGATGTTTTCCATATCTGCTCTAGCAAGATGGGTCCCCTTGTAGGTGACGTGAAAATGATATCTCCTCTGTTCTCCTGTTGTATCACAAGTGTGACAAGTATAACTGCAGGTTATGTGGATGCGACAGGGAGAATCATAGGTTGTGTACCAGTTGGTTGTTCAGATGTTGAAGCCCTAGTCTGGCTTCAGGTTTGAACCATTGAAGTACTTGTTGGAGGAGGTTTATTAGCAGTCTGCTTAGGCATGTTTTACTAGTGGCTTTCCTTCTAGCCCCATTTGTTGATGCCTCAGGGGTGCAGGGTAAGTGCAAAGTGCTGCAATGGGTTCCAAGGCACACAACAGGGGATGAAAACCTAGCCAAAGGCTTCGAAACACCCTACACAAGGGAAATTCTATCCTCGAGCTGTTTGGTGTGGTAATCACCCATGGATATTTGGCCTCCGCTGGCACTCTATGAGTAACAGATTTGATCTTGAAAGATCATTTTTTCTATCAAGGAAAACTAGGTGTGAAATCTTGTAACCAAACCTAACTTAACCTACCTAAGGGAAGAATCTATTCTAAGTCAGATCTAGCCTAAAAGGAAGAGTTGATGTTGTGTAGATCAGATTTGAAGTGTGATGAACAAGTAGTTAAGTACCTTAAACAGAAATGTCTTCGGATTCTTGACTTGTTAATTAAAGTTTTATCAGTTAATAAAAATTAAGTGACAATTCTTCAAAGTGTTTAAGCCTATTCAAATATGTGATTTGTAATCATTGTGTTAATTGAAAAATTAACATTTGATTATACATATTTATTTGCATCGAATCATTTGCAGAAATATAAAAGTGAAAACGTTCAATTAAAGAAATTTAATAGAACAATTTTGAGCATAATCCAGACATACAGAGAAATCAATATGAGAGATCTTATGCATTAATAAATGTCCTGCAAAAGATTAAACACATAACCGATGACAAATTTGAAACATTAACTTAGCAATTCTCAAAGAAATTTGAAGAACAATAGAAGGTGGATGAAAAGATAACTTTCCTTAATAGAGAAGTCTTGTACAAAAATTACAATGACTCTGATAGACAGAGTATCTTCAGTCCAATCTCCTGCTGAATTGCAATTCCAAAATTCCCAACCCCTTACTAAGGTAAACATTCCTCCTTATATACTAAATTTACATAAGAGTTCCAAAAGGAGAAATTCTACAAAATAGGGATTACAAAATGGGATCTAACCATCGATCCAAGAAATCCTGCTATTTTTAAGCTTAAAAGATTTTTCGCCACCTTTCACAAAAGAAAGACTTATTATTTAATCATATAAGGTCTCGTGGCACCATAAAAATTCAATCACAGATTGTTCACTATCATCGACAGGTGGTGTGGCTTGCAGAGCATCCGCTGTAGGAAATTCAGGGTCGGGGAACCCACTGTCAAAAATAGAGAAATACATTAGAGGATTTACCTCAGGAACGATAGCCAACATGTCAGGTTCTTCATTCATTTTAAAGTCCTGTATAACATCAGTATCGAGATCAGTTGATTCCTCCAGAATTTCCTTCCTTTGCTCTTCAGGGTTTTGCATGTAGGTAGACAAAGTTTCAAAGTCTTCTTCACTGCTACCACTGCTAAGATCAGGAACACCTGCATCAAACGGTGGTAACAACACTTCTTGATACAACAAGGGGTAGAGTTCTTCATTTTCAACCTAAACATTAGAAAATTCACCATCTGCATGAATATTACTCATTCTGAATGAGTCTTGGATAGTAGGATGCAAAAAATACCACACAGAGTCTTACATCTTCCAGAAGGCAAGGGATGAACTGGAGATTTCATGTTAATTTCTATTTAAAGGCCAACAAGCAGGTCAATGATAATCGGGTGGGGAAATCTGCAATGATTAAACTTATCCAGTCAATTCATTTTAATTACTTCAATTGTAATGAAAAGAGCCGAGGTATGTAACAATCGGATCAAAGCTTGTGCGAAGTACGAGTTCAATTACTACTCACATGATTTTGAATTGCCTTTACGATCACATCGTTACAAGCAATCTTCTATCAATAATTATGACTGGTAATTAATAATGGAGACGAAGGTTAGGGTGATAAATTTTATCTGCAAAAAATCTCAACTAGAAGTTCCAGTACACGGGCTGTCAACTCTTCGCACGTAATAAATCCGATCAATCTGACCCAACTTTCATGAGAATGATAAAAGCTTTTAGGTCGGGAATAAGTGAAAAGAAATGACTATTAAGAGGTGGAACAAAAATGACAAGATGTCAAAGCTCGAGTCCAGACATGGCGAACTTAAGGCGGAGAGATGGCGTCCATCCAACATGAAGTAACTAATAGACTTGTATTAGTGTCTGCTATCATGGATTACACAGAAAAATGATAATTTGGCAAAACCAACTTTCAAAAGACAAAATGGAAAAGTATGACTTAACTGACTACCCAAAATCAACATGACCGTGAGACCATAACAGATAGACGACTGAGATTAACCAAAGCAGGATGCGGAATCGGGTTCAAGTATATTCATGAAGCTTTTATTAAAAGACCCCGCAACCCGAAACCTGAAATTACGGATTTGCAGGTTGCGGGTTCACAAAAATGGAAGTAGGAGAAAAGATTTCCGAAAGCCAAAAACCGAATATGCGGGTGGCGGGTTTCGGGAATGTGAAACTGTGAGGAGAGATAACCATCCCGAAAGCCGCATCCCGAAATTACGGGTTGCGGGTTTCGGGAGGACACACCAAATAAACGAAAAAACCACAATCCCAAAATCCAAATGCCACCATTGCAGGGTTCGGGTTTCAAGGTAATTATTTCTCAATCTTATTAAAGAATGATTCCGCAACCCACAGCCGTCGGGTTTGCGGGTTTTGGAATTAGCAAAACCAAAACTTAAAAACAACAGTCCCGCAACCCTCACCTGTCGGGTTACGGGTTTCAAGTTGTCCAAATGTCGAATTTCATGATGATGATAACAGTCAACAAAATACTCAAAAATCTTGGCTTTTTCCACACCGAAAGACTTTGGAAGAAATAATCAGACACTTGCAAACAAGCAAACCAAAAGCATGGGTGAAGAATTTCAGAGGTAAAATCAAAATCTAAAATTTTCAAGATGACTCACCGAAACACCTTTGTGTTTATTAAAATTGGGGGCTCTCTTGCTTAGATAAGCATGGGATCTGTTGTGGCTACAACAAATCCAAATTCAGATACTTTCTATCAATCCTGTGGTTGAGCACTAGAAGGGAACTAGAGGCCACCTGAGGGATTGGTAACTCAAAGAAGGGATCTTGTTCCTTGTGTTGTTTTGGTTGATGGGGAAGGGGAATGAAGGAGAGATTTTCAGTTGTGGATTGAGATCCTCAGCTGGGGGGTGGCATGTCCAAGTAGGATTTGGCTTGACAATGCCTATGGTTGGGAGGAACGCCCTTCACATGCAACCAGTTAGAGAACCTTGATTGAAAAGATAAGTATCTCATTGTTATGAATGTCATGGTGATTTCTGTATACTAATTAATTATTGCTATGATTGTTGTTCGAGGATCCCAAGGTGGCCTGTCGACTAGGTCCTCCACCCGACTACTTGTAAAAAATGTCAACAGTTTTAGTCAATCAGTACATGTCGGGTCTGTTAGTTGGAATGACAATCAGTTAAGTAATGGTCTGTCAAAACATATATATAGGCTTGTTGGCTTACTATACTGTTCTAGAGGTTTCCAATGTAGACCTAGGTTCTTTGCGGTTTCTATGAACCAACAAAACCACTTTTCACCAGCCCTTTCAACAATAATCTGTGAGAAGACTGAGGTCTCACCCAAGGTGAAGATGAGGGGTCGGCTGCAGAATCAGGTTTCCACAACCTAGTGATGCGAGTTTCGAAAACTGACGAGCATCGCGCTGCGGGTAAGCAGAGGGATTTGTTTTTTCAAATCCCTGACTTCATGATACCTGCTAAGGTGGTTTCTTGGTGGCAAAGCCTTGACCTCCAGGAACTCGTTCAACAGGTACTAACACCAGTTGAATCTTCCTCCCTCTGCGGCTTTTGCACCAAGTAGTAATACGCCCGCGGGTACTTCCCAACAGGTTGAGAAGTCTCGATTCAACTACTCTAGATAACCAACATTCTGCGACCAAGGCAAGATTGCCTTTCAGATCTTTCTTCCAGCACATGTACTAGTCTGGCTAGAACTGTAGATACTTAGGTTCATTGGGGTCTTTCTACATCTGAAGCAAATCGTAATCTTCCCAATTACATTCTAGGATCTTACCCAACAGATTTCCTCCCACTTTTAAATCCTTCGACATAGGTGAGAGCGAAATCTCATACTTGGCATTCCTCAATATCTTAATGGCTGGTGCATCCTGTGCACGCGGTGAGATATACTCAGGGGTCAGCTTCAATGGTATTTCCTTGTTTCCCAGCCGAACTTGTGGCACTTGGAACTCATCATTTTTTGCTTCATTTTTGGGACTGTTGGTTCTTTTCCTTTATCTTTCATTGTTGTAGCATGTCTTGGTGATCTTAGGGAAGCCTGACCTTGCTCTATTATGACTTTCTTGATAGGGGTTCTCATCAACCCTTCGATTCCTCCATATCAAAATACCTTCCTAGTCTCCTGAACTGTGAACTCTTGCTCAATAGAGGACCTCTCAGACATTCACTGGATAGGTCTGGATAGAATGACGAGATTTCTGATAACTTGCTGTAAATAATTGCAAAGTATTGCTCGCAAGAAAATTCAAGGGTTTCAGTAACGCCCACAAGTCCAAATACAGTGGTATTTACAGGCGCAACTAGCCTCCTAGGCGCCTCTCAACGGCTAGATAAGCATTAAATGTAGTATCCATTGGCCAAATTTGGTGAAGATTTCAGTCCTTTCCTTCAATAACTCGTTCAGAACGGCTATTTCGGCATTAAATGCTCAAGCAATCGTTGGCAAAAGTATTGTATAAATGTTATATTTGTGACCGACATTCTACTCTGGCGCAGTCATCACTACTCTGGCACAGTCACTTCGCGGTGCTTGGTTTATTGCTTATGAACTTAGCTTCTTTTCTCGTTCATCTTAATCATTGCAGTTGCATTTTGGTCTTCACAACTGCGTGGTTCCTCTCTTTTTTTGGCGCAACCTCACTTCTTCAAAAGTGTTGCGCAGTATATACATTTTCTTCATTACAGTTCACGTACAAACTCTTCCCCGTTTCTAGTGCCCAATTTCAACTGTACTTTGACACTTAGAAACTTCCTCATTTCCTGATCATTAAGGGTTCTGTGAAGCAGGACTATCCCTATAGGCTTTTAGTCTACTTCCATTGACTAGCCCGGGAAAGTTATCTCCTGCTAACATGGCTAACTAGACTGCGCCACTGTTAGTTACATGTAAAACAATATATGGTCCAAGCTAATGCATTTTAAACTTTCCATGAAACTTCATAAATTTGCTATCATAGAGGAGGACTAGATCACCTACCTGAAAGGTCTTCTTTTTTATATGGCGGTCATGCCATGCTTTTTCTCTTTCTTTCTGCACTTGTTGGTGAAAGCCTGCAATGAAGCGATCTTCCTCCAGACCAACCAAGTGTAGAATCCTTTCCTCTAGTGCATCGCGATCTGCCATGCTTGTGACTACAGCTATTCTTAAGCTGGGAACAATGTACTCCATTGGCATTATTGCTTCCTGTCCATAGGCCAACCTAAAACGTGTGTGGCTAGTCAACTTTTTGCAAGTATTTTTGTATTCCCATAAAACAGCTGAATGCACTAGTCCCAGTCATCCCTACTGACATTGCATATTTTAGTCAGCGCATTTTCCAGTACCTTATTGAATGCTTCAACAATTCCATTTGCTTGCAGATGATACGATGTACTTCACTGATGATGAATGTGGAACTCTTATGTCAATGCCTCCATAGTTCTGTTGAGAAAATGAGTGCCTTGATCACTCATCTAAAAAATGAAATGCACGGCAGTAACTGTGCTATAGTACTTTACTGGATTCACTTTTGCCCATTTGGTGAGGTAATCAGTTGCAGTAATAATGTACCTCACACCAGTTCTCTTCCCTGGTGGGTTTATAGGTCCCACAAAATCAATGGCCCATTTCTCAAATGCTTGTAATGTCAACTGTGGATTCAATGGCATTTCATCTCTTCATGACGACCTTCCTATCCTCTGACTGACATCACAGCTCTGGCAATGTTCTTTCTAATCTTTGTGAATAGTAGGACACCATATCCCTTCTAGAAATATCTTCTACGCAGTGGATCGTCTTGTGCAGTGACTCATCCTGCGTAGTGGCTTGTCCTACGTAGTGACCTTCAGGTGCTCCTGAATGTGCATCAGCCAATACAAATGGTTTCTTGTGCTCTAACACACACATGCACAGCACTTCATCTGGCCCCAATTTGTATAGCTGTCCGGCAATTATGGTGAACTCTACTGCTCTTACTACCAGCTGCTTCTTCTGTTTCCTAGTAAACTCTATGGTTGGCAACCCAGTAGTCAAGAAGTCAATGATATATTTATAGTAGTCATCGGAAATATAAATAGAAAACAACTGCGCATCAGGCAGATTGTCTTCAAGGTTCATAGGTTCTTCTCCTGACTCAATCCTTGATAGATGATCAGGTCCTAAGTTCAATATTCCAAGAATAACCACTATTTCAAAGTCATACTCCTGAAAGAGTAACAACTATCTGCAGATTCACCCCCCTAACACTGGCTTGTTGACCAGGTATTTCAAAGTAGAATGGTCAGTGAACATAAAGAAGTGTGCACCAAGCAAATAGTGCATGAACTTCTACAATGCATAGACCATAGCTAGGCCTTCTCTCTCAGTGGTGGTATAATTTTTCTCAGCATATGAGAGATTCTTGCTCGAAAATGCAATGCGATGGTCAATACCTCCCTCTCCTAGATGAGCTAGTACAATGCCCAATGCTATACATGAAGCATCGACGTGGACATGGAATGGCTTCAGCCAGTTTGGAAAAACTAAGATCGGTGCAGTTTCCATTTTATCTTTTAATGTGTCAAATCCTTACTCACATTCTGCATTCCAGATGAACTGTGTGTATTTCTTTAACAACTTCTCCATTGTTGCGGTTATCTACGCATAACCTTTTATAAACTTTCTGTAGTAACCCATATGCCCCAATGTGGTGCACATCTTCTTTACTGAATTCGATGTTGGCAGGTTTACAATAATTGCAATCCTCGCAGGATCAACCATCAAGCCTTGTTTGCACACAATGTGTCCCAAAATAATACCATAAGGCACACAAAAATACACGTCTTCAGGTTTAGTGAAATTTGACGTTGTCTGCACTTTTCTAGCATCAATCTAAGGTTTGCGCAATGGTTCTTCAACAACCCAAATACTATCCAATCATCAAAATAAGCTTCTAAAAACTTATGCATGAAATCTTCAAATGCTACGACCACAACTCTAGAAAATATGGCAGGCGCGTTCTTGAAACCAAAAGGCATTACTGTATATTGGAATGACCCCCATTCAGTGGAAAAAAATGGTCTTGTTTCTATTTGTTGGATCAATTCTTATCTGATGGTACCCCGCAAATCCATCAGTAAAGGAATATGCCTCATTTCCTCCAACGTTATCAAGCACCTCATCAGTGAAGGGAGTAGGAAATGGGTCATGCATCGAAGCATCATTCAATTTTCTAAGATCCACGTAGATCCTGATCTCACCCTTAGTTTCCTTCTCTTGGATAACTATCGGGCTTATCCACTTTGACTCTTCAACTAGATTGATGATCCCCGCGTCGAGCATCTTATTGAGTTATGCCTTGACTCGTTCTTTGTATCGTGGATTCAGTTGATAGCGCCTTTGCTTAACAAGCTTCGTGCCTGGCTTAAGGGTATCTTCATAACCCCTAAGTCTCCCAAAATACCTTTCATTTCTGTAAACTTTGTTGGGAATAGATCCTGATATTCATGTAATAGGTCTGTCATCTCCGCGACCATCTGATCATCCCAATAGTCTCCAATAGATGTGAACTTTGGCTCTTTGCTGGTGCCAATATTCACTTTCCTTGTTTTCACAGGTCCACTCATGTCTGGAATCTCTAGCGGAGGTCCCTCGACGTCGCGCACTCCATCTGACTCAGGTATGTTTATGTTGCGCGGGTCCTCCTCATCACTTTCTTCTTTATCTTCGAACTCTTCAACTAGATTATAACATTCCATGGCATGCTCTATATGTTCTGTGCACTCCGGCTGTAGATTTTCAGGTACTTCTATATCTCCAAAAAATTCCTCTAATGTGATGTTTCTATGTGGGCATTCTAGTCTAAATATTCTTTCCTTAATAATCTGCAAAGCATCATTTATGCTAGGACTCTCATCTTCGAAACTGAAGGATTTCTGGAAGTTCACAGTTAGGGTCGTCCAATCTGTATTTCCCCTGTACAACTCCGTATCCAGCTACCATTTCTTTGGAGTGTGCTCCTCCAATGTATGTACAAACAGATGAACCCACTCTGTGTGTGGTCTCTCCCCCCATGCTTGTGAAAATATTTCAATATGATCCCTTGGAGACATCTGTCCATTGTATTTTTCAAAGGTTAGTGCAACCTTCTCAGTGAACCTGATCTGCATCTTGATTCTACACTGATCCCATGTTGTCAACGTTTCATTATACGCATCCCACCATCTAGCAGGTGTCTCACGCAGTTCCATGTCTAATGCTAGTAAGCGATGCTCAGCTGCAAATGAGATAGTATATTCTTTGATAAAGGAATAAACATTAAATGAACCATCATAGGTAGGAATTGGACTTACCTCTTTTCCAATCTAGCGCAGTGACTTTCTGACCTGTGCACATCTTCTAGGGGATACTTCATGCATGTGGTTCTGCCAGTTCTCTAGTCCTGCATCAGAATCTGAGATGCAAGAGCTATCACAGCGCCAACTGAGTGTTCCATCGGCAGTAGGATTAATGTAATCAACATCATTCATAGTCATTTTGTAAATGCAGTCCAAGTATTGAGCTCAGGATTTGTCTTGAATGGGCTCAATGTATCTTTCTCCGTCTGAAGGGTCCAATGGTGCGATGAACCTTATGTCCTGGTATTCAAATATCATCTTCTTTGTTTTCAATTTTATCATGGCAAGGTTATCCATAACCCATCCAATTCCCAACAATGCAGGATAGGGCTGACTATCGTCCACAATATCGATAACCTCGAAGTCTGCATAGCTTCACACTCCATCTATATCAACAATAACATTGGCCAGTCTCCCAGAAGGTATAATTGTCAGCTAGTTGGATAAATTCAATTGTATAAGTGACCACAACAACTTTGGTCTCCCCATCTGCTTCCATGTCTGCTTTGTCAAGACATTTACTTCTAATCCGATATCAAGGATGATCTCGTCCATCTCATAGTCTCTTATCTGCGCACTGAGCCGCATTTCTCAGCCTGATCTTTTGTCTTTCTTGATATGGTGAACTGCTCCCTGGGAATTCTCTGTCTCACTGCATGGCTCATACTAGTTCAATACCTTTTCTAACTCCATTAAAGCATCTGGGATCTTCGGTAATTTCATGGAGATCCTTAACAACTCTGCAAAAAAGGTGCTTGTCTTTGTTGCATCACACGTTTTGTCATATGCTGCTGGCATATCCTATGTCTGTAATACTTCACAACACAACGGGATTCTTCATGAAGTAGGTGGTGGTTCTTTGAAAATGTCCTGTGCTTATTCAAATACTTCTTTATTTTTCTCTAGATTGAAGGCAGGTGCCTTCCCAATAGATTTTCTGATCCAAATTGTTTCGGCAAGCATCTGCTTAGTATCGAATCCCCCAGAAGTCAAAGATTATGCTCCTCTATCTCTTCCTGTTGCGGTGCCACTTCGCGTCACTACATTGATACTCAGATCCACATCCATTTTTTGTGCTCCGATCAACCAAATGTTTGGGTTCGGCACATCTTGCTTCCATTTCTGCATCTCTGCTCCTAGGATTGGACATGCCTCAATGACATGATCAAAGGATTTATAATAGTTATAAGTAGTGCATTCATTGGTATAGTCTCTGGACACATGGCAAGGCTGGCCGTAGTTACAATAGATTACTTGACCTTGGCCTCTTCCTTGCGTTGGGTCGACATTCCTTCCTCTCTCGTAGTATCCTCCACCACGGCCTCTATATGCACCTTGATCATACTACACATTTTCTTGTTTCAGTTGACTTTCTTCTAGGACTCTATATACTCCACCACCTCTCATATGCTCCATGTCACGCTTTCTTTTGTTCATGAGCTCATATGCGTGGAAATTAGATTCATCATGTCCAACTGACTTACAGAATTTACAATACAGTTTCTTACAGGTTCTGACATACTTCTATATCAAATAACAGTCTTCAGGCTAGTGTCCTCTAGTTATACAGATTTCGAACCACAGAGCCTGGTCTTTATTTGGTGGATTTGGTGCTCCACTGTTAAGGTAGTCCTGAAATAAAGAGTAGTGGTCTCTAGTGTGGCCTTCTCCTTTGCATTCTGTACACCAGATGTCTTGTCTCTCATGTTTTCCTTTCTTCATATCATGCAATTGTAATGTTAGGGTAGCTAACTGGGTCTGAATCTGAGATATCCCAATGTTATTCTCTCCAATCGGTGAAGCCTCTAACTTCATTGCGATCTCTAAGGCCTCTTCCTGTGATGCAACCTTCTGCTGCATCAATGATAGTCTGATATGAGGCAATAGCGTAGCTATGAACCATTTCCAGTGTTGTTGCAAAGATATGAAAAAGCTCACTTGGTCCAACGGTGTCTTGAATTGCTGGTTAAATTCCTAAACTGTCTCATTAGGTTTTTGCTTAATCTCTTTTAACTCTATGATACACTACGATTCTGACTTTGGCTTCTTAAATTATGCTAAGATGGCATCCTTGATTTATACCAGGGTTCTATTATGTCCCTACGAATATTTCATGAACCAATGCAAGGCTCTATCTCTGAAAGTAGTGACAAGTTGCGCTTGCTTCACAACATCATCTTGAACTTGCTTAACACTCCACACGGCTTCACATAGAAACCAATGTTGATCAGGGTCTTCTAGACCCGTTCCCTTGAATATCGGCAGCTTGATATCGTCATTCATCCTCCTTCTAGGTGGCGCATACTCTTAGTAGTGCTAGGGATAATATTATGAGGAATGATCTGAGATGTAATAGGTTGATTTGGAATGGTATGTCCACCCGCTCCTGCGGTCTTACCAGTATTGGAGTTCTGCGGAGTAGGAATATTAGCAACGGGAGGGTTTTGAACTGATGGATTATGAGACAGGGGAGGTGCGGTACTTGCAACTAGCGGATTCTGTGGTGTAATGGGCTGATAAGTAGCTGACGGAGGTGCACTCTGATTATTAAGCTCACATGGTATCTCGGTATCTACACAGATTCCATGCGGTGTAGGATTTTTCTCGGTGGTATACTTATCTTTCTTTCCACTTCTCAAATTATGGGTTTCTTCGTCGGAATCACTATATATGATATTTACCATGACAAATTCAAAACAATTTACTGCATTCTCAAGACGCCTTTCTCGGATAAAAGCATTTTAATGTATAAACTGAGATTGTTCAGGTACTTACCTCTGAACCCTTTGAAAAACTCTACTTCAGCTGTGTTGTAGGATTTCAACGTATTTACAACGAACTCTATCTCGAAGCCTTCCAATATTTTGTCGACCCAGAAGTCGATTGCTCCCGAAAGTGGACTATCTATCGCTTTGAGCCTCTCTGTAAGCTCTGGAGTCCACTTGGTTGGTTCTCCTAGCTAAGAACAGTTCTTTCTCTCTACGAACCTTGACAACCACTCGTTTCCAAACGATGCCAAGAAAATTTTTTGAATCTCTTCCCACAGGTATTTTCTCAACCACTAAACGTTAGAAAGATGCGGGTGTCTATTCTCCTTCCTTGTGAAGTCTCTTTCTTTCTTATCACACCAGGCCCAGATCTCTTTCTTATCTGGATGCCAATTTTCTACAATCAAAAGAATCTTTTCTTTGTTGCACATCACTTTTTTCAAATATACTATCACATTACCGG
The DNA here is from genome assembly GCA_027924585.1 of Larix kaempferi. Lineage (NCBI taxonomy): Eukaryota > Viridiplantae > Streptophyta > Pinopsida > Pinales > Pinaceae > Larix > Larix kaempferi. The sequence goes on from BSBM01000096.1 coordinate 33,037,260, forward strand.
TCTTAGCATGGCAACGGAACCATTTGTTGGCTTACTATATTGTTCTAGAGGTTTCCAATGTAGACCCAGGTTCTTCGTGAATTCAATGAACCAATAAAACCCCTTTTCACTAGCCCTTTTGGCAACAATCTGCGAGCAGACTGACGTCTCACCTAAGGCAAATCTTAGGGGGTGGTTGTGGGATCAGGTTTCCACAACCTGGTGATGCGCGTTTTGGAAAATTACGAGCATCGCGCTACAAGCTGAAGACTGTGCAAAGTCTCCTACTTCACGGCAGAGACTTCAGCAATCGGTCACTTTCTTCCCCTTTACTCATGGCTTCCGGAATTTAGGGTTTCGGATAAAGTTAGAATTTTTGGTATTGGAGTCCACGGCTGAATGCTACTCAGGAAAATCGAAATTTAGAAACCAAGATCGAATTTTTTGGTTGGGTGGAAGACCGGGCTTGATCAAACCCCAGTTCGGGATTTTGATCGGAAAGATGGAAAATTAGGGCTTCAGCAAAAGTTGGAATTTTTGAAGTCTGTAACCACGGCTGGAAACTCCTAAGAAAAATAAGAGTTTAGAGCCTTGGATCGAACCTTTTGTTTGGGCAGAAGGGTGGGCTTCATCAAACCCTAGTTCGGGATCCTGTCCAGAAGATCCAGAAGTTTCAAAGGCAATTTTGAGGGGTCAAATTTTGGAAATTCCAAAATTGAAGTATGCTAGTTTGATCAGCTCAGCAAGACATATTCTTTCATCCATTCAGAAGTGTGAAAGTCAAAGATTGAATTTTTAGGGTTTCTCTAGAAAACCCTAATCAAGCTCCAGATCAAGTTTCAGGGGGAGTTGAGGCTAAGGCCTTACATAAGAAGACTACAAGAAGTCTCGACAGGTATGACTTAAGGAGGCTCAGGTATGTCTTGAAATCTAATTCTTGATTAAGTTCATGATGTGTTTGTCTTCATATTATTTATTAGTACAATCTTGATTAATGTTAGAATTGTCTTATCACCCTAGTAACAGTATGAATGCATGTGAATGATCAAATACATTCTTTGAATAGGGCTATATGATTGTACTAATGCATTATGATGTTGTGTGAGGTTGATGTTGTTTGCTAACAAGATACAGGTACATCACAAAAGATAAATCAGGTTCCATGACCATGAAAACATGAAGACAAAGACTCATCCATAATCTTTGTTCTACTTATGAGGTATGTATGACTTTGTTATATTATGCTTAACCTATGAGACATGCAGGTTCTACCTCAGGATCTCTAAATCATTGAAGAGATTGTTTAGGTATGTTGTACATAACTAAGTAGGTATACTAATCCAGGTATGTTTCCCATGAATCTTACCTTGTGTTAGGATCCCTCATATAAGTATACTTGGTATGATTGGTTATGCTTATTCATAAAGTTAGTAATCAAGGGATTATGCATATTATGTCTTTTATCTTGATTGATGATATGCATGAGTAAAAGAAGACTTCCCTGAAATCTTGAATACTAATGTTTACTAACTATAATCATGACTTTACATTCTCAAGATTATTTAGAACTATAATGTTTTGATAACATTTAGAACATACTAATGGGTGTATGTTTGTGTATGAGATCATGAGGATGACACTTGAACATGCACAATGGTACATAATGAATAGAAGTTCGAAAGACATACAGAAGATCAAGCAGGAGGCAACCACACAAACATAAAAGATAAGTATTTGAGTTGTTATTTGAAATAGTAAATGATATTGCCTATAATAGGTTGTATGCATATTTGTATTCCTATAATATATCATGCTAAGTGTAAATATTCATAGAACATTGAACAGTATACGACTAATATGCATATGATTGGTAAGTTGGACAAACATTCCATTGTTGCTTGTCTAGAATGAAACCTCTTTGCTGACATGCTGAGAGTTGTGCACACTCTCGATAGTATGTTCTGGTAGAGATGGAAGGCATCTAGATAGCCACTGTATGCATACAGGATATGGGAAAGTGTTGTGCCAAAGTATTGGTCAAGATAATTGCATAACTATGTAAATGATATCTGTATGCATAATAGGTTATCATGTCAATATGATTTGATGATTATGAAGTATTACTAATCATGTACCTAATTTTGATTTGTAGGAAAAATCATGATGAATGATGAACAAGCGATGGATGTTCAACAAAAGGATTTACAATTCAAACACACTATAGAAGGCTTGTGGTCAGAAGATTCTCTTAGAAAAGAGAAAGAGAATCATGATGAGATGTTTGTTCCAAGTGGATAAATAAAACCATTCTCTTAATGGTGTAATTAAAGAAGAAGTGTGATTCAGGTTTTGTATGGGTACCCAGGATCGATAATCAATTGATGAGCTTAATGATCACCACGGGTGATGTGGATCTCAACCTTTGCTACAAGATTGAATATGGTTTTCATACACAGATGACATGGATGCAAGAAGGAACTCACCACAAAGTTTGAATAATATTGAGGCCCATATCAGTAGACCCATCTATCGAGAGATGGCACAGATAGATATGCAGAAAATCATTCAATGCAGAGTGTGAATGATGTTCAGTCACAAAGGGAGAATTGATAGTTTCTTGATAAGCTTGGGATTTACCAAAAATTAAAGTTGTTCCTATCCTTTACCTCAAGGCTATGGATCATACTATTATTATGATATCTTTCTTATAGGGAATGAGAAATAGATCATGAAAAGAAAGAAGAAGATGGCTGCAGAAATGAAAAAAAAAATGAAAGATCTCAGATTGATGCATTACTTCCTAAGTCTCGAAGTATGTCAAGGCTTAGAAGGAATCTTTCTCAACCAAGGTAAGTATGCTGTGAAGTTTCTAAAAAGCTTTGATATGTTGGAGTATAAAGCCATGGCCACTCCCATGGACTCCAACTTGAAGTTGTTAGTTAATGACTCATCGTATTTAGTGGACCTAACCCTATATAGACAAATCATTGGGTCATTAATATATCTAACAAATACTAGGCTAGATATATGCTTTGCTGCAAATACCCTAAGTCAGTGTCTAGTAGAACCTAGAAAGGTTCACTTAATAACTACAAAGCATGTAGTGAGGTAGCTAAAAGGTACAATAGATTTTGGTCTATATTATCTTGGAGGTCATGAACTCCGTTTACATGGTTACTCAGATTCTGATTGGGCAGGAAGTGCCTCAGACAGAAAGAGTACATCAGGTGGATGTTATAGTCTTGAATCTACCATGATCTCATGGTTCAGCAAGGAACAATCTAGTGTGGCTCTCAGTATTGCTGAAGCAGAATATATATATAGTTGTCTGCTCTGCCAGCTGTGAAGCAGTGTGGTTTCAGAATCTATTATATGGAGTGTCTGACTTAGAAATGAATTCCACTATGATTATGTGTGACATTCAAATCTGCATCAAGATAGAAAATCTTGTATTCCACGATAAGTCAATAACACATAGAGATCCGATACTTCTATATACGAGATATGGTGCAGAGAGGAGCCATCAAGCTCGAGTATATAAGCACTGAGGATCAGATTGCTAATATCTTGACTAAACCTCTGTCTCGAGTAAAGTTTAAATACTTCCGAGACAAGCTTGGTATAGTCCAGAAGGACCCTCCTCGAAAGGGGGAGTAGCATAATATCTGATAACAAGTCTGTCTCATCAATGATGAGGTTACCTATTTACTGCACCTAGTTACTTAGAATTATTTAGATTTAGGAATCTTATATTTTTTCTTTTGATGATAGATGTATACATGCTTTTGATGATAGATGTATTAGTGAGAATACATGCTTTTGATGATAGATGTATACATGCTTTTGATGATAGATGTATTAGTGAGAATACATGCTTTTGATGATAGATGTATACATGCTTTTGATGTCAGATGTATTACTGAGAATACATGCTTTTGATGTATGATGTATACATGCTGTTGATTCTAGATGATGATACATGTATTGATTAATGTACTTGTATAGATGAGGATACTTGTACTTGTATTGATGAGAATACATGTGGGGAATGTATCATCCTTGAACACTTGTTCTAAAATGAGCCGTAGACAGAGGTCTCCGAGAAAGAAGAGGGATTGTATCATCCTTGAACACTTATTCTAAAAAGAGCCGTAGACGTGAGGTCTCCGAGAAAGAAGTCCTTAGTGGACTTGAGGGGATTGGATCATCCCTGGACTTTCAGTCCTAAAGAGAGCCGTAGACGTGAGGTCTCCGAGAATGAAGTCCTTGGTGGACTTGAGGGGATTGGATCATCCCTGGACTTTCAGTCCTAAAGAGAGCCGTAGACGTGAGGTCTCCGAGAATGAAGTCCTTGGTGGACTTGAGGGGATTGGATCATCCCTGGACTTTCAGTCCTAAAGAGAGCCGTAGACGTGAGGTCTCCGAGAATGAAGTCCTTGGTGGATTTGAGGGGATTGGATCATCCCTGGACTTTCAGTCCTAAAGAGAGCCGTAGACGTGAGGTCTCCGAGAATGAAGTCCTTGGTGGACTTGAGGGGATTGGATCATCCCTGGACTTTCATTCCTAAAGAGAGCCATAGACGTGAGGTCTCCGATAATAAAGTCCTGAATGAACAGGCAGGGGATTGCATCGTCCCCGGACTAAGGTCCCAGAATAGAGCCGTAGACTGGGTCTCCGATAATGAAGTCCTGAATGAACAGGCAGGGGATTGCATCGTCCCCGGACTGAGGTCCCAGAATAGAGCCGTAGACTGGGTCTCCGATAATGAAGTCCTGAATGAACAGGCAGGGGATTGCATCGTCCCCGGACTGAGGTCCCAGAATAGAGCCGTAGACTGGGTCTCCGATAATGAAGTCCTGAATGAACAGGCAGGGGATTGCATCGCCCCCGGACTGAGGTCCCAGAATAGAGCCGTAGACTGGGTCTCCGATAATGAAGTCCTGAATGAACAGGTAGGGGATTGCATCGTCCCCGGACTGAGGTCCCAGAATAGAGCCGTAGACTGGGTCTCCGATAATGAAGTCCTGAATGAACAGGCAGGGGATTGCATCGTCCCCGGACTGAGGTCCCAGAATAGATCCATAGACTGATGTCTTCGAGAACTGAAGATCGGATTGTATCATCCATGGACCTATGTCCTAAAGGGAGCAGGATTGATCATCCTAGGAACATGATCGTGTGATGACGATGCTGACGATGCTGATGATCGTGTGATGACAATGCTGATGATCGTGTGATGACGATGTTGATGATCGTGTGATGACGATGCTGACGATGCTGATGATCGTGTGATGACGATGTTGATGATCGTTTGATGACGATGCTGACGATGTTGATGATCGTGTGATGACGATGTTGATGATCGTGTGATGACGATGCTGATGATCGTGTGATGACGATGCTGATAATCATGTGATGACGATGCTGATGATCGTGAGATGACGATGCTGATGATCGTGTGATGACGATGCTGATGATCATGAGATGACGATGCTGATGATCGTGTGATGACGATGTTGATGATCGTGTGATGATGATGCTGATGATCGTGTGATGACGATGCTGATAATCATGTGATGACGATGTTGATGATCGTGAGATGACGATGCTGATGATCGTGTGATGACGATGCTGATGATCATGAGATGACGATGCTGATGATCGTGTGACGACGATAATCGTGAGGATCCAGATGATGATATTGTTGTAGCTGTTCAAGTGTTACAAAAGATAAAGACTCAATACTGAAGATGTCGATGTTCCAGTATTGAAGATGTTCCAGTAACTGCTTGAGTTACTGATGATGTTGAGAAAGCTTCCAATGATTTATAGATGTATCATGTATGATGTTGATGACTCCTTGCTCGTGCAGATGTTGTTATAATATCCTTCTCGTTAAGGGGGAGTGTTGAGATATTGTAACTTCAAAGAATATTATATTTGTACTTTATTATTCCGGAGATGTTTCATTCCTCCGTGAAGATCTTATTGTATATCCGGAGATGTTTATTCCTCCGTCGGAATGTGGTAACTCAGGTTATTAGACTTCCCTAGTGGGGGTCGGCCCTGTATGTGTTATGTGGGTCAAAGGGTTATTAGACCACCCTAGAGGGGTCGGCCCAGTCAGTTGTAGTGGGGTATTTAACCCATTGGTTAAATACAAGCCTACGTGTACTTGTGTAAAATACATATCAAAGTAGTGTATAAATAGAGGAGGTGTGTTCCTCATTATACACACTCACTCACTTGAGGATAGCGCACTTGTGGAGGAGAGGTCTGCTACTGTGGAGGAGGAGATCATGTCTCAGGGTTTCATCTTTGTATATTGCTGGTCATCTATATTGAGGAAGCTTTGCTGGGTTTTCTACCCCATGAGGGTTTCCCAGGATAAATCTCTGTCTCTTGTGTTTATGCTGTGCTTGTTGTTTCTTCAGTGATCCTGTATATGCTATTATTGTGAAATGGAATGTAATGCTGCTATTTTCTGTCTTAGCATATTAAATATTAACGAAACATACCTGTAAGCCATACCTGTCAAGATTGCTTGTAATCTTCTGATGGAAGGCCTTAGCCTCATCTCCCTCTGAGACAGGAACTTCTTCACTTATGCAGGTGACCAATCCATCTTCTTCTAGGATTAACCCAATCCACTTGATTTGCAAGAACTGGACTTAGAGCTGGATTAGGGTTTGTCAAAGAAACCCCAAAAATTCAAACTTTGAATTTCAAACTTCCGAAAGGATAGAAATATGTGCCTTGATGAGCTGATCAAGTTGGTATATTCAGAATTTGAAAACTGCAAAGTTTCACCCCTCGAAATTGCCTTTTAGATTTTCGGATTCATTGGGGAGGACCCTGAATTAGGGTTTGAGTTTCCCAGAGCTTCACCCAACAAAAAGATTTTATGCAAAGCTCTAAGCTTCGATTTTTCTGAGGAGCTTCCAGCCGTGGTCACAGATTTCCAAAATTCTAATTTTTGCAGAAGCCCTAATTTTCCATCTTTCCGATCAAAGTCCCGAACTGGGGTTTGATCAAACTCGTCCTTCTGCCCAACCAAAAAATCTGATCTTGGTCTCTAAATTTTGATTTTGATGAGTAGCATCCAGCCGTGGTCTTCGATTACAAAAAATTGAACTTTCTCCGAAGCCCTAAATTCCGAAAGCCATGAATGAAGGTGCTCAAAAATAATTCTGTTTTGACAGAAATATGTACCTAAGTGTTTCTAGTGTAACTCTGAACTTTTTGATCCACAAGGTTTGAACAATTTTTCTGAGATATCGCGACCTATTGTCTTTCCATCCCGATAAATATGACCTCAATTGGATTCTTTGAGAGATAGTTATGCCAAGTGTCGCAACGTGACCTGTTTATGGGATAATACAGGAGAGCGAACTTGTATGGCATGCCACGTGTCACTGGTTCAACTTTGACCTCTAAACAATTTTTCTAATATAGTACAATCTGTGTACGACCTATCACTTTTTATGTAATTTCATTTGGAGCTTCCTATCCCAGGTTATGACCTTTTTCTCAAGGTCACCTGATTTTGACTCAGATCTGGAAGAGGCCAAAACCCTATATTGTACAGATCATAAATCACAAAGTACAATGTCTTAGAGGTTTTCCTTTGGACACAAGGTACATGGGGATCTAATCTTCGACCTGTAAAAGTTTCAGATCCGAAAACTTCTCGAAAATGGATTTATAGCGAAAGTGCTACGATGGCTGGTTTTTGCTATATCAAGCCCTAGCATCGTAAGTGCAACAAGTGTCATACATGCCATATCATGCCTTCTTTCAGGCTAGCTCTGATACCATGTTAAATTTTCAGAATTTACTTCAATCTGATCTAGGATCTTAACTGAGAGAACAACATGTATAGCAAATCTACAGCATATCAATCATGAACACAATAATGCAAGCACACAAGAGACACAAAGTTTACTTGGGGAAAACCATAAAGGTGAAAAACCCCAATAACTTCCTCGAAGATGGATAGAGAAATGATACAACCAGAATACAAGAGATAGTCTTATCCTAGCAGCAGATCCTCCTCCTCCACAAGTGTGCCACTCTCCCAAGTGTGAGTAGTGTGTGAATGAATTTGTTTTGTCCCGCCCAATAAACTAATGGGGCCTACATGTCTAGCTTAACCCATGGTTAAATTAATGCAGGCCGACCCCACACTTGGTGGTCTAATAACCCTTTGACCCACATGGCCGACCCCCAATAGGGTGGTCTAATAACCCTTCGACCCACATGACTTATACAGGGCTGACCCTAACAAGGTGGTCTAATAACCCATCAAGTATAAGTTACGACACTTACAATATAAATGACAACACTTCCGTATAGAGGAATAATAACATCTCTATAGGAATACAATATACATATATGTGAAATACATTCCAAAGTTACATATACATCAACAGGTTGTACTTCGCAGCTTTTTCAATGCTGCACTGCGCACAACTTCATAGCTCTCCCAAAACTGACTTGTTCAAAAAGTCTTCAACTTTACTGCGCAGTGCCAAAACTTGACTCGCACAAAAATGCCCCACTTGGGCCAGGCTGAACAAGCCCCTAACACTTACTTGTGGCCTGTCCCCGAGACACCTTCAACCTCTACTTCTCCTAGCTGTTCTTCCTCCTGCGGAGCTAACTTCGCAGTGAACTCTTCATATTTTGTACTTAACGTTTCGACCGTTTCCTGGTGTCTTGCTCAATCTGCTTGATTGTCTCCAACACATCAGCTATTATTTCATCATCCACTTGCTCTTGTACTGAATCCTGTCCTTCGCGGATTTTTCTCAATGCTACTTCAATTTTCTGTGTTAGTTCATGAGATTCTTCTTGGAGGGGTTTGTTAGGAACCTATGTCAACCCTTCTCTTTACTATGTTAGTATATTGTTGTTGGACGCATATGCTTTGTAAGTCGTCTCGTAGTATTTGTTGATCCATAGTTTATATTAGCCCATAGTATTGACCCATAGTATTGGACGCATATGCTTTGTAAGTCGTCCTGTAGTATTATATGTCCCATGGTTTTGACTCATAGTATTGGGCATAGACTTAGTATATAAGTGTGTGTTGAGGTCATTGAAGGCACCGTGAAGTTAATTGTATTGAGCTTGCTCAAAGGAGGTTGCCCCATCGAAGTGGCCCGTGATCAATATAAAAGTGATTTTGTTCTATTATTTATGATATCTTGTGTATTTGCATTAATTAATTATTGCAGGTACATCACATCTGGTATCAGAGCACTTTCCTTGGCACAAGCGGGAATTTTTTTTTCTTTTTTTGGGTGGCGAATTTCAGATCAATTTCTGAAACTTTCTGCACAAAATCAGAAGAAACCGATTGCATATCTGAATTCCTCTTTCAAAAATACACAGTTTCAAAAAAAAAATCATCTCATTTGGAGTTCTAAAAGTGGAGATATCGCGGATTTAAAATCAGCAATTTTTCAGAATTTCGGTGACGGCCGCGAAAATTGCGGCGAGAAAATCTTTTGACCGAGTGCCCAGATTTCTATTCCGCTTTCATGGGTAGAACCAGAGTGGTTGTTCCAGTTCCGGAAACATGCTATAATAGCAATTATGAGCAATATAGATCCGATTTTTGAACATTGGGTGGAATTTCTTTGTGTTGCAGGTTCGGATCTGGGAATAATCCCTATCCGCTTAACTGTGGGAAGTACTTGGGCATAAGCCCTAAAACTCATTGTGAGGAGTACCACAGGAACCCCGAAGCAGCTAACCATTGAGAGGACCTGCCAAGCGAAAAGGGCAACGACCCCTACCTGATTGACTAGTTCCCACACGTGAGGTAAACCAAGAGCTGTCGTTTGTCGCAAAGCGGTTATCAGTTTTACCTGAGCCGTGGAGTGAGGGGTACTGCCCCAATACGCAAGCCGTCAGACAGCATTAGTGGCCGAGTGAAAACCCTAAAATGTTAGGAAGCCGCACATACCTGGGGTCCATATCTACTTTCAGCTGAACTATTGCCGATCATTGCTGCACCGTTTCAGATCCATTTTGCAAGCCGTTCCAGATCCAGCCGTTCGGCGTTGTTCCAGATTCCTTCTAAGCCGTAACCGCTCCAGTCTGTATTAAAAAAAAAAAACCTGGTTATGGTTGTCACCCGTGCAGGAGCACACACCATGGAGAAAGCACTTGCAGCAATCCAAACCAAACTCCAAGATCTAGATGAAAAATTTCTCAGCCTCCATCTTCAGCATTTAGCCATGAACAATACCAGACAACCAGAATCTTTTGCAGCCACCGACTTCTCTGCTTCTAGCAATTTTCGTGGGCCGAAGCTTGATTTTCCTCGCTTCAATGGTACTGATCCGACCGGATGGATATACCGAGCAGAACAATATTTCAGTCTGCATAATACTTTTGATGTTCAGAAACTTCCACTTGCATCCTTTCATTTGGAACAGGAAGCCCTTCAATGGTACCGTTGGTACATCAAAGCTCATCCCGAGCCAAACTGGAAAGATTTTTGTCAACTCATTTTGCCACGATTTGGTCCTAGTGCTTTTGACGACTTCACAGGAGCACTCACTAACCTCCACCAAACTGGCACAGTGAGAGAGTATCAGATGGAATTTGAGAAACTAGCCAATCACACAGAAGGATTGTCTGATGAATTCTACAGGAGTTGTTTTATCAGTGGTCTCAAGGATGAAATGCGCTCAGAGGTTAAAATGTTTTGTCCCAACACAATGATGGAAGTCCTAGGGTTGGCTAAGTTGGTCAAGGACAAGATCGCAGCTCAACAACGCTCCAAACCCACCTTTGTTCCCCTCAGAAATATGGGTTCCCAACGACCTCCCATCACGCCTGCTCCTCAACCAACTCCTATCAAGCATTTTTCTGAAATAGAAATGCAGGCACACCGAGAAAAAGGGCTTTGCTATAATTGTGATGAGAAATTCACTCGGGGACATAGATGTGTTCAACAAAAGCTCTATATCTTGGATGTGGATTCTCCGCCTGCCTTAGAACTTGGTGAAGAAGCTACATATACAGTAGATGATCCGGTCGACATGCAACACCCGCCTGTTGACACCCCATCTCAGGACGACCCACCCGAGATCTCTCTCCATGCTGTAACCGGCGTCACCACCCCACAAACAATGCGGGTCAGGGGATACTTCAAGAAGCTCCCTCTTACGATACTCATTAATTCTGGTAGCACTCATAACTTCATTGACCCTCGAATTGCCAAATAGGCTAATTGTTTTGTCCATCCTTGCTCCAACTTTGAAGTCATGGTTGCCAATGGGGGCACCTTACCTTGCAAGGGGAAGTGTCACAATGTGCGTATCTCTATGGAAGATTATAACCTACGCTCCGACATGTTTGCCTTGTCCTTAGGCAGATGTGATGTGGTTTTGGGCATTCAATGGTTACGCACACTTGGCTCCATCTTATGGGATTTTGCTGAACTCTGGATGCAGTTTAACGTCAATGGGGCACAACACAAATTTCGGGGCTTACAACCAGGGTATCTCTGCATCATCAGTTCACATCGCCTAGAAAAAATCCTTAAGAAGAATTCACATGGTGTCATCGCTCAGCTCAATTCCATTCAGATGCACCCATCAACAGTCTCCACTACTTCCTTCGATAGATATGCAGGTATCTTTGCTGAACCAATGAGCTTGCTGCCTTCAAGAGACCTTTCTGGTAAGAATGTAACCACATCTACCTCTCAGTAGGAAATGATGGCTATTTTGCATGCAGTACAAAAGTGGCAGCCATACCTATTAGGCAATTATTTCTACATCAAGACTGATCTCCCGAGTCTGGAAAATTTTCTGGAACAATGGGTCTCCCCCCCAACACACCTGCAATGGGTTATCCAACTCATGGGTTATCCCTATGTGATCACTTACAAGAAGGGTAAGGACAATATGGTGGAAGATGCTCCTTCTCGCACAATTGATGACCCAGTTTCTCTTACAGCTCTTTCTCTGCTTGTTCCAAATTGGTTGCCATATGTTCAACAGGGCTATCTCTTCTATGATCTCCATGCTTCTTCATCACCAGGGCACTCTGGGTTCTACAAAATGTATGACCAGGAACAATGTAACTTCTTTTGGCTGGGACTAAAAATGACAATTCAACAGCTGGTGGCTAACAATGATACTTTCCAAGTCAACAAGGGGGAACCAACACTCCTTTCAGGATTGATCAAACCCTTGCCCATCACTACACAGCTTTGGCCAACTATTTCTATGGATTTCCTAGCAGCACTCTGGTGGTACAATACCACATCTCAAAGGACACCATATGAAGCAGTCTATGGACAAACACTGCCATTTCTTCTTCCATACACCCTTAGCAGCTCCCCAGTTCAGGAAATTGACTCAGTTCTTCGAAACCGCGATCATATTCTTCTCATTCTGCAGGACAATCTTCACATGGCCAGAATTCGCCTGAAACAACAAGCCGATCAGCACCGTTCTAAGCGCATTTTCCACGCAGCTGACAGGGTTCTTCTTCATCTACAGCCTTCCAAGCAATCCTCCTTGACACTCCAAAGGCGTCAGTGGCCCGAAATGCAAACCAGGGATGCTACCGGGGAACCACTCCTTCAGATTCTGCAGTAATTTCTCCAACCAAAGCTTTGAGGACAAAGCTTTTTCTAAGGGAGAGGGGATGTTAGGAACCTATGTCAACCCTTCTCTTTACTATGTTAGTATATTGTTGTTGGACGCATATGCTTTGTAAGTCGTCCCGTAGTATTTGTTGATCCATAGTTTATATTAGCCCATAGTATTGACCCATAGTATTGGACGCATATGCTTTGTAAGTCGTCCTGTAGTATTATATGTCCCATGGTTTTGACTCATAGTATTGGGCATAGACTTAGTATATAAGTGTGTGTTGAGGTCATTGAAGGCACCGTGAAGTTAATTGTATTGAGCTTGCTCAAAGGAGGATGCCCCCTTGAAGTGGCCCGTGATCAATATAAAAGCAATTATGTTCTATTATTTCTGATATCTCGTGTATTTGCATTAATTAATTATTGCAGGTACATCACAGGGTTGTGCCCTATCCCCAACTTCAGTTTCCCTGTCTCTCAACACTTGCATCTATTTTTTCAAATCCCTAACTTCATGATATATGCGAAGCCTGTCTCTTGGTGGCAAAGCCTTGACCTCTACATCCATTAATTCTAATGTTTCCTTCTTATCGTTCAGGGTATTCTTGAGTTCTAGCAACTCTGGGTCTTATTCAAGCACCGTAATTGTTTTTGTCACCTCGTCGAATAGAGTTTGACACTTAGCCACTTCACTGGATATACTTTCCACTGCAGCTTTCACTTCTTCTGCTCGCAGCTGTTGCTGATCAGGTGGAGTATTCGACTGATTCTTCGCCTCCAACGCAACAATCTTCGCTTGATAACTAATCTCCATATCTTTCATTTATGCCCTAAGATCATTGACCACCTCGCCGATTTTAATGACAGTGTCCGCGGGTTCTGGATACTCATTGCATTCTGACATCTCCATGGCTACCGCAGAGATCGTATTCTCTAGTCTCATTTAGCGATCATGCTCATCTTAAAACTGCATGGACCTCTTTAAGCTTGACTCCTGCAACTGTTTGTAGTTTGCAACTAACTCATGGTGTTGGTTCCAAGCAACTAGATCTTGCTCATGGATCTCCCCAACAACCTGCAGGTGTAGATCATGTAGACCCTCCATTAGTAGTACTGAGATGTCAACTTCCACATGCTGGAGATCCTGCTCTCCCAAAGTTAACTGCTCGCGCAGTGGTAATCTTACACTAAGTAGATCAAGTCTGACTATGCACGGCTTTGACGATAAAGTTAGGGCTATTTGCTCTATCTTCAGCTGTGAAGGGCCTCCTGACTTCCCTTCTGACTATGAGTCTCGTGGCAAGGGTAACCTGCGCTGTCTTTCCTCAATATTTTCGATAATGCCTTGCAGCATGATTAGATTCTTCTGCAGACTCTTCTGAATTGCCTCGTTCTTTTTATCCTTTTCGGTCATTAGCTCTTCCATCTGCGATGTTACAGTAGATGCGATCATCTCATAATCGTCATCATGGAGCTTTCCTTCCGATGGGCCTTTAACTACTTTATGCTTCTTCTTCTGTACCTTCTGTTGTACAGGACTCTCGACTTCCTTTCTTTTTCCTGTCCCTGTCCACGACTCTTCGAAAATGGGTGTAGGAATGGGATTACTCTCCATGGAGTCACTTTCGATTTCAACAAATTTGACTCTAAATTCAGTAGTTCATTCCTTCATAATGGTATCAATGTCTTCTTCATTCATGTGGTATCTTCCTTGGAACCATTTAGGGTTTTTCTTCTGTGCCTTGGCTGAAATGTGAATAGAATGCATGTCAGCATAAAAATTGACAGTGCGAAGGTACTTAGCCATTACCTCTTCTGTTATCCACAGCATGGCGATAATGGCTTCATGCAGCTGTTCATAGTAAGTGTAGAAGACTTCAGCTATCGCGTGTTGTCTTTCTGAATTCAAATTCGCCCAAAGGTTTTCATAACGGGTTCCTCTACAATCACTGTTGTTGGTTCTTACGCCAACATAATCCTTCGGTTCCTTCCACCCTATGAACGCAATCAGCACTATCAACTATGTATAATGGAAATTACCGCCATGTGTCTGTGCATCATTCAGTTCCTCTAGGAACTCGTTCAATAGGTACTAACACCAGTTGAATCTTCCTCCCTCCGCGGCTTTTGCAACAAGTAGCACTGCGCCCGCAGGTACTTCTAGTGGTGTTGCTTTTCTCAAAATTTTGTCGTCTAGCAGTTGTATGAAAAACTGCATAGCCTCATCATCTATGACATCCGTGACAAAGCCTCATTTCCCTTTGATGACGGTATGCGTTTTCTTCATCTTCGCGGTGACCTCCTTGTCCCTGCTTTTTCCTTGAAAGAACTGCTTCGGATCTTCGCCTCTCTTACTTAATCCAATGATCGGGTGGATCAACTCAATGTTCAGTTCGATATTGCGATCAAGCCAAAGATATCCCTAGTTATTGCGTGACATAAGAGTTCGCACCACCTCATTCAGCTCTGGCATTTTGTCGAAGTGCAACAATCCCAACAGGTTGAGCAGTCCCGATTCAACTACTCCCGATAACCAACTTTCTGTGACCAAGGCAAGATTTCCTTTCACATCTTTCTTCCAGCACATGTACTGGTCTGGCTGGAACTATGGATACTTAGGTTCATTGGGGTCCTTCTGCATCTGAAGCAAATCACAATCTTCCCACTTACATTCCAGGATCTTACCCAACAGATTTCCTCCAACTTTGACATGCTTCGACATAGGCGAGAGCAGAAACTCGTACTTAGAATTCTTCAATGGCTTAATGGTTGGTGTGTCCTATGCATGCAACGAGATATACTCAGGGGTCAGATTCAATGGTATTTCCTTGTCGCCCAACGGAACTTGTGGAACTATGGAACTCATCATTTTTGGCTTCATTTTTGGGACCATTGGTTATTTTCCTTTATCTTGTATTGTTGTAGCGTGTCTTGGTTGTTGATCTATATGTAACTTCAGAATGTATTTCACCCATGTATTTCATCTATGTATATTGTACTCCTATAGAGATGTTATTATTCCTCTATAGGGAAGTGTCGTCATTTGTATTGACAAGTGTTGCTAGTGTCGTAACTTTCCGATGGGTTATTAGACCACCATGTGTAGGGTTGGCCCTGATTAGGTTAACCATGGGTTATTAGGCTAAGCTAGACAAGTTGACCCCATTAGTTTATTGGGCAAGACAGGACAAGTATAAATAGAGATCGGGAGATCTCTATTTGGACATCTCATTATTCACTTGTACATCACTCGAAAAGTGGCACACTAGTTGAGGAGGAGGAGGAGCTGCTAGTAGAAGACTATCTCTTGTACTTTGGTTGTACCTCGGTTGTATTATTTCTCTATCTATCTCTGAGGAAGTTGTGGGGTTTTTCACCTTAGGGTTTTCCCCACGGAAACTCTGTGTGTCTATTGTCTCTTATGGTTGCATCTTGTTATGATTGACATGCTTGATATGATTGATGTGCATTGTTATACTTGATATGATGTACATGTTATTCTCTCAGTAAAGATCCTAGAGTATATTGAATTAATGCTCAAAAAATTAACATGGTATCAGAGCTTCCCTGAGAAGAAGAAATTGTGCAGTGGCGGAAACTAGGGTTTCTTGTTTATTGGGTTTCTCTCCACATATTTTGGAAACGCAGTAAGGTAGATTGACTCTACTCATCAAGGAGAATCTATCTGTCCAATCAGAATTCAATTCTAATCACTTTCAGTTTTGGCCCTAAAAATTAGGGTTTCCACAAAAATAGGAATTTTGTAAATCTGAAGGCATAGATGGAAGCTCCTTGGAAAAATCAAAGTTTAGAGCTTTAGATCAAGATTTTTGGTTGGGTGAAGCTCCGGGAAACTCAAACCCTAATTTAGGACCCTCCCTAGTGAATCCAGGAAGACTAAAAAGCATTTTCGAAGGGTGAAACTTTGCAGATCTCAAATTCTGAATATACCAGGCTGATCAGATCATCAAGGCACATCTTACTATCCTTTCAGAATTTTGAAATTCACATTTTGAATTTTTAAGGTTTCTCTGACAAACCCTAATCCGGGACCAGATCCAATTTTTAGCAAATCAAGTGGTAAGACCTAAATATTTTATATTTCCATTTGAAGTACTCTTTAAGATGTCTCACCACACCAAGCTTGAGGATAACCTTGAAGGAGCTGATAACTTCCGAACCTGGAAGTATAGGATTGGGTTAATCCTGGAAGAAAATGAATTGGACACCTACATCAGCTCTAAGGTCCCTATCCCAGAGGATGAAGAGGCTAAGGCATTGCATAAGAAGAAATTGGTCAAGGCAAAGAGAATCATTGTTGATTCTATCAAATACCATCTCATACCACATGTGTCATCTCTGAAGACACCCAAGGAGATGTTTGACTCTTTGACCAAGCTATTTGAAGGGAAGAACATAAATCGGAAGATGACTCTGTGGAAGCAATTGAAAGGGGTAAAGCTTCAGAATGGAGAGACCATTCAATCCTACTTTTGTAAGGTCTCTCAAATCAAGGAACAACTTGAAGCTATGGATGAAGTAGTGGAGAATGGTGAAATTGTGATGACCACATTAAATGGCCTACCTATGCCATGGGACTCCTTCATCCAAGGAATCTATGCAAAGAAGAAATTGATCTCTTTCAGTAGACTGTGGGAGGAATGTTCAAAAGAAAAACCAAGGCTTGTGGCCCGAGAAGAAAATATGGGGAATGAAGATCAAGCTCTCACAGCTCATGCCAAGAAAGGAAAGTTCAAAGGAGAGAGATCTCATTGGAAATATTCTCACCATACTCAAAGGGAGAAATTTAAAGATCCTTCTCTTGGTAGTTGTTTTACATGTAATGAGAAGGGACACTTTGCCCGATATTGTCCCAAGAACAAGAAGGAAAACAACAACAAATTCAATAAGAAGAAGAATAACAACAACAAGAGATATCATGCTCATGTTGCTGAGGATGATGAACCTCCCGGGAAGAAGGCTAGAGCAGAAAGTGATGACTCATCAAGTGAAGATGAATATGTTCTAATCTCTGCTCTCACAGGTACTATCTCTCATGGTTTTAATGATTGGCTTATTGACAGTGGGGCTTCTAAACACATGACTGGGTTTAAAGAATCATTTGTAAATCTATCTGAACATGAGTCACCCCACAAAGTGAAACTTGGGGATGACTATCAATACCCTATCAAAGGAAGTGGTGAAGCCTCCTACAACCTAGACTCTAAGAAGTATTTGAAGATGAAAGAAGTTCTTTATGTACCTTGGATCAAGAAGAACTTACTCTCCATATCTGCATTGGATGCAAAAGGCATGAGGGTTCCATTTGTATATGGTCAAGTCCTAATGTGGCCAAAAGGTAAAACTATAGATGATGCAGTGGTCATTGGAGAGCAAGAGGGAGGATTGTATAAATTGAAGGGACAACCTGAACATGCCATGGTACATGAATCCATGGATCCAAGTGAAATTTGGCATAGAAGGCTTGCTCATGTGCACTATAGGGCACTACCAATTGCAAGCAAAGCTGTAGAAGGTCTTCCTGAAATCAAGACCAAGCATGAAGGTGTTTGCAAAGGATGTGCAAAAGGAAAGAACATTAAGAAGGAATTTCCGAGCAGTGAAAGCAAAGCCAAAGGAATTTTGGAAATCATCCACTCTGATGTATGTAGTCTGATGTCATCCAGTTCTCTGAGTGGGTATGTATACTATGTCTCTTTCATTGATGACTTCTCTAGGAAAATTTGGGTTTAATTCTTGAAGAACAAGGATGAAGTGTTTGATAAGTTCAAGGAATTCAAAGCCTTGATGGAAAATCAAACCGCTAAGAAGATCAAGACTTTCAAATCCGATAATGGTGGAGAATTCACTTCAGGTGACTTCAAGAAGCTATGCAGTGATTCAGGGATTAAGAGGGAGTTGAATACTCCTTAGAATCCACGACAAAATGGAGTTGCAGAAAGAAAGAATAGAACAATCATGGAAGCAGCACAGGCAATGTTGCATGACCAAGATCTACCTATGCATCTATGGGAAAAAGTAGCTAGGACAACTGTATATATGCAGAACAGCACACCTCACAAGATATTGACAACAAGATACTAGAAGAGGTTTTCTCTGGTAAGAAACCTGAAGTCATCCATCTCAGAATATTTGGTTGTCCAGTATATACTCATGTCCGAAAGGAAAAGAGGACTAAGCTAGATTCTTCAAGAAAGAAGGGTATCTTTGTGGGCTACAGTGAAAGCTCGAAAGCTTATAGAATCTACTTTCTAGGGTTCAAGAAGACTGATGTCAGCAGGGATGTAACATTTGATGAAAACTCAACATTTATCAAATCAAGGAAGACACCTATTGAAGATCATGAAGAACCAAAGGAAACCAGATTTCAAGATACTACCATGACTGAAGCAATTCCAGATGCTGATCGTGAAATTGAATATCCGCAAGAACCTATAGATCCACCTCGTGAGAAGGACTCTCACAAGAGAAAACCTGCATGGGCTAGAGAGCTCATTCAAGATGCAGAAAGGTATGGCGTTCCAGAAGAAGGACACAGAGCAAGGAAGAGAACTAGATCTTATACCAATTATGTTGCCTTACTCTGTGACATTATGAACAAAGAACCTTCCAGTTATGAGGAAGCAACAGAAAAGAAAGAATGGAAGGATGCCATGGTCGAAGAATATCAATCGATCATGAAGAATGATGTTTGAGATGTGGTCCCAAGACCTGAAGGGAAGTCTGTGGTGACTTCCAAATGGATCTACAAGATCAAGCATGCTGCAGATGGCAACATAGAAAAATACAAGGCAAGGTTTGTAGCTCGTGGCTTCTCTCAGAAAGAGGGAATAGATTATGAAGAAACTTTTTCTCCTGTAGCCAGATACACTTCCATCAGAATAGTACTTGCTCTGGCTACAGTGATGAAATGGAAGACACACTAGATGGATGTCAAGACAGCCTTCTTGAATGGTGTAGTCGAGGAGGAAGTGTATGTGCAGCAGCCACTTGGTTTTGAGACACATGACAGGAATTCATATGTGTGTAGGTTGAAGAAAGCCTTGTATGGCTTAAAGAAAGCTCCTAGGACTTGGTATGGTATAATGGACAGTTTCCTATCCAGTTTGGGCTTTACCAAGAGTAAAGCGGATTCCAACCTTTACTACAAGGTTGAGGAAGGCAATCCTATGATACTACTCCTATATGTGGATGACCTGTTTGTTACAGGTGATGATAGTTTGATTGCCGATACCAAGAGGAAGCTCGCTGCCGAGTTTGAGATGAAGGACTTGGGGATGATGCACTACTTTCTAGGTATGGAGGTGTGGCAGAGTGCAGATGGACTCTTCCTTGGACAAGGGAAGTATGCCATAGAGATTCTGAAGAGGTTCGGGATGATGGACTGCAAGGCCATGGCCACACCTATGGCATCAAACCTAAAGCTTCTGAGTGATGCTTCATCTGATCCAATTGATGTCACTATGTATCGTCAAATTATTGGGTCCTTGATGTACCAGACAAAAACGAGACCTGATATTTGCTTTGCAGTGAACACATTGAGCCAATTCCTGATGGATCCGAGGAGTGTTCACCTGGTTGCTGTAAAGCATATTCTGAGGTACCTAAAGGGTATGGCAGATTATGGGCTCAAGTATGATGCGAATCAAAAGTTTAACCTGGAGGGTTATGTTGATTCAGATGGGGCAGGCAGTGCTGCAGATAGGAAGAGCACTTCTGGGTGTTGCTTTAGTATGGGATCAAGTGTGATCTCTTGGTTTAGCAGGAAACAGTCCTATGTAGCACTGAGTACAGCCGAAGCAGAGTATGTTGCAGCCTGTTCGGCTAGTTGTGAGGCAGTATGGATAAGAAAGCTACTGTCTAAGCTATTTGATCTCCCATTGGATGCTGCTGGTATCTTTTGTGACAACCAAAGTTGTGTGAAGCTGTCTGAGAACCCGGTGTTCCATGACAGGTCGAAGCACATAGAGATCAAATATCACTATATCAGGGATATGGTGCAAAGAGGAGTAGTGAAGCTCCTGTATGTTGCGACGGATGAGCAGGTTGCAGATGTGTTGATGAAATCAATATCCAGAGTGAAGTTTGAGTACTTCAGAGAGAGGCTTGGTGTTCTTTAGATTGATGACACTTCAAGGAAGAATTGATGGACACATTTGTAGAAGCCATTCCAAGCATGGTGGTAGGAGGATCCTCCCATGGCTGTGGATGTAAGCGTTGTGTGATGAGCATCAGGACGATGCTCTAGTTACTACTTTGTATATGATCAGTTGGATCATGTATATGTTTATGCATCATGTTGGATGTTGGATATGATCAGTTGGATCATGTATATGATATGCATCAGGTAGATGCATGATATGTATTAGGTGGATACATTGTATGATCAGGTGGATCATGTATGTGATATGCATCAGGTGGATGCATGATATGTATCAGGTGGATACATCGTATGATCAAGATGATCATGTGTGATGAGTATCGGGACAATGCTCTGGATGAAATGCATCAAGACGATGCAGAGATGATGATCAGGATGATCATGTGATGATGTACATCAGGATGATGTATGGTGAGTATCAGGTTGATACTCTCTGGCTGTGGAACATGTTGTGCAGATAAGCATATAATCCAGCCCTGGGATATTTGCAGATGCTCTTGCTAGGTTTTTCCACTGGCATATAATAGCTCCCTGGGAGATCTGGAAAATGCTCTTTCGAGGTTTTGCTTGGAGGGACATATAATAGCACCCTAGGATATTTGCAGATGCTCTTGCTAGGTTTTTCCACTGGCATATAATAGCTCCCTGGGAGATCTGGAAAATGCTCTTGCTAAGTTTTGTCCATGGCATATAATTTCTCCCTGGGAGATCATACAGGTTGTGTTGGGCATGTAATCAGTCTTGAGATGCTCTTACTAGGTTTTTCTTGGTAACATATAATGTCTCCCTGAGAGATCTTGCAGGCTATGCTAGGCACGTAATCAGTCCTGAGATGCTCTTGCTAGGTTTTGTTGATGCACGTAATAAGTCCTGAGGATTCCATAGTATGACCAGTGATGATGAAGACCTGCAGGTGGTGGGCCTACATCCAGTATGAAAAAAGTACTAGTTCTGTAGAACTTCCTATGACGAGTAGATTCAAAGATTGATTGAGATAGCAGCAGCCATGACAATGACGATGATTCGAGGATGATGATTCATTGATGATGATCCAGAGAAGAAGACTTGTGCTAGCAGATCTATGTCGAGAAATACCTTCCTAGTTAAGAGGGAGTGTTGATGTATATGTAACTTCGGAATGTATTTCACCCATGTATTTCATCTACGTATATTGTACTCCTATAGAGATGTTATTATTGCTCTATACGGAAGTGTCGTCATTTGTATTGACAAGTGTCGCAAGTGTCGTAACTTGTCGATGGGTTATTAAACCACCATGTGTGGGATCGGCCCTGATTAAGTTAACCATGGGTTATTAGGCTAAGCTAGACAAGTCTGCCCCATTAGTTTATTGGGCAAGATAGGACAATTATAAATAGAGATCGGGAGATCTCTATTTGGACATCTCATTATTCACTTCTACATCACTCGAAAAGTGGCGCACTAGTTGAGGAGGAGGAGGAGCTGCTAGTAGAATACTATCTCTTGTACTTTGGTTGTACCTCGGTTGTATTATTGCTCTATCTATCTCTGAGGAAGTTGTGGGGTTTTTCACCTTAGGGTTTTCCCCATGGAAACTCTATGTGTCTAGTGTCTCTTATGGTTTCCTCTTGTTATGATTGATGTGCATTGTTATACTTGATATGCTATACATGTTATTCTCTCAATAAAGATCCTAGAGTATATTGAATTAATGCTCAAAAAATTAACATTGGTGATCTTCGGGAAGCCTGACCTTGATCTATTATGACTTTCTTGACAGGGGTTCTCATCAACCCTTTGATTCCTCTGTATCTAAATACCTTCACAGTATCCTAAACTATGAACCCTTGCTCAATAGAGGACCTCTCAGACATTCATTGGATAGGTCTGGACAAAACGACAGGGTTTCTAATAACTCATTGTAAATAATCTTAAAGTATTGCTCGCAAGAAAATTCATGGGTTTCGGTAACGCACGCGAGTCCAAATACAATAGTATTTATAAGCACAACTAGCCTCTGTCGCGCCTCTCAATGGCTAGATAAGCATTAAATGCAGTATCCGTTTTCCAAATCCAACGAAGATTTTGGTTCTTTCCTTCATTAACTCATTCAGAACGGCTATTTCGGTGTTAAATGCTCAAGCGGTCATTGGCAAAAGTACTGTATAACGGTTATATTTACGACTGAAATTCTAACGGCTACTTTTCTCGAGTGTTGCATCGAACTGCACGGTGGATCATCACTACTCCAGTGTAATCACTTCGTGGTGCTTGATTTCTTGCTTCTTAACTTAGCCTCTTTTCTCATTCATCTTGATCATTGCAATTGCATTTTGGTCTTCGCAACTGCGTGGTTCCTCTTTTCTTTTTCTCTTTTTTTTTTGGTGCAACCTCACTTCTTAACAAGTGTTGCGCAGTATATACATTTTCTTCATTACAGTTCACGTACAGACTCTTCCCCGTTTCCAGTGCCCAATTTCAGCTGTACTTTGACACTTAGAAACTACCTCCTTTCCTTATCATTAAGGGTTCTGTGAAGCAGGACTATCCCTATAGGGTTTTAGTCTGCTTCCATTGACTAGGTCGGGCAAGTTATATCCTGCTAACATGGCCAACTGGACTGTGCCACTATTAGTTACATGTAAAATAATATATGGGCCAAGCCAATGCATTTTAAACTTTCTGGGAAACTTCATAAATTTACTATCATATAGGAGGACTAGATCACCTACCTGAAAGGTCTTGTTTTTTATATAGCGATCTTGCCATGCTTTTTCTCTTTCTTTCTGTACTTGTTGGTCAAATCCCATAATGAATCGATCTTCCTCCATACCAACCAAGTGTAGAAGTCTTTCCTCTTGTGCATCGTGATCTGCCATGCCTGTGAATGCAACTATTCTTAAGCTGGGAACAACATACTCCATTGGCATCATTGCTTTTTGTCCATAAGCCAGCCTAAAAGGTGTGTGGCCAGTCAACATTTTACAAGTAGTTTTGTATGCCCATAAAACAGCTGGAATGCATAGGTCCCAGTCATCCCTATTGACATTGCATATTTTAGTCAGTGCATTTTCCACTACCTTATTGAACACTTCAACAATTCCATTTACTTGCGAATGATATGGCGTACTTCATTGATGATGAATGTGGAACTCTTCTGTCAATGCCTCAATAGTTATGTTCAGAAAATGAGTGCCTTGAACATTCATCAAAATATTTGAGCATCCAAACCTTGTAAGGCTGTTCTCAAAAATGAACTGTGCGGCAGTAACTGCGCTACAGTCCTTTACTGGCTTTGCTTCTACCCATCTAGTAAGGTAATCAGTTGCAGTAATAATGTACCTCGCACCTGTTCTCTTCCCTGGTGGGTTTATAGGTCCCACAAAATCAATGGCCTATTTCTCAAATGCTTGTAATGTCAACTGTGGATTCAATGGAATTTCGTCTCTTCGCGATGGCCTTCTGATCCTCTAATAGACATTGCAGCTCTGGCAATTTTCTTTCGAGTCTTTGTGAATCGTAGGCCACCATAGCCCTGCTCGCAATATCGTTTGCGCAGTGGCTCGTCATGTGTAGTGACCTCCGGCTTCTCTTGAATGTGCATCAGCCAGTACAAATGGCTTCTCGTGCTCTAACACACACCTGCACAGCACTTCATCCGGCCCCACTTTGTGTAGCTGTCAGAAAATTATGGTGAAGTCTGTTGCTCTTACTACCAGCTGCTTCTTCTATTGCATAGTAAACTCTATGGGTGTCAACCCAATAGATAAGAAGTCAATAATATATTTACAGTAGTCATCGTCAATCTGAATAGCAAACAACTGCGCATCAGACAGATTGTCTTCAAGGTTCGTAGGTTCTTCTCCTGACTCGATCCTTAACAGATGATCAGGTCCTAAGTTCAATCTTCCAGGCTTAACCACTATTTCAAAGTCATACTCCTGAAAGAGTAACAACCATCTGCAGATTTGTCCCCCTAACATTGGCTTGTTGACTAGGTATTTCAAAGCAGAATGGTCATTGAACATAAAGAAGTGTGCACCAAGCAAATAGTTCCTGAACTTCTTGAATGCGTAGACCATAGCTAGGCCTTCTCTCTTAGTGGTGGTATAATGTTTCTCAGTAGATGAGAGCTTCCTACTCAAAAATTCAATGGGATGGTCAATACCTCCCTCTCCTGGATGAGCTAGTACAACGCCCAATGTTATACATGAAGCATCGACGTGGACATGGAATGGCTTCTCCCAGTCTGGAAAAACTAAGATCGGCGTAGTTTCCATTTTCTCTTTTAATGTGTCAAAGCCTTTCTCACATTCTACATTCCAGATGAACTATGCATCTTTATTTGACAACTTCTCCATTGTTGTGGTATATGCGCATAACCTTTTATAAACTTTATGTAGTAACCTGTATGCCCCAATGTGGTGCGCAGCTGCTTTACTGAATTCGGTGTTGGCAAGTTTACAATAACTACGATCTTCGCAGGATCAACCATCAAGCCTTGTTTGCACACAATGTGTCCCAAAAGAATACCATAAGGCACACAAAAAAGACACTTTTTCAGGTTTAGTGAAATTTGATGTTGTCTGCACTTTTCTAGCATCAATCTAAGGTTTGCGCAATGGTTCTTTAGCAACCCAAATACTGTCCAATCATCAAAATAAGCTTCTAAAAACCTATGCATGAAATATTTAAATGTTGCGACCACAACTCTAGAAAATATGGAATGCGTGTTCTTCAGACCAAAAGGCATTACTGTAATTGGAATGACCCCCATTCAGTGGAAAAAGTGATCTTGTGTCTATCTACTGGATCAATTCTTATCTGATGGTATCCCAAAAATCCATCAGTAAAGGAATATGCCTCATTTCCTCCAACATTATCAAGCACCTCATTAGTGAAGGGAGTAGGAAATGGGTCATGCATCGAAGCCTCATTCAATTTTATGATATCCACGCATATCCTGATCTCACCCTTAGTTTTCTTGTCTTGGATAACCATCGGGCTTATCCACTTTGACTCTTCAACCGGCTTGATGATCCCCGCGTCTAGCATCTTATCGAGTTCTTCCTTGACTCATTCTTTGTATCACGAATTCAGTCGATAGGGCCTTTGCTTAACACGCTTCGCGCCTGGCTTGAGAGGTATCTTCATAACCCCTAAGTCGCCCAAAATACCTTTCATTTCTGTAAACTTTGTTGGGAATAGATCTTGATATTCATGTAACAAGTCTGCGATCCCCATGAACGTCTGATCATCCCAATAGTCTCTGATAGATGCGAACTTTGGCTCTTCGCTGGTGCCAATGTTCACTTTCCTTATTTTTAGAGGTCCACTCATGTTTGGAATCTCTAGCAGATGTCCCTCGACATCACGCACTCGCTCTGACTCAGGTATGTTTATGTTTCGCGTGTCCTCCTCATCACTTTCTTCTTTATCTTTGGACTCTTCAACTAGAGTATAACATTCCATGGCATGCTCTATTTGTTCTATGCACTATGGCTGTATGTTTTTCAGGTGTTTCTATCCTCGAATGTCATGTTTCTATGTGGGCATTCTAGTCTAAATATTCTTTCCTTAATAATCTGCAAAGTATCATTTACGCTAGGATTCTCATCTTCAAAACTAAAGGATTTCTGGAAGTTCACAGTTAGGGTCGGCCAATCTGTAGTTCCCCTGCGCAACTCCATAACCAGGTACCATTTCTTTGGAGTGTGCTCCTCCAATGTATGTACAAACAGATGAACCCACTCTATGTGTGGTCTCTCCCACGATTCTTGTGAAAATATTTAAATATGATCCCTTGGATTCGTATGTCCATTGTATTTTTCAAAGGTTAGTGCAACCCTCTCATCGATCCTTATCTGCATCTTGATTCTGCACTGATCCCATGTTGACAATGTTTCCTTATGCGCAGCCCACCATCTAGAAGGTGTCTCACTCAGTGCCATGTCTAATGTTGGTAAGCGATGCTCAGCTGCAACTGAGACAGTATATTCTTTAATAAAGGAATAAACATTATATGAACCATCATAGGTAGGAATTGGACTTACCTCTTTTCCAATCCAACGCAGTGACTTCGTGACATGCGCACATCTTCTAGGGGATACTTCATGCATGTGGTTCTGCCAGTTCTACAATCCTGCATCAGAATATGAGATGCAAGAGCTATCACAACACCAACTGAGTGTTCCATCTGCAGTAGGATTAATGTAATCAGCATCATTCATAGTCATTTTGTAAATGTGGTCCAAGTCTTGAGCTTGGGATTCATCTTGAATGGGATCAATGTATCTTTCATCGTTTGAAGGGTCCAATGGTGTGATGACCCTTATGTCCTGGTCTTCAAATGTCACCTTCGTTGTTTTCAAGTTTATGATGGCGAGGTTATCCATAGCCCGGTCATTTCCCAACAGTGTAGGATAAGGCTGACTATCGTCCACAATATCGATAACCTCAAAGTATGCATAGCTTCGCACTCCATCTATATCAACAATAACATTGGCCAGTCTCCCAAAAGGTATAACTGTCAGCTAGTTGGCTAATTTCAACTGTATGGGTGACCACAACAACTTTGGTCTCCCCATCTGCTTCCATGTCTGCTTTGTGAAGAAATTTACTTCTGATCCGAGATCAAGGATGATCTCGTCCATCTCATAATCTCTTATCTACGCACTGAGCTGCATTTCTCGGCCTGATCTTTTGTGTTTCTCGATATGGTGAACTGCACCCTGGGCAGTCCCTGTCTCACTGTGTGGCTCATACTGGTTCAATAACTTTTCTAACTCCACTAAAGCATCTTGGCTCATCATTAATTTCATGCAACTCCTTAAGAACTGCGCAACAGAGGTGGTTGTCTCTGTTGCATCGTGTGTTTTGTCATATTCCACTGGCATATCCTGTGTCTGTAATACTTCATTGCGCAATGGGATTCTTGGTGAAGTAGGTGTCGGTTCTTTGAAAATGTATCGCGCTTCTTCAAATACTTCTTTATTTTTCTCTAGATTGAAGGCAAGTGCCTTCCTAGTAGTTTTTCTGATCCAAATTGTTTCCACAGGCATCTTCTTTGTATTGAAGCCTTCAAAAGTGTAAGCTTCTACTCCTCTATCTATTTCTATTGTAGCTCCACTTCACGTCACTACATTGATACTCGGATCCGCAACCCTTCTTTGTGCTCCGATCAACTGAATGTTCGGGTTCGGTGCATCTTGCTTTTTTTTCTGCATATCTGCTGCTAGGACTGGACATGCCTCAATGACATGATCAAAGGATTTACAATAGTTACAAGTAGTGCATTCATTGGTACAATCTCTGGACACATGGCCAGGATGACCACACTTATAATAGATTAATTGACCTAAGCCTCTTCCTTGCGTTGGGCCAGCATTCCTTCCTCTCCCGCAGTATCCTCCACCACGGCCTCTATATGCGCGTTGATCATAATGCACATTTTCTTGTTTCGGTTGATTTTCTTCCTGGACTCTATATACTCCACCACCTCGCATATGGTCCACGTCGTGCTTTCTTTCTCTCATGAGCTCATATGCGCAGCAATTGGATTCATCATGTCCAACTGACTTACAGAAGTTACAATATAGTTTCTTGCGGGTTCTGACATACTTATGTATCAAATAACAATCTTTAGGCCGGTGTCCTCTAGTTCTACAAATTTCGCACCACAATTTTTGGTTCTGATTTAGTGGATTTGGTGCTCCATTGTTAAGGTGGTCCTGAAATAAAGGGCAGTGTTCTCTGGTGTGGCCTTCTCCTTTGCATCCTGTACACTAGATCTCTTGTCTCTCCTATTTTCCTTTCTTCATATCCTGGAATTGTAATGTTAGGGTAGCTAACTGGGTCTGAATCTGAGACATCCCAGTGTTATTCTCTCCAATTGGTGAAGCCTCTAACTTCATCGAGATCTCTAAGGCCTTTGCCTACGATGCAACCTTATGTTGCATCAATGGTAGTCTGATATGAGGCAATGGCGCAGCTGTGAACCATTCCTGGTGTTGTTGTGGAGCTATGACAAAGCTCACTTGGTCCAACAATGTCTTGAATTTCTGGTCAAATTCCTAGACTGTCTCATTAGGTTTTTGCTTAATCTCTTTTAACTCTGTGATACACTACGAGCCTTGACAACCACTCATGCAACTCATTTCCAAATGATGCCCAGAAAATTTCGTGAATCTCTTCCCACTAGTATTTGTTCAACCATTGAACATCAGAAAGACGCGGGTGTCTATTCTCCTTCCTTGTGAAGTCTCTTTCTGTCTTATCACACCAGGCCCGGATCTCTTTCTTGTCTAGATGCCAATTTTCTGCAATCAACAGAATCTTTTCTTCATCGCACATCACTTTTTTCAAATATACTATCGCATCACCGTTCTTAGCGCGGCAACGAAACCATTTGTTGGCTTACTATACTGTTCTAGAGTTTTCCAATGTAGACCCAGTTTCTTCGTGGTTTCAATGAACCAACAAAACCCCTTTTCACATGCCCTTTCGTAAACAATATGCGAGCATACTAAGGTCTAACCTGAGGCGAAGCTTAGGGGGTGGCTACGGAATCAAGTTTCCACAACCTAGTGATGCAAGTTTTGGCAACTAACGAGAAGCTTGCTGTGGGCTGAATACTGCACGAAGTCTTCCATTTCTCAGCAGAGACTTCTGCATGTAGAGACACTTGCACAACCAACACATCCAAGGATTGCGCGTTTGGATAGATTTCAACGACAGGACAACACAACTGATGAATACGCTTCCTCTTGGACTTAACTGACCTTGATGACTTTACTTAGTGCTTATTCATTCATCTACTACCTTATATTATTTAGCCTTATGTATTATTCAACAAGACGAAATGCGCTGCTCTGCGCACTTCTGGTGCTACACTTCAAGGGAGTCGCACAATGTGATCTCTCCTACTTAGGCGTTTATCTAAATGACTTATGCACTCGTTAACTCAGAAATACTGTGCATTCAACATTCATCCATACATGTGATACTTAACATATTATTCCCATTTTAATCCTCCGACGAATACATATAGAAGTATGAACATATCAGCTGATAAATGAGATTTCAAGTATTCATTATAAGCAAACATACAAGGGAAAACACATAAACAATCACACTGCACAAGATTTAACGTGGCTCACCCACAGGATGGGAGCTACGTCCATAGGAACTGTTTTTATATTATTCTTTGGGAAGGATACAACAGTTCCAGTCTGCGCACTTAGCTGCAAACTCTCTTCTCTCTCAATAGGCCTCTGTGCACACAGCTTGCAGAGCATTTACAATGGCTTTCGGCAATACAACACAGTATAGCTCAGATTTTGCACTTCTATTTCAACATTAACCTTAATTAGAGATTAACCCTTTCCCTTTCAAAATATGCCCCATTTATAGATCATGCCTGTAGGTCATGTCTTTACAATAGCTGGGTGAAACCCTAGGGGTTTCCAAAATTTTCGTGGTTTTCAGCTAACCAGACTTGTTGGTTCTGGTAGAAAATATTCTGTTGTGGCCGATCTCCATGCATGGTCACATCTCTATCATCCCCCCTTTCACGTGCATGCCAACATGTCGCCTTCACCGAGTCATTCCTTCTCTAACGGCTTCGTGCGGTCAGTTCATGTAGTGGTTCCTTTCTTGTGCGACGGGTCGCTTTCTTCCCCTTTACTCCTTACCCATCGCTTGGTAATCCTGGAGCCTCTTTACCAAAAATAGACCGCCGATGGTCTAACCGGAATATGTGTCATCTTTCGTCCAACATTCTGCCTTGCCGGATCTCCATAGATCGGGCTCATCACAGCGCTAACTCCTCTGCAGTGTTGTACTTCACAGTGCTCAACTTTACAGCTCTCCCAAAACTGACTTGTTCAAAAAGTCTTCAACTTTACTACGCAATGCCAAAACTTGACTTGCACAAAAATACCCCACTCGGGCCAGGCCCAACAAGGCTGGTGAGCCAACTCTTAGAGTTAAGTAGATCTGTTCATACATGTAAATGTTCTGCATATCTTGCTGAGTAATATAAAGGCTTGTTCTTCCTCTCCATCTCTTGTCTCTTGTATCTATATATGTGTGTTTGCTTGATTATATTATAATATGTATCACTGGTAACAATGCTACCCCCTCGACTACAACATTGGTTCCGTTGGTGGTGATGCATACATAAGACAATAGCAAGCATGATCAATGATATCAAAGCAAGAGATTAAGGATTGGTGAGAGAGAAATATTGCTAATTACATGCGAAATTATGCCAGAAGAAACAAGATAACAATTTCTCAAGCAAGAGAAAAAAAAAATTTGAGACTCATGAAAAGTTCGTGGAATCTGTGCCACTCGCATTGAAGAATATCCTGGATGAAAAGACCAGCAGATGAGAAGGAGCGCCAGTTAATCAAAAAGTTGATCAACGGAGGCCGTACGAATCTATCTGAATGGTGTGAGAAGATTGCAACCAAGTTCTGTGAAGAATGCGTGATTGAAGAGCAAGTGTCTGTTGATGATGTGCAGAAAAGGTTCTACACCAACCTAACCAACTAGTTTATGTGTTCTTTACCGACAATTATGTTCAAGTTCCTGATCGACAAAGGCATAGTGCATATTGTAGAGACTCAACCCTTGTTGTCTCCTCCACTTCCAAACTCAAATTGGGAATAAAAAGAAAGAAAGTGGGAGAAATTCATATAAGAGCGAGAGTGGGAGTATTCATGAACAAGTGAAGTTTCGTATTTCCCCAGTTTCCTAGAGAACTTCGGGCTAGCATTGGTGGGGTAGCCAAACATGTTCTAATGGATTAGATGCATGAGAATGGTCGATAGATGAAAAGGAGACATGACCAGCAGTGAAAGATCCGACAAATACGACAAATATAGAGCAATGAGTCACAAAATCACACCAGGTATCCAAGAAAATTGAGCGAGAGAAGAGGAAAAAAAGTCGATACAAGTTAAGGGAGAAGGTGAGCGTGCTGTGAAAAAAATGAAGATCATGCATAACCATAGATGAGGAAGGAAATCCACCAGAGTCAATTTGAGCTCGACAATAAAGGGGCATTGATGAAGACCTGTTGCCGATGGATGAATACATGTGGATAGAGCATGGTAGTTCTCTCCAAGTAAACATACCCGAGGTAATAACACCACATTCTATGCTACATCTAACTCAGAGTATTCAAGTGCAGGATATTTTTGAAGAAGATTTAGGACTTCACGTTGGTCAATCGGGAATTTGGATTCGACGAAGCAATGAAGGTGATCAAGTCGACGGACAGTTGATTCATCAACCAAAAGAAGGAAATTGGTTCACTTTTCAGCTCGAGTATTCAAATAGAAGTTTCCACCTACTCTATTCATATCGTGCGGATGCGCCTCCCCTGCCACTACCAGCATTGAGTGAATCGTTGAGTTCTTTGGAAAACCCGAGGAGAAGCGAAATCCCGATTGAGCAGAATTTCACTTGGATTTCAACAGAAGTAGTCGAAGAAAGATGACTTCCGAGACCCAAGGAACCGACCGAACTTCCAGACAATGGCATTAAAGATGAAGAACCCACTCTCAATACACATTTGGTAATAGTACCTGTTGAGGTTTCCCAAGTAGTTTTGGAACCGGAAACAATCCACCGACTCAACCAGTTAGTTTAGAAGTCACAGTAATAGTAGACATGTCACATACAACAGCACACCTTTCGTTCTACGAGGGTGATGAATATCCTCGGAGACATCGGTTTGTATGTGAATCAATATGGGGAGCTAACACACTTACCAATGAAGACCATCAGATGGCGCAGTTTGTTGGCTCTTTGCGAAAAAGAAAACTCAACTGGTATATGCGATATATTGACAAAACACTGAACGCGACAAAGGAACAAATCAAACAGCTCTTCTTATCTTTCTTCAAAACTCCGAATGCGAAGTACCTGGATGTTGAAAAGTTAAAGACTACAGTGCAGAAACCGATAGAAACCGTAAGGGAGTATGATAAGAGATTTAAATACCTCCTGATCCAGATTGATTATGATATTGAGGAGAATCTCTTGATCCAATGGTTCATATTTGGACTCTTACAAAAGATCAAAGTGCACGTCTGTTGGCAGAATGTCACCACATATGAAGACGCCCTGACAAAGGCTCCATAAATCAAAATGGATGACGATTACCCTCGGGCACCTGCCGATAGACATATTGAAGAATGAGTGGACAGCAAACAGCAATCCATCTGGGATATCAATCTAAGAGGAGCGGAAGTTTGGTGTACCAAATTTTCTACTGCATGACACACAAAAGACCACTATCGTCAAGAGGACCGACGACAAGATGTTCGACTTGTTCAGACAAGATGCTTCTGTGATCTTTTTCAAGATTACAACTTACATGCTACAAAAGACTACCCTTATAACCTAAAGAAAAATCAACCTAAGTGGTGCTAGATATGTGAATTCAATACTCATTCTATAACATAATGCCATTTGAATCTAAAGAACAAGAAAAATTACCATGCAGTATACCAGACCAATGTTGTTGACCAGAGAAATGATAGGAATGAAAGGAGCGATCAATACGACCAAAATGACAGAACATATAGATACGACTGGAATGATAGAAATGATAGATATCCAAGATATGACGGGCGAAGAAATGATCGGCACAATGACAATTATAACTGATTTGGAGGATTTCCAGGCCGAGGTCGCGGCAATGGCAGTCGAGATTTTCGACCTCGACGACCTGGGAAATGTTAGACTTGTCTTAGTGAAGGACATCGCCATGCAGATTTTCCTTATAAAGATCGAACAGATCTTAAATTCAAAACAAAATGTGGAGTAGGGAATCACTTCTTGGATGATTTCCCTACTATGCTTGAAAAAATTACAAATAAAAAGAATGCTAATGTCTTGTCCTGTGTTCCCAAATGTGATTTGATTAGAACAAAGAATTTGCAAATTGTAACAAGACAAGGTACTCGAAATGGTCACAATAATCCACAAATAAGCAAAGTAATAAATAAAGAGGACTATCTGAATCCAAATAAACAAAAATATATGTTTAAGAATGCATTCGATGTATTCCATGAACTAGCAGCACAAGAATATAATGAGGAAGTTCGACAAGAAAGTATTAACGAATTGGTCAATCTGATAACTAAAGAAGAAGTTGTCAGGAAGTTAATTGACTTATTGCACAATATGAAAAATAAATATTCCGAGCATAGATAAGCTAAAAACATATTCCAACTAAACCAAAAAGAAAAGATTGATGTCGACCCTCTCGTCGACCTCGAAATAAATGGATACCGTGTCCGACAAGTTGTTATCGATTTTGGTTCACAAGTTAATATCATGACTCGTGATACTTGGGAACAATTAGGTCTTCAAAAATCAGTCATTTACTTTAAACTTGTTGACCACGGTTTGATTGAACCAATTGGCATGTGGAAAGATGTCAAAACTTCCATAAAAGGCATAGTGACAAAAGTCAACTTCAAAATTATAAATCCAAAATATGGAGCCAGTTCATTCCCAACCTTGATTGGTCAACCATGGGGAATAAAAATGAAAGCATCAATATCACTCAATAAAGGTCAATAAAGTTCGAATTGAACTCAAAGGAAACGGTGAAAAGGTCATAGTACCTATCTTCCCATCTCAAGGAGAACCGTGGTCAGAACCTATGGAGATGAAAATGGCATATGACAGCTGTATCAAATCAACAACAATCAAGATTATATTGAACCCAATGCACAAGGAGAACTCTATCTTCAAGATCCTGCATCGATCAGATACAACTCCGACGTCGAACTATACGACTGGAAAATAGAAAACTATGAACTACAAAAGAATGTTGGAAAATTGAATCCATTCCTAAATAGAAAATTAAGAAATGCCTCTCTATCTCGACCATTCCAAATATTTTTGAGAGAAAAATCCGCGAATATCCAACTTTAGCACCAGCAAAGAATGACTTGTTACATACTCCTCCATTGTGATACAAAGAATGAGAATCTCCGTATGTACATGTCGAAGAAGTTTCAAATAATGTTAGAGAGCAAGGGCAATTACAAAGTCTGGTCGAGACATTTATAGGACAAGCTGCGAGATGGTGGGACACGCATCAGTCAAGACTCCAAACATGGACCACTACATCGACATATTTTGTTGAAATATTTGGAGGTCAGAAAATGCAGCTCAAGCAATAATCCCGATATTCACACAAGGGAAGGACCCTGAAATTCATGTCAACAACTGTGAAAGGGAGTGGAGAAGACTAGGATATAAAGATGAAAGAGCATGGTCGCATATTTTTTTGAACATGCTTGATAACTTGCCTAACAAATGGTACAAAATGGAAGAGGCAAAGGGAGAAAAATTAATTTGGAAAGAGCTGAAGGAAAATTTCATCAAATATTTCCAATTTTCTCAAAAGGAAGAGCAGTTAATTGAAGAAAGGAAACAAGTCAAAAAGTTTATGCAATCGACGAATAATGTAGAACCAATAGATAAGCATCCATTGATTTGACAAACCGCTACCTGCAATAACATTTAGTCGACAAAATTCCAGCATTCGACACGATTATGCCTAGAAACAGAGAAAACAATCGGAAAGAGCTTTCAATGGAAACACGACCATCCATCCATGTCGAAGCCAGTTAGAACAACTTTCAAAGTGGAAGCCACAAAGAATGAAGATCCTGAAAGACTAACTGAACAAGACTTTCCACCGACATTCACACAAATCAAAGAAGGAAAATGACCAATAAATGACAGTCGAGCACCAGAATGGATGGATGCGAAAGTAAAAAAAAAAAAATCGACATATCCAACGATGACAGACCAAAAATGGTGAAAGTTAGCGATTACTGGAATGAGAAGTAAACAACTGAAATTACAATCCACCTCAAAGAATTTCAAGATGTATTCGCACGGGATTATAAAGATCTCAAAGGCCTGGTCCAGGATATGGGTGAGATGAATATTGATATCAAGCCAAATGCCAATCCAGTAAAGAAAATACCATACAAACTTGCACACAAGTACAAGGACATTGTCAAAAAGGAGATCGACAGCATGCTTGCTACAGGAATCATTTATCTGATCGATCAATCAAAATGGGAAAGTCTGATGGTCGTACAACCAAAGAATCACGATCTGATGCGACTGCGAATATGTGTCGACTTTCAAGAACTTAATAAAGTAACACTCACTGACCCTTTTCCTACTCCATTTGCTGACGAAATCATTAATGAAGTTGTAGGTCATGAGTTTTATTCATTCACGAATGGATTTTACGGGTACAACCAAGTACCCATCACCAAAGAAGATCAGAATAAGACCACATTTGTCTGTGAATTTGGATCATTTGCTTATAAATTCATGTCGTTTGGTCTAAAGAATGCACCGGGTGTGTTCTCCAGAATTGTTGTTAAAACGTTCCAAGAGTATATCTATAATAATATGGCTCTATACTTCGACAACTGAACGATATACTCCATGTTGATGGATCACTGCAAATGGCTCTGGCCGATGCTAGAAAGATGTCGACAAATTCAACTCTCACTGAACATCAAGAAATGTATTTTCGCAACTCTCGCTGAACATCAAGAAATGCAAGGAAGGCATCAAAGTCAACTACGCCAAAATCAAGAACATTCTCGACCTAAAGCCACCAGTCAACTCTAAACAAGTGTGAATCCTGTTGGGCCACACGGGATACTATCAAAATTTTATTTGACATTATTCCAACATGACATATCCCTTGAAGGAATTACTAAAATAAAATCAATAGTACAAGTGGACCGACGAATGTAATACATCGTTCGACATATTGAAAAAAAAAAATGTCGAAGCACCTATACTTCGATTCCCAAACTAGTCGATCAAGTTCCTTGTGCATATCCACACATCGGGAATAGCATTCGGCGCAATTTTAACACAACCAGGTGATGATGGAATGGATTATCCTAATGCCTTCAGCAGCAGGAATTTGAACAAAGAAAAAATAAATTATTCAACGACAGAAAGAGAAGCATTGGGCATGGTATTTGCATTGCATAAATACCGACATTATCTATTGGCTAACCCGTTTGTGTTCTATACATACCATCAAGCACTCAAATACTTAGTCAATAAGCCACTACATCATGGAAGACTTGGTCGTTGGTTTCTTCTATTTCAATAATTCGAATTTGAAATGATAGTTCGTCTAGGAAAAGCAAATGTCGGACCCAACCACTTGTCGTGAATCGACACGGGAGAAGAGCCGACAGGAATTGAAGATGATCTACCTGACATGCACTTGTTTAGAATTGAATTTTTCCCCTCAGAACTAGCGTAGATTTCACAATTCCTATAGGATGGATATGCACCAAAAGGAATGCCAGAAAAGAAAAAGAAGATTCTCGCAATGAAGGTTGCACCTTACACTCTAATTAACGGATTCCTTTATAAAATCGGTCTTGATGACATATTACGATGATGCGTGCTCGACCATGAACAACAAAGTATACTGACATAAGCACATTATGGACCGGCAGGAGGACATTATCAATCCGACAGCACAGCAAGAAAGATTCTGCAATCTGGACTTTGATGGCCGACAGTACACAAAGAC
The DNA here is from genome assembly GCA_027924585.1 of Larix kaempferi. Classification (NCBI taxonomy): domain Eukaryota; kingdom Viridiplantae; phylum Streptophyta; class Pinopsida; order Pinales; family Pinaceae; genus Larix; species Larix kaempferi. The sequence goes on from BSBM01000096.1 coordinate 33,074,647, forward strand.
TGTCGAGATTTTGTAAGTAAATGTGATAGATGTCAACGACTGGGCCGACCTCTTCCAAGTACAGAAAGGCACCTTGTGTCAGTAAATCCAATTCGAACATTCAAAATGTGGGAAATCGTCTTTATTGGATGATTCACAATAATTGTCAGACGAACAGGAGCGAGATACATCATCACTGCAGTTAAGTATGTCACCAAATGGGCAGAGGTAGAACCGGTCGAAAGTTGTTCAAGCGAGGTAGCTACAAAATTCATATATGAGAATATTATCACACGGTTCAGATGTCCACTTACATTAATCAGTGACCAGGGAACTCAATTTGTTTGTAAAACAATTGCCACTCTTACAAAAGAATTTTTAATCGAGCACAGGATAAGTACTTCTTATCACCCACATTCAAATGGTGTCGTAGAAGCCTTTATTAAAACACTTACTCAAGGTTTAACAAAAATGTGCAATATCGACAAAGATGACTGGGACGACCAAGTACTTGCCGTGTTATAGGCATACAGAACAACATACAAAAGAACGACAAGTCAAACCCCATTCAAATTGGTATATGGTCACGAAGCAGTTGTCCCCTTACACTTTAGACAACAAGCTCCCATAATTGTTGAATTACTACACATTGATGTCAAAAATGTTAGAAAAGAACGATTGTTCCAACTGTCGAAGCTTGACTAAAGCCGACAGACTACCATACATCACCAAGAAATCCAAAAGCAGCAAGGCATGATAGAAATATCAAGCATAAAAATATGATACTTGGTGATCTCGCATTGCTATACAACAGCCGTGTAAAAGGTAAATCAAAAAAATTGCACACAGAATGGATGGGTCCGTATATTTTTGAAGACATCAAGACCAATGGCTCAATCCGACTAAAGACACTACAAGGAAGTGTATTCAAGAAACTTTTCAATGGAGCCCGACTAAAGCAGTATAAGGCATGAAAAAAAGGTTATAACTACTTTGGGAGAGAAGCATTATAAGCAACCATTCAAAAGCAAGTCTTATAAAAATAGCATCATGACGAGACTAGAGAGATAATTCTAGCAAAGGAAATGAAAAACGTTGCAAACAACAAATTCCAAAGCATGACCAACGATATGACCGGCATAGACAATAAGGTCCAAGACGATGAGCACATGTCGAAAGAGAATCTCGAATGTGACAACATGTTTCCGACCGACATAAAAAATCGAAAGACATGCATTGACATCATGCCGACAAAGAAACGATAGAGAAAAGCAATCATGAAGTCCGACACGTAGAGAAGAAAATTCAAAATGCACGAGGCGAGGACCCGACGAAATTTCAATCAAAATTACCTGCATCACCAACCCTGCAATCAATGTTGCTACCAACTCTGCGCTCCCCTGTGTCGTCCTTCCCCACTATAAATACCGGGCTCGAGGACTCTTGGTTACTATTTTTCCAAGAGCTTGAACTCCAGAACGCATAGAAACATGAATCATTTGAATTAACCTCTGAACATGAGAACCTTACAACAGCCATGGCACCCAAGAAATCTCAGGAGACAACCAGGTCCATAGCAACCAAAGTTCAACAACTACAAAAATCCCACACACATTTGGAAACCCGACTGCAGCTTGTTTGAAACGTCAAGGTTTCAGAACAGCAATGGAAACGAATCTAGAACGAAATTGTGGACTGGGGGAAAGAATCAAATGGTAGATGGAGAGAAGAAGCACAGAGAATTTGGGCCACTACAATTATGTAGTACATGCATGCACCCTTATTAGATAGCTTCTTCAGTTTAAAAGACCTAATAGCTCAGTTCATCATGAGCAGATATCATAATGGTAAGCTTTATTTCGAAATCCCTATCGAAATCAATGGCAAAATCCTCCATCATATTACTGGCATATCAAACAAGGGTGGCATAGTGTCGATGTGTCCAAACCCGACACTAATCAAGGAATTCACAGGCACCCTTTCAGGAAAAAATTCAAGAGGGTTGGTCCTAAACCAGATACTCTACGGCACACATAAGATGGCAGCATGAATTGTGTCGAATGCACTCACAAGTTTTGGTCGAGGCTTCGAACTCAACCTCGACATGTTGGAGGTCATTCAAAATGTTGTGATGCACAACAAAGTCTACAATTGGAAAGACCATTTAGCTGACATTCGAAGGAATGTATGCTATAAATGCCAAAAAGAGGGATCCAACATTCGATACCCATCACTGCTAATATGGATTGCGATGGCACATCTTCGACCCGAGGGAAACAAATATTTTACAGCAGATAAGGGTATATCGATAGAAAATTTCCATTGTTTCACACAGGGAGGATGTCATCTCGAAGCAATGAAAGCCGAGATTTGGCTCGATTGTTGGTTCTAGAACCCCAAAGATAAGATAGCTAGATGGAGAGTTCCACAGAATATCCGACGAAGTCTACCACTGATCGCGCATATTCAGCTGGTCCTCGATCATACATCGGTATGGCACTTACAAGGAGTGGATGGAGCAACAAAAGCACTGGATTTTTATCCTTCGATCGACGAAGTATTTACCTAGCTCAGTAGACAATCAAACACAAGAATACCAATACCTCCACATGAAAAAAAGGTCGACCTGACAATAGTCGAACCCTTGACGGATGTCGAGAAGGAAGAAGACCACAAACTTCGACTTCACATAAACACATTTACCCTCCAGGATGAGCAGATTGTCGAGATGAATCCTCTAGGATTGTGATGACAGCACATCAGAATCCACCAGCATCAACAAAACAGTCAGAAGAAAGTAACCAGTTGGACAGTCCACGTCCAGAATATGCCTTTATCAAAGAAAATATCAATCGACTAGACGACGAGATATTTCAAGCACAGCAAAAAAAGAAGACTAATGAAAAAGGAAAAGGGAATCGTAAGCTTATCCTTCAAGATCTGGTGGAAGAAGAGAATGCAAAACTCTACGATTGCGCCACACATATCCTAGAAGAAGCTTCCAAGAACAAAGTACCAGTCGAAGAATAGTTTAAGAAATTTTTGGAAGATGAAAATCTTCAGGATCCGCCAACACATCCACAAAAGAAAAGAAAGCATGTGGTCAAGCCTTATGTTGACCTCACACATAGTCCACCTCCGCCATCCCCAGCCGTCATCATGGAAGAAGAAATTCTTTCGACCCCTTCAACTTCCATCACCCCTCCACCCCAACCGTCCATCCCCGACTTTGTACAACAACTTCCCCATCCATTGAGAGCTAAGATCCAGTCTAATATTGACTTGAATGAGTTTATTAATCAGCTCCCTTCACTCTTCCCCCATTGGCGAACGTTAATTACCAAGAAACCTGTCGTCACCGAACCAAGTCACCCAAATTTCTTAGCCCTGTTTGATAACCCCGTACCCGACCAACCAGTCCACCCAGAACCCCAAGTTGTCAAATATACCCAAACCCGAATAATAAAAAAATCCCGATCTGATAAGCAGTATCTTCACATCCGCAACTTCCACTTTCACACCCGTACCAGTTGAACCAACTATGGAATAGCCTACTCCACCTCATCCCACAGTTGATTCCCAAAAAATTCTTGACCCGGTCGACGAGACAATCGAAACACTTTCCCCTAAATTCCCTTTGCCCCAAGACACTCTGGTTCTGCAAGGTATCCCCAACTCCCCTCCTTCACCACCAGCAGACGAAGTCCCATATTCACCGCTGACCATCTCACCATCGGCCCCAGTCAATCCCAGCTTTCCATCCCCCACCCCTACCGACAGTACCAGTACAACTCCAGAAGTACATTCAGCAGAATACAGAATAGTAGCACAAGAAAAAGCCGATCAGGAAGCAGCCACACAAGAACAAGCCGACCAGGAAACAGTGGCACAAGAACAAAATGAACAATATAGAACAACAGAACAAGCCACTGACCACTTAAAGGTCGCAGATAGTCAATCAAAAGTCATATCCCAGCAGACAGAAGCAGACAAACAAACAGACACTGCCACCCAGCAGACAGACACAGACAAGAAAAAAGGAGCAGATCACCAACAATAAGTTGCGCCAAAGAAAAAGTGAAAAGGAAGCAAAAATAGAGGAAAGAAAAGAAACGACAAGAAAAAGACAAGTAGAGGCAGCAATATCACTTACAGCATATCCAGCAGGAAACTCGACTATCAGTACACTTGGATTAGTTCGGACTGATTTCCACATACGATCCTCAAAATGCCACTAAAGAAGAAATCAACCTTCTCGAAGACGCAGTCCACAGAGAGCAACGACACAGAAGACTTGAAGCCCGTGAGCAGTTGCATCAACTACAAGAAGAACAAGATACATTCTTGGCTAAGTGTGAGGAGATGGCCCAACAAGTCATCCCATTACCATCAGGTTCCGACATGACAAACCCACTCGACAAGGCATATACTTTACTAGAAAATGTTGTGTCGGTGTTACGAGAAAAATTGGCCAAGAATCAACGAGATCAAGCTGTCGAGACTTCCAGATTAATGACAAATCAATATACAGCTTTCATGGAATCTTATAGTCTACTCACGCAGTATACCAGAGAGGCCATGACAATAACAGAAGTTTTACGAAACTGGTATACACACTATGGTAATGTTTTTGAACAAATGCAAAAGACAAAAGAACTGATCTACACACTTCACCGGGAGCGACAAACTGTCGACGAAACACCCGCTACAACCATCGAAGAACAACTTGTCATGGAAAATAGGAAACTATCAAAGATGGAGAAAGAAGAAGAGCAATGTAATAGCCAAGCTCGTATCGGCCTATTAAAAGTCGAGAAGATTTGGCCACACCTCCAACTCCTTCTTTCCACCGCTGAAAACAAGATAACACTCTATGGACATGACCTGATCAACCTCCAAGATAAATCTACATGGGAAAAGATGGTGTTATCTCTCTAGGAAACTCTTCTAGGTTTCAGCTCGAAGATGCCTAGTAACTTAATGATTCTCTCAATTGGATCAAGTCGGATGACTAACACAAGGTTTACTTAATCAAAGCATGCATAGACATATTCAATAGACAAGGCTTTTAGCCAACTCTGTTCATAGGATTTGAATAAAGTATATGGATGGACAGATCTTATACTATTAACAGAAACATACATAAACAATATATATGAATGGACAATGTTATAAGCAAAGAATACTAGTAAGGTTCAGTTAATCAGTGTAATGAAAAGATGATAGTTCTCAGACACTAGATCAGCTAAAGAAATGAAATAACTCATTCAGATACAAGCATAGAATGGACAAGAGGTAAAACTGAACATAATAGGCAAAAGAAGCTTATATTATGATATGCTATGAGAATTCTGAAAGTACAATCAGTGTGCAATCTCCAAAATTGAACCTTTAGTTCATCAAATTTTTTTGGCTTTATAGCCTTTACAACAGATATCCAGATCCTATAAAACTGGATCTAATTTACTAAACTTGGAAAGTCAAAAACAGTTTCAAGAAAATAGGGAAAAATCCTATCCTAAGGGTCAAACCCTTATCATAATGATATTCATGGCCTTCATGGTCTTCAACAGTTGCAGTAGATCTTCATAGGTTGAAAGCTAAGTCGAAATTGCCACCTTGACTGACAGGTCATCTCTTGCCACAAAAATTGGGCCAAACTGCTGAAAACTAGGGATCAGAGATGGATTTGGTTCTCCAAATCTATGCCACCTATGTATAAACCGAAAGAGGTTTTTGTGTATTAGTTGTTTTTGAGCAAAAAACTCTATTAGTTCTTTGAAATTCGTTTTCATTTACCCGAGATCTGTATTTCAAAAACATGTGTCAAATAGGGAAATTCTGAGATCCAAAAATTAGGGCTCATAGATGGATTCGATTCTCCCAATATTTGGAACCTATAGGAAAAATGAGAGAGGTTTTTTTCCTATGACGTGTTAGGAACAAAAACCTCCTCCTTTTTTGCAAATGGGATTTTCAGTCGCTCAGAATCATCATTTGAAAATGATGACTTAGCACAATAAAAACACCACATTTCTTCATGAGCAAAGGATTGTTCTTCATATCTTCGACAGCTGCACCAATATCTGACCACTTCAATAACCTTCAAGGTGATGACAAGGCACTTGAAATCTTCCTTTTACAGTTGGGCAGTGTCTTGACCAAAATAGAAATTCCACTTGATCTTTTTCCCTTCTTTGTCACTTCAAAGTTGAAACCGTGATCTGGGAAAAAATAATGCCTCTCTACCATGTTCTACACTTTCGGTGGCTAAAGAGCCAAAATTCGAACCTGTAAGCCACCAAAAGCTATGCTTTCAGTGGCTAAGAACAGCTGTGAAAGCCTGCCTAAGCCACCGAAAGCTCTGTTTTGAAACTAATCTTCAAAATTGCAAAAATTTATTTTGTCTCAGCTTTCTTGATGACAAGTGAAGTTCTTTTGCTCCTGTTCATCGCCAAAGTGATCTTGAAGTAATCTTCTGCTGATCTAATCCTCTCCCTGTTTCTTACAAAACTGAACCCTTGTCATTTTCCTTCTTTAGTTCTTCATCTTCTTGATTAATATCTCATAACAATCAATATAGATAAACAGTGGCATAATCGCTCTACAATTTCGGTGGCTTAGAGCGCCCCGAAATTGCGGTCTTAGATGCCGAAAGTGAGTGCTTTCGGTGGTTTACAGAATTTTAAAACATACTCCTTAGCCACCGAAACCTATATTTTGAGATTTTTTACAAATGAAGTGCTGAATCAAGAGCTCTTATAAGAATATAAGTCCAAAGCTCTTCTAAAAGACTCTTAAAAAATTTAATGATGCTTCATCTAATGATTTTCTTATCTCCTAATTGAAAATTTTATTTTGGGAGATAACAAATGGAGAGCTTGTCAAGCCTCGCCACTCTCTCCATCGACATTCAGTACGCCTTGCAATCTTGGGAGGATTTTCAGCATCAACTATCAGTTTCTATCGAGGCCATCATCAAAGTCTACAGAATCCAGCAAGCATCTGCCATCTCCAGTCTCCCGCAGCCATAACAACATAATGCAAGACTTACATTTTAAGACATCATCTCCTCGTTTCTTTGGGATGAAGAAATATTTTGTGGTGGGGGAGATGTTGGAGGAGCCTAAGTTATCCTGTCGACTAGGTCCTCCGCTCAACTACTTCTAAAACATGTCGATGGTTTGAGTCGACCAGTACATCTCGGATCGGTTAGTTGGACCGACAATCAGTTATGTAACTGTCTATCAAAACATATATATAGGCTGGAGAGCTGACTCTTAGAGTTAAGTATATATTTCATACATGTAAATGTTATGCATATCTTGTTGAGTAATATAAAGGCTTGTGCTTCCTCTCCCTCTCTTGTCTCTTATATCTATATGTGTGTGTTTGCTTGTTTATATTATAATATGTATCATTGGTAACAATGCAACCCCCTCGAATACAACAATTGTATATGTGAGTGGAATTGCATGGTTATGTGTGTTTTTCATGCTTGAATTGTATGAAAATTTTGATGTGTGCATAAATTGATTTGGGATACCATGAACATTTATTTATGGTATGTAATTGAATGGATATATGAAAAAACGAAAAAAAATTGAGTATGAATCTTATATTCAGTAATGAATTTGAGTGCCTCGTGCTCTCTATGGTCAAATGAGGCTGCTGGGTACATTACAGATTGGTATTAGAGCTCGGGTTTGCAGCACTAGGACCGCATGGGTTGAATTTGAATTGTACAGGAATAATAATAGCTTGCACAGAAACTATATGATGGAAATTACATGGACAAAATATTGGGAAAATAGTGTATAATCCCTCAGTTGTTGAAATTCATAGTGGTAATAATCATATATATTATTGATTTATGGTCTAGGTCGGGTGTGGAGAGCATCCAGAGTAAAAAATTAAAGGTTTGAGCTGGTTCTGTGTGAATTGGGAAAAATTTACAGTTTGTTGGATAACTGTATGACAAAACGTCATTAAGAAATTTGGGTAAAGATTCAAACCCATGCCAAAGATTTCAATCTTTGTTAATTGACATGAAAGTTTCCATCAATGGGAAAGAGGCCATCGTAATTCTCTATCAGCCAAGTGTAAACTGTATGTTTTCCAGGAGTAATTTATGGGTGGACATATGTTGATGGAAGAATGGAAATTGGAACCTGCTTAAACCATATGTATATATTGAAGAAATTTCAAAATTAAGCGTTTATATAAACCTCTAAAAAAAAATCATGCGGGACCCACATTGTTCATGTGGACAGGTATGGCGTGGACCATCCACATGTAACAAGTGTGATGTGTAGGTGCCACGTGGGTCCAAGGTGATGTGCAGTTTCCATTAGGATGGATGAAGTGGACCAGCCACATCGACGATGTTCTAAAATTTAATTCAATGGCTTTTGAAATCTTAGCACTTGAGAGCTAGCATTTCGGAACACATGACCTAGAGATAAGAACCGAAGTCTAAGGACCAAGGGCTAGGAAAAAGGGGCCAAGTATGATCGACGGGTAAGATTGGGCGTCCAAGATAAATGGTTGTGGGGCATAGCGTGCCCACAACATGTGCGCTCATTAAAAAGGGATCGAGGACGTGTTGGAGGAAAAAATGCCCGATCCATGCATCACATTCTGATTGATAACACCTCCAATTTTATTTTTTAAATCACCTTCCTCACGAGTGTTACTGCCTTTGGTAGGGGGGAATCACTCATGCAAATCCGCTTCAGGAAAAAGGTTACGTGATGACTGAGCGGATGGGGGTGTGACATGATTACACCACAAGTTGACATGAGGGATAGTTTGACACACATCAGCAGCTACGTCATCCCCATGACACATCAATGGAAAACCATTTTAGTACCATAATTATACAGAAATTGATGGGAAAATAGCATTGATTTTGACATTCATTCTCAGGTGTCAAAATAAAATAAAAATACAGTGGAACTCATGCGCTAGATTGCGTGAAATCAAAGATTTAAAAAAAACAAGGGCACTGCCCTCGACCCACCCTGCAACGATGGAGGCCACAATGGGGGAATCCCCCTTGACCCCCATTTTTATTTTTCTAAATCAACAAAATTAATTTATGAATTTGAGTGTGGCTACGGGAACAGTAAAAATTTGGAAGAATTATGGATTGCAAATAACTGTAAATTACACCTCCAATATCATAATAGAACATAGCTACAGTAATTTGAAAGTGTATTAGAAGGAGAATAAAAACAAACAAGACTTCACAAAGAAATTTTACAAATCTTTTTGGGAAATGAGAAGAAATGGGCCTGTAGGACATATCTGACAAAACGGTCAAATGATGTTTTTCATAATTTAAAATATATGAATATGTGCATTTATATATGGAATTTTTATTGAATTTTTTATTTAGAGTTAAATTTTGTCTAACAAATGTAAGAACATGAACATGTTGCAGATACAGTTTTTGAACTAAATACAGTCACATGACAGGTTTTCAGAGAAATATACTATAGTACAATGGATGAAGGGGAGCTTCCATACAACCATGGAGAAGATGTCAGAGGTCAAGATATCAGTGTGGCAAATGTAGAAACAAAAACAAATGGGCATAGAGAAGATGTAAATCCACAAGAATTTTTGTAAACCATGAGAAATCTGAGGATGGAGGTGCTGAGTTATAAGGAATATAATGAGAGGTTGTTGAGGGCTCAAGAACAACAAAATGAGTTAAACACTCAGCTAGTGCAGAGTTTGAATATGCTACAAAGGCAAATGAAAATGGGATCAACCTTAAATACATCCATGAAATTTTTAGGTCTATTTACATCATCCTCCACAGGGGTTTCTTCAATTTTGTATTCTCTCACTGTAACCTCTGGTATTTTATTTTCTGTAGTTTCTGCTTCTTCTGAAATGCTTGTCAATTCCTGTGACTCATCAGTCTTCAATCGTTTTCCTTTTTCTGTCTCTTCATCGTCAATAATCATAATGTCCTGTATAGGTCTTTTGGACCCCACTAATGCAGTATTGATTTCGCTTTCTGTTTCTGCCATTGCTTCCTCCAATGACCTTTCTATGTCGGCCTTGTCTGGGATAATTTCTTCTTTGTATTCGAGCCAGTTGGCTCTGTCTGCCATCCCTTCAACAGTTTGATGATTCAGAGCCTTAATACGGTGTTCAACTCTTCTTTTGGATATGATATTTAATGGGTCATATTCCAATGCTGCATCTGTCTCGAAATTCATGTCTTTTAACAATTTTTCTATATATACAGCAGCGTTCTTATTCTTTATTGTAAACGGACCTAATGTGAAAGGGTACTTAATGTCCGTTGCTTGTCTGTGGACCAAAAAATTGTTATCTTCTACAATCAATTTCTGTCTCAAAAACTCCAAGGAAAAAATCCTCAAGGTGAGGAATGCTGGTAGCACATAGGGTTTATGCTTGAACCCATACAATCTGATCACTGTACTATCTTTTGATAAAAACCAGTCTCCTGTAGCATATTCTGTATTCAGTTGCATTGATACCTGCATTTCCGGCAATACTCTAGGCAGACTTTTTCCGAAAATCATCTTAAAGATCGTTGAGAGCATGTAATTGACGAAATTGAAAATATTGTTTTCCAGTGGAGTTGCAAAAACGATCTCTGGGAACTGTAATTCTTCTTGGCTGGATACCATAATCATTTTCATTAAAAATGCTTGAAACCTGAAATGTCTGTGTGTGGAAAAATTGACCATCTGGTCATGCATCCTTTCGGCTATGAAAGCTTCAAAATTTAGTCGGGGAATTTGACTTTCGTCAATTCCCGACTGGACTATACTTATTCTGTACAATAAACTCAATTGGAACTCAGTTATATACAAATCCGAATCTAACCCTAAAATTACGGCTAACAGTGTCAAGACCAATTGGGTATTCTCATTAAAAAGGTTGATATCTAAAGGGTAAGGGAGTTCAGAAAGGCTAGTTTCTGGTCTGAGACACGTTGACAGAAACACTTCCCTATCACTTTGAGAGGCATGGTGAAAATTTTCAATAATTGATACATCAGAGAAAACTTCAGGGTCGAGGGTTTTGGGCAAATCTATTTCTAGGGCTCTAATCACTTCGGCTGGTTCAATTTTACAGATGGCTCTAGTTTTTTGACTGTTTAAAACAACCTTTTCTTCCCGTGAATAGTTTTCAGCACACCAGGAGACGAATTCTGGGAAAGCAGGAAATTGATCAGGGCAAAAAGCTATTAAAGATGACTGGTGAACTCTATGAGGGTCTATACCCTCTTTTAACAGCTCAGATAACTTCACTTTTACATCGGAAACTGGGAATCTAATAAAGGTATCGAAGACGTCTTCATCTCTGTCTTCTAGGGCATCTTTCGACCTACAAACGTCTATATCTTGTACAGTCTCCATCTAAATGCTTCTTTTAAACAAATTTCCGTTTAAAGAGAGTGACAGGTCACCAGACCCTACCTGTAATTGCTTGCTTTTCGCCTTCTGTCGCAATCGCCGGCTTCCACCAGTCTTCGGAGCTCTCCAGGATAACGACACATACAAAATGCCGTTATGTGGAGCCCTTTCTTTTTATATAAGCCTTTTTAGACTAACCTCCTTGCACCTTTACGAACGTGGTTCGTTTTCATCCATTGATCTTTGAACCATCATTTTGAACCGTCAGATCTTGTCCATCTTCATTGCACCGGCGGTATCCGCGATCGAAAAGGTGGTTTCCTTTTCCGGTTTGGTATCCGCGCGGATGCATCATCTGCTGACACCTGTCTAGGCGGTTTATTCTCCGCGACCGCTTTCCTTTATATCCTGTGCGCATGTTCCTGGCCGCGGATGAAATGCTGGCCGTTGATTTGATTGAAACATGTATTGGCCTTCCGATCCCTGCAAAGTATAGTGCCACGTGCCACGGTCTCATCAATCCATTCCTCGCTCGCCACCTGTTAGGTCCCACCTTGCCACGTAAGAGATCTTTCCACCTTTCTGTAATAGGTGGTTCCGCGCGGTGTTATGGTGGTTTCTGATACCACTTTCTCCAAGCGCGGATGAATGAATGTGGGACACGTGCCTTGGTGGTATTATGTCCGCTACCACCCTCCATCGTTTGTTGGCGATCACTTTGGCGACGCGGGGTTAATATGAACCGTTGATTTGGATCTAGGCTATCTCCGCCGACGAAACCTGACCGGAGCTTAACCTTTATATTATATTTTGCTAGCGGACTTTATATATATGGGTTTTTCTCTTATATTTTTTATATAAAAGACCTTCAACTTAACCCTTTTAGTGATGATTCTTTCTCTTAGGGTCTTTTTAGCAAAAATTTCAATTTTCTTCAGACCTGGTGTCAACAACTGGCTCCATCTGGGGATGCTATCCTCCCTGCGAGGTAGCAAAGAACATCGTAGACCAAGTGCCTGATCCATTGGTCCAAATTCAAATTTCAAATTTTTTTTTTTTTTTTTTTTTTTTTTTTTTTTTTTTTTTTTTTTTTTATATTTACACTGTACAAGAACTTTCTTCCACTTCCATCTGTTAGGACAAATAATGTTTGAGATGTCTCCCATTTACTGGCCCTCCAGGACAAAATTCTCCATTGCAATTTTTTAGGATAAAAGCATTTTCTCCTTGGCATCCTGAAATAATATATGGACCTTTCCATAAATGTTCAAACTTTCCATGGTGCTCTTCTTTCCTGGAATCCCATTTCAAAACCAAATCATTTGTTTGAAAATCTCTTTCCTTAACTTTTCTGTCAAAAGTCTTTTTCATTTTTTCTTGATGTATTTGGGTCTTGTTATATGCTTTTTCTCTGACTTCGTGCAATTCTATCATTTGATTTATTCTTCTTTGCATATGATTTGGTTCTTCATCAACTTCTTGTAACAGTTTCATGACTGGCAATCCTAAAGAGACAGGAAAAACTACTTCTGTACCATATACCAACTGAAAAGGAGAAGTACCAATTGCTCTTTTTGTACTGATTCTGTCTGCCCATAGAGCATATTTCAGTTTGGTGTGCCAAGCCCTCTTATTATCCTCTAACAACTTCTTTATGATTCTCACCAAACTTTTATTTGAAGATTCGGCTAATCCATTTCCTTGTGGATAATAAGCTGTTGAATGATTCAGATGTATATGATATTTATGACAGAAATTTATCATCTTTTTTGACTTGAATGCTGGGGCATTATCTGTAACTATCCTTTTAGGGCAACCAAACCTGGACAAAATATTTTCTTCCAAAAAGTTCATAATCACCGTCTCTGTAGCATTTCTGGTTGGTATGGCCTCAATCCATTTTGTGAAATAATCAGTAGCAGTCAAAATCCACTTGTGTTGTCCTGAAGAATTCGGGTTAATTTCACCAATAAAATCTAACCCCCACTGTTGGAACGGTGCTTCAACTGAAATGGGTTTCAGTGGAAATGGTAATAATTCTCTTTTTCCATCGAAAATTTGACATTCATGACATTTAGTTATTTCTTTATACACATCGGAATACATGCTAGGCCAGTAAAAACCAGCTCTAAGAATTTTGTTCACTGTAGCCTTCCATGAATGATGTCCTCCACACATACCTTTATGAAATTCCACCATAATATGCTGTGCCTCATTCTCTAAAAGACAATTTAACAATATTCCTCCTGGATCTTTCCAAAACAAATTTCCATTTAATATGCAAAACTTTGCAGCTTTCAGTTTTACTGACCTGGCCCTTGTTTTTTCCATGTCTGCAGGTGCTTGGAGATTCTGTAAGACATATACAATATCTGAGTACCAGGGAGATAAAGAAAAATCTTCAATTATTGGTGACTTTGGAACATCCTCGGATGAAGTTTCAGCCATAAAATTTATACTGAGGGAATCCAAATTTGTTTCTGTCATCATCTTAGCTAAACCTTGACCTTTTATTAATTTGGTGGGTTTAATGTCCAGGTCATATTCTAGCAATACTGCTATCCATTTTGCTCTTTTCCCTTCAGGATCAGGTTGTGTAAGAATATCTTTTACTGCTGATGATGGAACATGAGCTATTGTATGAGAATGCAAAATATATATTCTGAAATCCTTCAATGCTTTCACCAAAGCATAAGCTTGTTTTTCCATGATGTTGTATTTTAATTCTGCATCTCTCAGAATTTTACTAAAAAATGCAATAGGCTGTTCTATACCTTCTTGATTCTTCTGCAACAGTACTCCAGCCACTGTGTGTTCCGATGCATATGTGAACATAATGAAATCCCTTGTATAATCTGGACTAATTAATACCGGTGCTTCGGTCAATGCTTTCTTGATGTTGTCAAAGGATTTTCTTGCTTCTTCATTCCATTTAATTTCTCTATCTTTTCTCAACATTTCAGTTATATTTCTCAAAATTTCAGCAAAACTAGGAATGAACCTCCTCAACCAATTTACCCTTCCTATGAATGATTGAATCTCTTTCTTACTTCTAGGAATTCCCACCTTTTGTATTGCAGATACTCTCTCTGGATCAATCTTAATTCCTTCTTTGGATATGATGTGTCCCAATAACCTTCCTTCTTCCATGCAGAAATGCGATTTCTTTGGATTTAATGAAATTCCAAACTTTCTACATTTTATGAAGACTCTTTCCAAATGTTTCCAGTGATCAGCAGCGTTCTTTGAATAAACAGTGATATCATCCATGTATACCACCACAATTTTGTCCCTTTCGTCTGCAAATGCAATATCCATAGCTCTCTGAAATGTTGCTCCTGCATTCATTAGACCAAATGGCATTTTGGCGTACATAAACGTTCCCCAAGGTGTAGTAAAAGCAGTTTTTTCTTGATCTTCCGGGTGAACTTTGATTTGATTATAACCTGAAAAACCATCTAGCATGGAAATTCTCTCAGCTCCCACAACTTGTTGTAAAACCTGGTCCATTTTAGGGAGTGGATAATTATCTTTCAACGAAGCTCTGTTCAAGTTTCTAAAATCCACGCACAGCCTTATTTCTCCATTCTTTTTCCTCACAGGTACTAAATTTGCTAACCACTTGGAAAACCTCAGAGACACAATTATCTTAGCATCAAACAACTTCCTCACCTCTTTTTCTATCACTGGCAGTAGCTTGGGATTTATTCTTCTCAACTTTTGCTTAAAAGGCTTTTCACCTGGTTTAATTGGAATTGTATGTTGTATAACAGAAATATCATATTCCTTTAAATCCTCATAGCTCCAAGCAAAAACATCTGAAAACCTTTTCATTACTTCCACACTTTTATCTTCTTCTTTTCTTGGTAACTTCTTTGAAAGTTTTACTAATTTAGGATCTTTTTCAGAACCCAGATTATAATCCTTCACATCTTCAAGCTTTGGTTCAATCTTTGGATTCTTTACTACATCATTTTTATCAAATAACTTTTCTAAAGGAATTAAACCTCTAGGGATAACATTATTTTTCAGTTGAATAATATCCTTACCTCCGATCTTCTGTTTGAATTTTTCGGCTTCCTCCGGAGAATCCACTTCGTCTAGACCCATCTCATCACCTTCTGCATCAATAGATCTGTAATGGAACTCATCTGTCATTTCCAAAAAGCGTTTGATCTGTTGGTCATCTTCAAAGACCTGCCAATGCTTGACATTGTCTGGAATAGATGGTCTATGTATGACTTCGATATTATATTCCTTTTTAGAAAAGGCGGGGGTTTTGAATGCAGCTCCAGCAGTGGCTAAAGAATCTGCTACAGTGTTGCTAACTCAGGGAATTGAAATAACATCATGTTCATCAAAGAAGTTTTCCAATAAATCCCACACTTCATTCCTATAGGACCTCATTTTCGGGTGTTTGGTTTGATAAATAGCTTTTATTTGATTTATAACCAATTCGGAATCTCCAAATACCTCAATCTTTTTTGCTTTCAATTCTTTCAACACATTCAATCCCAGAATTAAGGCCTCATACTCTGCAACATTGTTGGTACATTCAAAATTCAATTGGTAAGAAAACATTAGAAATTCTCTGTCAGGTGTAATTATCCATACTCCTGCTCCAGCTCCTTCTCTGCTTCTAGCTCCATCAAAGTGCATTGTCCAAGTACCTTCTTTTCTGATCTTTTCCCTCAACAATTTTTCCTCCTTATTTTCTTTAGGTTCAAATAAATCAATCTTCTCTTTAGATTCAACATCATTGTACAAAATGCAGGACCCCAGATCGGTGTCTAAAGCATAAATGGCATGTTTCTCAGGTTCTTTTAAATCACTTACCAAATAAGAATCTCTCTTTTCAGTATACAATCTTCTGTGTACTCCCAACACTGGAATAGTAGCGAAGGACATATCCATTTGTAGAGTTCCCTTTAACTTTGAAGCCCACGACCTAGACAATAACATACCAAACTTTGCAGGGATATCAGCAACTACCACATCCATGAGAATACCTTTGGCTGGTATTTTACTGAGATTGACTGTCAAATCTTTAATCAACCCTAAACATTTAACTTTCCTTGAATCAAAAGAGAATAAGTCATCATATGGTCTTGTGATCTCCAATCCTAGAGAATCTACTACAAGTTTAGGCATCAAATTATGAGAAGCTCCGGAATCCAACATACAGTTATGTACCACTTTATCATGAATATCCAAATTCACATAGAAAGGAGAAACTTCTTCCAAACTATTGTCTTCCATTCTTGATCCTAAACAGATATTAGGATTATCATCATCTAACTCCAAAGTGTCTACTTCCACCCGATTTTCTACCTGCATCATCTTGAAAATTTGTTCCTTGTATTCCTTGTTCTTCAGTATTTCATTAAAGGGTACTGAAATCTTGACTTTTGACATTTCATTCTGTATGTTGAAAGGAATCAAACTTTTATCATTTTCTTTCATTGGATCTTTCTTGATATCTGGAATCATCTTGAGTATATCTTCATTTCTCTTAGTTTGTGGTTCAGACTGACTTGTAGAAGCTTTATCAACATTTCTTTTTGACTTGCCTATTGGTTCTTTCCCTTTGTCAATTACAACATCTCGGTTCCTCAGATTCATCTTTCTTTGAAGATCATTTATGGCATTTTGATAACCAATCTGGTATTGATCACTCCCCATCTCCAAACTACAACATTCTCCTTCTGCCATGAACATATCATGCTCCTGTTTAGTCAAATATACTTCTGGATCAGAACTACCACAATGATGAATATCTCCTTCAGGCATTTCGGCTTCAGCTTCTCCAGCAATATAATTTTCAGGAAAAGGAGGTCGGATCTGATCCTCTTCTGCATTCCTTGGGTTTGGCTGTCCTCTCGGTCTTACAGCTGGAACAAAAGGTCTTCTGAAGTTAGGGTTTCTGATTTGAGGTTCTGCTGGTTCTTTATTTGGAGTTTTATTGTCCACTACTAATCTTTCTAGCAATTTTTCCATAGTTTTCATCATCGCTTCAAACTTTATATCAGTAGAGGAAGAAGAAACAGAAGAAGAAGCCACATTTTGATTATCTTCTCTAATTTTCTTTCTATCCATATCTCTATGTCTCATTTTTCCAGAAGCCATCATATTAGCCTCAACTTCTACTGCATCTTTCATCATTATTGCCAAAGTAGTAGATCTTCTTTCTCTTAATGTGCATGAAAAATCACCTTCAAAAGCATCAGCATAATGTAACTTGGCTGCTCCTACTGGAGGTTTTATATCTGTAGGGATTGAATTGTAGATTTTCATAAATCTAGCAGAAAACTCCTGAACTGACTCAAACCCTCCCTTTTTCAAATTGTTGTATTGGGTCAATACCTGTGAAGGATTCTTCTGATCTTCCCATCTTTCAAGAAAAAGGGTTGTAAAGTCATCATAATTTGCAATAGATCCAGCTGCCAAAGCTCTAAACCATTTTTTCACTTCACCTCTCAAACTTTGAGCAAACAACCTCATTTTAGCATCATCAAAATATACTTCTTCTAAATCAATAAAATCGCTGAAATTATCAACATGTTGTTGTGCTGTATAATTTCCCTCATTATCAAAAGTAAAGATCCTCTGTGCATAATTTTGAGGCAAATCATGTAAAACTGCTGGCAAAACCAAAGGAGCAAATCTGGCAGCCATGGGCGGTGGGTTATAAGGTGCAACTACAGTCGCCTGTTGTCTATTACCCGGTACAGGTATTCTTTGGGCTTTGGATATTTCAGGTGCTTTCCTCTCAGACCTTTGCAAATTTTCCCAAACAGATTTTAAAGAATAGTCCCACAAACTTTGTGGATCAACTTTTGTTTCTCTCAAATCAGAATCTGACTTAGTTCTAAACAAAATTTTTTCACTAGAACCAATATTTTCTTCCTCAGACAAATGTTCTTGCAAAGAAGGAAATATATTTGAAAACTGGGAAATACCTTCTTTCGTCTTGCCTTTGATTTTCTCCGTCTTGAGGAGTTTTTCTGGATTATCGACGCCCGAAAAGAACTGCGAACCGGGATTCCTTCTTGTAGCCACAATGTCTTTCTCAACTTAATCTCAAAACTTCTAAAAACTGTCACAAGTGAAGTCGCCAGGGCAATATCTACAACCAACTTGTTTCAAACTTCCTTGCCCAAGAAATTTGAGCTTTCTTTGTCGTTTCTCCCAGGGAAAATTTCACTTTCGTTCCCCGGCAACGGCGCCAAAATGTTAGCACTTAGATTTTATTCCGGTTGTAAGAAAATAAGACCTAAGGTAACCTATTTCAAACCAATCTTTAGGTAGAAGAACTAGCCATTTTCTCTACCAGAGAGGGCTCTCTCAGGATATATATATGAAGGCTAAAATATATAAAGGTTTCCTTAAAACTTCTCAAAAGATATTTTCTGGTCGAAAAGGTAAACAAGAAACATTGGGCATGGAGTCAAAGCTTTCAGAATGTATAATAAACCAGCAAGAGATATTCACCATAAAGATTTTCACAGAGGCAAGATAGTAATCATGTTACAGTCAATTTGATTTTTCAGGCGACATAGAAAGAAGTAAAGACATTCCATCAACAACAGGTATCTATCTAGGATAAATCTATTGTCGACTTTGGAGAATAAAATGGATATTTAAATGCAGATAAAATGAGGCATAACCAGTATGAATCTCAAGTTATTTCAAATGCTCATTTAAATATAGAAGAAAAACACCATGGGAGATATAACGAAGAAGATAACATGCACATATAAAGATAAAGAAAATAACGGACTGCAAGACTGATTAACTCATGAATCTCTGTATCAAAGGATAGGTATCATCACTGTACTGCCTTTATTTCAAAAATAAACTTCAAAACATACTTGTTTCTCAAAAATTTTCCAACCCTTTCAACAATGACCTCCATTGTCTTTTATACAAAATTTTCAGAAGAAGCTCCACATAACTGCTTCTTCTAACTAATAATTAAAAATATTTAACTAAAAATAACTGTCTTCGAGTAACCCATAACTGTCTTTCAAATAATATTACAAATTTAAAATAAAAAGTCTTTTTGCCACTTGGCAAGATTTTTGGATATCATCATTTTTGCCACATGGCAAGAATTTCAAAGGCATTTAAGTATGAACAGAATATCTGGTCTTCCCGTACTTCTCTACATAACTCCATTGGTCAGCCGTGGGTAGGTCATAACTGGTCATTTCTTTCACCAAGACTCGCATCTCGATATGACCTGCATAAGAAATAGGAAGAAGGTTTGCGCAAGTTGAAATCAACATATTTAAAATTTCAAATTCCCCTGACATTTTCTCCATTAAGATTTTTCCTGTGAGCATGTGATCTATCTGCTGGAATTTTCGGTGATCCATCCTGATATCAAACAATAATCTTTTATAATCATTCTGAGGAATTAATTCATTATCTTCGTTCCAGAAAGATGGGAATCCCTTGTTCACTAACTTATCAAATTGCTTTTTAAACTGGATTACTTCTTTCCTTATTTCTCCTGCTTTGGCCTCGATGTTTTCGATATGGGAGTATTTGCCCAAGATTCTTCTGGCCCAAGTGATGACAGAAATTCTGTTAGTTATACTCATGGTTGTTAGGTCTGCCTCGGATAGACTGTTTAAAAATGTAATTGCTCTCTGGGCGATTTCTTTAGGCTTTCTGTTTAGGCTTTCCTTGACTGCCTGGCAACTGTTGAAGGCATCTTTAGCTACTTTTTCCTTAACTCTTATATAATCCAGATACGGCCTAAGTTTTTCAACTTCTTTAATGATCTGGTCCCATACCATATGTTTACATCCCTGCATGGCAGCTTGTCCTGTTGCATGAGCAGCCAATCCTTTATTATTACTGCTCAATTCCTGATTTTTTGCCTGCAAGGTTTTTATTTCTTTTTCTTTTGCTTCATTTTCTTCTTTTAATTTCTGTATTTCGGCCTTCAACAATTTAATTTCATTATCTTTTAAACTTATTTGAGACATTGCCTGCAAAATCCCATCTACATCATTCTTATCTTCTTCGGGGCCTGCCTGTACTTGCTGTTGACTGTTTTCTGCTAGTTGTTTTCTCACTGTTGCCAATTGTTCTTCCAAAAGGAACCTTTCTTTTTCCCAGTAGTCCTTTTCATCTGACAGCTTTAACCATTTAGCTGTGACATCATTGACTTCGTTAGCTAACTCTTCTTTCTCTTTTTCTAATATAGTCAATTCTGCACCTTGAATGAGTATAGCATCTGGGATTTTTAACTTTCGTCTCAATGTTAAAATCATTTCTTCCTTCTCCTGTAACAGTTTGGTAGCTGCAGCTCCATCTTTATTAATTAAGTCCATTTGCAGCTTCTTAATTTGATGTTGTCGAGACTTATTCTCTGCCTTTTCTTGCCTCAACTGATTATTTAATTTTTCTACTGAATTTTTTAGTTTGTTTGCTCTCAATGTGGCCCCCAAATAGTCTGAGTATATAACCTCTCCAGCTTGTCTATGTAACAAAATTTTGTCAGGGGCATTTATCTTCGACAAATCTACACTCATCTCTGAGATCTTGTCTTTGGTCACAACTGAAAATTTTAAAGAATTTTCTTTGATGTTCCTGCTGGTGAACAAGCTCACTTCATTGTTTGATATATTCCTGACCTTTGGAAACAATAAACTTGTTTGTTTCGCAGATTCCTGTTTGTTTTTACTATGTTCATTAAATACATCCATGAAATTTTTAGGTCTATTTACATCATCCTCCACAGGGGTTTCTTCAATTTTGTATTCTCTCACTGTAACCTCTGGTATTTTATTTTCTGTAGTTTCTGCTTCTTCTGAAATGCTTGTCAATTCCTGTGACTCATCAGTCTTCAATCGTTTTCCTTTTTCTGTCTCTTCATCGTCAATAATCATAATGTCCTGTATAGGTCTTTTGGACCCCACTAATGCAGTATTGATTTCGCTTTCTGTTTCTGCCATTGCTTCCTCCAATGACCTTTCTATGTCGGCCTTGTCTGGGATAATTTCTTCTTTGTATTCGAGCCAGTTGGCTCTGTCTGCCATCCCTTCAACAGTTTGATGATTCAGAGCCTTAATACGGTGTTCAACTCTTCTTTTGGATATGATATTTAATGGGTCATATTCCAATGCTGCATCTGTCTCGAAATTCATGTCTTTTAACAATTTTTCTATATATACAGCAGCGTTCTTATTCTTTATTGTAAACGGACCTAATGTGAAAGGGTACTTAATGTCCGTTGCTTGTCTGTGGACCAAAAAATTGTTATCTTCTACAATCAATTTCTGTCTCAAAAACTCCAAGGCAAAAATCCTCAAGGTGAGGAATGCTGGTAGCACATAGGGTTTATGCTTGAACCCATACAATCTGATCACTGTACTATCTTTTGATAAAAACCAGTCTCCTGTAGCATATTCTGTATTCAGTTGCATTGATACCTGCATTTCCGGCAATACTCTAGGCAGACTTTTTCCGAAAATCATCTTAAAGATCGTTGAGAGCATGTAATTGACGAAATTGAAAATATTGTTTTCCAGTGGAGTTGCAAAAACGATCTCTGGGAACTGTAATTCTTCTTGGCTGGATACCATAATCATTTTCATTAAAAATGCTTGAAACCTGAAATGTCTGTGTGTGGAAAAATTGACCATCTGGTCATGCATCCTTTCGGCTATGAAAGCTTCAAAATTTAGTCGGGGAATTTGACTTTCGTCAATTCCCGACTGGACTATACTTATTCTGTACAATAAACTCAATTGGAACTCAGTTATATACAAATCCGAATCTAACCCTAAAATTACGGCTAACAGTGTCAAGACCAATTGGGTATTCTCATTAAAAAGGTTGATATCTAAAGGGTAAGGGAGTTCAGAAAGGCTAGTTTCTGGTCTGAGACACGTTGACAGAAACACTTCCCTATCACTTTGAGAGGCATGGTGAAAATTTTCAATAATTGATACATCAGAGAAAACTTCAGGGTCGAGGGTTTTGGGCAAATCTATTTCTAGGGCTCTAATCACTTCGGCTGGTTCAATTTTACAGATGGCTCTAGTTTTTTGACTGTTTAAAACAACCTTTTCTTCCCGTGAATAGTTTTCAGCACACCAGGAGACGAATTCTGGGAAAGCAGGAAATTGATCAGGGCAAAAAGCTATTAAAGATGACTGGTGAACTCTATGAGGGTCTATACCCTCTTTTAACAGCTCAGATAACTTCACTTTTACATCGGAAACTGGGAATCTAATAAAGGTATCGAAGACGTCTTCATCTCTGTCTTCTAGGGCATCTTTCGACCTACAAACGTCTATATCTTGTACAGTCTCCATCTAAATGCTTCTTTTAAACAAATTTCCGTTTAAAGAGAGTGACAGGTCACCAGACCCTACCTGTAATTGCTTGCTTTTCGCCTTCTGTCGCAATCGCCGGCTTCCACCAGTCTTCGGAGCTCTCCAGGATAACGACACATACAAAATGCCGTTATGTGGAGCCCTTTCTTTTTATATAAGCCTTTTTAGACTAACCTCCTTGCACCTTTACGAACGTGGTTCGTTTTCATCCGTTGATCTTTGAACCATCATTTTGAACCGTCAGATCTTGTCCATCTTCATTGCACCGGCGGTATCCGCGATCGAAAAGGTGGTTTCCTTTTCCGGTTTGGTATCCGCGCGGATGCATCATCTGCTGACACCTGTCTAGGCGGTTTATTCTCCGCGACCGCTTTCCTTTATATCCTGTGCGCATGTTCCTGGCCGCGGATGAAATGCTGGCCGTTGATTTGATTGAAACATGTATTGGCCTTCCGATCCCTGCAAAGTATAGTGCCACGTGCCACGGTCTCATCAATCCATTCCTCGCTCGCCACCTGTTAGGTCCCACCTTGCCACGTAAGAGATCTTTCCACCTTTCTGTAATAGGTGGTTCCGCGCGGTGTTATGGTGGTTTCTGATACCACTTTCTCCAAGCGCGGATGAATGAATGTGGGACACGTGCCTTGGTGGTATTATGTCCGCTACCACCCTCCATCGTTTGTTGGCGATCACTTTGGCGACGCGGGGTTAATATGAACCGTTGATTTGGATCTAGGCTATCTCCGCCGACGAAACCTGACCGGAGCTTAACCTTTATATTATATTTTGCTAGCGGACTTTATATATATGGGTTTTTCTCTTATATTTTTTATATAAAAGACCTTCAACTTAACCCTTTTAGTGATGATTCTTTCTCTTAGGGTCTTTTTAGCAAAAATTTCAATTTTCTTCAGACCTGGTGTCAACAACTGCGAGGATCTTCATCCTCATCGCTTGAATCTTGTGCGCAGTTGTAACATTCCAGAGCATGTTCCATCTGAATAGCCCACTCGGGTTGCGAATCCACTGGTAATGGGCAATCCTCAATTATTTTAGTCTTTATGATCTTCAAGGCCCAATCAATGCTTGGATGCTCAGATTCAAAACTGAACGTGACCAAAAAGTTTTCAATCATAATAGGCCATGAGATAGTTCCTTTTCTTAACTCTGTTTCTGTATACCAGTTCCGTGGAACTGTATCTAGTGTGTGGATAAACAAATGAACCCATTCTTCTATTGGAATTTTTAGCCAATTCTGTTCACAGATCATAATGTGTGTTCTGGGATCACTCTCCCCTGTGTATTTCTGCTGTGTACAGTTTCTTTCTTTAGAGAATCTAATGCGCATCAGTCTCTTACAATCATACCATGATGCGATATGTTCCTTGTGTGTGTACCACCATCTTGCAGGTGTGGCTCGAACTGCAAGGTCAAAAACCTTCATCCTCTGCTCTTGAGGAACCTCTTGTTCAAACTACTGCAAAAAATTATTGACGTCCGCTAATCCATCAAAAGTTGGAATATACCTGTTTTCTGCCCCAATCCATCGCAGTGATTTAGTCATGAATGCGCATCTGCGAGTAGAAACTTCGTGGAGTCTATTTTGCCAATTCTCTAAGCCAACATCTGAATCTGATGTGCAGGAGCTATCACATCTCCAGCTAATATGTCCATCAGCTGTAGGATCAATGTAATCTGTCTGATTAGAAGTCATTTGGTACAAATTTTCCATGTTATGCACCTCCTCTTCTGCTTTGATTGGCTCAATGTAGCGAGGACCCTGTAAAGGGTCTAATGGTGCGATAACCCGGACTTGAGCATCTTCAAATGTCATCTGCCTTTTCTTCAAGTTGATAACAGCCTTGTTATCAAAAGCCCAATCAATACCTAATAGAGCTGGATAGGGTTTGGTGTCACCAATAATTTCTATGATCTCAAAATCGGCATACGTGTGAACTCCGTCGATGTCCACTGGGACATGCGATAGACGACCCATCGGTGATATTCTCTGCTGATTAGCTAGTCTAAGATGGATAGGGGATCTGCTTAGTTTTGGACTTCCCATCTGTTCCCATGTCTTCTTAGTCAAGACATTTACTTCTGATCCTAAGTCTAGGATAACCTCATCCATTTCAAATAGTCCGATCTGCGCTGTGAGCCTCATCTCTCTTCCTGTCCTTGTATGGCCCATTATATGGTGAATGGTGCGCTGTGGATCGCTCAAGGGAGGGCTCTGTTGACATTGATCAATAACTTTCTGAAGTTCCTCTACAGCTTTCCCATTTCTTAGAAGTTTCAAACAACTCTGCAAGAAGGACTGTACACTCCCGGTCAATTCCTCTTCGTCGCATCTTCCAGATGTGCTAGCCTGTGGTAGCTGCGCAGTACTAACATCATGTGGTGGTTTCCGCGGTATACCCTGAGATGGTAATAATAGTGATCTGGACTGTGTCTGTTCAGCAAAGGAAGTCTTAGTTTGCTGAAATGCCTCCTTATTCTTCTGTAGATCGAGTGGGATAGGTTTTCCTGGAGCTTTGCGCACCCACTGCGTTCCTGTCGTTTCTTCCGCATCCTGCGATATGTTACTTGTGGAGAGACCACTGCGAGTTACAATATTGACTCGTGGTTCTGTTTCGTTCTGCTCAGCAGTGATAAACTGGATAGTTTGATTGGTTGCTGGCTTGGCGTCCTTGATCTTAGCTATCAATATGGGACACTCCTCTATTGTGTGATCATAAGATTTACAATACTTGCACGTTGTAGTAGGGTTCTGACAGTCTCTAGCGTAATGTCCTGTGCCTCCACAGTTATAGCAGGTGATAGTTCCACGGCCACGGCCAGATTCATAGCCTCCTCCATGTCCTCGGCCTCTGAAATTTCCTCCACGGCCTCCCTGAGTCGGATCAGTTTGTGGACGTACTGCTGGTCCAGATGCTTCTGACTGAACTTTGTAAAGGTCATGCTTTCTTTCTATCATTAACTCATAAGCTCTACAGTTGTTTTCGTCATGTCCCACAGATTTACAGAAATTGCAGTATAGGTTCTTTGGTGTCTGCACATATTTCTGAAGGAGAGGGCATTCTTGAGGACTGTGTCCTCTGGTTCTACAAATTTCACACCATGGCCCCTGGTTTTGCATTAACGGGTTAGGAGCTCCACTGGCGATATAGTCAACAAAGACAGGGCAGTTATCCTTACTGTGTCCCTGCGCTTTACACTTAGTACACCAAATTTCATGCGCAACCTCCTTTCCTTTCTTAATTTCATGCAGCTGTAAGGTGAGGTTAGCTAGCTGATTTTGCAGATTAGTGATACCTGTGCTAGTTTCTGCTAGAGGTGAAGCCTCTAGTTTCATTGCCATTTCTAATGCTTCATCTTGTGTATTTAATTTCTGTTGCATTAGCGGAAGTCTGATGTGTGGTAATATTGCTGCGATAAACCACTCTTTATGCTGTTGAGGCGCAAGCTCAAAGCTTACCTGATCAATGAGGGTTTTGAATCTCTGGTCAAAATCCCAAACCGTCTCCGTAGGCAATTGTTTCATATCTTTAAGTTCTGCTATGCACTGTGACTCGGATTTAGGTTTTTTAAACTCTTTAATCATAGCAGTTCTAACCTGTGCAAGCGTTCTGTTATGGCCAGTGGTATACTTCATATACCAAGTTAATGCTCTTTCTCTAAATGTGGTGGCCAGCTGGACAAGCTTGACATTATCGTCTTGTATTTGCTTAATGGTCCATATGGCTTCGGATAAGAACCAGTGTTGCTCAGGGTCCTCCGACCCTGTACCTTTGAATGTTGGTAGCTTCATATCATCTCCCATTCTGTTTCTAGATGGTGGGTTCTGGTTTCCTGTATTACTACCACTCGGCGGTGTAGATGTGGAGGGTGTAGCGGTAGTATGCGCTGTGTGAAAGCTACTGGACGGGGTTCCTGCGGGATTATTCTGAATTCCGACTGGCTTTTGAGGAGTCCTAGGGTTCTGAATCTGCTGTCTCGGGTGATCTGAGCTGTTTTCTTCAGAAGAAGATGAGTCGTTGACTCTATATCTTTTACCACTACGTGTATGTCCAAGATACTCGTAATCACTTTCAGAGTCTACTGACATTACAATATCATGCTACTATTCATCTGAGAGTATATCCAGTACTCCTTTTTCATATAGTAATTGCTTAATGGACAGATTTAAAGAATTCAGGTACTTACCGCGATAACCTTTGAAGAAGTACCGTTCTGCTGCGCTGAAACTCTTTCTCTGATCAACCGCGAACTCTGTGATGAAGCCTTCCAGCAAACTCGCAAGCCAGAAGTCTACTGCGCGTGAGGTGGGGTTATCGACACCTTTCAAGGTCTGAATCAGCTCTGCTGTCCAGACAACTTCTCGATTCTTCTTGAAAACGCTGTTGTCAGCAAGCTTTGATAACCAACCATATAACTCAATAGCATAGGTTACGAAGAATATCTCATGGAGATCTATAAAAATGTGCTTCTGTAGCCAAGCCTCAGTGCTCAGTCTGGGATTCTTGTTTTCTTTTACAGCAAACTCTCTTTCTTTTGACTCAACCCACTGGTTAAGTTCTTGCTTGGTAGGATGCCAACAGAACATCAGCTCAATGTGTTCAAACCGGCAACGGAACCATTTGTTGATCTCTCTTTTACTTCCTGGGTAGACCCGGGCTTGCGGTAATATTTTAGATCAACAGAACCCTTAGCTCACTGGCCCTTTCGGCAACAGGTCGCAGAAGCAACCTGAAGTCTCACCCGAAGTGATTCTAATGGGTGGCAGAAGACTCAAGTGTCTTCAACCGGGTTCTGAGGCATCCAGGGTGTTTAAACCCACCTTAACCCTTTCCTCATGAGCTGACTTATCTCATTCTATTACTCCGGCTACGCCTTTGACATACCGCATTACGCAGGGAATGCGATAAGTCTTCCCCCTATGTGAGCCCGTCTAGCGATACCTAAGATATCGTAGTTGCGATATCTTCCCCTTCCTGTCCCTGTGGTACGCGATTCTTGACCACTTCCTGGATTAATATGTGGTCTCAGCTATTCTTATCCTATTACTGCAGTTAGTAATAACATTTAATCTCCAAGCATAACCCTTGCTAATGAACTTGACCCTTGATATCTCGCAACAATGTAACTGAGTAGAGTATTACTTTGAGTACTATCTAAGTAAACCATTCATGCATTATATTCAGTCCATACTCACACCTTATCCTCTGCTTAACAATTATCTAGTTCGCTAGACTTTTAGCTATGATTATCGCAATTGTTATACATCAATCAGAACTTAAACTGATGACCATATACATTACTTATAACAGAATGAAGCATTCGTGTATAATAAAGGCAAGTGAATGAGAGAAACAGCTACACAAATACAATAGTGCTACTTAGATAAGCACGTTGTTACCCCCAGGGCGGGAACTACGTCCAAGGGGACTGTGGTTCTTGTTAACAATTCTTAAGAATAAACACAGTTCCTTCCCAGCTCTTTACAACACGGGTCTTCTGGGAAACTCCTCCTCAGTGGGAGCCCTTCTCTATAGACCTCTTTTCTCTTCCTGCCTTTTACAATGCACTCTCTTTCTCTCCCAATCCCTGCGGATTGCACAATCTCTCAATAGGTTGACCCTTGTTCTCTAAGGGATGTTCAGACTCTGTATCAACAAGAGACTTGACTACCCTCTACCTAATGGCTCTATCACTATGTGGCCAACCCCTTATCATATAAAAAGACTCCTATATATAGATGGCCCGAAGGTCTCATCGCAGTTACAAAACTGTGGGCCTTATCCCAACAGTGACTCAACCCTAACCACTTACATTCAACTGGCTGTACTTCCATAGCCGCCTCCTGTCTCGTCGCCGCTTCCTGCAGTCCTTAGTCTTTAATGCGTCGGCCCGTCGCTTCTTCTTGGTTCAAGCAACGCTGACTGTAGTCCTTCTTCTTAATGAGGGTAGCTGAACCCTCTCTTCATCTTCGGCGCCTTTATTATGGTGGTTGAGCTCTCCCTTCGGCCTCTTCTTTGTACTACATGCCTTGACTTTTCTGTACCTATCGTCGTGATTCCCGTCGGAATTTGCGCTACGGCACTATCTTTGTCTTACCGCCAAAATTGGTACTTTCTCTCCAAAATTAGTTATCCTTCCCAAAATTAGCAGCTTCCTAAATGCTGCGGAAGTTCTCTCCAACACAGCCCCTTTGCTGCAATATTTTCTGCATCTGCACAGCCCTCTGTCCTACCTGCAGCCCCACTTCCCTACAGCCTTTCTGCAACATAATTTCTGTTCCCTTTACAGAATCTTTTTAAAATTTCAGCATTTTTAATTTAGAAAATTTTGCAAGTTAAAGTTTTGAATTCAGTATTATTGATAGTTAGAAGTTGCCCCCCTTGTGGCACTTCTATTTTGGGTTCATCACCTCACGAGCACACACTCTGTCACATAATTCAAGTGAGCCTTAAAAAATACTTAACTCAACCAATATTCTAACCCCACTTGGGGAACACAAAAGAATCTTTGTAGCTAGGTAGGATCGGGGGGATAGGCTTCCAATAACACCCCTCGGTTACTTACACTTGAGACATAGCTGTTGTCCAATTAGGGAACCAAAATCCCCTAGTACTTTTTGGCACGGTCACGACCAGTTTACCAGAGGGCCTCTCCCCTAGGAGGGTTGAAGTCGCGAGACTGGTTCCGGAGGCCTGAGTGGAATACCGCACTCCATTCAGTAACCGAAGGGCTACCTTTCGCAGTTCTTGGGATATCCCTGTATTGGGGTATTGCGGTAAAAGGACCAAACGGTAGATTCACCTTTCTGGACGTGTCATGAACGGGGTATCTTAGTTGCCATTCTTATAGGATTGACTACCCGGTGTCCCTCCCAGTAGGGGGATATCTTAGCCATTTGGCTTTCCTATTCATATTGTCTGACTTGGATTTCATCACCTTGCAGAGGATATGTCTAGTTGAGTCAGAATACTTTTTAGTTAGGTGTTTGCATGCTCCCTTACCTCCTTTTGGTCTAGTGAGTCCACCATTTTTATTTTTCTAGGAAACTTGCTGCTTGTTGGTATTCTGACCATTTCTGTTGACACTCCACCTATTGTAGCACAGCTGTTACAGTGGGTGTTTTGAGTTGGTTGTTGGCCTGAGTGCCTTTTTTTTTTAGCTCTCCTTCTGTACACTCGGTTGCATTAGGATTTTTGAGCTGTTTTTCTACTCACCTCAACCCACAGAGATTTGACACCAGCTATCACCATTGAGTCCCCAAGACATTCTCGGCACCTCAGGGGCGAGCCCCCACAACACGGTTCACTTGACACCACCCGTCATCACCACAGATCATCATCACTTGATACTACTTATCATAGATCACGAGCCTTGTCCCTTGACTCCACTCGTCAGCGGCATAGGACTCCGTCACCAGATATTGACGCCCCTTACTTTACCTCCGATTCTGAGATAGAGTCTGAGAACCCCATTTACACTGCCCCTACTAGCCCCATAGCTAGCACGACTTCCACTCCTTTTGTTGTAGGGACCATTGGTGGCACATCCATCACTACACCTGCTTTGGGTATGCCCTCCATGGGGCCCGCATCTACCGTTCCCCTCACTGCACCTATTCCCGTAGCTGGAATACCTATCCCCACTCCATCAGTGGCTCACACTACCCATGGTGGTGCAGGACCATCCTATACCACCTTAGTTCCCCCACTTGGGGGAAACATCCCAAATCCTGTCCCTCCACTTGGGGGCATTGTCCCCAACTTGGTCCAACCCACTACTGTGTCACATCCTTCTTCCAGTTTGCCATTCATGGCTAGCCTCAACCTGCCCAACCTAGCCAGATTGACCAACGACCCTATCCGACACGACCCTGCGTGGCCTCACATGCCCACCAAGCTCCCCTCTGACATCCCTAAGTTCAAGGGCAAGGCAGGTGAGGACCCACAAAACCATATCATGTCTTTCCACCTATGGTGTTCTTCCAACTCCATAGTGGATGACTTTATTCACCTTCGTCTGTTACAGCGCACCTTCCCTAGCTCTACAGCCAAGTGGTATATCAAGCAACCCCACGGGACCCATGCCACCTTTGCTTCCCTTGCCTCGACCTTCCTACAGTTCTTCCAGTTACCTGTCCGCTATGACGTGGGCATTGAGATCCTCCTATCCTGCAGACAAAACATGGCTACCCATATCACGGACCACATTCATGAGTGGCGTTGATGCCGTAGCTTATGCAAGATCAAATTAGACGACCGTATCTTCCTAGATTGGTTCCTCAAGTCCCTTCTCCCTGTCATTGCTAAGGATGTGGCATCAGAAAGACCCCAGTCTGAAGAAAAGGCCATCCTTAAGGCCCAACAGTTCGACCTCATTTACGCCCAGTCGGGTTACCTCTATACCATTATACCTGACACCCCTCGCGGAGATTCCTCCCAGCATGATGCGCCGGGGGCATCCCACGCTGCAGACGGTGTCATTGGTCGTGTTTCTTCGCATCCCCAACCATTTTCCATAGCACGTCCTAACCTTGGCCCCGACCTTTCGCGGGCTTCCTCACAGTCTGGAGCAACCAACTCGTATGCTCCCATGACACATCACCACCATTCCCATGGACCCTCATGTCCACCTCAGTGCTTCGGTCATGCGACTCCCGCTTACGCCCCCCCGGTTGCACCTCAGCCCTACTACCTGTTGAAATATTGTAACTTCAAAGAATATTATGTTTGTATATTATTTATTCCGGAGATGTTCCATACCTCCGATGTGATTATACTATAAATCCGGAGATGGTTATTCCTCCGAGTTGGGTGTGGTAACTAGGGTTATTAGACCCACCATGTGGGGGTCGGCCCAGTCAGTTATAATGGGGTATTTAACCTAATGGTTAAATACGAGCCTACATGTACTTGTGTAAAATACATATCAGAGTAGTGTATAAATAGAGGAGGTGTGTTCCTCATTTGATACACACACACACTTGAGGATAGCACACTTGTGGAGGAAAGGTCTGCTATTGTGGAGGAGGAGATCATGTCTCAGGGTTTCATCTTTGTATATTGCTGGTCATCTATATTGAGGAAGCTTTGCTGGGTTTTCTACCCCATGAGGGTTTCCCAGGATAAATCTCTGTCTCTTGTGTTTATGCTGTGCTTGTTGTTTCTTCAGTGATCCTATATATGCTATTATTTTGAAATGGAATGTAATGCTGCTATTTTATGTCTTAGCATATTAAATCTTAACATGGTATCAGAGCTAACCTGAAGGAAGACAAGGTATGGCACTAAAGACACTTGCTTTACTTACGACAATTTGAAGGTTAGGGTTTTACATAGCAAAAACCAGTCATCGTAGCACTTTCGCTATAAATCCGTTTTGGAGAATTTTTCGGATCTGAAATTGTTACAGGACGAAGATTAAATCTCCAGGTACCTTGTGTCCAAAGGACAAACTCTAATTCGTTGTACTTTGTGATTTATGATCTGTACAATATAGGGTTGCTGCCTCTTCCAGATCTGAGTCAAAATCAGGTGACCTTGGGAAAAAGGTCATATCTTGGGCTAGGAAGCTCCAAATGAAATTTCGTAAAAAGTGACAGGTAGTACACAGTCTGCACTATCTCAGAAAACGTTTTCAGAGGCCGAAGTTGAACCAGTGACACGTGGAACTCCGTACAAGTTCTCCCTCCTGTATTATCCCATAAACAGGTCATGTTGCGACACTTGGCATAACTCTCTCTCAGAGAGTCCAATTGAGTTCAGACCTGTCAGGATGGAAAGATAACAGGCCGAGATACCTCAGGAAAAGTTTTCAGAGGCCGAAGTTCAAACAGTGACACGTGGCATGCCGTAGAAGTTCGCTCTTCTGTTTTATCCCAAAACAGGTCACGTTGCAACATTTGACATAACTCTCTCTCAGAGAATCCAATTGAGGTCAGACCTGTCAGGATGGAAAGATAACAGGTCAGGCTATATCAGAAAACTTTTTCAGACCCTGTGGATTGAAAAGTTTGGAGTTACACCAGAAACAATCAGGTACATATTTCTGTCAAAACAGAATTATTTTTGAGTACCTTCATTCATGGCTTCCGGAATTTAGGGCTTTGAAGAGAGTTGGAATTTTTGTAAACGGATACCACGGCTGAATGCTACTAATAAAAATAGAAATTTAGAGACCAAGATCATATTTTTTGGTTGGGCAGAAGGTCGGGCTTGATCAAACCCTAGTTCGGGACTTTGATCAGAAAAAGTGGAAAATTAGGGCTTCTGTAAAAATGGGAATTTTTGAAATCTGTGACCATGGCTGGAAGCTCCTCAGAAAAATAGAAGCTTAGAGCTTTGGATCAAAAATTTTGATTGGGCAGAAGAGTGGGATTCATCAAACCCCAGTTTAGGGTCACGTCCAGTGAATCCGGAAGTTTCAAAGGCAAAATTGAGGAGTGAAACTTTGCAGTTTTCAAATTCTGAATATATCAGTTTGATCAGCTCATCAAGGCGGATATTTCTATCCTTTCGGAAGTTTGAAATTCAAAGTTTGAATTTTTGGGGTTTCTCTGACAAACCCATATCCAGCTCCAGGTCCAGTTCTTGCAAATCAAGTGGATAGGGTTAATCCTAGAAGAAGATGGATTGGTCACCTGCATAAGTGAAGGAGTTCCTGTTTCAGAGGGAGATGAGGCTAAGGCTTTACATAAGGAGATTACAAGCGATCTCGACAGGTATGACTCATCGAGGTATGTTTTGAGATTTGTTCATGATTACGTTTATGGTATGTTTGTCTTCATGTACAATCTTGATTTTAGATTTGTTGTATCACCTTAACAAAATTATGAATGCATGATAGAAGATATTCATTGGTTAGGGTGTTGACACTTATGATTGTACTAATGCATTATGATGTTGTGCGAGGTTGATGTCGTCTGCTAACAAGATACAGGTACATCACAAAAGACAAATCAGGCTCCATGACCATGAAAACATGAAGACAAAGACTCATCCATAATCTTTGTTCTACTTACGAGGTATGTATGACTTTGTTATATTATGCTTAACCTATGAGACATGCAGGTTCTAGCTCAGGATCTCTAAATCATTGAAGAGATTGTTTAGGTATGTTGTACATAACCAAGTAGGTATACTAATCCAGGTATGTTTCCCATGAATATTACCTTGTGTTAGGATCCCTTATATAAGCATACTTGGAATGATTGGTTATGCTTATTCATAAAGTTAGTAATCAAGGGATTATGCATATTATATCTTTTATCTTGATTGATGATATGCATGAGTAAAAGAAGACTTCCCTGAAATCTTGAATACTAATGTTTATTAACTATAATCATGACTATACATTTTCAAGATTATTTAGTACCATAATGTTTTGATAGCATTTAGAATATACTAATGAGTGTATGTTTGTGTATGAGATCATGAGGATGACTCTTGAGCATGCACAGTGGTACAGAATGAATAGAAGTTCAAAAGACATACAGAAGATCAAGCGGGAGGCAGCCACACAAACATAAAAGATAAGTATTTGAGTTGTTATTTGAAATAGTAGTGATATTGCCTGTAATAGGTTGTATGCATATTTGTATTCCTAGAATATATAATGCTGAGTGTAAACATTCATAGAGCATTGAACAGTATACAACGAATGTGCATATGTTTGGTAAGTTGGACAAACATTCCATTGTTGCTTGTCTAGAATGAAACCTCTTTGCTGACATGCCGAGAGCTGTGCACACTCTCGATAGTATGTTCTGGTAGAGACGGAAGGCATCTAGATAGCCACTATATGCATACAGGATATGGGAAAGTGTTGTGCCAAAGTATTGGTCAAATTAGTTGCATAACTATATAAATGATATCTGTATGCATAATAGGTTACCATGTCAATATGATTTGATGATTATGAAGTATTACTAATCCTGTACTTAATTTTGATTTGTAGGAAAGATCATGATGAATGATTAACACTGAACAAGCAATGGATGTTCAACAAGAAGATTTACAAATCAAACAAAATATAGAAGGCTCATGGCTAGAAGATTCTCTTAGAAAGAGGAAGAGAATCATGATGAGATGTTTGCTCCAAGTGGCTAAAATAAGACCATTCTCTTAATGGTGTAATTAAAGAAGAAGTGTGAATCAGGTTCTATATGGTTCCCAGGATCGATAATCAATTGATGAGCTTAATGATCACCATGGGTGATATGGATCTCAACCTTTGCTACAAGGTTGAATATGGCTTCTATACACATATGACATGGATGCAAGAAGGAACTCACCACAGAGTTCGAATGATGTTGAGGCTCATATCAATAGACCCATCTGATGAGAGATGGCACAGATAGATGATTGTAGAAATGAAATTGAAAGATCTCAGATTGATGCATTACTTTCTAGGTCTAAAAGTATGGAAAGTCTCAGAAGGAATCTCTCTCAACCAGACAAAGTATGCTAAGAAATCTTGAGAAGACTTGATATGTTGGAATGGCCACCCTTATGGATTCCAACTTGAAGCTGTTAGGAGATGACTCATCAGAGTTAGTGGATATAACTCTGTACAGTCAAATTATTGGGTCATTGATGTATCTAACATATACTATGTTAGATATATGCTTTGTTGTGAACACCTTGAGTCAGTATCTAGTGGAAACTAGATGTGTTCACCCGATAGTTGCAAAGCATGTGATGAGGTACATAAAGGATACGATAGACTTTGATCTATGCTATCTTGGAGATCATGACTTTAGATGGCTAATCAGATGCTGGTTGGGAAGAAAGTGTATCAGACAGGAAGAACACATCAAGAGGATGTTATTGTCTGGGATTAACCATGATCTCGTGGTTTAGCTGGAAGCAGTCTAGTGTGGCTCTCAGCACAAGCAGAATATATGGCTGCTTGCTCTGCTAGTTGTGAAGAAGCTTGGCTTCAGGATTGGTTTGAATTTAGAGATAGAACCAACTGTGATCCTATGTGACAAATAGAGTTGTATGAAGATGACAAAGAATCTAGTGTTCCATGATAAGTCAAAGAACATAGGGATCTAATAAGATATGATGCAGAAGGAAATAAAGTTTGAATTTGTAACAGGTTACCATTGTACTAACCAAACCTTTACCTCAAGAGAAGAAGTTACCAACATACTAACCAAACCTCTGTCTCGAGTGAAATTTGAATACTTCCGAGACAAGCTTGGTGTAGTTCAAAAGGACCCTCCTCGAAAGGGGGAGTAGTATAGTCACTGATGATGAGATTGTCTCATCGAACAACAAGGTCGATGATGAGGTAACCTGTTCTTCACACCTAGATACTTAGAAATATTTAGATTTAGGACTCTTATACTTAGAATACTTAGTTTTACTTATACATACTTTTGATGACACATGTATTGATTAATGTACTTGTATGGTTGAGGATACTTGTACTTGTATTGATGAGAATACATGTGGGGATTGTATCATCCTTGAACACATGTTCTAAAGTGAGCCGTAGACGTATGGTCTCCGAAAATGAAGTCCTTAGTGGACAGGTAGGGATTGTATCATCCCTGGACTTCAGTCCCTGAATAGATCCGTAGACGTATGTCTTCGAGAATGAAGTCCTTGGTGGACATGATAGGATTGCATCATCCTCAAGAGAGACGTATACGTATGTCTTCGAAAATGAAGTTCTTGATGAACATGTGAGGGGATTGGATCATCCCTGGACTTTCAGTCCTAAAGAGAGCCGTAGACGTGAGGTCTCCGAGAATGAAGTCCTTAGTGGACAGTTGAGGGGATTGGATCATCCCTAGACTTTCAGTCCTAAAGAGAGCCGTAGACATGAGGTCTCCGAGAATGAAGTCCTTAGTGGACAGTTGAGGGGATTGGATCATCCCTGGACTTTCAGTCCTAAAGAGAGCCGTAGACGTGAGGTCTCCGAGAATGAAGTCCTTAGTGGACAGTTGAGGGGATTGGATCATACCTGGACTTTCAGTCCTAAAGAGAGCCGTAGACGTGAGGTCTCCGAGAATGAAGTCCTTAGTGGACAGTTGAGGGGATTGGATCATCCCTGGACTTTCAGTCCTAAAGAGAGCCGTAGACGTGAGGTCTCCGAGAATGAATTCCTTAGTGGACAGTTGATGGGATTGGATCATCCCTGGACTTTCAGTCCTAAAGAGAGCCGTAGACGTGAGGTCTCCGAGAATGAATTCCTTAGTGGACAGTTGAGGGGATTGGATCATCCCTGGACTTTCAGTCCTAAAGAGAGCCATAGACGTGAGGTCTCCGATAATGAAGTCCTGAATGAACAGGCAGGGGATTGTATCGTCCCCGGACTGAGGTCCCAGAATAGAGCCGTACACTGGGTCTCCAATAATGAAGTCCTGAATGAACAGGCAGGGGATTGTATCATCCCCGGACTTTGGTCCCTGAATTGATCCGTAGACGTGAGGTCTCCGAGAAGTGGGGATTGTATCATCCCCGGACTTAGGTCCCTGAATTGATCCGTAGACGTGAGGTCTCCGAGAAGTGGGGATTGTATCATCCCCAGACTGCGGTCCCTGAATTGATCCGTAGACGTGAGGTCTCCGAGAAGTGGGGATTGTATCATCCCCGGACTTAGGTCCCTGAATTGATCCGTAGATGTGAGGTCTCCGAGAAGTGGGGATTGTATCATCCCCGGACTGCGGTCCCTGAATTGATCCGTAGACGTGAGGTCTCCGAGAAGTGGGGATTGTATCATCCCCAGACTTAGGTCCCTGAATTGATCCGTAGACGTGAGGTCTCCGAGAAGTGGGGATTGTATCATCCCCGGACTGCGGTCCCTGAATTGATCCGTAGACGTATGGTCTCCGAGAAGTGGGGATTGTATCATCCCCGGACTTCGGTCCCTGAATTGATCCGTAGACGTATGGTCTCCGAGAAAGTGATTTTTGATGTGGTTACTTGTATCGGTAGGATACTTGTATTGATGATGTGGTTACTTGTATCGGTAGGATACTTGTATTGATGATGTGGTTACTTGTATCGGTAGGATACTTGTATTGATGCTGTGGTTACTTGTATCGGTAGGATACTTGTATTGATGATGTGGTTACTTGTATCGGTAGGATACTTGTATTGATGATGTGGTTACTTGTATCGGTAGGATACTTGTATTGATGATATGGTTACTTGTATCAGTGTGGATACTTGTATTGATGATATGTACACTTGTATTGGCATGAATACGTGTACTAATGATGTGGATACTTGTATTGTTATGGATACCTGTATTGATGACGATGTTGATGATCGTGAGATGACGATGCTGATGATCGTGTGATGACGATGCTGATGATCGTGTGATGACGATGCTGATGATCGTGAGATGACGATGCTGATGATCATGTGATGACAATGCTGATGATCGTGAGATAACGATGCTGATGATCGTGTGATGATGATGCTGATGATCGTGCGATGACGATGCTGATGATCGTGCGATGACGATGTTGATGATCGTGCGATGATGATGCTGATGATCGTGTGATGACGATGCTGATGATCGTGTGATGATGATGTTGATGATCGTGTGATGATGATGCTGATGATCGTGTGATGACGATGCTAATGATCGTGAGATGACGATACTGATGATCGTGAGGATCCAAATGTTGATGTTGTTGTAGCTGTTCGAGTGCTGCAGAAGATAAAGACTCAGTACTGAAGATGTTGATGTTCCAGTATTGAAGATGTTCCAGTAACTGCTTGAGTTACTGATGATGTTGAGAAAGCTTCCAATGATTTATAGATGTATCATGTATGATGTTGATGACTCCTTGCTCGTGCAGATACTGTTATAATATCCTTCTCATTAAGGGGGAGTGTTGAAATATTGTAACTTCAAAGAATATTATGTTTGTATATTATTTATTCCGGAGATGTTCCATACCTCCGATGTGATTATACTATAAATCCGAAGATGGTTATTCCTCCGAGTTGGGTGTGGTAACTAGGGTTATTAGACCCACCATGTGGGGGTCGGCCCAGTCAGTTATAATGGGGTATTTAACCTAATGGTTAAATACGAGCCTACATGTACTTGTGTAAAATACATATCAGAGTAGTGTATAAATAGAGGAGGTGTGTTCCTCATTTGATACACACACACACTTGAGGATAGCACACTTGTGGAGGAAAGGTCTGCTATTGTGGAGGAGGAGATCATGTCTCAGGGTTTCATCTTTATATATTGCTGGTCATCTATATTGAGGAAGCTTTGCTGGGTTTTCTACCCCATGAGGGTTTCCCAGGATAAATCTCTGTCTCTTGTGTTTATGCTGTGCTTGTTGTTTCTTCAGTGATCCTGTATATGCTATTATTTTGAAATGGAATGTAATGCTGCTATTTTATGTCTTAGCATATTAAATCTTAACACTACCACCAGTAGGCTACCCCAGCTCCTACGCATTCACAAGCCCAACCCGCTTATTACCCGCCACAGGCAGCCCCTGCGGCAAACCCACAACCCGCTCCATATCCATATCAGCAACCCCCTCAAGTCGCTGCACCTGCTCAGCCTCCACCTGCATATCATCCCCCGCAGCCTGCTCTCGCACCTGCGCAACCTCAGACTCCACCTGCTGCCCAAGGGCAAGTTTACGCCCAACAAAACCCGCAGCAAAACTAGACCAACCAACACAACCAGGGCCAACAAAACCACGGTAAGGGCCGTAATTGTGGGAACAACCAACCTATAGACCAAGTTGGTCAACCTCCTAATCCCCCCGACAATAATAATGCAGCCCCTACTAACCAAAACCCTGATCGCCCGCCCAAGCAGGCTAAAACCCCCAATTTGCGAACAAACCATCCTTGTTCTATTTGTGGGGTCTATGGCCACTACACACATGCTTGCCCACACTTAGAGCGAGCTCGAAAACTTTGGGTTGATGATGCCCATCGCCAAGGGCATGCGGCTCCTCAAGCACCACCCAACCCCCCACAACCTCAGCAGCCACCTTTGGTGTTGCAAAACCCCTTACCAAACCAAGGCGTAGTGAACACTCAGCCGTTGGCTCCCCCTCAAGCCAACGTGCAACCCCAACAACAAATCACTTACGCTGCTCCTGATCAACCCATGTTCGACTCAGGTACCCACCACTTGTTGATGATGTCATCCGTTGATGTCAACCTTCAAACCCATAGGAACCAATATGGCTCCACCTCTGAAGCCCCTCCTGCTGATAAACCTACTACCGCTCATCCCACTGATCAAGCATTACGTATACCTCCGCCTCCACTAGACGGTGCTCCCAAAGCACCTCGTTTCCCGCTTTACCGTATCAACAATAACCCCAATGCGTGGGCTGCGTCAAACTACAACATTGTCGATGACTTAGCCCAATTTCCCACAGCCATGTCTGGGTTAGAAGTCTTGAAAAACTGCCCTTCCCAAAGCAAGACTTTACTCTCCGCCATTGGGGCAATTGACCCACATGATTTGAATTTGATGGCATTTGATTTGGACCAGTCCGAACCACGCTTGCCTTCCTCCTTAGCATTCCAAGTTTCTGTTTCCATTCGAAATCTTGTCATCCATCGATGCATCATCGATGAAGGTGCCTCCACATGCGTTATGTCTACATTCGTATGGCAGAAGTTGGGATCCCCTACTCTCCAGCAGTCCACCACTGCATTACGCGCCTACGACGGTCGGTCGGCCCAGCCCCAAGGCCTCCTACCCAATGTCCCCGTCCAGTTAGGTGGTAAAACCGTACTTATCGACATCGAGGTAATCAATGCCCAATTGGATTATAACCTTTTACTTGGCCGCAGTTACATGTATGCCATGCGGGCGGTTTCCTCTTCCATTTTTCACACCATGATGTTCCCCCATGAGGGACGCATGGTCAAGGTTCACTAGCTCACCTACTATGATCCCAGTGCTCCCGCGGCACCTGAAAATGTTCTCCCCATGGTTGAACAACCTGTTTCTCGTGCCACCACCTCGTTTGTTTCCTCTACGGGGCCTGGAGTTTACTCAGACGTGCTGATGACCTCCACCTTCCAATCCATTCCTCCCCCGTCATCTACGCCCGAAGTGTCTGACTTATGTACCCTGTCCCACGATAACCAAACACCTAACAATCAACCACCCTTGTTTCCTAAACCACCATTGGTCCCTAGCCACATTGGTGTTACACCTATCCATACAATCCCCTTCCTAGTCCCTCCATCGGGAGTAGTAAGCACCCCAATCATGGCTACCTTAGCCTCCCTGGGTTAACCTTGGGATTACCCGTCTGGTACCTTTCGCCTCCCGTTCCCCAGCTGACACCAAGCGTCGTCCTCCAACCGGTGCAACCCATGGCTACTACCACTCAGCCACCCCCTGGTGTCACTACCCCTTCGTCCTCCACGAATCCCCCTCCTACTCCCAAATCCACTGGGGGCAGAGGACCCCAACCTTACACTGCTGTACCACCTCCCAAGACAGTAAAAAACCCCCCTGTGTTTCGTGCTCCTCCCAAATGTTCGTTGTGCGATGAGTTAGGCCATGCGACTCATCAATGTCCACAGTTACTGGCATTACAGGAACACATGCAGATGCTTGACAATGACCCTAATATCCCGGTTGTCAAACTAGACCCTACCCCCAAGCCTAAAGATAAATCCCTGCGTACCAACCACCCCTGTACGATATGCGGTGTTTACGGGCAGTACTCACACCACTGTCCCAATCTCCCGGATTACAGAGCGGCTCTCTATGAGATGAACAATCTGGACCTTGAGATGACACCACCCACCATTGAGGAGATCCACCCCTCGGTCTCCTCCCCTTCCGGAGAGGTTAACACCATTTATATGATCTCTTCAACCATTGCTCCCTCGTCAACTGATTTGACGACTCAAACTTTCCATACTGATGAGGAGATTCTCGAGGCCCTCACTGCCCCGGATTACCCCTAGGATGACATGCACCACCATTCCTCTTTCATCCCCGAAGAATCCTCCTCTAGCACAGCTACCCAATTCACTGTTGAGTCCAAAGATTTCCTTCCCACCAAGGTTGACTGGTTCAAGGACCCTATTTTGGATCCTGATGCCTTCGAGGAGGGTAACATGGCCAACATCTCACCTGTCATCCAAATTGATATCACTGCCCCAGGACGTGCCCCTGAACTCATCACTTTAGGAGCCTTTTGCAGTAAGCAAGAGATTGAGGAATACCAAACCCTGTTCAGAGAATTCCATGATGTCTTTGCCTGGTCCTATACCGAAATGCTCGGTCTTGACCCCGCCATTATAGAGCACCACATTGACACATGGCCTGATGTACCCCCCGTTCGTCAGAAACAGCGCCCCATTCATCCCTCAAAGCTCCCAGCTGTCAAAGCCGAGATTGAGAAACTTCGCAAGGAAGGATTCATTTATCCTATTGCTTATACCACATGGGTTTCAAACCCCATTCCCGTTAACAAAAAACAAGGCACCATTAGAGTATGCACTGACTTCCACGATTTAAACCGTGCTTGTCCCAAGGACAACTTCCCCACGCCATTTATTGACCAACTCATCGATGTGTGTGCGGGGCATGAAGTCCTCTCCTTCATGGATGGTTTTTTCGGATACAACCAGATTCAGATCCGTAAGGAAGACCAGTACAAAACTGCCTTTACTACCCCATGGGGCACCTTTGCCTATCGCGTCATGCCTTTCGGCCTCAAAAATGCTGGTGCCACCTTCCAGCGAGCCATGACCTATTGCTTTCATGACTTGGTCAATATCCTGTTAGTCTACCTTGATGACCTTACAGCTCGTTCCCGGAAATGATCCGACCACCTTAATGACCTTCGGCAAGTTTTTCTGCGTTGTCACAAATATCAAATCCGCTTGAACCCCCACAAGTGTGTCTTTTGCGTTCCGGCAGGCCGATTGTTGGGTTTTATTGTTTCCCAGAAAGGAATTACTGTTGATCCCCTGAAAGTCCAATCCATCTTAGACCTTCCCTCTCCTCTCACGCTCTGACAGCTCCAAAGTCTGCAGGGGCGATCTAATTTCCTTCGACGCTTCGTTCCTGATTACGCCACTACTGTTCACGGTTTCTTGCGCCTGCTCCGTACCCACATACCCTTCGTCTGGGATGAGCAAGCAGAAGCTGCATTCGAAGCCCTCAAGAAAGCTCTCACACAATCCCCTCTCATCTCCCCTACGGATTTCTCTCAGGACTTCATCCTATACGTCTCGACATCCGAGCATGCCGTGTCCGGAGTCTTGGTTCAAGAAGATGCCTCTCACCAAGAGCATGTCATTTACTATGTCAGCGAGACCTTGTCTGGCCCACCCCTACGTTACCCCTATGAGGAGAGACTAGCCCTAGCAGTGGTCTTTTCCGTCCAAAAATTGCGACACTACATTTTACTTAGTCATACCACAGTCGTCGCCGACTCTAACCCCATGGTATATCTCCTAAACCGACGACTCCTGCAAGGTCGTGTTGCTAAATGGGTCATTATCCTCCAGGAATATGACCTTGCTTTTCGAACACCTAAGAGCACTAAAGCCCTTGTGCTTGCCCAGCTCATTACTGATCTTCCTTCCCTTCTCCCGGCCAAACAAATCTCCGATGAGTTACCTGCCAATCACCTGTTCACTATCTTGTCTGATGACCCATGGTACGGTGATATTTTGTTATACCTGCGCACGCAGAAGTTCAGACCCAAAGTCACCCGTAATGGATGCTGTCGCATCCGTCACCAGGCCTCTCGATATCTCCTCTTAGGCGATGTCCTTTACCGGCGAGGGGTTGACACAATTCTTCGTCGTTGCCTTACACACGAGGAAACTGAACATGTCCTTAATGACTGTCATAACGGTGCCTGTGAAGGCCATTTCTCAGGGATGGCCACTGCCCAAAAGGTCATCCGCGTCGGATACTTCTGGCCCACACTTTTCACCGACTGCATCACTGCGGTCAAGCATTGCCATAACTGCCAACTTTTTTCCCCCAAGGCCCGGACACCACCTGCTCCGTTACACCCAGTCATCACCGTTGGTCCCTTTTGTAAGTGGGCCATCGAATTCATGGAGTGTAGACCCCCGTCTGCCAACGGCCACAAGTATATCATTGTCGCCGTTGATTACTTCACCAAATGGGTGGAAGCCATGCATACCTTCAATTGTACCGCTGACACTGCTGCCCGTTTCTTTTTCAACCATGTTATCACTCGATTCGGAGTCCCTAAATAGTTGGTCTCAGACCATGGTTCACACTTTGAAGATGCCATCTGGAGTGATTTATCCACCCTCCTCAAATTTGAACACCAATTTTCCTCTGCTTACTACCCCCAAGGGAATGACCAAGTAGAGGCCATCAACAAAATCTTAAAAACCATCCTCCAACGAACTGTTGACCGGTATAGTCCAATTGGCACCACATGCTATTCCCTGCCTTATGGGATTATCGTACCTCCACAAAGACCGCCACTGGTTTTACCCCGTTTCATTTAGTTCATGGTGTACAGTCTGTCCTCCCCATCGAGTGTCAGATTCCTGCCTTACATATCACCGTTGAGCTTCTCCCCGACACTTCCCCCCTCGAGCAGCGTTTGCTGACACTCGAACAAGCTGATGAAGACCGTCGTGCCACTCTCCAGAACATCGAAGCTGCCAAGAACCGCTCCAAAGCTGGTTATGACAAACACGTACACCCTCGAACTTTCCACGAAGGGGACCTCTTCCTCGCCTATGACCAAGCCCACGACAAAACCGGTAAAGGGAAGTTTGAATCCATGTGGCAAGGCCCTTACATCATGCAGACCTACCTCGGCAAGGGGGCA
The DNA here is from genome assembly GCA_027924585.1 of Larix kaempferi. Lineage (NCBI taxonomy): Eukaryota > Viridiplantae > Streptophyta > Pinopsida > Pinales > Pinaceae > Larix > Larix kaempferi. The sequence continues at coordinate 33,119,217 of BSBM01000096.1, forward strand.
TACATTTTAGCCGACTCCGAAGGTCACCCTTTGCGCAACCACCGTAATGGGTTGTATCTTAAGCGTTTTTACCCGTAAATGAAACCGCGACCTCATTGGTCCGCATTGTACAGTTTGCTCTCTTTTTTGTTTTTCACCTTTTTTACCATCATCTCACATTCATCATTTTTGCATGCCCACAGATGGACCACCTTCCACCTTGTTACACTGGCTTCGTTGATGGTGCAAGCCACTGGTCTCCCAACCTGGCTTCTACAGCATGGGTCTTGTACTCCCCTTCCAACGAGATGATTTACCTTGACGGAATATGTATCGGCGCTGCTACCAATAACCAGGTGGAGTATGATGCTGTGACCGGTCTCTTGACTGCTACCCTCCAGATGGGCATACGTTACCTTCATGTGTTCCTGGACTCCCAGCTACTTGTTTCCCAGCTCAATAACTGCTACCAGGTGCGTGATCCCTTCCTCTTTAGAAAATTCCTGCGCACAAAACAACTCAGCCGACAGTTTGAATCCATAACATTCACACATGTCCCCAGAGCCCAAAACAGTGTCACAGATCAAATGGAAAACAACATCCTAGATTGGCATATCAATCACACCATGTAACACCTACATCATGCATCATCATCCCATAACATCTCATAAAAAGTATATAAAAACCCAAAAAGACTGCATTGCATCAACATTTCCATCCATGTACATAAACCATACAACCACATGTATATCCATAGGGGCATCCACGTGCCTAATCATACATACATCATGCTGCATCACATAAAATACACAAGGGGCATCCACGTGCCCAACATCCTATACTACTTGCATCCACGTGCAATACAAACATATCACACATCATAAAGTGCATCCACGTGCGTACAACTAAAAAAACATCACAAAAAGGTGCATCCACGTGCATATATATATATATCAAAAAATACATGTTCAGTGCTATACATGTCCTGAGTACCCCTGTACTCAGCTATACAAAAAATGTCTATACATGCCTAAATCCTCACAAAATACATGCCGTAGCATAAAACTCGGGGGGAGTCCCCTGCACTCCCTAATGAGAGTCATACCCTACATCATTGCCTGCATCTGCTGCCTCTGAGTCCTCCCCTCACTCCTCCTCCAACAAATCCTCATCCCCTATGAGCTCCTATGACTGTGCCCTGTCCACCAAGATCGCCAACCGGATCGCAATGGATTTGAACTCTCAGGGTGCCCTCATGCAATCCTGAACCACGTCTGGATCGACATCCCGACACCCCTTGTCGGTCATCCCCACCAAAAAATGGTCTAGTCGCGCCCGTACGGACTCCAGCGTCCCCTCCGTATCCCGGCGACGCACCTCCCCCCGCCCAGGCAGATCTGGAACGGCCACAATCCCCCTCCGTGCCACATGTCCTGGCGGCGGCCTCGGGCCTACATCTGTAGATCACCCACATGTCAGTAACAGTATATCCATCTACTACCATATATATAAAACTTGACATCCATAACATGCAAGCAAACAACATACGTACCATCGGGTCCCCATGCTTGTCCTGGTGCTTGTGGCGCCTCTGGATCTCCGGTGTAGTCCATGTCCCTATACGGGAAGTCGTCCAGTGTCAATGGTATCTGGAGCCACTGCAGGTACAACTCCTGCATAAAATAACTACCAACGTCGCCGCCACCACGGCGACGCATCATCTCGCCCCACTGCACCATCCGCGGCTCCCTCAAACCTCCTGCTCTGATCGGCACCCGCAGCCGCAGTGTGGGTACCCTCTCCATGAAGAACGCACACAAGAAAGAACCATAGCAAAACCCCTTGCTAGATTCCTTCACTGTCGTCAGCTGCCGCTGAACGCAGGTCAGGAACATCTGGCCCCACGCATAGTAAACTCCATCTAGTATGCGCTCCACTAGCTGCATCTGGCTCCCAGACACCTTCTCCGGTGACTGGGACCCCAAGACGTGAACCACGCATGCCGCCATAGCCTGTACTGATGTCTCCTGTAAGTCTCTCACCAAAAGTGAATTCCTATGCACCCGAGCCTCTGGCCCACAGTAACGCTCCAACATGTCCTCCATATCTATGTCCGCGGACACCCGCGGCTGCGTGTCCGCCACCTTGCCCAGACAGGGAAACCCCGTCAGAAAATATACATCTATCAGAGTGAGGTCCACCCTCTCACCCTGCACTCTAAATGCCTGTATGTCAGGCTCCCAGAAACTAATCAGTCGGTTCAGCAGCAACGCTGCTGACCATATCATGGGTATCTATGTGAACCTTAGTAGTCCGCAGTGTCCCAGCACCGATCGTACATGGCAATTCCCTCGAATCACCGTCACTATCTCATCAGGGATCTCCCGCTCTCTCCATAGAACCTGCGGCATCCTGTCAATCACGCCAAGTAGACTCATCAGACTCGTGTCAAATAAATAGTCCTTTCCCCCCCGGGAAGCCCTCATAGCTCGGTCCAAAACCGTGGCTTTAGGGCTCCCTGCCGCGGTTTCCGACCGCGGCTGTCAGGCCTACAGTCACGGTCCTTAACCGTGCCTGTCAGCCCTAGCCTCGCGGTTTGGCACTGCGTGTTCCTCCCTGGAACGCGCGGTACCAGACTGCATATCCAGCTGAGAAACACGCGGTACCAAACCGCGCGGTTCACCCAGAAACTCACGGTCGCCAACCACGGTTTCACCCCTCTAACCTGCGGTCCACCCCACGTGGACCGTACAAATATCCCTGGGACCCACTACCCAACCCCCGACCCTAAAAAACATGCAGGTATGAGTTTGACGGAATACCTATATCTCCTGGATCTGAAATCGGTCGGTCGGATCGTCCAGAAATGCCACCTCAGCTCTGGTCCACTCTGATCACTAGTCAAAGTCAAATAGTACAAATGACACATGTCATATTGGACCCACTCACTATTTATAATCAGTTGACTTTTTCTTGTTTTGGCCATTCTAACCCCATATGGAGTCCATTTTTCGAACTGTTTCCACCACTGGAATCAGCACGACGAGACCGTCATGATGGTCACCTCGTTGCATTATTTTTGCCCCATCATTTTTTGCCCATTTTTTCAGACACCACTAGTCACCTCGGTTTGCGTGCCACATCGACCGTTCTCTGTTTTTCACATATTTTATATCATCGGATTCATTTTTCCGAGCCGGTGATGATGCTTGAGATCATTTCTCACTCTCACCCCCATATTTTTTGAGTATTTTTTTCGAAATGCCCCCGTCACCTCGTTTTACGTGCCACATCGACCATTATCCATTTTTGACACTCTTTATATTGTCGGATTCATTTTTCCAAGCTCGTGATGATGCTTGAGATCATTTCTCGCTCTCACTTGGTACAATTTCAACATTGTGTCCCGACACCTTGCTGCCTCGATTTACGTGCCACATTGGCCGCCATCGGATTGTTCCACATTTTTACATGAGCCCTCCACTCCTGTCATACTGCAAATATTTCGTTATTTTGCCACCATTTCATTCACCCCACAAGGAGGCCCACCAGTGTTCCCCCCCTACCCTCGTTCTTGGTCATCATAAATGTTCCTTGATTGAACACTTTCTCCTTGCCTGGCCATTCCTTTTGTTCGGTATAATTTTATCCCTTTTTCGGGCCGGACAAGTCCTTTACGAAAAAGGCACTTAGGGAGTTTCTGTTAAGCTATTTTCTGATTCCTAAAACAATGAAAAGATCCCCGAGCAATCTTGCTTCCTTTCATGCTCGTTAAAGTACCTGAAAGGGTGTCTATCTGGTATAAGTTTAACCCTTTTCCGGACCTGGTAGACTAATTACGAAAAAGGAATACTCTAGTCACACCGACTAGAAGAGTTCTTCATTGCATCCTTTTATGCTTCTTCGGGCCTTGGAGACTAACACACGAAAAAGCAACCCCCTGGAGTCTTCTCATTTGTTTTCAGACTCTCTAAAATTGAAAGCAACCATGAGCATGAACTGTCCTGAGCTCGTATAAATCCACACGACAGTATTATTTTACACACACTTCTTCTAGTTCCTTAACCCATGAAGAAGTCCCCTCCCGTGCCTCCTGGCACTATGATCGATCATCTCGGTAGCACCCCCAATCAGGTCGCCTTTGTTCAGAGTATTCTGCAGTCTCCTGCCATTTTATACCAGCTTGAGTCTCCCTCAGCCCAGTCACCCTCCCAGATTCAATACAGCTATGATCCCTTTCCCCTCAGTTAGTTTCATACACTGCCCGATCATCCCCATTATCATACTCTGAACAAAGGAATTTTGAGTCCACCCACTCTACTTACCCAGTTATCCCCCCACAGTTTGTCAATCCTTGCCATCAGTACTCTCACATTTCGGTTCTCGACCTCGCGCTTCTATCAAGGAAACATCATTGCCTTGATAGTTGCAGGTCTCCCTCTGTCGACGATAGCCCCTCTATTCCAGAGGATAGGCCCAGAGGTCCCTACGCCTTGGACTTATCACCATCTGTGGTAAGTGCCTATGGACCATTCTGAGAGGAGTCATCATTGCCTCTCCGAGTGGTTGTTTCTCACATGCTCGACTTCAACACCTTGATTGCATCGTCGAGAATCGCGTAGGGTTATATCCCTTCAGTTTTTAGTCGAAGACCCCGGATTTCCCCCGACTCTAGCACATTGGTGAGTCACTTCGGAACGTCCAGTTCTATGTTCCCGTGGATGTCCGGGCTGCGTTGGCGATTTTATTCGGAAGCCATCCAGTTATATGCTTCCTTCAGTACCCATTTCAGTTCCAGTTCAGTGTACCATCGAGGTTATTGCTCCCAGTCATTTTGATCCAGTAGCTCATCAGTTCCTCTGGTACCACACTCAGCAAGCACTGTTGATATTCCAGTGCACCAGTTCTTCAGTTCACACATGGTCCGCCCAACAATACGTCCCAGATTTGTGTCTCCTCTGGACACTTATGATGTACACAGTGGTTATCTATGTATCTTACAGGTCCCCCTTTTTCGGGCCTCACAGTTGTGTTTATGTATCTTGATATGAGCATGGGTATGCCCACCTCGTCCATATATTGAGATTATTCCTCAGTCAGTATTTGAGGTCATGTATATTTCAGGTCCCCATCTTTTTGGACCCCATTGTTATTATGTTATATCCTGATACGAGCATGGGAATTCCCGCCTCGTCCATATGATCAGATGATTCCTCATCCATTATTGAGGTTATGTACTTTTAGTTCTTGCAGTTTGTTCAGGATCGTTGTTCCGGGCTTCAGTTTGTTTCTTCTCTTCTCCACACCCCAGGAAAACCTTCCATGACTTATGATGTCCATCGGCCATACGATGAGCTCCTGCCCTCGCACATCAGGGGGCAATCTGTTAACACCCAAAAAGTGTTCACTACTTCATCTACCCCATTACATGGCTCATTTGTCCATTTTTCTACCATATTTCCCTTAAAAACCCTAAAAATCCCACTAAAAAGCCTCCAAAAGGCCTAAAATGCCTCCAAAAGGCCACAAAACCATCAAAAAAGCCTCAAAAAGGCTAAAAAACCCCTTTTTCCTCCAAAAATATCCAAAATTCCTCTAAAAATAGCAAAAACCCTTTAAAAAGGGAATAAAAAATATAAAATAATGAGGAAAAGGAGGAAAACAAAAAAACCCTATACAGCTGCCCTAAACCATATGGTTCCCAAAACCATGGGCCAGCACTCCACCACCAAAAAACTATAAATAGGTGATGGAGACCCCTCATTCCAGATCCACAATCATAAGTACCCTTACTCTGCCAAAATCTCTCTTGAAACCCTAGCTCACCCTTGAGCTACTTTCACCTTGAGAGCCACTTTTGGACCATTTCCACCATTGGAGAAAGAGAAGGAGCAAATTGGAGCTTGGAGCAACCCTCTTGGACATTGCAAGAGCTTCACCAACCTTCACATTGGAGGTAACATTAATACAAAAGCCATTCTTTACATCTTGTTTTTATGTTTCATGCACATGTTTTAGAGTAATTTACATTTATGTTTTAGCATAATAATTTTCATTTACTGAACTGCTACTAAGGAGTCCATTCTCCTTAGTAGGTGCTCATTTGCACAAGCTAGGGGTAAAACCCTAGCTATAGCGAGGCTGGAGGTGGTCCAGTTACCTGCTGGGGTTGTTGGTAACCCTGAGCTATTGGAGGTGTTGGGTTAGCTGTTGTAGCTTGCTGTGGGTAATGTATTGGTTGTGGCGGAAACTGAATTTGGTTCTGGGTGGCCGGTTGGTTAAAGTATGTGGGTGGTACATATGCTGATGGCGCTTTCCCATAGCAATGTTGTGGACAAGAGGGTCCATGAGTGTGATGAGCCTGATTCGTTGGAGCGTAGGAAGTTTGTCGCTCCAGAATTAGATGTAGCCCTAGAGAGGTCTGGGGTATTTATGGTTCTCACCATGCTAAAAGGTTTAATTTACGGTGTGACCTGGCCAATAATACCATTAGCGGCATGTGATGCCCCCGGCGCGTCACCACGTGAAGAATCACCTCGTGGGGTGTCCAGTATGATGGTGTAGAGATAGCATGATTGGGCGTAAATTAGGTCGAATTGCTGAGCTTTTAGGATAGCTTCTTCCTCTGACTGGGGTCGTTCGGAGGCCACGTCTTTTTCTATGAGGGGTAGGAGTGATTTAAGAAACCAGTCCAAAAATATACGGTCATCTAGTTTAATCTTACAGAGGCTACGAAGCTTGCACCACTCATGGATGTGGTCCATGATGTGGGTAGCTGTGTCTTGTCTGCAAGACAACAGTATTTCAACTCCTGCATCGTAACGTACAGGTAGCTGAAAAAACTGAAGGAAAGTGGAGACGAGAGATGTAAAAGTCTGGTGGGTCCCATGTGGTTGTTCGATGTACCACTTGGCTGCAGAGCCAGTGAATGTTCGTTGCAATAGTCTTAGACGAATGGAGTCATCCACTATGGAGTTAGATGAACACCATAGGTGAAAAGACATTATGTGGTTTTGAGGGTCCTCTCCAGGTTTTCCTTCAAACTTGGGTATGTCCGAGGGGAGCTTTGTAGGCATGGGTGGCCATGTAGGGTTGTGCCTGATAGGATCATTGGTTAGCCTGGCTAAGTCTGGTAAATTCAAACTAGCCATGTAAGGTAAACTAGCAGATGGGTGTGGCGTAGTGACTGGGACATGACTATTCATGGTGGCATGATGTGATGGTCCAGTAGCCCCTAAGGGTATGCTAGGTATTGAAGGTATGTGTCCTCCAACAGTTGTGGTTTGGTATGGGCCAGCGTTTCCAAGTGCAACATGGGTTACACTGGGATTAGGAATAGTAGTAGGAATTCTTGGGATCTGGGTTGTGGTAATGAGAGGGGGTGTGACCCCTATGTTTGGCATACCCATAATAGGAGGTAGTCCTGTGTTGGGCATTCCTAAAGGTGGAGTGTCCCCCACATTAGGCATGCCTAGAGGGGTTGTTGTTGCCATGGATGGCATCGCAGTAGAAGGGTTTGTGGATGTATCTCCTATAGTACTGGTAAAAAGTGGGTCGAATTGTGTTCCAGCCATGAGGTTGGTTGGTAATAATTCAGTAGGGTTTTCAGATTTAGCCTCAGAATCAGATGTGAAGTGAGGTGTGTCATAATTGGATGACTGTATGTTTGGCCGATGATGTGTCGAGTCAAGGGATAAGGCTCGGCGTCGGTGACGTGGAGATCCAAGTAGACTAAACTCAGGGGGGTCACCCTGAAGACGACGAGATCGTCTAAAATTCTCAATGGTGAGAAATATGTTTTGTAAAAAATTTTCAGTGTAAGATGGTGATGTATAAAAAACTCGAAACCCTAATGCAACCAAGGGTGCAAAAAGGGGAGTGAAAATAAAGGCTCTCAGGCCAAAAAATCAACCTCAAAAAGCACTTATTATAGTAGCTGTGCTAAAATAAGTGGAGGGATGCAACAAAAATGGTCAGAATACCAATAGTCAAACAACTTCTAGAAAAAAGAGGTGCTACTAGACCAAAGGTGGATTGTATCATGCAAACACCTAACTAGAAGTAATGTGAGTCAACAAACGATATTCTCTACAAGGTGATGAAATCCAAGTCAGACAATATTGAGTGTTGAATCAATGGCTAGATATCCCCCTACAGGGAGGGACATTGGGTAATCAATCCTAAAGAATGGCAACTAGGATACTCCGTTCATGACACGTTCAGAAAAGGTGAATCTACTATTTGGTCCTTTTACCGCAATACCCCCATACAGGGATATCCCAAGAACTGCGAATGGTAGCCTTCGGTTACTGAATGGATTTCGGTATTACACTCAGGCTTCCGGAACCATCCTCGCGACTTCAACCCTCCTAGGGGAGAGGCCCTCTGATAAACTGGTTGTGACCGTGCCAAAAAATACTAGGAGATTTTGGTTCCCTAATGGACAACAGCTATGTCTCAAATGTAATAACTGAGGGGTGTTATTGGAACACCTATCCCCTCAATTCTACGTAGCTACAAAGTTCTTTTAAGTGCTCCCCAAGTGGGGTTAAAAGTTGGTTGAAGTTAGGGTAAATTTTAAGGCTCAGTTTAAATTATGTGTTTGAGTGGGTGCACGTGTGGTATTTTAAACTAAACTTGAAAATGTAAATGCTTTGCAAAAACTATTCAAAAACAAAGGATCTTTGAAATAGGAAAGCAAATAATATGAATACTTCAAGAAATAAATGGATTTCTTTTTAAAAATTGCTATGGGCAAAATATCAAGGAAGTAAACAGTAAAATTTTTTACCTAGATAAAATGCAAATAAATCCTTCTTTCAATTTCTGAAAATTTTGTAAAAAGACTTTGTTAAAGGTGCATTCTAAATAGTAAAAAGATTTATATGGCTGTAAGAATGCAAGAATTATAATACTGTAAAATAGCTAAGTGGGCAGAAAATACAGCAAAAAATTAATTTTTTAACAGATTAGCCGAATGGAAAAAATTTGCATCACGGGTTTTGGCAGAACAGCCGCGATGGACCGCGCGGGTTTCTGTCACACAGTCGCGATGGGCAGCGCGGGTTTCAACCGCTATGTGCAGCGCGGGATTTCATCACACAGGCGCGATGTGCAGCGCGGCAAATGGCCGCAAAGCCGCGATGTGCAGCGCGCAAATCGGCCGCGAAGCTGTGGCGAGCCGCGCGGAAAAGATCCGCGAAGTCGCGATGAGCCGCGGGACTGTTGGGAAAAAAGCCGCGAGGCGAAAGCCGTACACGAACGACGAAAAACGAACCCGAAAATGGCAATTTCGGGCAGTTAATGGCAATAAAAAAGGGGCAAAATCTAGAATAGCAATGGATCTGCTGTCTAGGATGGCAAATCTATGAATTAAACTGACTAAAACTAACAAAAACTAAGATCTAAAGCAAAATTTGAGATCTAAGAATTCAAAGCCAGCGGAGTCGCCAAAAAACTATTGGCTTGGTTTTGCAACCAAGCTTAGTGCAATGGGCACCTATCAACAAGTGATAGCAGTTTCAAATATTGAAAGCAAAAACAAATGTAAATCTAAATCTAAAACTAAACTAGAATGTGCATATCATAATAAACTTTTGAAAGATTTGAAAACAAGAACAAGAAATAGAATAAAAAATAAATTTGTATTGAGAATAGGGGTAAGCAAATGCTTGCAATGGTGATACCTCCAAATGGTGAAGATTGTTGAGCAACTTCCAAGGTGAGTAGCTCCAAGCTCCAATGGTCTCTTCTCCAAGTTTGCTACAATGGTCAAAAGCTCATGAAAGATTTTGACAGCATGAGGATAGGAAGATGGATGGATAGAAAGTGAGGAGCCCCTACCACCTTTTTATAGTTTTTGGTGGTGGAAAATACCATTATGGTTTTGAGGAAACCAATGGTATTGACCAACATGGTTTAGGTACTTTTTTTCTCCTTTTTCCTTTTTTTGAATATTTTTAATATTTTTATTCCCTTTTTAATATTTTTGAGAATTCTGGACCCTTTTTGAGGGTTTTTTATGCTTTTTGAGGAAAAATATTCATTTTGAGTGGAAAAATGGGTGTATTAAGGTCTTTTGGTGACCTTTTGATGGCTTTAGAGGTTCAAATGGTGAAAAAGTGGACAAATGGGTCATGTGAATAAGGAAATGAGCTAGTGAGCACTTTTTGGGTTTTAACAGTCTGCTAGACTTATTGATGAGCTAAGTACATAACTCTTATATGTATTTGTTGACAAAAATATGAAATATATGATCCTTTTCACCCTTCAGTTTGTGTGTTGGCTTCATTGTTTAACTTGTTTAGTTGCTTAACTGATAAATTCATTGCTTGTCTAGGTATGTATGTTGGTAATGCTTATCTTTTATGAATGAACTTCAATATTGTGCTTTGTTGGATTCTGGTGAATATATTATGCATCTTTGTCTTCCTTTGCTGATGATTTAGTTCCTATTTTTCTCATGAGTGTATTCCCTGTTTGTTCCCAAACTCTATAACCAGAAAACCTATAAAAAACCCTAAAACTTACTTTTACTTGATTGTATTTTTGAGATTGTGTTGGCTTGTTTCTTTGTGGCCTGGAAACAATTTCTGGCACTAACATCTTTGGCGCCATTGCCGGGGAACGAAGTTGAAAACAGATTTTTCCCTAGGATACTTATCATTTCACTGGTTTTAAGAGGTGAACTTAAACCATCACATCTTTAAGGCTACTTTTCACCAAGTTTGACACAGTGGCTACTAGAGGAGTTGGAACCAGGAACAGACCTACTTCACCATTGCAGTTGGGTGTGACAGACCCTGAACAGATATTAAAGATAGCAAGAAAAGTTAGAAGGTCTCAATATTTACCAGCCCTGTGTGACCCTGATCAGTTGGGTGGTTTATCACATTCAGCTTTGTTAGGAAAAGAAGAAGAAAACTCACCTTGGTTAAGGCCTTTTATCCTTGATAGCAATTTCCAAGTTTTTACTAATCCTCAATCATTCAAGAAAGCCAAAACTGTTTCTCCTAGTAATATACCTATTTTTCAGTTGAAACTAGGTAAAAAACCTTTTCAACCAGGTTCCAGTCGAACTTCTTCATCATTAAAGTTGGTCAGTCCAAAAATGGCAGCCCAAAATCAGCCCATAGACATGATGGACCGGATGGTTGCAGCCAGATATGCACCATTGGTTTTGCCTCAGCCTTTAAATTCACTGCCCGGGGGTGACTATCAGAAATATCTTCCTAGGTTTAATGGACAGGGGGGAACCACAGCTGAAGAACATTGGGAAGCTTTCCTTAGTTATGCTGATAACCAAAACATTGAGGCTAAAGACGTATGGATGAGAATGTTTGTGCAGAGCCTTGATGGAGATGTAAGAAAATGGTTCAGGGAGTTTCCTGCTAATTCCATCACTATCATTGAAGAGCTCCGTGATCTCTTCATGAGACAATGGGGTGACACTAAAGACCATACATATTACATAACTGAATTTGGAGCTCTTAGGAGAAAAAAGGATGAAACTATTGCAGATTTTTCAAAGAGGTTTAACAAGATGTACAGTAGAATTCCTGTAGAAATAAAGCCTACAGAAACATCAGCTAAACTTACTTATGCAAATGCCTTTGATCACGAGTTTTCTTTATTGTTGAGAGAGAGAAGACCTATCTCTTTATTGAATATGCAGGATGCAGCATTGGAGGTAGAATCCAACATCTTGGCTTCTAATAGATTAAAGAAGGAAACAACTCAGCAACTTTATGACAGAACAGGAAAAAAGGAAGCAGCCCCAAGAAGTTCTGCTTCTCATTCTGCAGAAGGAAAAATTGATGAAATGGCTAAGTTGGTGAAGACTCTGACTGCAAAATTGAACAAATTAGAGCTTGAGAAAAATTCCAGCAAGCCTGTTCCAGAGGGTGAACGAAATCCAAATAATCAGCATCAGTTTAGGAGGCAATTTGCTCCCCATTTCATGCCTAGAGAACGAAGGAATAATGATATCTAGCGAGAAAGGAGAGAAAATGAGGATCAAAGAGTGCCACCACCTCTTCAAAACAATATGGTTGATGAAGAAGAAGTTGATGATGAGATGATCTTTCAAGAGAATGATCAAGATATGAATCATTTTGGAGAGGGATTGTCTGAAGGTTTTGTCACTGAAGAAGAATTTCTAAATGCAGAATACTATGATGCTGGCATTTTTCAAACCAAGGATGATTTAAGTTTGGAAAAGACTGTTGTAACTGCTGCTGTTCATCAAAACGAGTTCAAAACGACTATAAATCTGAGATCAGGTCCAAAACAGGTAGTACAAGCCCCAAAGAAGAAAGCAATTGTCCCTGATAAGCAGCCATCTGAACCTGTAACAGAGAAGAAGCAAGGTTCAGAAAAACATAAGAAAAACACAGAGGTTGAAGAGGTAAATAAAACTGTCCAGAATTTCAGTTTGGAGAATGAATTAGGAAAGTTAAAGATTCCTGTACCTTTAACTGAATTGATAAAAAATCCTTCGTGTAAAGAATCAGTGCTTAAAATGCTTAATCCAATAAGCAATCAGCCTGTTACCGACACAGTTAATTTACAAGAGGAGAATCCTAAGATTTTCATTGGATCAACCTTGGCTGAGAAGGCTGAGAATGAAGCAGGAGCTTCACCTCCATTCTATATCACTCTGACTTTCCATGAACAGATGATACACAATTGTTTGTTAGATTCAGGAGCATCCCACAATTTGATGCCAAAGGATGTCATGGAGGCTTTGGGGCTGAGTATTACCAAACCCTACCATGATCTGTATGCCTTCGATTCCCGAGCTGTGAAGTGTTTAGGAGTAATAAAAGATATGGTCGTCAGCCTGGCTCAGTTTCCCATGAAAAGTGTGATAATGGATGTTAAGGTAGCTGACATTACACCAAAGTTTGGCTTACTTCTTTCTAGGTCTTGGGCAAAGAAGGTTGGAGGGACCTTACAAATGGATCTCTCATATGCTACCATTCCTGTGTTTGGTGGAGAAAACAGAAGGCTGTACAGAGAACTTCAGTTTGCTTATATAGTGACAGATGACAAGAACCCCACAAATCATCCACTATATGCTGTTGACAAAGATCTAGGAACTTGCATGTTACATTTCAGTGATGAAGACAATACTGTTGGTTTGTTACAAGTGGAAAAAGAATAGCTAGTAAAACACAACAGAAAAGAAGAAGATGAACTGTGGCAATTATACTTTGATGGATCTTCTTGTAAAGAAGGTGCTGGAGCTGGAGTTCTTTTAATATCTCCCGGAGGTGAAACAGTAAAGCTGATGTATAAGCTTGAGTTTATTACTACGAATAATACCGCTGAATATGAAGCTTTGCTGTTAGGATTAAAAGCTGCTAAAGATTTGGGCATTCAGCAGATTTCTGCATATGGTGACTCTGAATTAGTTGTTCAGCAGGTGAAGAACAAATATCAAGTGAAGCAGGGTTTGCTAAAAGTCTATTGGAATGAGGTATGGGATATGCTTGAAAATTATTTTGTAGCATTTAACATCACTCATATTCCAAGAGACCATAATCAGACTGCAGATTCATTAGCTTTGGCTTCCACACACTTCAGAATCCCCAAGACCACCCAGTTAAGGTATCCAATAGAGGTGAGGTAAAGCAATGGAAAGTTTTCAAAGATGACATTGAAATTAAGAGATTTCTTGAGCTTACTCATGAGTTTTCAAATTCCCTAATTGATCAAGAGGAAGATGAAGGGGATGAACAGTTGGATGAGATTGCTGAAGATGAAATAGCAGGACATAAAATTATTGAGTTGAAAAGCAACTTCATTCCAAAAGGCTTGGTACCTCTGGAAAGAATATTTACAAAGGATGATACACTGTCAAAGCCTGTTGTTCAATCTTCAGAAGAGAATGTGATGGATTGCAATATTGGTTCAGCAGAACATCCTAGAATGGTCAAAATTTCTAAATCCTTGACAACTGAACAAAGAAATAGATATATTAAACTGTTAAAAGAGCATGTGGATGTTTTTGCTTGGTCTTATCAGGAATTGAAGACTTATGACACAGGAATCATACAGCATAAAGTCCCTTTAAAACCAAATGTCAAACCTTTTCGTCAGAAATTAAGGAGGATTAATCCAACCTTGTTTCCTATTATTGAAAAGGAAGTAAAGAAGCTGTTGGATGACAAGATCATAGTGCCCCTTAGGTATTCTTCATGGGTTGCTAATCTTGTACCTGTTAGGAAAAAGAATGGGGAAATCAGGTTATGTGTTGACTTCAGAAATCTGAACAGATCTTCACTAAAAGACAATTATCCTTTGCCTAAAATTGAGCAAGTATTGCAGCAAGTAGTTGGGGCACAGAGGATCTCTATGGTGGATGGTTTCTTAGGGTACAATCAGATTGCTATGCATCCTGATGATAAAGAGAAAACAGCCTTTACAACTCCTTGGGGAACCTTCATGTATGATAAGATGCCTTTTGGATTGATGAATGCTGGAGCCACTTTCCAGAGAGCCATGGATATTGCTTTTGTTGGAGAAAAGGACAAGTTTGTAGTAATATACTTGGATGATATTACTATTTTCTAACAGTCAGATGATGAATATGTGAAACATTTGAAGTAGACTTTCCTGAAGCGTAGAAAATTTGGCTTGTCCTTGAATCCAAAGAAATCACACTTTGCTGTATAGGAAGGTAAATTGCTGGGTCATTTAGTGTCCGCTAATGGTATAAGGATTGATCCTGAAAGGGTAAAGGCTATATTGAAAATAAGTTTTCCAAGGAGTAAAAAAGTTGTCCAATCTTTCATTGGTAAAATCAACTTTTTACGTTGGTTTATACCAAACTTTGCTGAGACTATCAAATAGATCACAGTCATGCTGAAAAAAGATCAGGAAGTTAAATGGACCACTGAGGCAAAGAGTGCATTTGAGAAAATTAAAGTGGCTCTTACTGAAGCTCCTGTATTGGTAAGCCCTGATTTTACAAAAGAATTCCTTACATTCTCATTTGCATCAAAAGATACAATTGCAGCTGTTTTACTTCAGAAGAATAAGGAAGGTTTAGAGCAGCCTATTGCATTCTTCAGCAAAACTCTCAGAGATTCTGAACTGAAATACAGTATTTTAGAAAAGCAGGCTTATGCTCTGGTAAAGGCTTTAAAATTTTTTAGAATCTATGTGCTGCATTCTAAAGTTATTTCATTTGTACCTAATGCCACGGTAAAAGATGTGTTAGCACAGCCTGATAGTGAAGGGAAAAGAGGCAGGTGGATTGCTAAAATCATGGAATATGATATAGAGATCAGACCTACCAAACTTTTCAAGGGACAAGGTTTAGCCAAGTTGCTAGCTGAATCAAATTGTCAGGCTCTGGGATTGCATGTTATGGCTGAAGAAATAGCTCAGGATGAAGATCAAGCATTGTTGGAAAAAGAGAAGATCATGGATTATTATTCAGAATCTACATGGTATACAGATATAGTCTATTTTCTGTTGTTTTTACAGTGTCCTGAACATCTAGATAGGAAGGCTGCTAGATCTTTAAAACTTAAAACTACTAAGTATTGTCTAGTGGAAGAGCAGTTGTTCTAGAAAGACCCAGGGGGTATTCTACTCAGATGTCTAGATAAACCTGAAATTGAAGGAGTGATTTTTGAATCTCATGAGGGTGCTTGTGGAGGGCACAAGTACTGGAAGACAACAGCACACAGAATTTTAAGAGCTGGATATTGTTGGCCCTCCTTGTTTGCAGATGTTTATCAGCAGGTAAGAGCATGTATCCCTTGTCAGAAGTTTGCTGGCAAACAAAAGTTAATGTCATTACCCCTGAAACCTATTACAGTAAGTGCTCCTTTTCAGCAATGGGGTCTGGATTTTATTGGAGAAATAAATCCAGCCTCTTCAGGGCAACACCATTGGATTCTAACTGGAACAAACTTCTTTACCAAATGGGTGGAAGCTATCCCTACTAGGAATGCTATAGACAAAGTTATCATGGAATTTAT
This sequence comes from Larix kaempferi, assembly GCA_027924585.1. NCBI lineage: Eukaryota > Viridiplantae > Streptophyta > Pinopsida > Pinales > Pinaceae > Larix > Larix kaempferi. Next base: position 33,135,191 of record BSBM01000096.1, read on the forward strand.
TGAAGATAATATTCTTAGTAGATTTGGTTGCCCTCAGAAATTAGTAACAGACAATGCAAAGGCTTTCAAGTCCAAGGCAATGGAAGCCTTTTGTGAAAGGAATGGTATCTTACTGAAGCATTCAACTCCTTATTATCCTCGGGGCAATGGTTTGGATGAATCCTCTAATAAAAACATCATTCAGAGTATCAAAAAGTTGCTCAAGCATAACAAGAGATCATGGGATTCAATGCTGAAATATGCATTGTGGGCAGATAGGATAATAGTTAAACAAGCAATTGGAACTTCTCCCTTCTAGCTAGTTTATGGTACAGATGCAGTTTTTCCTGTTCAATTGGGAATCCCAGTGATGAAGTTTCTTCAGAATTCTCAGGCAGAGCCAAATGATATACATAGAAGGATTTATGAGATGATAGAGTTACAGCAGAACAGAGAAAAGGTGGATGAAAAGGCACAGTTTTACAGATTAAAGATCAAAAGCAGATTTGACAGGAACATCAAAGAAAACACTTTCTTAGTTGGTGATATGGTTCTAAGGTGGGATGCAAGGAAAGAGCAAAAGGGTAAGCATGGTAAGTTTGATAACCTCTGGTTTGGCCCTTTCCTAGTGTCTAAAGTTTTGGAGAATAATACTTTTATCCTGCAGTCTTTGGAAGGTGAGGAGTTGTCTAGTCCAGTTAATGGACGATTCCTCAAGCATTTTTATAGTTTATAAGGAAATTTTCACTTTTCATTGTACATACCGGTGTGAGTGAAGCATAATAAAGACTCCATAGCCCAATGGAAATTTTGCAGACAAGTAGGTAGCAGACAAAAGGCACTAGTCTACAGGTTCTTGAAGCCTCACAGGGAGGACTTCATCCTACAGCTGGAGCCAGATGTTAAGTCATGAACTTGTTTCCTTCAATTTTATATTTTGATTGTGATTTTTATTTTAAGTTTGCTCACTTACTTAATTTTTCTCATTTGCTTCCTTTAGGAAATTTTTGGTTTTAAAGTGAAACCTTTGATTTTTGCTTTTAGATTTTTATTATTTTTTCTTTAGGATTTGAAGGGATCCATAGGACTTATATTGATTAAGGATGTCACAAATATATTCAAAGAGCATAGTTTATCATTTAAATTTAATTTGAAATGGAAAAAAAATGGTTAAAATAGCACTAAAATTGAATGCGAATTATTCTTGTAGTGCAACCATGAAAAATTAACACAGCAGCGCTACAAGAATATCGCACGAGCCGAAATCACCATTTTTTTAAACTGAATTTTCGCATGAGTTACATTTCTAAGTGACTAATCGCATGTTTAAAGGGTGTTGATACGTGTTGCTCCAGTAATCATCATGAAAGCAGGTGTGATTATGTCGTGGAAGAGATCGTGGTAATCATTAGCTAGAACACAAGGTATCATGACAGATAGAGGCAAAGACCAAGTTTGATGTGAAGGAAGTTTTTCCATACATGTATTATGAAACTGGAGAATAAGTGGAGCAAAGACATGTGCCTAAAAGCCGGAAGTTATAGTTACAGAAGAATTTTTGGGTTTTCACAGTTACAGAGAAATTAGGGCTTGCTCGTCCTTCCAGCTGGTAGCAAATTGAAGACCTGAAGACACTTGTACAGTTAAATTTAACAATCAGATACCTCAAGGATTGATTTTAAATGTCTACAGCAAGACAGGAAAAAGGTATTCCACGTTAAACTGATAGTGGTTGCTAAATTGGGGTTTTCCCAGTAAAGCTTGTTTTGTTAAAATTCATTAAGGAAAACATAAATGTAGGATTTAAACAAAACTCCTGTCGAAGAGATATCAATTTAAGGGTTTTGGAGACGCTGTGACCAGTGGAAAGTTGAAAGTTAGCAGTACATTGAACCACTACTTTTTTCAAAATCTGAAAGCAGCTGTTAGGTCATTGATAGAACTCTAAAAGTACATAGAATTCAGCTATTGAAAGCAGATGGGTAAAAGTGGCAAAACAAATAGGACTGAGCCTACTGAGCTGAAATGGATTGACCAATTCCTAGATTGTGCAAAGATTTTTCAGAATGCTGGTTGGTTGGATTTCTTCAAGAAGATCGATGGCTACAACACTGATGTCTCTTATAAATTTTCCCAAAGCTATAATCAGGACATGATAGTATTTGATACTCTAAAGTTTAAATTGACTGTGGAGTTAGTTGCTGAAGCTACAGGAGTCAGAAATGAAGGTGAAATGTGGTTCAAAAAATTGCCTTTCACTTTTAATGCCCAAAGGTACCTTTTACCTAGTATTACTCCAGACTGGCGCAAAGGGGTATTAATCCAGGATGTCAGAGATGAGTGGGTGGAGCCCATTAAAGGCCTACAAAGCTATATCACCTGTGAAAGTAGATATGCCTATGTCTTCAAATACCATTTTAGATTTTTACAGCATTTGGTTGGTGAATCCAAAATGAACCTTCCTTTCTTCTTGTTCAAAAGTCTGCAAAAGATGTCAAGTAGAGTTAAGGGACATCATGATCATACTACACAATCCATCTTCCATCATGGTTTGATCAAGCTCATTATTAGTACTGTTCTACAATGAGAAGGGAAGACATGGGATTATTTTTTGTTTTGGTCTGGTTTTCAAATTAAGCAAGAAGAGCAGCAAACCAAAAAACGTGTAGACAAAGGGCAAACTCTAGTTAGGAAACTAGGTCAGAAGATCAAGTTTGAATACAAGAAAGAGGTTAAACTAGAAGAAGCACCAGAGTCCTTGAAGGATGACAATGAACCTCAAAAGATTGTAGCTGACAGCAAAGGTAAATATTCACTGTTTTCACAAAAGGAAGATAAGTCTGAGCAACACATGGCACCAGTAGAAACTTTCAGTGAAGAGAAAATTGTTGCCACAGAAAAGGTTGCTATAGAGAAACAAAACATTCAGGTCTAGCAAAGGAGCCCCATCACTATCTTATCTGAGGATGAGGGATATCTGTTAGAGGAAGATGAATTCACTGTCAAAACTGAAGCTAGGGTTGACACATACACAGAAAGTTACAGTCAAGAGGATAAAACAAAGAGATCAAAGAAAAAGAAAACCAAAATCAAAGCTATAGAGTTAGCCACAGTTAGACATCAAGGGAAAACTTTGAAGATGGCGAAAGAACTTGCTTTAGAATGGAGACCAAAAACTAGATCGAAAAACAAGTTAAGGCTGAGTATGAAAAAGTTGCTAAACCCTAGATTGAATACAGAAGAGGTAAGTGTACTTGATGATGATTCTTCAGATGAAAAACCAAAGATTGAGAAAGAAGCAGTTCTAAGCAGTCCAATTTCTCATCATACAAAGGGGAAAAATCCATTGAGGTCAGCAGAAGACTCCAGCCTCACCCAAACTAAACTATCAACTGTGTTTCTAGAATTAAGAGATGAAATGATAGAAGAACAACAAAAAAAGGAAATTGAAGTTTCTTATTCCGAAAATCAACACTTGATAGATGAAACTACACCTATTGAAGCAACGAGTCAGGAAAACCCTATTGTTCATGGTGTGTCTTCGGGACTGTTACAGGAAGATGAAGATATTTTCAGAAGGATAAATATCCCATGGTTGCCTAGTGAGATGAAAAATACCACAACAGGGAAGACTTTTGATTCAGACATGGAGAACCTGCAAAGAACCATCAAACAATACAGGCATCAAATGGATTGCATGCAGGAGACTAATGATGCTCTGATCCTAGCAAATAGAATGCTCAGTGAAGATTTACAGGAAGTAAATGAGAATTATCAAGAGTTAATAACAGTTTCTAAGGAAGCCCTAAAGAGAAAGAGAAGCACAGATGTGCATTATGTAGAGTTGAAGCAGACTGTCAGAGACTTGCAGCAGCAGAATGAAAAACTTACAAGAAAGTTAGTAGATACAGAAGCTGAACTGAAGAGATCCAGGAAGAAGGCCCAAGCCTCAGATGGAATAGCCTTACTAGCTGAAGCTACCAAAGACCTTTGAGTTGGTAGTTAGTCAGTTACTTGTAGATCTTTTAAGAAATACTTTAGTTAGTTAGTTTTTAGTTATGTTTTTAAAGAAACACTTTATTTTGTAAATATAATTTCACTTTATCCCATCGACGAGTTGGTTGAGGGCAGTTAGGGTTTAGACCCTAACTAATTTTGTAAAAAATAGTATTTAGATAGAGGGGAAATATAGAAACAGGGTTCGATTTTTAGGAGGACTTCAGGAGGTCTGCTAGACTTATTGATGAGCTAAGTACATAACTCTTATATGTATTTGTTGACAGAATTATGAAATATATGATCCTTTTCACCCTTCAGTTTGTGTGTTGGCTTCATTGTTTAACTTGTTTAGTTGCTTAACTGATAAATTCATTGTTGGTCTAGGTATGTATGCTGGTAATGCTTATCTTTTATGAATGAACTTCAATATTATGCTCTGTTGGATTCTGGTGAATATATTATGCATCTTTGTCTTCCTTTGCTTATGATTTAGTTCCTATTTTGCTCATGAGTGTATTCCCTATTTGTTCCCAAACTTTATAACCAGAAAACCTATAAAAAACCCTAAAACTTACTTTTACTTGATTGTATTTTTGAGATTGTGTTGGCTTGTTTCTTTGTGGCCTGGAAACAATTTCTGGCACTAACAAACTCATCTGAACGAAAAGTCTGAAGTAAGAGATCAGGTAGATATGACATCCGTCATAGAGAAGAGGATGGAGAGGCCACAGTTAAATTGTCCTTTGGTGCTGATTGGATAGAATCGTAAATACGTTCAGCAGGTGAAAGAGGCATTATATCTCCAAGTAGGTGTGTTGTGGCTTCATCCGATACAAGCCAAGCATCGATAGAGTGAGATAAAATCTCTGTGGAGATCATGTTCACTGTAGCAACATGATTAGGGGGGTCCACGGCTGGAAAAATGCCCATGAGAGATGAATCTTTCAAAAGTACAACCCTTATACTCTCATATTGTTTTGACATCTATCCAATGGAAGGAACATGGTCACCAAGATGAGTAGTAGCATCTAGTGTACAAAAATCTAATTGGTCGATAGTAACAATTCGTCCTTGGTGGGGGAATTGTACTATGCGGAAGACTGAAGAGGCTACTGCCTGCATGGTGTAAAACCAATTGCGACCAAGCAAGAGATTATAATCTATCGGGGCCGAGACCACTTCCACGTTAACGGTTACGGTCTTTCTTCCCAACTCAACTACAAGAGCTTGTAAGAGTCCATGAGGTTGAAAGCCATGCCCGTTGAATGCTTTCAACGTGGTGGGAGAATGATTCAATTCAGGGGAGCTAATGGCTCTCCAATAGGCGATCAACATGACAGAAGTGGAGGCGCCTTCGTCCAAAAGGGTACGATGGACAATATTCCCAGCAATGTTCACAGAAACTTGGAATGCGAGCTGGTGTGAGAGCCTCGAGCTGGTGTGAGAAATGGTTGTCTCCACACAGTAAACAAGGATACTTTAGTTTCTATTTCTGCTTGGTATCATCAGGGGTGCTCTTTTGTTCTTGCTGGGTGGAAGACTTTTTGGGTTTCCCCTTGTTCTTCTTTTTACCGCCAGACTTCTGAGATGAAGCTGATTGGACAGAATTCACCTCTTTAGTTACAGCAGGAGGGGTTGACTTGGTGGTGCTGTGGCCAACCTGAGTCGGATTGGATGATCCAACATTGCTAGTAGCAGGCTGGGTGTTAAGGGAACCAATGATTCCATCATCTTGGAGTCCCTTATGTGGTTTTGCAAGGTCATTAACATCACGGGGCGTGTAAGGGAGAATATCAAACAAAGTGTCGGATTGATTGTAGACAAGGTCTAGCACATGGGCACTTGCAATGGATTGTTCTTTGGTGACAACACCTCACACAGCAACGTATCTTGCTATGGTAGGGATGAGGGATTTTGCGAACCAGTCTGCTAGGAGCTGATCTGGAATAGGAGCTTTAATGAGACGTCGTCTCCTTCGCCACTCATGGATATGATCCGAAATGTGAGTGGTGGTGTTCTGATGGAGTGAGGTTAAAAGATCGGTACCAGTCTCATACCGTATGGGCAGCTAGAAATGTGTCAAAAATTTCATGGCAAGAGACCCAAAATCAGGAAAAGAGTGGGGTGGTAACTCAATGTATCACTTAGAAGCCGAATTGGTGAGAGTCCTTTGAAACAATCTAAGATGAATTGAATCGTAAATTAAGCAATTAGATGAACACCATAAGTGGTATGTCATCATGTGGTTTTTAGGGTCTTCACCCAACTTGCTGTCAAAATTGGGGATATCAGACAGAAGTTTCACCGGAATCGATGGCCAGTTAGATCTGTGGTAAATAGGATCGTTGGTTAAACAGGATAGGTCAGGCAGGTCCAAAGTAGCCAGGAAGGGAAGCTATGGGTTAAGTTGTGCGTATTGATAATATCGATAAGGCATGTAAGGACCAAACTGACCATAAGGTGTACTAGGAGGAAACTAACCATAGGCGGGTGTGTCACCCAGACTGTAAGGAGGTCCACCACCATAAGGTGGTCCATTCTAATAAGGTGGGGGTCCACCTCCACCACCGGGAGGGGGTGGAGGTTCCCTGTGACCACCAAGAGGAGGTGGGGGTCCATAACCATAATAAGTTGGACCACCACCGCCTTTTCCTGGAGGGGGTGGGGGACCACTTCCACTTCCAGAACGGTGGGGGCCCCCACCACCTCCACCGCCAGAAGGATGAGGGTCTCCACCACCACCGCCACCACCATAGTAATTAGGTCCTCCACCGCCTCTTCTTGGAGGGGGTGGTGGACCACCTCCACCACGCGAAGGGAAATGTCCTCCTCCACCATGATAGGGTGGTCCCCCGTTGCCTCCGCTGGGAGGGGTGGAGGACCATTCCCTCCACCGCCGGAAGGGTTAGGGATATTGTAGGTAAAATGAGGTGGACCTCCAGCAAGGTTAGTCGGGGGCCTGCCACCTCCAACAGGAGGTGGGGGAGGGCCGATCGGGGGTGGTGGTGCTTGAGGGATAGTTGGTTGGGGTTCATGTTGCGACACAGGTTGTTTCCCCCATAGAGTGTATGGATTCCCGGGATAGGGTATCCTATATGGTGCATTTTGGGGATTAGATTGGCCCACCGCAGGGTTAACAAAACCTGGATATGCTTGACTCCCTGAGGGTTTAGTTACATTTGACAGCCCCCCAACATGAGATAATCCTGTGGTGAATGGTCTAGCGGGTTGGGAAGGTCCAACAGAAGGTCCGTTGGGGATTCCACTGCCTATGTTCTGGTTAGATAATGAGGGTTTCCCCCCAACCACAGTAGGTTGACCACTATTCAAAGGTTGAACCAACATAGGTTGTTGACTAGCTATCATAGTAATAACATTACCAATAAGATAACCTGGGGGAATGGAATACCCTCCCCTCAAATTTTGAGGTGGGGGAGGAATTGGTAAAGTAACTGCGGTGGTAACGGGTGTGTTGGACTATTGTCCTTCCACCGGTTGGTTCACTTGAGGTGCAGGACTAGACTCTTGCGAGGGTTGACCAGTCTTATTTGTGGTCTCGTGGTGGGGTGCTTTAGGTGATCTGAAATATATCGGATGAACTGGGATGTCTCCATCGTCAAATCTTATTTGGAAATGGCGATTTCAAAACTCTTCAGAGTGTTGCTCGAGACTTTGTCTTCGAAGCTTATCACCTCTAATACGTAACTATTACAAACGTTCATGGATGGGGCCGAAAATATCGGCGGGGCCAGGCCTATAGTAAGGCCTAGAGAACTTTGGAGTAGTCCAGTTAGGCGGGGATGAGATGGAAAAATGAGCCACTGGGTGGTCTGTAGAAGATGTCCAGAAAGCTGTTGAAGGACCAACAGCTGCAGTAGGCTCATCCTGGGGTCAGTTTATCCATTCCAACGATCCAGGTTCTCCCAGGATGACGGGAGAAAGGTCTTGTGAAGCGGGGGTTTGTGCTGTTTCATACTACGGTGGATGAGAGGCAGGTGAATCCAGAGGAGTTTGTGGAAACAAAATTCCTCCAACATTCAGAGTGGAATTTTCCACTTCAGTAACTACGACCATGTTACGTTGATCCATTCTTACCCTCGAATTAACCTCCGAATTAAGGGGATATTCGGGTGATAATTTTAAGATCCTACGGGATCTTCTCCAGGGAAAATCCACCAGCGTGTCAGGATGATCAGCCAGGATGTCTGAAACAACATTTCTCCTAAGGGTATGCTAAAAGAAAAGCAGTGCAGAAAAACCTACTCAAACTAAGGAAACAAGCAAACTTATGTGACAGAGTGGATTCAAAATTATGGAACCTCACGGGATTATCAAGGCATTGCAAACTGTGATATACTGCAGGATCCAAGAATATGACGCGACAAGGAGGATTGGGACCATACCCTTGCCTGCATACCCAATTACCTAGATAGTACATGCATGCTAATCTCCCTGAGTGCTGTTCTCGGTGGATTGCTTTGCCAAGACAGCCAAATTGTTAACTCGGTTGGTTTCAAGAATCCTAGTGGTGTCTCCCAATATAGGCAAGGTACATGGGAGCTCAAATCCATAGTGGTGCTATCTAATGCACAACCATTCGGCAAGAGACCTTTCGATATACTAGCAAGTACGTGATACACCCTTTGATATACGCCAAGTACGGATTATGGTACTTGGTGGGTAAGTGAAGGAGCTCGATATACCGATAAGTACGTGGAAGACTACAATACCCCTGGGATACAATGATGGAAAATAATGACAGCTGGCATGCTTAATGACGTTGGAACACGTCTCTAACTTACACACAAGTTGCTGAAAATTTTTAGCTAGTTCTACCGTTAATTTTATCTTGGACGGTTTGGTGAATGCATGAGGTGAGTACATAATCGGAAGCATAATGCAAGCCCTAGCTAAATGCACAAAATATTCTTTTCTTTCAATGAATTCTAGCTATAGGAAGGAGAAAACTTTTTCCAATAGTATTTCCAAAACAAACTCAATGCAACACAATCCCAATTCAAACAAAACTTGACAATGAAAGTATTCTTTTCCTTTTTCAACGAAACACAAAAAATCACAACACTACTATCCAAATCAAAGCATTTTTCCTTTTCTTTTTCTTTTCAAATCGAAACGATACTAGGTAATGAAAAGAGAGGATTATGAAATGGAATATGCAAGTTTTTCAATTTCACTTTCAATGGTCTAAAAGCAACAGAAAATAAAAATGCATTTATCTTTCCTTATTATGGAATCAATTTTTAAAAAATCGAAGCGTACTTTGAGCCTTTCAAGAAAATGAGCGATTCATAATCCGAGAAAAACACAATAGATCATACATTCATTCAATTTTTCCAAAACATAAATGAGAATTTTCCAATGCACAATGATTTTCTTCAATAATGTTCAAGAAATTATGGGAAAGAAGCACTTCTTAACTTTTCAATGGATGCATCAAAGAATAAACTTGATAACAACTGAGCTTTCAGATCTAAATGACTGAAAAGAAAAGACAAGCACTCAACCAAGCTGAAAAACACACTTAACTCAAAATCAAGTAGCAGCAAGCAAAGCTCAAACAAAATGAGAACAAGGTCTGGACGCTGATCTAATGTAATGATCAGATCAGGGATGGAAGAAAGGGAATGCAAGGGTGATTGGATGAAGGTGGAGGAGACAAGAGTATCCACCACTATCGGTCTTCAAACTTGTCCAAAATGGAACCCAAAATCAATCCAAACAAAACCAAACACTCAAAACACAAATCATAAATAGGATCCCTGGCTGGATATTGCAGTACAGAGAGAGTTCATACAGCAAGCCAAAGTCCAAACTGTCAAACAGAGAAGAGATGCCTACATGCCAAAAATTTGACAAATCGGTGCACCTTGTGCTTGTACATAGTACGACGTCGCAGACTGCCTACACGAGAAGTGCAACGATGTCGCAATCTACCAATGCAAGGAATGCGACGGGAAACTAACAGGTAAAGAACAGAGACCCAGAATTACACAGTGTTGATCTGTTCCCACTACCCAAGTGCGACATGCAAAGTCTAGATTCAAAAATGAATCAAATCTCTCAGCAATGAACCATGCAATGGTTTGGGAATGAGTTGTATAAACTCAGAGGAAGTAGATCAGAGTCTTCAATATGAAGATTTGATAGTGAAATCAACTCCAAGAAGTAAATGGCAAAAAATAAAAGGCTTGTGTCAAGCAATCAACTAAAAATGACTCTCAAATTAACAACTACTGACCAATTTCTATACTCCCCAGTATGGTCGCCATATTTTTTAGCAAACAATCCACTTGAGCGGAAGCGAGCCAGATCTCCCTAGCTCAAAGTGAGTCTAGAACAAATAGAACATACTACCAATGCATTTCCTAGATCTACTTAAGGATTGAGTACTAGATGTCTTACCTTTTCACAACACAATCCTTTCTCTTGAATGTTGCTCCACATCCCACGGTCGTCAGATCCAAGCTGCAAGACCTATCAAGACAAGAAACAAGAGAAACCAGTAAAAGACATCTATACAATAAGAGATCTAAGTAAACAGTTAAACAGGTAAACTACTCAATATCATTACACACATGAACAACATTGGTGGAAAGCATTTGTATTACTGCAAATAAAGGAGTACATGATAGAGATATAGAACCACAACCAAGGCTTAACGCTGTAGCCCTTCTTCGACAAAACCGATTGCCATATCCTTCCAAGGAAGTATGAGCTCTCCAATAGGTGAGTTGAGGTGTTCTAAGAATGATTTCACCAGCATGTAGATACCATAGCCTTCCTCCCCTTGGGATGGGAGTGAGCTTCATTTATATAGGACTAAATGGATAGGGTATGGATAGGATAGGTTGAGAGATGGTAGGAGAGGCTTAAGGGATCTCTCCAAAGGTCTAGGAAATGAGTGCCAGCTCCTCCAATAGGTTAGGGATAGGGTCCCAAGTCAGCAAGCTTCAAGATGGACCTCGAAGAAGCTATTTTTTCCACTTAACTGACTTCGTTGCACCCTGTAATGGAGCAAGGTGCGATGTTACATGTTTCTAGTGTGCAACTTGCGACGACCCTTCAAAACTGAGCACAATTGGGTACAAATCCTCCTAGGATGATTACTTAGTCCAAGTATCTTCAGGGGTGTATACACTAAATCTCATGATGACTAGATTTTGGGTGTAACATGCTTCAGCCAGTTCATCATCCTTTTCGGTTGTCATTTCTTCATTTTCAAAGGTTTGGGGTCATGTGTCTTCTTCTACAGGTGTAGAAGGGTTTCCTTTTTCTACCCCGTCATCCTTAGAGTCCGAGAGGTCTTGTGGTATGGGGCTTGTTTCCGTTTCTTTGATATTCTCCTCCTTGCTTTGGTCTGTTGCCTCAGCCTTCTGCTCTATCACCTCAACCTTTCTGTGCTAGCAGGTACCCCTGTGGTTTTCTGGCGGGAGGTATCACGGGAGTGTTTTATCTTAACAAGGGTCTCATCCACCACCAAGTCAATTTTTCTTTTGACTCCTGACTTAGTGGATGATTTTTCCTCTTTCTAGTCTGAGACTAGGGTTATGCCCACACTTGGTATGCCCTTCATCCCTTGAACATATTCAACTGATACAAGGACAAACTATTCCCATGTGACTTCATGAACTTGGATCTTCGATTCTTCGTAGATGATCAACTTACTTAATCCATGATGGTCCAACGCATCCTCCTTTCCATGTATCTTCTTCCTAGTAATCTCCCAAATGGACTAAAGTAGGTAGAAAGAGATGTTGATGTTGTTGTTCGACCTTATATGCCTCCTGTTCCTTAGGATGTCCAAAATTTTGAAGTGAAAGCTCAGAATGTAGCTGAGCCTTCCCGTGCATAAAATATATTTGAGGATGATAGCAGCTACTTTATCACATGGTCTTGGCATGGTATCTCTTTTGACATCGTTCTTATCCTCTTCGTAGCTCTCACCGTTAGCAAAGAAAGTCACTTTTTCCCTTAGGTTGGCTTCTCTGTCATCCCTCCCCCAATGCAGCCCCATTGGCAAGCCTGTATGTGCTGCAATTGATTCCTCATATAAACGGATGCGTAACCCCTTCACCTTGGTAACATACTTCTCTTCTTTTATATGTTTCAATTTTCGGGTGAACTCTATGGCTATTTCGTTGTTATGTCTGTGGGCAGGTGGTTTAGCAAGGTAGCATCGCAGATGCTGCGACAAGTCAGAAGATATCGCGGAAGGAGGAAACTTGGGTGCAAAGGAAACTATTTTATGTATTTTTGAGTCGATTGTACCGTAGTATGCAGGTTTTGGGTCATTTGGACCGTATGTTATGTAGTTTTGGGTCAACTATATCGTAGTATGCGGATTTTTGGGTCATTTGGACCGCATCAGTTAGATTTTGAGTCATTTACGCAAAGTGTCGATTAGGAAGTTGTTAGAAAGTGGACAAGCAATGTAAAGGAAGAAACCTATATAAATTCATAATGTCATATGTGTTGAAGTAACTAAGAACCTAGGAACCTAGGAATGTGAAGGAGATTTGATCTTGGGATGCATCTGAGTTATCTGCGAGATCTGTGTTTTGCGGAGATATTGTATCTGGGTTTTGTTGAGTTAATATGACATGATAGAGTTGTTTTGTGAAATCCCTGTGCATATTTGTTCACTTATGGTAATGCATGTTGCAAGTTATGAATGATGCTATGTTTTCTTGCTGCAATTAATTCTTTACCGTTATACCTGCTGCAATGAATGCTTCTATTTAAAGATGCTATAAGTTAAATGCATAGATCTTTTTCTGAATGTCGCAATAAGAATAAGTGATTGTTGCCACAAACATCCTCCTTCATTCGGTGGAAACATGGTTCCGTCGACTCTCCCTTGAACATCTCGGGTGAGACCTCATCTGCTCCGCAGGTGTTGCTGGACAGGGTAAAACCTGTCTAGGTTGGTGCTCAGGGAGATCGCGGTGGGTTGGTGTCGACAGTGATGGGAAGCCCTGTCGACTGGGCTTGAGTCAACAAATGGTTTCATTTCCGAGACTGTGTGCGAAGTGAAAGGAGGATATGTTGTGGCATCCGACGCAATCAGAGATACAAAGTTGGTTTGATCAGAAGTTGTAGGAATTTGCTGAAGAAGAAAGTTGGAACACTCGACTGATAGTAGATCAGTGGGTGGGGAGATATATTCACAATGGTCTGCACAAATGGTTTTTCTGTGAATTCCCAGTCATTTTGTATGAGTGGTTGGCGAAGTTGAAATTCCATAAGAGGAACTTCCAAGGTGCCAAACCAATGACCTAGACCCTAGAGCTGATCTAGGAGCTGCAGGAAGTCGACAATAAAGCGTCGCGGGCTATTGAAGTTTGGTTTGACAGTATACTAGAAGGTTATATCACTGATTTACAGTTGATACCCAAAATTCCTATAGTGAAGCTCAGAGATATTTATTCTGTGGACCATAGGGAAGGTTTCTATTGTCGCTCCAACTGTCTATTAAGATGCTTATTTGCGAGAAGGGTATATTGAAGATGCATTTGGATCAGTAAACAGCCTGGTGGGCGGAGGCCGTGGGTATCGTGATAGCAGGGGAGGAAGTACATGGAATGATAAGGGGTAGATGGGTGTAGGTCATGACGAGACTGTGAGTTAAGCCGAGGAAGAGAGTGGTCTTACGAGGGGAAGAGCAAGGTTTCGACAGGATAAGAGGTAGAGGACAGGAGAAGGTCCTGCTGCGATTGAACCACAAGGCCACGAAGGAAGACCACACGGGACGAAGTGACCTCATAGTCTAGATAAGGACAACTAGGCTACGCTCAGGATAGAGGCAGGACCAAACCCTGGCGGTAGCATACCCACACCTACGCTCATTATTTGTCAACTAGTGAGAAACACAACTTCGACCCCATCGGGTCAAAAAAACTTAATTGCTAGTATTTCAGCGACTACAGGAAGCCCATAATGGCGGGAGAAGATGTGAAGTTGCCACTATTCCATGGAAATATAGATAACCCTGAATAGTACTAGTTTTTATGTGAATTTGTATGGACTGTAAAAAAGATCACTGATGATAATGCTAAGAAAGGACAGCTAGCGACAACTCTGCGAGGTCACGCATTAGATTGGTTTATGAAGTTTGTTCTAGTCCCTACAAGAGCTCCAGAGAAGACACTAGATGATATCAGGGACGGTTTGATTGCAAAATTCAGAAAACCCAAGTCTGAAGCACAATATATTACCGAATTGAAATAAATTAAGCAGTATCCCAATGAGACGGTGTGGGATTTTGACCAGGGGTTTAAGACGCTGATGGCGAGGGTTAGTTTTGATATGAGTGTTGTCCAACATAACGAATAGTTCATTGTGGCACTGCTTCTGCACATTCGACTGCCACTAATGCAGCAAAATATTACAATGCCCAGTGAAGCCATGGAAATCGCAATGTGGTTGGAAGCATCGTTGATTAGTGAAAATGCAGCTGGGATGTCACAGATACAAAAACAACTGGCTAACTTGACCATACAGCTACAAGATATGAAGAAGGGCAAGGAGAAACGCAAAGAAGTGTGGTGTACGCGATGTCGAGGACAAGGGCATACTAAGGACAATTGCCTTGACTTCCGCAACTATTTGGTTTCAGGGGCACCAAACCCGTTGAATGGTGGTGGCATGTTGTGTTGTCGCATTTGTCAAGTATATGGGCACCACCATAAGGCATGTCCATACATGCAGAAGATGGTCACCAAATCGATGAATTTGTATTGCACATTCTGTAAATTTGTGGTACATGATGAAAAATATTTGCGGGCATATGGGTTGCTTCATGAGAGAACGTACGATGCATTCTATGTAAAGGACGATCAGCGTGCCGTACAACAACCACAACTGCAGCCGCAGGTATCCCAGTTGCTACCTCAACTGTAGGTACAGTTTGTAGCATACCAGCAACCACTATAGTATATGCCGCAATATGCTCCAACACAAATGGCTCCATAGCAGCCACAGTACGTTCAACAACCGCAGTATGCGCAACAAGGGCAGGGCATGCAACCATCTCCTATGAAGCAAAAGTACAACCAACCATGGTACCAACAGCAGGGTGGATTCCATGGAGGATTTTGGGGTGGACGCGGCAGAGGATTTGGTCACGGAGGAGGACGAGGAGGTCGCGGACTTGTTCAGTGTTAGCACTGTGCGGTATGGGGGAACTACCAACGAGATTTCCCACTAATGCAGACGTAGTGTACATTTTTCTTTGTTATGGACCATACAATGGAGAACTTCCCATAGTTGATTGCATGATGGCAAGCAGGAAACATTCCACAGTTGTAGAATCAAAATCAGGTGTAGCATCCAATACAGAATTAGGTGCAGCAACCGGTGCAAAACCAGAACCAACACCCAAATCAGAATGCTAATGTGAACCAACCAGGGAATCCAATGCTGAACTAGAATCAGGGTGTGAGTGTTGTGATAATTTCTACAGAGCCAAGACCACAAGATGCAGCTATCGCAGTTATCACTCGTGGAGGTGTAGCGACCGGAGGGGTTATCTCACAACCTCTCATTCAATTGGCCAGGCAGAAGAAGGTTTCATTTGATATTGATTCCGAGTGTGATACATACTTTCAAGCACGTCGTGTGATGGACCAAGATCGCGGTAAAACTATTATCTGTGGCATGCCCCTCGTCTTTGATGCTACGTCAAAAGCCAGTCCGTCGATGCATTCTGGAACCTTGCATAAATTTTTGGAGAGCTGTCTATTGTTGGAAAGAGATCCTACTGCTCTAGCTAAGATCGAGGGGTTGCTACAACGACCAACCAGGGGATGGCACGAGTCCATGGTAAACTCCTTACAGCGACGGAAGACTGATAATGAGATGCACATGAGCATACAAATTGGGGACTATGATGTTTATTCAGTTATTCTGGATCTTGGTTTGGATGTGAACATCTTAACCAAGTAGGCATGGCAGAAAATGAGGAGCCCCCCATTGAGCTGGTCTCCTATACAACTCCGGTTAGCTAATCACGCTAAGGTGACACCAATTGGGAGAGTTCCATGCCTGGTGGTGGACATTAAAGGAATGAAGACCCTTGCTGACTTTGACGTCATCGAAGTGGTTGAAGGAGGAAGCTCTTGTCCCGCGTTGCTGGGGATTGGATGGG
Organism: Larix kaempferi; assembly: GCA_027924585.1. Lineage (NCBI taxonomy): Eukaryota > Viridiplantae > Streptophyta > Pinopsida > Pinales > Pinaceae > Larix > Larix kaempferi. Next base: position 33,151,335 of record BSBM01000096.1, read on the forward strand.
CTAATGATAGTGGAGCGGTAATCAACTTCAAGCGATGGATGATTACTTTTGAAAACCACGATCTCAGAGTTATAGCCCCGTTGGATATGGCTGAAGGATGCAGATACATTGAACTAGTGAAGGACGAAGATCCCAGTGGATGGGACCATGCATTCAACATTTTCAAAGACTATATTCATCTGACTGCCAGTGGTGAGCTTGGATGGCGTAGTGACAGCTCTGTGTCTTCCAACTCTGATGATGCATTAAAACACTGGAAGAACCGCTTGCATGAGGTGTCGCTCCGCAAGTGTGGTATAGTCATGCAGTCCTTGTGCCGTGTTGCGATTGAAACAGTCATGTTACCAGTATATGAAGGGTTTCCTGGATTGTCTGACTTTCTTGCGGAGTTCAAGGAAAGAGTTTTAGAACCACAGCGACTACTGGTATTAGAGGAAGCACTGAAGACTACTCTAGCACACTGGTGGGAGACACATAAGAAATCAACTAATGGATGGTTTCAATGCAGGAGATTGATGACAATTCATTTCGGTGATGGCGAGGTTTACCACACAGGGAAATATGATGGTAGGAATGAGCCTGGAATTCATTTGATGGAGTGTCAAACATTATGGGCATCGCGATCATGGTATACTGCAGTGAAATTGCGAGGATAAATCACTATTTGGTTGGAGTTGACAGTTTGCTTCACTCATACTTTCAGCTTCGCAGATGCCAACCCTGATGTCCATAATGTTCTGCAAATCATTCGTGATGTGGTTATGAAAGTTGTTCGAGTGGCATATCCTGTAGATCCGCATACGCAATGTCAAATGTAATCCATGATGGAATATTACAATATCACTGGTGGGCCAGAGGATGATGATGATCTGCAGAACGTCAATATTTTGGAGTCTGAAGGAAGTCACGATGTGGTACCACCTAATGCACAAAGTGATCCGATCATCCAGCCATTGAAGCTCCGTAAGATCAATATTGGGACGGAGGCTGCTCCCAAGTTCATGAATGTTGGAGATTATTGGGATGATGAGATGAAAGGAAAGGTCACTGACTTGCTGCATGAATTCCAGGACCACTTTCCTACGAAGTTTTCTGAGATGAAAAGTATTTTGGGCCATCTCGGGGAGATGAGGATCCCCTTGAAACTAGATGCTAAACTGATTAGGCGGTGACCCTACCGGCTGGATCCGCGACATAAGGAGAGGGTCAAGGTAGAACTTGATCTCATGTTGGATGCTAGAATTATTGAACCGGTTGAAGAGTCAGAATGGATCAATCCTATGGTGGTGCAAGACAAGAAGACTGGTGAAGTACGCATTTGTGTCGACTTGCGGAAGTTGAATGATGCATGCTTGCATGATCCCTTTTCGACCCCGTTTACTGATGAAGTACTCAAAGGTGTGGGCAAACAGAAGATGTATTCTTTCATAGATGGGTTCTCGGGCTATCATCAAATCTGCATTGCAAAAGAAGACCGCCACAAGATGACTTTTGTGACAGAGTGGGGCTGTTTTCAGGTTTGGGTTGAAGAATGCACATGTGATATTCTCGCGGGTCATTGTTGTTGCGTTCAAGGATTTTATTCAGAAGTTTTTGCAGGTATACATGGATGATTGGATAATCTATGGTTTGATCCGTGATCATCTGCCCAATCTGCGGTTGATGTTGGAGCATTGTCAATAGCATAAGATATTGCTGAATTTGAAGAAGTGCATCTTTTGTGCATCGTTTGGGATATTCCTGGGTCACATTGTGTGCAAACAAGGATTGTTAGTCGATCCAACAAAGATTGCGCTCATTTTGAGCTTAACACCATTGACTAATGTTAAGCAGTTGAGGGCGACGTTGGGGCATACTGGGTATTATCGCAAGTTCATCAGGGGTTATGCAGTGGTCACCGCCCCTATGGAGAAGATATTGAAGAAAGATGCGGTCTTTCAATGGAGCCCTGAATGTCAGGATAGTTTTGAGCAGCTAAACGCTAAGATGGCTTCGACACCGATATTAGTATTTCTGAACTGGAGTAAGGAATTCCATGTCCATGTTGATGCATTATCGATTGCACTAGGTGTGGTGCTAGTGCAACCAGGAGAGGGGGATCTCGATCACCCTATTGCTTTCGCAAGTCATAAGTTGTCATCCACAAAAAGGAACTACACCACTACTGAGAGGGAAGGCCTGGAAATGGTCTATGCATTGCAGAAGTTCCGACACTACTTATTGGGCAGACATTTTAAGATGTTCACAGACCACTCTGCATTGAAATACCTAGTCAATGACCCTGTGTTGGGGGAGAAGATATGTCGATGGCTACTTCTTTTTCAGGTGTTTGATTTTGAAGTGATTGTGAAGCTAGGGCGGTTGAATGTTGGCCCTAATCATCTATCGCAGATTGAAACAGGCCAGGAGCCAACTAACATTGAAGACGGGTTGCCTAATGCGCAACTCTTTAAGGTTGAAGTCGTTGATGGATACTTTGAAGACATCATTAAGTTTTTGGTGACAAGTATTGCACCAGAAGAGTTCACCACTAGTCAGAAGAAGCAGTTCATAAATGCATTATCGATTGCACTAGGTGTGGTGCTGGTGCAACCAGGAGAGGGGGATCTCAATCACCCTATTACTTTCGCAAGTCGGAAGTTGTCATCCGTAGAAAGGAACTACACCACTACCGAGAGGGAAGGCCTGGTGTTGGTCTACGTGTTGCATAAGTTCTGACACTACTTATTGGGCAGACATTTTAAGATGCTCACAGACCACTCTGCATTGAAATACCTAATCAATAATCCTGTGTTGGGGGGGAAGATATGTCGATAGCTACTTCTTTTTCAAGTGTTTGATTTTGAAGTGATTGTGAAGCCAGGGAAGTTGAATGTTGGCCTTAATCATCTATCGTGGATTGAAACGGGCGAAGAGCCAACTAACATTGAAGACGGGTTTCTTGATGCACAACTCTTTAAGGTTGAAGTGACTGATGGCTACTTTGAAGACATCATTCAGTTTCTGGCTACAGGTACTGCACCAAAAGAGTTCACCACTAGTCAGAAGAATCAGTTGGTATTCAAGGCTGCATATTTCCAGCTAATTGCAGGAGAGTTATACAAGATGGGCACAAATTAGATATTGCAAAGGTGTGTCTTGCCACATGAGCAAGCACAAATCTTGGCAGAAGCATATGCAGGAGTGGCTGGAGGACACTACAGTGGTCAAGCGACTGCCCGAAAGGTGCTTCGTGGGGGGCTTTGGTGGCCCACGCTGCATAATGATGTGACAGACTATGCACAGTCCTGTGATGTTTTTCAAAGAACCAGAAAGTCATCTAGGAGGGATGAGATGCCGCTGATGCCTTAGCTAACACTGCATCCATTTGACAAATGGGCAGTGTATTTTGTGGGACCAATCAATCCACCGAGGAAACGCACTGGTGCAAGATACATCATCATGGCAACAGATGATTTCACATGATGGGTGGAGGCTGCACCAGTCATTGATTGCTCTGCGGCCATAGCTGCGCAGTTTTTGTTTGACAACATTGTCACTCGCTTCAGCTGCCCCAAGATATTGTTGAGTGATCAAGGCATCCACTTTCTCAATCGCACCATCAGTGCATTAATGGAGGAAGTGCAGATACAGCATAAGAAGAGTACGTTGTATCATCCGCAGGAAAATGGCACAGTGGAAGATTTCAACAAGATATTTGTTAATTTTTTAGAATTTACTTCAATCTGATCTAGGATCTTAACTGAGAGAACAACATGTACAGCATATCTATATCATATCGATCATGGACACAATAATTCAAGCACACAAGAGACACAGAGTTTACTTAGGGAAAACCATAAAGGTGAAAAACCCCAATAACTTCCTCAAAGATAGATAGAGCAATGATACAACCCAAGCATAAGAGATAGACATCTCCTAGTAGCAGCTTCTCCTCCTCCAGAAGTGCAACACTCTCCTAAGAGTGTGAGAGAGAATAGAATGATGAAATAGAGTGCCTCCCGCAGTCTATTTATACTTGACTTGAGTTACTTAATAACCTTTACTAGGCCGGCCTTAACTTAACCACATAACATAATGTTGATTGGGACGACACCCAATAGGGTGGTTTAATTACCATTTGACCCACATGGCCAACCCCCAATAGGGTGGTCTAAGAACCCTTCGACCCACATGACTTATACAAGGCCAACCCCAACAAGGTGGTCTAATAACCCATCAAGTATAAGTTACGACACTTACAATATAAATGACGACACTTCCGTATAGAGGAATAATAACATATCTATAGGAATACAAACACTTTTATATAGAGGAATAATACCATCTCTATAGGAGTACAATATACATATATGAAATACATTCCGAAGTTACATATACATCAACACTCCCTCTTAACTAGGAAGGTATTTATCAACACAGGTCTTCTAGCACAAGTCTTCTTCTCTGGATCATCATCATTGGATAATCGTCATCAAGTCATCATCATCGTCACTGCTGTTGCTATCTCAATCAATATCTGAATCTACTCATCATAGGAAGTTCTACAGAGCTAGTCCTTTTTCATACTGAATGTAGGCCCACCACCTACAGGTCTTCATCATCACTGGCCATACTGTGGAAATCTCAGGACTTATTACATGCATCACAAAACCTTAAAAGATTCTCTTAGTTAGCAAGATTCCTAAAGAGCATCTGAGGCCTTCTTCATACTGTCCAGATCTCCAGGACTGATTACATGTGACTCCACCACAAAACCTCGAAAGAGAATCCCAAGACTGATTACAAGCACACGGATCAACCTATCGGATCTCCCAAGGCACAAATTACATGTCGTCACCACAAAACCTCGAAAGAGCATCCCAGGACTGATTACGAGCACACAGCTCAACCTATCAAATATCCCAGGGCACAAATTACGTGCCATAGGAAAAACCTCGAAAGACTATCTGCAAATCTCCCAGGGCACAAATTATATGTCCTCCCAAGCAAAACCTCAAAAGATCATTTTCCATATATCCCAGGGCACAAATTACATTCCATAGGCAAAACCTCGAAAGACTATCTGCAAATCTCCCAAGGCACAAATTATATGCTTATGTACACAACCTGTTCCACGGCCATAGAGTATCAACCTGATACTCATCATACATCATCCTGATGTACACATGATCATCCTGATCATCAACACTGCATCATCCCGCTGCATGTCATCTGGAGAAACATCCTGAAGCTCATCGTCCATGATCATCCTGATCATACAATGCATCTACCTGATGCATACCAACTATATACCTGATACATATCATCATACATGATCCACCTGATCATACAATGTATCCACCTGATACACATACAAATACATGATCCACCTGATCATACTTGATACATATCAACATACATGATCTACCAGATCATACAATGTATCCACCTAATACATAAACAGATACATGGTCCAAGCATCCAACATGATGCATACATACATAAATGATGTATATACATATACAGAGCAGTAACTGGAGCATCATCCTGATGCTCATCATCTAGTGCTTACATCCATAGCCATGTGAAGGATCCTCCTTCCAACATGCTTGGAATGGCTTATGCAAATGTCTCCATCACTTCTTCCTCGAAGTGTCATCGATCTGAAGAACACCAAGCCTCTCTCTGAAGTACTCAAACTTCACTCTGGCTAGTGGCTTCGTCAGCACATCTGCAACCTACTCATCCGTCGCAGCATAAAGGAGCTCCACTGCTCCTCTCTGCACCATATACCTGATAAAGTGATATTTGATCTCTATGTGTTTCGACTTGTCGTGGAACACCGGGTTCTCAGACAGCTTCACACAACTCTTGTTGTCGCAAAATATACCAATAGCCTCCAGCGATAGATCAAATAACTCAGACAGTAGCTTCCATAACCATACTGCCTCACAACTAGCCGAACAGGCTGCAACATACTCTGCCTCGGCTATACTTAGTGCTACGCAGGACTGATTCCTACTAAACAAAGAGATCACACCTGATCCCATACTGAAGCAGCACCCAGAAGTGCTCTTCCTATATGTAGCACTGCCTGCCCAATTTGAATCAACATAACCCTGCAGGTTAAACTTTTGATTCGCATCATACTTGAGCCCATAATCAACTATACCCTTTAGGTACCTCAGAATATGCTTTACAGCAACAAGGTGAACACCCCTCGGATCTGTCAGGAACTAGCTCAATATGTTCACCACAAAGAAAATATATGGTCTCGTGTTCGTCAGGTGCATCAAGGACCCAATCATCTGACGATACATAGTGATATCAAACGGCTCAGATGAAGCATCACATAGAAGCTTTAGGTTTGATGCCATAGGTGTGGCCATGGCCTTGCAGTCCATCATCCCGAACCTCTTCAGGATCTCTACTGCATACTTCCCTTGTCCAAGGAAGATTCCTTCTGCACTCTGCCACACCTCCATACCTAGAAAATAGTGCATCATCCACACGTTCTTCATCTCGAACTCGGCAGCAAGCTTCCACTGCATGTCGGTAATCAATCTATCTTCACCTGTAATAAACAGGTCATCCATATACAAAAGTAGTATCACTGAATTTCCTTCCTCAACCTTGTAGTAAAGGTTGGAATCCGCTTTACTCTTGGTAAAGCCCAAACTGGATAGAAAGCTGTCTATCCTACCATACCAAGTTCTGCACATATATGACTCCCCATCATGTGTCTCAGAACCAAGTGGCTGCTCCACATGCACTTCTTCTTCAACTACACCATTCAAGAAAGCTATCTTGAAATCCATCTGGTGTATCTTCCATTTCATCACTGCAGCCAGAGCAAGTACGGCTCTAATGGAAGTGTATCTGGCTATAGGAGCAAAAGTCTCTATGCTACCACCTACATCATGCTTGATCTTATAGATCCTCTTGGAATTCACTACAAACTCACCTTCAGGTCTTGGGACTACATCCCAAACATCTTCATGATCGATTGGTACTCTTCGATCATGGCATTCTTCCCAGATCCTGGAAACTTCAATATCTTCAATATTTTCAATAGATAACTTTGTTGCTGAACAAATGTTGTAGTCCTTCTTTTGTAGGTGATGGTATACGATCTTTCCTACACAGCAAGTTAAATTGCATGATTAGAAAACATCTCATAGTTTTCAGAACAAATTCTTACACATAAAGAAATATGTCATATAGTCATACAGTTATCTTAGCCAATGCTTCAATACAACATTTATCCATATCCCGTAACTTTCTAGATGCCTACCAATCTCTACCAGAACATTGTTAAGAGTGTGCACAACTTCCAACATGTCAGCAAAGAGGTTTCATTCTAGATAAGTAGCAATGGAGTGTTGTACAGTGCCATAGGCCTCTTACCCATGTATATTAGTAGTATACTGTTCATCAATGCAACTATGCTAATATGCATAATACACAACCTAATTCTAGGAACATGAGTATATTATTGAACAGTATTATTTAAACAATAAGAATGATAATTCAAATACTTATCTTTGTTTGTTTGTTGGGTTGACTCCCTATCAGTCTTTGCTTCTTTTCTGCAATTCCATTCTGATGTGGATTGTGAGAAGTGGTCAAATCCTTCTGAATATCTGCATAATTGCAGAAACTACTAAAGTTTGCTTCTTCTTGATCTTTGCTTTCTTGCAGGAACAACTAGAGTGTGCTCCCTCTTGATCTTTGCTTCCTTGCAGGAACAACTGGAGTGTGCTCCCTCTTGATCTTTGCTTCCTGGATTACTTGTCCTTGAACTTATATCCATCACTATGCATGCTTATTAGTATCATCATTGTGTTATCCTCGAGGTCTCATACATAATCACACATTCATTAGTATAATCTTAATACTATGAAAACACAATAATCTTAAACATGTATAGTCATGATCATTTCAAACACAGATAATAAACATTAGTATTCAAGGACTCTTATGGTTAGTCATATCATAAATTAAAGTAAGAAACATAATATTCCTAAACCGGTGATTAATCAAACCTATACTTTCATGACTCTTCTGGTTAGTCATATCATCAATTAAGGTAAGAAACATAATATGCATAAACCCATTCCACGTGTCACTGGTTCCGTTTCGGCCTCTGAAAAAGTTACCTGAGACATTATAGTCCATGCACTACCTGTTACTTTTTATGAAATTTCATTTGGAGCTTCCTATCCCAAGTTATGACCTTTTTTCCAAGGTCACCTGTTTATGACTGAGATCTGGAAGAGGCAGAAACCCTATATTGTACAGATCATAAATCACAAAGTACAATGAATTAGAGGTTTTCCTTTGGACACAAAGTACATGGGTATCTTATCTTCACCTTGTACGATTTTCAGACCCTGAAACCTTGCTTAAATTTATTTATAGCAAAAATGCTATGATGACTGGTTTTTGCTATATCAAGCCCCAGCTTCGCAAGTGCAACAAGTGTCATACATGCCATACCATGCCTTCTTTTAGGCTAGCTCTTATACCATGTTAATTTTTCAGAATTTACTTCAATCTGATCTACGATCTTAACTGAGAGAATAACATGTACAGCATATCAATCATGGACACAATAATGCAAGCACACAAGAGACACAGAGTTTACTTGGGGAAAACCATAAAGGTGAAAAACCCCAATAACCTACTCAAAGATAGATAGAGCAATGATACAACCCAAGCATAAGAGATATACATCTCCTAGCAGTAGATTCTCCTCCTCCAGAAGTGAGCCACTCTCCTGAGAGTGTGAGAGAGAATAGAATGATGAAATAGAGTGCCTCCCGCACTCTATTTATACTTGACTTGACTTTCTTAATAACCTTTACTAAGTCGGCTTTAACTTAACCACATAACATAATGCTGAATGGGCCAACACCCAATAGGGTTTTCTAATAACCCTTTGACCCACATGGTCGACCCTCAATAGGGTGGTCTAATAACCCTTCGACCCACATGACTTATACAGGGCTGACCCCAACAAGGTGGTCTAATAACCCATCAAGTATAAGTTACGACACTTACAATATAAATGAAGACACTTCCATATAGAGAAATAATAACATCTCTATAGGAATACAAACACTTATGTATAGAGGAATAATACCATCTCTATAGGAGTACAATATACATATATGAAATACATTCTGAAGTTACATATACATGAACAATATTGGAGCATGCGCTAACAAAGGTCTGCAATGCGAACCGCGATGACTGGGATCTGAAAATCCCAACAGTTTTGTGGGCGTATCGCACCACATGTAAAAGGTTGATGGGACAGACACCATTCAAGCTGGTGTATGAACAAGAAGCGATTATGCCAATGGAGTACATCATTCCAAGTCTGTGCATAGCAGCAGCAATAGGTATGGATGTTGCAGCGGCATTAGAAGAACGTCTAGCGCAGTTAGTACAACTGGAGGAAGATCGCTTTATTGTAGGAGTCCACCAGGGTGTCGAGAAGGATCGCTAGAAGGCTTGGCACAATTGCCACATCAAAAACAAATAGTTTCAGCAGGGTGACTTGGTTCTATTGTATGACAGTAAGTTTATGAAACATCTAGAAAAATTACAGATGCATTGCCTTGGTCTGTATCGCATCAATAGCATCACTTCCATAGGCGTGGTATGTTGATGTATATGTAAATTCGAAAAGTATTTCACATATATGTATATTGTATTCCTATAGAGAGGTTATTATTCCTCTATACGGAAGTGTCGTCATTTATATTGTAAGTGTTGTAACTTATACTTGATGGGTTACTAGACCACCTTGTTGGGGTCAGCCCTGTATAAGTCATGTGGGTCAAAGGGTTATTAGACCACCCTATTGGGGGTCGGCCATGTGGGTCAAAGGGTTATTAGACAACCCTAGTGGGGGTCGGCCCAGACAGCATTATGTTAAGTGGTTAAGTTGAGGCTGACCTAGTTGAGTAAAGGTCAAGTCAAGTTAGTGTATAAATAGAGAATGTGTCTCTCTCATTTTACACATTCTATTCTCTCACTCACACTTTGGAGAGTGGTGCACTTGTGGAGGAGGAGGCTCTACTGCTAGGAGAAGACTATCTCTTGTATTTTGGTTTTATCATTGCTCTATCTATCTCTGAGGAAGTTATTGGGGTTTTTCACCATTATGGTTTTCCCCAAGTAAACTCTGTGTCTCTTGTGTGCTTGCATTATTGTGTCCATGATTGATATGCTGTGGATTTGCTGTACATGTTGTTCTCTTAGTTAAGATCCTAGATCATATTGAAGTAAATTCTGAAAATTTAACATGGTATTAGAGCTAGCTTGAAAGAAGGCATGATGTGGCACTTGTTTCACATATGATGCCAGGGCTTGATATAGCAAAAACCAGTCATCGTAGCACTTTCGCTATAAATCCCTTTTGGCCAAGTTTTCGGATCTAAAACTTTTACAGGTCGAAGATTAGATCCCCATGTACCTTGTGTCCAAAGGAAAACCTCTAATTTGTTGTACTTTGTGACTTATGATCTGTACAATATAGGGTTTCTGCCTCTTTCAGATCTGAGTCAAAATTAGGTGACCTTGGGAAAAAGGTCATAACTTGGGCTAGGAAGATCGAAATGAAATTTCGTAAAATGTGACAGGTAGTGCACATACTTTACTATCTCAGAAAAATTTTCAGAGGCTGAAGTTGAACCAGTGACACATGGCACGCCGTACACGTTTGCTCTCCTGTATTATCCCATAAACAGGTCACGTTGCGACACTGGGAATAAATCTCTCTCAGAGAATCCAATTGAGGTCAGACCTATCAAGATGGAAATATAACAGGTCAGGATATCTCAAGAAAATTTTTCAGACCCTGTGGATTGAAAAGTTAGGAGTTACACTTGAAACAATCATGTACATATTTCTGTCAAAACAAAATTATTTTTGAGCACCTTCATTCATGGCTTCCGGAATTTAGGGCTTCGGAGAAAGTTGGAATTTTTGTAATTGGAGACCACTGCTGGATGCTACTCATCAAAATCGAAATTTAGAGACCAAGATCAAATTTTTTGGTTGGGGAGAAAGCCGGGCTTGATCAAACCCCAGTTCGGGACTTTGATCGAAAAGATGGAAAATTAGGGCTTCTGCAAAACTTGGAATTTTGGAAATCTGTGACCACGGCTGGAAGCTCCTTAGAAAAATCTAAGCTTAGAGCTTTGAATCAAATCTTTTGGTTGGGTGAAGCTTTGGGAAACTCAAACACTAATTCAGGGTCCTCCCTAGTGAATCCAGAAATCTAAAAGGCAATTTCGAGGGGTGAAACTTTGTAGTTTTCAAATTCTGAATATACCAACTTGACCAGCTCATCAAGGCACATATTTCTATCCTTTTGGAAGTTTGAAATTCAAAGTTTGAATTTTGGGGGTTTCCTTGACAAACCCTAATCTGGCTCCAGGTCCAGTTCTTGCAAATCAAGTGGATTGGGTTAATCCTAGAAGAAGATGGATTGGTCACCTGCATAAGTGAAGAAGTTTCTGTCTCAAAGGGAGATGAGGATAAGGCCTTCCATAAGAAGATTACAAGCAATATTGACAGGTATGGCTTACAGGTATGTTTCATGGTTAAGTTTATCATATGTTTGTCTTCATATCATTACAATACAATCTTGATTAATTACTAGACTTGTCATATCACCTTAATAGAAGATATTCATTGATTAAGGTTTTGACACTTATGAATGTACTAATGCATTGTGATGTTGTATGAGGTTTATGTTGTTCGCTAACATAAAAGGTACACCAAGAAAGACAAATCATGTTCTACTTCAAGAACATATGATCATAGTGACATGAAGACAAAGATTCATCCATTGTCATGGATCACATAAAAGATCTACTTTCGAGGTATGTATAACTTGGTCCTACAATGGTTGACCTATGAGACATGCAGGTTACTAGCACAAGTCACTGAAGAGAACCAGAAGACATTATGCGGGTATGTTAGACATAACTAGCTAGCATGCTAATCCAGGTATGTTTTTCCTATATCAGGCTAGAATCCTACCTTGTGTTAAGATCTTATACTGTTGTGTTGTTTATTCATGAAGTCATAGGTTTGAATAGTCATGGTTGTATGTATATTATGTTTCTTACCATAATTAATGATATGACTAACCAGAAGAATCATGAAGGTATAGGTTTGAGTAATCACGAGTTTATGCATTGATGATTTAACTAATCAGAAAATTCCTATGATCAAATAAGAATATACATAAGTAAAAGAAGACTTCCCTGAAACCTTGAATACTAATGTTTATTATCTATGAATGATCATGACTATACATGCTTGAGATTATTATGTTTTGATAATATTAAGCTTATACTAATGAATGTTTGATTATGTATGAGACCTAGAGAATAACACAATGATGATACTAACAAGCATGCATAGGGATCGAGAATGAATATAAGTTCAAGGACAGGTAATCCAGGAAGTAAAGATCAAGAGGGAGCTCACTCCAGTAGTTTCTGCAAGGATGTAGATATCCAGAGGGAGTTGACCATCCTTCTGCATTCCACAATAGAAAGGTGTAGAAGAAGCTACTTCAGCAGCTCCTGCAAGGAAGCAAAGACTCAGAGGGAGTCCACCCAACAAACAAACAAAGATAAGTATTTTAATTACCATTCCTTACATATTTGTTTGTTTAAATAAAATTGTTCAATGATGTATGGTGAGTATCAGGATGATACTCTATGGCCGTGGATTAGGTTGTGCAGATGAGCATATAATTTGGCCCCAGGAGATTTGCAGATAGTCTTTCAAGGTTTTTCCTATGGCATATAATTTGGCCCTGGGATATCTGGAAAATGCTCTTTCGAGGTTTTGCTCTCGGAAGACATATAATTTGGCCCTGGGAGATCTGTAGATAGTCTTTTAAGGTTTTTCCTATGGCATAAAATCCAGCCCTGGGATATCTGGCAGATACTCTTTCGAGGTTTTGTCCTATGGCATATAATATGTCCTTAGGAGATCCGATAGGTTAGGCTGTGTGCCCATAATAAGTCCTGGGATGCTCTTGCGAGGTTTTTCCATGGCCACATATAATCTGTCCCTGGGAGATCCTATAGGTAGAGCTGTGTGCTCGTAACAGCCTGGGATGCTCTTGCAAGGTTTTGTGGTGATCACATATAATCTATCCCTGGGAGATCCTCTAGGTAGAGCTGTGTGCTCGTAACACCCTGGGATGCTCTTTCGAGGTTTTGTGGTGAGGTCACATATAATATAGCCCTAGGAGATCCTATAGGTAGAGCCGTGTGCTCGTAATAGCCTGGGATGATCTTTCAAGGTTTTGTGACGCACGTAATAAGTCTTGAGGATTCCATAGTATGGCAAGTGATGATGAAGACCTGCAGGTGGTGGGCCTACATCCAGTATGAAAAAGGACTGGCTCTGTAGAACTTCCTATGACGAGTAGATTCAGAGATTGATTGAGATAGCAGCAGCAGTGACGATGATGATGACTCAATGACGATTATCCTGTGACGATGATCCAAAGAAGAAGACTTGTGCTAGAAGACCTGTGTCAAGAAATACCTTCCTAGTTAAGAGGGAGTGTTGATGTATATGTAACTTCAAAATGTATTTCACATATATGTATATTGTATTCCTATAGAGATGTTATTATTCCTCTATATGGAAGTGTCGTCATTTATATTGTAAGTGTCGTAACTTATACTTGATGGGTTATTAGACCACCTTGTTGGGGTTGGCTCTATATAAGTCATGTGGGTCAAAGGGTTATTAGACCACCCTATTGGGGGTCATCCATGTGGGTCAAAGGGTTATTAGACCACCCTAGTGGGGGTCGGCCTAGTCAGCATTATGTTAAGTGGTTAAGTTGAGGCCGACCTAGTTGAGTAAAGGTCAAGTCAAGTTAGTGTATAAATAGAGAGTGTGTCTCTCTCATTTTACACATTTTATTCTCTCACTCACACTTTGGAGAGTGGCGCACTTGTGGAGGAGGAGGCTCTACTGCTAGGAGAAGAAAATCTCTTGTATTCTGGTTGTATCATTGCTCTATCTATCTTTGAGGAAGTTATTGGGGTTTTTCACCTTTATGGTTTTCCCCAAGTAAACTCTGTGTCTCTTGTGTGCTTGCATTATTGTGTCCATGATTGATATGCTATAGATTTGTTGTACATGTTGTTCTCTCAGTTAAGATCCTAGATCAAATTGAAGTAAATTCTGAAAATTTAACATGGTATAGTTGCAGCAGTTGGCCGGAGCAATGCTCCCAAAGTTGATTAATGGTAGAAGGTTGAAGCCCTACAGGTCGGGCTTGGAACAGCGTGATGCCTGAGTTACATCGGTAAAAAAAAAGCATTTTGAAGGTTGATAGGTGGCAGGTTGGTACACAAACAAGAACAAAATGCACAAGCAGGGAGGCTTGTGCCACAGGTTAGGAGCGATCCGCGACAGTGGCAGGGTCGTGACCGGGTCAAATCAGCAATAAATGCCAAACGTTAAGACAGTTAATTAACGCCACTTGTTCGAATGATAGGCATTAATGACGGATCCAGCCGATCGGCTAACAGGATCGACAACAAATTTGAGCCATCAATACAGAATTTAGGCCGAGTTAATGCGTGTTGGATTGGTTTTGCAACCAAGCTTTGTGCAATGGGCACCTATCAACAATGTGATAGCAGTTTCAATATTGAAAGCAAAAACAATTATAAATTAAATCTAAATCTAAACTAGCATGTGCATATAACAAATAAATTTTTTAAAAACGATTCAAGAACAAAAATTAAAAGAATAGGTGTTTTGTATTAAGATACCTCAAATGGTGAGGATTTGTGTTGAGCAACTCCCAAGGTTAGTAGCTCCAAGCTCCAAAGGTCTCTTCTCCAAGATGCTAAAAATGTCCAAAAGTCTCATGAGAGATTTTGACAGCGTGAGGATAGGATGATGGATGGATGGAAAGTGAGGAGCCCCTACCACCTTTTTATAGTTTTTGGTGGTGGGGAATACCATTATGGTTTTGAGGAAACCAATGGTATTGACCAACATGGTTTAGGTACCTTTTCCCTCCTTTTTCCTTTTTTGAATATTTTGAATATTTTTATTCCCTTTTCAATATTTTTGGGAATTCTGGACCCTTTTTTAGGGTTTTTTATGCTTTTTGAGGAAAAATATTCATTTTGAGGGGGAAAAGGGGTGTATTATGGTCTTTTGGTGACCTTTTGATGGCTTTAGAGACTCAAATGGTGGAAAAGTGGACAAGTGGGTCATGTGAATAAGGAAATGAGCTAGTGAGCACTTTTTGGGTGTTAACAGATTGTCCCCTGATGTGTGAGGGCAGGAGCTCATCGTATGGCCGATAGACATCATAGTTCTTTTGTCTTTTTTCTGGGGTTTGGGGAAGAGAAGAGACCAGTTGGAGACTGGATCCATGGCCCTTGGAAGCTGCATAAACAAAAAATATTACATGGCCTCAATATGAATGAGAAATAATCTCTAATAATGGATGAGGCAGGCATACCCATGCTCATATCAAGACATATACATAACAATTAGTCCCAAGAAGGGGGACCTAAATAAAAAATCTGTTGGTACATCATAATGGTCCAAAGGGGACACTATTTTTGGATGTACTCATGATCATAACATGATTGATCTCAATAACTGATACACTGGAATAAAGCGACAACCATTCTGAACAAGGTCTTAGAAGGGTTGATGAACTACTGAATCTAAAGGTGTCCAACATCTGTAAGGACTCAATGATTCTGAGTCAACTATGAGGAGTATATGTAACTGTATACTCGAGGGAGTATAAAATTGGGGTACATCTGAATACTGTCACCATGCACAACTCGGATATCTATAGAAAAAATGTAACTGGTTGTTTCCATAGGTAGACTCTCAAATGTGGAAGAGTCAGGTGGTATCCGGGGTCTTCAACCAATAACTGAAAGGACCAACACCCTGTACGAGTCTCAATGATGTGATCAAGGTGTTGAAGTTGAGCATGTGAGAAACAATCATTTGGAGAGGTACTGAGGACTCTTCTCAAAATGATTCGTAGGCACTCATCATAAATGGTGATGAGTCCAAGACATAGGGACCTCTAGGTCTATCCTCTGGAATAAATTTGGTTGTCGTCGACAGAGGGAGACCAGCAATTGATAAGGCAATGATGTTTCCTTGATAGGAGCACAAGGTGTAGAACTGAAGTGTGGTAGTACTGATGGTAGGATGAACATACTTGTGGGGATGGGAAGTAACTAGGGTCATAGAGTGGGTAGACTCAAACTTCCTTTGTTCAGAGCATGATGACATGGTTGACCTGGTAACATAGGGAACTGATTTGTAGGTGTGGGGATCATAGCTTTTAGGGACTGAAGGGTATGTATTGACTCTGGTGGGTCAAGCTGATGGGTGTTGTCGAGGGATTCTCAGGGTGACATACTGCAGAATACTCTGAACAAAGGCGACCAAAATGGGGAAGCTTCCATATGAGTAGACGTGATCTGTTGTGGCGCCGAGAAGCACCATTGGGTCCTTCTTCGTAGTTTTAATGAGCTCCAAGAAGGTATAATAGTGTGCTCTGAAATGGTACTGTCCTTTTGATTTTGTGAGCCCAGGACTGTTTGTGCTCATGGGTGCTTTCATTTTTAAGGAGTCTGAAAATGATAAGAAGACTCTGCAGTGGTTGTGAGTACCATCCTGTGGGTTTTTACGAGCCCAGGATGGTGATTGCTCATGGTCGCTTTCATGTTTAGAGAGTCTGAAAGCGGTAAGTGGACTCCATTGGTGTTCTTTTTCATAAGTTAGTATCCAAGGCATGAAAAAGCATAAAATGATGCAAATGGAGAACTCTTCTAGCTGATGTGACTAGAGTATTCCTTTTTCGTAATTAGTCTACAAGGTCTGGAAAAGGGGTAAACTTATACCATGTAGATTCCCTTTCAAATACGTTTAGCGAGCATGAAAGGAAGCAAGGTTGCTCGGTGATCTTTTCATTGTTTTAAGAGTCATAAGAGAGCTTAACAAAAACTCCCTAAGTGCCTTTTTCGTAAAAGGGATTGCTCGGCCCCAAAAAATGGGTAAAATTATACCAAACAAAAAGGGATTGGTGAGAGTGAGAAAAGGTCTCAAGCATCATCATGAGTGCAGAATACTGAATCCGGTGACCTAAAGATTGTCAAAAAGGGGCAACGGTCAATGTGGCATGAAAACCGAGGTGATGAGTGGCATTTTGAAAAAATGCCTGAAAATTATGGGGTGAGAGTGAGAAATGATCTCAAGCATCATCACGAGCGCGGAAAACTGAATTCGATGATATCAAACTTGTTAAAAATGGATGACGACCGATGTGGCACGCAAATCGAGGTGATGAGGGGGCATGGGAAAATGCCCCAAAAATCTAGAGGTGAGAGTGAGAAATGATCTCAAGCGTCATCACGAGCGTGAAAAACTGAATTCGGTGATATGAGACTCGTAAAAAATGGAGGACGGCCGATTTGTCACACAAACCGAGGCGATAAGTGGCATTTTGAAAAAATTCCCGAAAATTATGGGTGTGAGAACGAGAAATGGTCTCAAGCATCATCACGGGCATGGAAATATGAATCCTGCGGTGCAAATGGTGCGATAAACGGAGGTCATAAGGACTCCGGAATGGTCAAAGGAAATAACTAGGTTAAAAAACGGCTACAAATGAAGGTGACCCCACCAAGCCAAGGATGTAGTGGTGGGGAGAAATGACGACCCGCGGGGGAGAAATACTATGTGTATCAAATCAACTCAAATATGCAAGTGACATGTGACCTCAAAAATGGTTGAGATCACGAATGTGAAAAAGTGAGCAGGGTTAATGACCTGCCCCTATATGATGTGCATGGGGTTTGTGATTGTGGATCACATATGTGTTGGTTTGAACGATGGGATCATTGAGGTGTTGAGATAGAGGTGATGGGGTAGGGTCAAAATGATTGATCATGCCCCCTATCCCAGGTTTGAGGTAATCTATTATGTCCCTGAACTCAGAGGTGTCAATGCGGTGTAGATGTTGTCTTAGAGAGGGATCAAGAGGGCATTGACCAACTACTGGAGGGGGGGTGTACCATGAGGCTGTGGGCCGTGGTGGCATACTGAATTGATGATATGATGATGGGGGATTCCCCTTGTGGGGTGGATGCCCCCAGTATCTCTGACAAGAATCACAATGATGATGAGTAGGCAAGGTTTTGGGCCTGCCCCCATGTTGTGGACATGTGGTTTCCTCATCGATTTGAAATGGTTGAACATGTGTGTCAAAGGGATCAATGGAAGGGGCTGACCGGACAGAGGCGTATCTAGTGGAAATCGTGTAAATGGTGTTAATTTCTTCCAAGGGGGAAGATGGTGGGGGATGAATTTCCTCAAAGAGAAGAGGGGATATCTCTAGGTCGATGTTATTAAACTTGTACAGTGTTGCTCTGTAATCTAGGAGATCGAGGTAGTGATGTGAATAATGGCCGTAGATTCCACATATTGCACAGGGATGGTTTGTGCACAATGATTTATCACGAGGTTGAGGAGGGAGTTCTAGTTTGACTACTGGAACGTTGGCGTTTTCATCCAACATATTCATGTGTTCTTGAAGTGCTAGTAACTGTGGACATTGATGGGTGGCATGGCCTATGTCGTCGCATAAAGAGCACTTGGGGGGTATGCAGTTTGTTGGGGGATTCTTCGCCAACTTGGGGGTCACTGGGGGGGTGCGAATTGTGGGTCCAATGGTGTAGGCTTGTGGACCTCTGCCCCTAGTGTTTTGAAGTGGTGAGGGAGTATAATTGGATGTTGATGTAGTGGCCGCTGTTGGAGGTGGTCGATTCTGCATGTTTGCTACACCAGGGGGTGGACGGTTAGAAGTATTGATGGGTTGCACTGGTTGTAAAATGACATTCGGTATCGGAGGAGAGGTTGGGTAGGTAGGTACCACACAGGTAGTCCTAATGTTAATCCTGGGAGATTAAGTGTAGCCATGACTGGTGTGATGATGGCGCCTAAAGGGGGAAATAAGAATGGAATAGTATGAATTGGTGTGGCTCCTACATGAGTTGGCACTGAGGGTGGTTGCAGGAGTAAAGGGGGCTGTTGGTTTGGTACCTGTGTGTTCTGCGAGAGGGTGCACAAATAAGATATCTCGATTATATTCAAATGGGGTGGGATGGAGTGGAATGTGGAAGTCATAGGTGATTCCGAGTATAATCTGGGTCTAACTGTGGAGATGAACGATGTACGTGCATTCTGAACTGGTTGTTCAATCATAGGGAGAATATTTTTAGGTGCAGTGGGGGCGTATTGGTTTCGACACATTTGGAGATTCATGTCAGATGATGACATCATAAGGAGATGATGACTACATGAATCCATTGGTTGGTTTGTGTGTGCAGCATATGTGATTTGCTGTTGTGGTGTTGTGGTTCCTTGAGGAGGATCCAACGGACGAGTGTTCACCATTCCTTGTGTGGGAAAAGGATTCTGCAGCACCATGGGTTGTGGTTGAGGAGGTGGCGCTAGTTGTGCCACGTGCCCTTGGCATTGGGCGTCATCAGACCACAGTTGGCATGCTCGCCCCAAATGGGGGCAAGTGTGTGTATAATGGCCGTATACCCCACATATGGAACATGGGTGGTTTGTTTGTAAATTGGGGTTCTTACCCTGTTTCGCTAGTCGATCAGGGTTTTGGTTGGGGGGGGTAGCATTGTTGTTGTTTGGAGGATAAGTTTGAGCAATTGGAGGTTGTGGTGCAGCAAGGACTACCTGTGGTGGGAAATAAGCCGTTGGGGCTTGTGAGTGAACAGGAGAATGTGTGGCCTATTGATGGTAATACATACGGGGTGCAACCAGAGATGGATAGGCTGAAGGTGCATGACCATAACACTGTGGTGGACATGGGGGTCCATGAGTGTGGTGGGGGTGGGCCATGGGAGCATACGAAGTTGTAGCTCCGAAGTTAGATGTGGCCCGCGAAAGATCGGGGCTGTTATTATTGCGCATAATGGAAAATGGTTGGTTGTGGGATGCAACTTGTCCAATGATGCCATTGGCGGTGTGGGATGCCCCTGGCGTGTTAGTCCAGGAGGAATCACCACGGGGAGCGTCAGGTAAAATGGTATACAGGTAGCCACACTGGGCATAGATCAGATCAAACTTCTGGGCTTTTAGAACAACTTCTTCTTCTGACTGGGGTCGTTCAGAAGCTACATCCTTGGCTATGAGGGGTAGGAGTGATTTGAGAAACCAATCCAAAAATATACAATCATCCAGTTTTATCTTGCAGAGGCTACGACGCTTGCGCCACTCATGGATATGGTCGGTGATGTGGGTAGCTATGTTTTGTCTACAAGACAATAGTATTTCAACTCCTACATCATAGCGTATAGGTAGCTGAAAAAACTGAAGGAAAGTGGAGGCGAGGGACGTAAATGTATGGTGGGTCCCGTGTTGTTGTTCAATGTACCACTTGGCTGCAAATCCAGTGAACATTTGTTGCAACAGTCTTAGTCTAATGGAGTCATCCACTATGGAGTTATATGAACACCATAGGTGAAATGACATTATTTGGTTTTGGGAATCTTCCCCAGGTTTTCCTTCAAACTTTGGGATGTCCAAGGGAAGCTTTGTGGGCATGGGGGGCCAAGTGGGGTCATGTCTAATAGGATCATTAGTTAGTCTTGCCAAGTTTGGAAAATTCAAACTTGCCAGAAATGGTAGACTAGCCGAGGGGTGTGATGTAGTGGCTAGGACATAACTGTTAATGGTATCACTATGTAGTGGTCCAGTGGCCCCTAAGGGTATGCTAGGTATGGAAGGTATGTGTGCTCCAACCAATGTGGTGTGGGAAAGGCCAGTGCTCCCAAGTGCAACATGGGTTGCAGAGGGGTTAGGAATAGTTTGAGGAATTCCTGGGATCTGGGTTGTGGTAATGAGAGGGGGTGTGACCCCTATGTTGGGCATACCCATAACAGGTGGTGGCCCTGTGTTGGGCATACCTAAAGGGGCAATGGCCCCTATATTAGACATGCCTAATGGGGTTGTTGTTACCATGGGTGGAACAGTAGTAGTAGGGTTTGTCGATGTATCTCCAATAGTACTGGTGAAAAGGGGATCATATGGTGATCCAACCATGGGGTTGGTTGGTGATATTTCAGTAGGGTTTTCGGATTCAGCCTCATAATCAGATGTGAAGTGAGGTGTGTCAGAATTGGATGACTGCGTGTTTGGCCGATGACGTGTTAGGAACCCATATCTTTACTTTGTTAGTATGTTGTTGTTGGACGTATATGCTTTGTAAGTCATCCCATAGTATTTGTTGATCAATAGTTTGTGTTATTGTTGTTGGCGCATATGCTTTGTAAGTCGCCCGTAGTATTGTTGATCCATAGTTTGTAATGGCCCATGGTTTCTACCCATAGTATTGGCGCCTAGAATTAGTATATAAGTGTGTGTTAAGACCTATGAAGGAACCGTGAAGTTATTTGTATTGAGCTTGCTCAAAGGAGGTTGCCCCCTCGAAGTGGCCTGTGATCAATACAAAAGTGATTCTGAGTTCTGTCATTTCTGCTATTTCGCGTATTCTTGTTAATTAATTGTTGCAGGTGCCTCACATCTGGTATCAGAGCACTTTCTTGGGCTCGCTGGGTGAAATTTCTGCCAAAATTTTTTTTTCACATCTGTTGCAGGTTCGGATTTGGGAATAATCCCTATCCGTTTAACTGTGGGAAGTACTTGGGCATAAGCCCTAAAACTCATTGTGAGGAGTACCACAGGAACCCCGAAGTAGCTGGCCCATTGAGAGGACCTGCCGGCGAAAAGGGCAACGACCCCTACCTGATTGACTAGTTCCCACCCGTGAGGTAAACCAAGAGCTGTCGTTTGTGGCAAAGCGGTTATCAGTTTTACCTGAGCCGTGGAGTGAGGGGTACTGCCCCAATACGCAAGCCTTCAGACAGCATTGGTGGCCGAGTGAAAACCCTGAACTGTTAGGAAGCCGCACATACCTGGGGTCCATATCTACTTTCAGCTGAACTATTGTCGATCACTGCTGCGCCGTTTCAGATTCATTTTGCAAACCGTTCCAGATCCAGCCGTCCTCGTTGTTCCAGAATCCTTCGAACCGGAGATCCCATTCTGCAAGCAGAGCCGTAGCCGCTCCAGTCTGTTAAAAAAATAAAAAAAAAACACCGAGCCGTAGCCACTCTAGTTTGGAAAAAAAAAAAAGAGTATAAAATTCTGTTTTTTCTCCATATCTCCCTTGTTTTACCTCTGTTTTCCTTGAAAATTTCAGGGAACCCTTGTCATTCCATTCTGCATATTTCATCCCTAAGGACCCTATCCTCAATTCCCTTTCCTACAGCCCGAAATCCCACATTTGTCTATTTTTAGGGTTTGCCATAACTTCCTCAGATTTCACCCAATCACCTTCAATTTTTACCACAGATTTCCTTTCTGAATTCTGCTTCTTTGTTCCCCTCTGCCAAATTTTCCCATCCTTTCACCCCGCTGCTGAAATCCTCATTTTTGCTTCCCTGTCTATCCAACAGTGTCCAAAAAACGAGTCAAACCCCAATTACCCTTCTGATTTTTTCCCAAATCCAAATTTTCCTTTACTGAAGTAGTTCCTGTTTTTATTTTCCTACTCAGTCAAAAAAAAAAAATAAAAAAAATCCCTGGTTATGGTTGTCACCCGTGCAGGAGCAAAAACCATGGAGGAAGCCCTTGCAGCCATCCAAGCCAAACTCCAGGATCTGGATGAAAAATTTCTTGGTCTCCATCTTGAACATTCAGCTATGAACAACAAACGGCAGTCCGAGTCTTCAGTAGACAATGGGTTCTCTTCTTCCAGCAATTTCTGTGGTCCGAAGCTTGATTTTCCTCGCTTCAATGGTACCGATCCAACTGGATGGATCTATCATGCAGAACAGTATTTCAATCTGCATAATACTTTTGATGTCAACAAAGTTCCATTGGCATCCTTTCATTTGGAACAGGAAGCTCTTCAATGGTACCGTTGGTACATCAAGGCTCATCCAGAGCCCAACTGGCCAGACTTTTGCCAGCTCCTTTTGCAACGATTTGGTCCTAGTGCTTTTGATGACTTCACAGGAGCCCTCACTAAAATTCGTCAAACTGGCACTGTGAGAGAGTATCAAACCGAATTTGAGAATCTAGCCAACCACACCGAAGGATTGTCTCATGAATTTTACCGGAGTTGTTTTATCAGTGGTCTAAAGGATGCCATCCGCTCTGAGGTCAAAATGTTCTGTCCCAACACAATGATGGAAGCACTCGGGTTGGCTAAATTGGCAGAAGACAAGATTGCATCCCAACAACGCTCCAAGCCCACTTTTGTTCCCTTCCGAAATATGGGGTCTCAGCGACCTCCTATACCGCAGGCTCCTCGACCGACTCCTATCAAGCGTTTGTCTGAAACAGAGATGCAAGCACGCAAAGAAAATGGTCTTTGCTATAATTGTGATGAGAAATTCACTCGGGGACATAGATGTGTTCAGCAAAAGCTCTATCTCCTGGATGTGGAGTCTCCGCCTGCCTCTGAAATGGGTGACGAAGATCCAGAAACACTGGATGCTCCGGTCGACATTCAGGAACAGCCTATTGACCCTCCGTCTCAAGATGACCAGCCAGAGATATCTCTCCATGCTTTAGTTGGAATCACCACCCCCCAAACAATGCAGGTCAGGGGTTACTTCAAGAAGCTTCCTCTTACAATCCTCATTGATTATGGTAGCACTCATAATTTCATTGACCCTCGGATCGCCAAACAAGCTGATTGTTTTATCCATCCTTGCTCCAACTTTGAAGTCATGGTTGCCAATGGGGGTACCTTACCTTGCAAAGGGAAGTGTCGAAATGTGCGTATCTCTATGGGAGATTATACCTTGCGCTCTGACATGTTTGCCTTGCCCTTAGGCGGATGTGATGTGGTTTTGGGCGCTCAATGGCTACGCACACTCGGCCCTATCTTATGGGATTTTGCCGAACTTTGGATGCAGTTTTCCCTCAATGGACACAAACACACATTGACAGGATTACAACTAGGTTCTCTCAGCATCATCAGTTCACATCGCATGGAAAAACTCCTCAAGAATAATTCACATGGTGTCATCGCTCAGATCCATTCCATCCAGATGCAACCATCAGCGGTCTCCACTACTCCTTTGGATCTACAACAAATTCTGGATCGATATACAGGTGTCTTTGCAGAACCAGTGGGATTACCACCTTCCAGGCCAGAAGACCATCGTATTCAGCTCCTTCCTGGCAGCGCTTCTCCCAACATCAGGCCCTATCGCTACCCATTCCACCAAAAAATGGAGATTGAAATGCTCGTTCGGGACTTATTGAAGCAAGGTATTATTCGCCCAAGCACTAGTTCCTTTTCTTCTCCAGTTATTCTCGTCCGCAAAAAAGATGGGTCATGGTGCCTCTGCATTGACTTCCGAGCACTTAATCACCTCACCATCAAGGATAAGTTTCCAATTCTTGTTGTTGATGAACTTCTTGACGAGCTTCATGGGGCTCACTTTTTCTCCAAGTTGGATCTTCGTTCTGGGTATCATCAAATTCGGGTTCATGAGGATGATATTCCTAAAACAGCTTTCCGCACACATGATGGCCATTATGAGTTTTTGGTCATGCCTTTTGGCCTCACTAATGCTCCTTCCACATTCCAGGCCTTAATGAATAAAATATTTCGACCCTACTTGCGGAAATTCATTCTGGTATTCTTTGATGATATCCTCATCTATAGTAAAACATGGGATGAACATCTCCAGCATCTGGATCTTGTCATGCAACTTTTCTCTGACCATCATCTCCATGCCAAGCAGTCTAAATGTGTTTTTGGACAACAGTAAGTTGAGTATCTCGGGCACATTATCTCAGCACAAGGGGTTCGCGTGGATCCTGCCAAAATCGACGCAATGAACAATTGGCCACGTCCTCAGACACTCAAGAGCCTTCGTGGTTTTTTGGGGTTGACTGGCTACTACCGCAAGTTTGTCAAGGATTATGGGAAGATTGCAGCTCCATTAACTGCTCTATTGAAAAAGGATGCTTTTACATGGACACCTGCTACTCAGTGTGCATTTGACAAACTAAAACAAGCTATGTGTACTACACCTATGCTAGCTATGCCCAATTTTTCCAAGCCCTTCACTATTGAGAGTGATGCTTGCGGCAATGGACTTGGTGCTGTTCTCCTTCAAGATGCACACCCCATTGCGTTCACCAGCAAAGCCCTTTCAGGTAAGAATTTAGCTGCCTCTACCTATGAGAAGGAAATGATGGCTATTTTGCATGCAGTACAGAAGTGGCGTCCATACCTATTACGGAATCATTTCTGCATCAAGACTGATCACCAGAGTCTGAAATATTTCTTGGACCAGCGTGTCTCCTCCCCGACACAACAGAAATGGGTTAGCAAACTCATGGGTTATGACTATGAGATCACTTACAAGAAGGGTAAAGACAATATTGTGGCAGATGCTCTTTCTCGCACATTTGGTGCCCAAGGTTCTCTTTCAGCTATTTCTATGCCTGTTCCAAATTGGTTGCAATCTGTTCAAAAGGGTTATGTCAATGACTCTTCCTTATCTCAGATCATCCAACGCTTGACCAACAACCCTTCTACTGTACAACATTACTCTTGGGATGGTGCTTCTCTGCGATACAAGGGTCGTCTGGTGCTTCCCCAAAGCACAGATCTTCAACAGGCTGTCTTCTATGAACTCCATGCTTCTCCATCGGCCGGGCACTCTGGGTTCCTCAAAACATATGAACGAGCACGGCGTAACTTCTTTTGGCAGGGCATGAAAAGGACAATTCAACAGATGGTGGCCGAATGTGATACCTGCCAGTGCAATAAGGGGGAAACAACACTCGTTCCAGGAATGCTGGAACCCTTGCCCATACCTACACGGATTTGGACAGATATTTCTATGGATTTCATTGAAGGGCTCCCTAAATCTGGCGGGAAGACAGTGATTCTCGTTGTGGTTGATCGCCTCTCCAAATATAGTCATTTTTGTGCTCTTAGTCATCCCTATACAACCTCCTCAGTTGCTCAAATTTTTATGGACCAGATCTTTCGTCTTCATGGCATCCCTTCTTCCATTGTCTCGGATCGTGATGCGACTTTCACTAGTCATTTTTGGACAGAACTATTTCGCCACACTGGCACCAAACTGAAGATGAGTTCAGGGTATCACCCACAAACAGATGGTCAGACTGAAATTGTCAATAAATGCTTGGAAACTTATCTTCGTTGCTTCACCTCAGAACAACAACATCAGTGGGCAAAGTGGCTCCCTCTTGCTGAATGGTGGTACAATACCTCTTATCACACTGCCTCTAAAATGGCCCCATATGAAGCAGTCTATGGTCAAGCACCTCCAGCTCTTCTTCCATACACCCCCACCAGTTCACCAGTTCAGGAAGTTGACACGGTCCTTCGCAACCGCAATCAGATTCTTCGCATTTTGCGGGACAATCTTCACATGGCAAGAAATCGCATGAAGCAACAAGCGGATCAGCACCGTTCAAAGCGCACTTTTCAAGTCGGCGATATGGTTTTTCTTCATCTTTAGCCGTACAAACAATCCTCCTTGAAAATCAAAGGGCGTCATAAGCTTGCTCCAAAGTTCTATGGGCCATATCGGATTCTTCAGAAGATTGGGTCCGTTGCTTATAAATTGGAACTTCCTCCTTCTTCCCGCATTCATCCAGTCTTTCATATCTCTTGTTTAAAGAAAGTTCTTGGCACCAACATCAGCGGCCAAACAATTTTACCCGAACTGGATAATGAAGGATCCATCCTTTTGGAGCCAGAGGCCATCCTCAATCGGCGCACATGTCAGCTTCGCTCTCGCTCTATCACAGACATCTTAATTCAGTGGCACGGCATGCAACCAGAGGATGCTACATGGGAACCACTCCTTCAGATTCAACAACAATTTCCACATCTGAAGCTTTGAGGACAAAGATTTTTTTAAGGGGGAGGGGATGTTAGGAACCCATATCTTTACTTTGTTAGTATGTTGTTGTTGGACGCATATGCTTTGTAAGTCGTCCCGTAGTATTTGTTGATCAATAGTTTGTGTTATTGTTGTTGGCGCATATGCTTTGTAAGTCGCCCGTAGTATTGTTGATCCATAGTTTGTAACGACCCATGGTTTCAACCCATAGTATTGGCGCCTAGAATTAGTATATAAGTGTGTGTTGAGACCTACAAAGGCACCGTGAAGTTATTTGTATTGAGCTTGCTCAAAGGAGGTTGCCCCCTTGAAGTGGCCTGTGATCAATACAAAAGTGATTCCGAGTTCTGTCATTTCTGCTATTTCGCGTATTCTTGTTAATTAATTGTTGCAGGTGCCTCACATGACGTTTCGAGTCAAGGGATAAGGCTCTACATCTATGACATGTAGAGCCAAGTGTACCGAACTGAGGGGATTGACCCTGAAGATGACGAGATCGTCTTAAATTCTCAATGGTGAGAAATATTTAAAAATGTCAGTGTAAGGTGGTGATGTAAAAAACTTGAAACCCTAATGCAACAATGAGTGCAAGAGGGGAGTGAAAAAATAAAGGCTCTCAGGCCAACAACCAACCTCAAAAAGCACTTATTATAGCAGTTGTGCTATAATAAGTGGAGGGATGCAACAAAATTGGTCAGAATACCAAAAGTCAAACAGTTCCTAGAAAAAAGGGGTGTTACTAGACCAAAGGTGGGTAATGTATCATGCAAACACCTAACTAGAGGTATTGTGAGTCAACAAACGATATCCTCTACAAGGCGATGAAATCCAAGTTAGACAATATAGAGTGTTGAATCAACGGCTAGATATCCCCCTACTGGGAGGGATACCAGGTAGACAATCCTAAAGAGTGGCAACTAGGATACCCCGTTCATGACACATTCGGTTGGGTGAATCTGCAGTTTGGTTCTATCGCCGCTGTACACCCTCTTGGGTGTACACTGAGAACTTCGAAAGGTATCCTTCAGTTACTAAATGGATTGCGGTATTCCACTCAGACTTCCGGAACCAGTCTAGCTACTTCAACCCTCCTAAGGGAGAGGCCTTCCTGATAAATTGGTTGATAACCGTGTCAAAATTATAAGGGATTTTTGGACCCTAAAGACAACCACTATGTCTCAAATGTAAATAATTGAGAGGTGTTATTGGCACACCTATCCTCTCAATTCTACCTAACTACAAGATTCTTTTAAGTGCTCCCCAAGTGGGGTTAAAAGTTTGTTGAGTTAAGGTAAATTTTAAGGCTCAGTTTAAATTATGTGGCAGAGTGGGTGCAAGTGTGGTATTTAAACTGAAATTGATTTGCCTCGCTTGGGCGATTGATTACAAATGAAAGAAAAGACGCTTCCAGTTTTGCAAAAAATAAAGGCGTTTTTGAAATGTAAATGCTTGAAAAAACTATTCAAAAATAATGGATCTTTGAAATAATTTGAAGGAAAGCAAATAACATAAATATTTCAAGAAATAAATGGATTTCTTAAAAATTGCTTGGGCAAAGTATTGAGCAAATAAACAGTAAAACCTTGATCTAAATAAAATGCAGAAAATCTTTCTTTCAGTTGCTGAAAATTTTTAAAAAGACTTTTAATGGAGAATATGTAAATAGTAAAAGATTTAGTATGGTTGTAAAAATGCAGAAAAATTAATGCTGTAAAATATGCTAAATGGGAAAAAAATATAGCAAAAAATATTTTCAAAAAATTGGCCGAATTCAAAAAAATTGCATCGCGGGTATTGGGAAAATAGACGCGATGTGCAATGCGGGTTTCAGCCACGAAGTCGCGATGTGCAGTGCGGGTTTCAGCTGCGCAGTCGCGATGTGCAACACGGGTTTTAGCTGCGAAGCCTCGATGTGCAGCAGGGTTTCGGTCACACAGTTGCGATGTGCAGTGCGGAAAATGGCTGCGAAGCTGCGATGTGTAGCACGTAAAATGGCCACGAATCCATGGCGCGCCGCGCGGAAAAATGTCGCGATGAGCCACACGACTGTCGGGTGAAAAGCCGCGAGGTGAAAGCCGTAAAACAGACGCTGAAAAACGAACCCAAAAATGGTAATTTCAGGCTATTAATGGCAATATAAAGGGCCAAGATCTAGAACAGCAATGGATCTACTGTCTAGGATGGCAAATCTATGAATTAAAATGATTAAAACTAACAAAAACTAAGATCTAAAGCAAAAAACTGAGATCTAAGAATTCAAAGCCAGTGGTGTCGCCAAAAACTGTTGGCTTGGTTTTGCAACCAAGCTTTGTGCAATGGGTACCTATCAACAATGTGATAGCAGTTTCAATATTGAAAGCAAAAACAATTATAAATTAAATCTAAATCTAAACTAGCATGTGCATATAACAAATAAATTTTTTTTAAACGATTTAAGAACAAAAAAATAAAAGAATAGGTGTTTTGTATTAATATACCTCAAATGGTGAGGATTTGTGTTGAGCAACTCCCAAGGTCAGTAGCTCCAAGCTCCAAAGGTCTCTTCTCCAAGATGCTGAAAATGGCCAAAAGTCTCATGAGAGATTTTGATAGCGTGAGGATAGGATGATGGATGGATGGAAAGTGAGGAGCCCCTACCACCTTTTTATAGTTTTTGGAGGTGGGGAATACCATTATGGTTTTGAAGAAACCAATGGTATTGACCAACATGGTTTAGGTACCTTTTCTCTCCTTTTTCCTTTTTTGAATATTTTTAATAGTTTTATTCCCTTTTTAATATTTTTGGGAATTTTGGACCCTTTTTTAGGGTTTTTTATGCTTTTTGAGGAAAAATATTCATTTTGAGGAGAAAAAGGGGTGTATTATGGTCTTTTGGTGACCTTTGATGGCTTTAGAGGCTCAAATGGTGGAAAAGTGGACAAATGGGTCATGTGAATAAGGAAATGAGCTAGTGAGCACTTTTTGGGTGTTAACAATGCAGGATTTGGTGATGATTACAAAGGATTGGGTTGAATGCTATAAGAACGGGTCGACACTAGTCGGAAGGCACCAAGAGAATTCAATTGTTAAGTGTGATTGTGTAGTGTTGCAGAGTGTCGTTGTTGATTGGTGAGATTAGTTGTGATTTGAGCAAGGTTCAGTTGAACTTGCGGAGTACGGGTGTTGTGCGATGAGTTAAGATTGTGAGTGGTGTTGCACCATCCCCTGGAGTTCGATGAGTTAAGTTAGGTATGCCAGGAGAGCTGGAGACGGTTGAAATCTCCAGCGAAGTAGAATCTCCCCTCCATCCTGTTGCTATTGAGGAGGAGGAAGTAAATCTTGAAGTGAAAGTTTACAGCATATCGGTGGGAGCATCAACTATCACCAAGAAGCATCAGGGAGGTTAGCATTCTGAGTCACCATAGAGAAAGAGGCAGCTTAGATCATCCACCGCGGTGATGGGAGAGGTTCAAGTGCAGCTGAGATAGTCTAATCACAGAATTGATGAGTCTGTTGCTTGGGAGGGATTTCCTGCTGCCGACATCCTGAGGTATGTTCCTCCTAGTCGGCCAGGTGCACCACCACGCAAACTGAATAGAAATCAGAAGTATCCATTGAGGATGCCAGTGCTTCTTATTGGAATAGAGTGCTCCACTGATATTGTGTCGGCATTGATGCGCCTGAAGTACGATGATCACGACATGGTGGCCTATCCAAAAATTTCCTTGGACCCCTATGTGCCAGAGTCACAAGTCACTAGGACGCTGATTCCGCAAGACTGGGCATGGGGGATGAACCAGGCTGGCTTGTTGTGCCTTATTAACATGCCGCATTTCAGATGAATGCCGAAGGTTAACGCTTGTGTGAAGCAGCTGCTAGCCTACTTCCACGGTGATTCATTATGGCTGGACATAGAGATTCCAGTCACTGTCGACCTGATTACGACCATTACCAGGTTTCCCAAAGATGGGGTAGATCCATTGCAATACTTACGAGGGAAGGAGAACGATAAAAAGAGAGCGAAGTAGTATCAATGATAAAGCAGTTCTCACCGGCACCAAGATATTGTCCTGCAAGGTGGTTCGGGGCCATCATCCTAATCAGTGCAATTCGTGGATTGTGGCATGCACGAAGTAATGTGCGGAAGAGGTCCACATGAATTGGTCCTTGTTTCTTCTGAACCAGTTGGTGGAGGATGCCGCCACTATCCAAGCTAGGAAGGGCTCCTTTGCATACAGCTAGTTGTTAATTTTGATTGCATTTGTTTCCTGGAAGGAGCCCAACACTTACCAAAGCATGGAGGTTGAGTCAGCGAAAGAGCATTGGGGTGCGCGCTATCATAATTTTTGGTGGGTACACAAGCAAGAGCTACTTCAGGATTGTGCATTGCAGTTATGGTTTTATTGGGAGATCCTCTATGATGCAGTAGTACAGGTGCTTCGGTTATTTGAGGACATCATGGCAAAATTTAAGCCAATTATGGTGTTCGTGATTCGGTCG
This sequence comes from Larix kaempferi, assembly GCA_027924585.1. NCBI lineage: Eukaryota > Viridiplantae > Streptophyta > Pinopsida > Pinales > Pinaceae > Larix > Larix kaempferi. The sequence continues at coordinate 33,182,843 of BSBM01000096.1, forward strand.
CACGCCATTTATGTGCAAGCCAGACGGGACCCAAGTAAGAAATGGTTGTTGACCCCTTACAAGGTGATGACATAAGCGCTGGATTCCATTGTGAATGATTAACCACTGGAATGGTGCGAACCCATGGGGTTGGAATACATTGAGGCTAGAGAACCAACAAAAGGCCCAGATTATCTACTATCATTGCAGGACCAGCAGAGTCACCATGACTCAGATCAAGAATCGACAAAGACACCAACAGCTGATGAAAGTGATCGAGACCTTGAAGAAGGCAGAACAAAAAGGCACCCGGACCATGCGACAATCAGTGGGCTACCCCTGTCGTCGGAAGCGCAGTTGGGCCGACTAATACAAGCAATCACTGATGCATCCACCGCAATGGCTCAAATGATGATGGTGAAGATAGATGAAGGTTTCCATGCTCTCACTGCTCTTATGGACTCCTTGTGCGATATGGTTTCAAGGAAGGCACCTGAAGAAGTAGTGGCATAGCCAGTTGGCGCAATTAGTAATGAGCCGCAGGTCAGGAATGTGGAGATTCCCCTGACTACGATTGTGACAGACGATGAGGCTTTGAAATCCTTACTGCAACAATTGAAGAAAGTGACCATAAACATCAATGCATTGCCGGCACAAGGGTTGACAACTATGCAGATGGTTGCTAGCTGGGAAATGGCGAAGAGAATGCATGAGATTAGTGGTAAGTGTCTGCGATTGCAGGAGAGCGAGGCAGCTGTGAAGCAAGTAATCCCAGAGTTAATAGGAAGGGATTCTACAGCAAGGAAGGTTGTGGACGATCTAGAAGAGGACATCAAGAAAGAATGAGCTGAGAAGGCTCAAGTGATCAAAGAACTGAAAAAAGAATAGGATCACCTCATTGCGGAGAAGGCCCATATGTGGGATGAAAGTGTGCGGGTAGAAACAGCCGTTGTTGAGGCTTATCACCATGTACTGGAGCCCATTGCAGAGTTGGATGTGCTTCAACATGTGCAGCAACTAGGGGCTATCATTGTCCAGTTTCGGCACAAAAATCGAGAGTTAAAAGTTCTGGCGAATCCTGGTACACCTCAAGTAGAAGTGGATGACTGCAAACAAGCTATTGAGGAGATAGAAATGCAGATGGGTGTTGATGTATATGTAACTTTGAAATGTATTTCATCTGTGTATTTTATATATATTTATTGTACCCTTATCAGAGATGTGTCATTCCTCTATAAGGAAGTGTCATCATGTGGATTAACAAGTGTCGCAAGTGTGTGTACTTGCCGATGGGTTATTAGACCACCATGTGTGGGGTCGGCCCTGAAATATATATTATAATGTGGATGCACCTAGCTAGACTAGTCGGACCCATAAGGTCACTGGGCAAACAGGTTAGTATAAATAGAGATCAGGTGATCTCTATTTAGATCATTCGAAAAAGTACATCTCTCTCACTCAGAAAGTGGCGCACTAGTGAGGAGGAGGATTATCTACTACTAGGAGACTATCTTCGTGTATTTTGGTTGTACTTTGGTTGAGCCATTTCTCTCTCTATCTCTGAGGAAGTTGTGGGGTTTTTCACCTTAGGGTTTTCCCCAGGGAAACTCTGTGTCTCTTGTCTCTTATGCTTTTGATTCTTGTGATGCTTGTCATACTTATTGTGATTGTCATGAATTGATATACTGTATATGTTATTCTCTCAGTAAAGATCCTAGAGTATTGTGAATTAATACTCAAAATCTAACATGGTATCAAAGCTAACTGTTAAAATTCAATATGCTAAGACAGAAAAAAGCAGCATTACATTCCATTTTACAATAATAGCATATACAGGATCACTGAAGAAACAACAAGCATAGCATAAACACAAGAGACAGAGATTTATCCTGGGAAACCCTCATGGGGTAGAAAACCCAGCAAAGCTTCCTCAATATAGATGACCAGCAATATACAAAGATGCAAACCCTGAGCATAAGCTCCTTCTCCTCCATAGCAGACCTCTCCTCCACAAATGCGCCTTTCTCAAGTGAGTGAGTGTGTATAATGAGGAACACACCTCCTCTATTTATACACTACTCTGATATGTATTTTACACAAGTACACGTAGGCTCGTATTTAACCAATAGGTTAAATACCCCACTACAACTAACTGGGCCGACCCCTCTAGGGTGGTCTAATAACCCTTTGACCCACATAACACATACAGGGCCGACCCCTACTAGGGAAGTCTAATAACCCGAGTTACCACATTCCGACGGAGGAATAAACATCTCCGGATATACAATAAGATCTTCACGGAGGAATGAAATATCTCTGGAATAATAAAGTACAAATATAATATTCTTTGAAGTTACAATATTTAACACTCCCCCTTAACGAGAAGGATATTATAACAGCATCTGCAGGAGCAAGGAGTCACTACACATGATACATCTATAAATCATTGGAAGCTTTCTTCAATTTGTCTTCATCAGTAACTCAAACAGTTACTGGTACATCAATGTCAACATCAACATCAACATCACGATTAGCAGTATCGTCATCACACGATCAGCAGCATCGTTATCACACGATCAGCAGCATCGTCATCACACGATCAGCAGCATCGTCATCACACGATCAGCAGCATCGTCATCACACGATCAACAGCATCATCATCACACGATCAGCAGCATCGTCATCACACAATCAGCAGCATCGTCATCACACGATCAACAGCATCGTCATCACATAATCAGCAGCATCGTCATCACACGATCAGCAGCATCGTCATCACACGATCAACAGCATCGTCATCACACGATCAACAGCATCGTCATCACACGATCAACAGCATCGTCATCACACAATCAGCAGCATCGTCATCACACGATCAGCAGCATCGTCATCACATAATCAGCAGCATCGTCATCACACGATCAGCAGCATCGTCATCACACGATCAGCAGCATCGTCATCACACGATCAGCAGCATCGTCATCACACAATCAGCAGCATCGTCATCACACGATCAGCAGCATCGTCATCACATAATCAGCAGCATCGTCATCACACGATCAGCAGCATCGTCATCACATGATCAGCAGCATCGTCATCACACGATCAGTAGCATCGTCATCACACAATCAGCAGCATCGTCATCACACGATCAGCAGCATCGTCATCACACGATCAGCAGCATACTTGATCCTTCCTTTCGGAATTACTGGATCAATCTCATCATAATCATATTTAAGACTATCCTTCCTTTCGGAATTACTGGATTTACTGTCTAAGGATGATTAGTCCAACTACAATCATATTTAAGACTATCCCTCCTGGATTTGCTGTCTAAGGATGATTAGTCCAACTACAATCATATTTAAGACTATCCCTCCTGGATTTGCTGTCTAAGGATGATTAGTCCAACTACAATCATATTTAAGACTATCCCTCTTGGATTTGCTGTCTAAGGATGATTAGTCCAACCGCAATTCATTTAGGACTATCCTTCCTTTCGGAATTACTGGATTTACTGTCCAAGGATGATTTAATCCACTCAATTCATTTAGGACTATCCTTCCTTTCGGAATTACTGGATTTACTGTCCAAGGATGATTTAATCCAACCACAATTCATTTAGGACTATCCTTCCTTTCGGAATTACTGGATTTACTGTCCAAGGATGATTTAATCCACTCAATTCATTTAGGACTATCCTTCCTTTCGGAATTACTGGATTTACTGTCCAAGGATGATTTAATCCACTCAATTCATTTAGGACTATCCTTCCTTTCGGAATTACTGGATTTACTGTCCAAGGATGATTTAATCCACTCAATTCATTTAGGACTATCCTTCCTTTCGGAATTACTGGATTTACTGTCCAAGGATGATTTAATCCACTCAATTCATTTAGGACTATCCTTCCTTTCGGAATTACTGGATTTACTGTCCAAGGATGATTTAATCCACTGATTTCATTCTCGAAGACCTCACGTCTATGGCTCTCTTTAGGACTGACAGTCCAGGGATGATCCAATCCCCTCAAGTCCATCAAGGACTTCATTCTCGGAGACCTCACGTCTACGGCTCTCTTCAGGACTGACAGTCCAGGGATGATCCAATCCCCTCAAGTCCATCAAGGACTTCATTCTCGGAGACCTTACGTCTACGGCTCTCTTTAGGACTGAAAGTCCAGGGATGATCCAATCCCCTCAACTGTCCGCTAAGGACTTCATTCTCGGAGACCTCACGTCTACGGCTCTCTTTAGGACTGAAGGTCCAGGGATGATCCAATCCCCTCAACTGTCCACTAAGGACTTCATTCTCGGAGACCTTACGTCTACGGTTCTCTTTAGGACTGAAAGTCCAGGGATGATCCAATCCCCTCAACTGTCCACTAAGGACTTCATTCTCGGATACCTTATGTCTACGGTTCTCTTTAGGACTGAAAGTCCAGGGATGATCCAATCCCCTCAACTGTCCACTAAGGACTTCATTCTCGGAGACCTTACGTCTACGGTTCTCTTTAGGACTGAAAGTCTAGGGATGATCCAATCCCCTTCTGTATTCTCATCTATACAAGAGCAGTTATCACATTAGCATGTATTCTCACCAATACATCAAAACGTGTATACATTACACCAAAACATGTATACATCACAACTAGCATGTATTCTTACTAATACATCTAACATCAAAACATGTATACATCACATCTAGCATGTATTCTTACTAATACATCTAACATCAAAACATGTATACATCACAAATAGCATGTATTCTTACTAATACATCAAAACATGTATACATCACATCTAGCATGCATTCTTACTAATACATCTAACATCAAAACATGTATACATCACAACTAGCATGTATTCTTACTAATACATCAAAACATGTATACATCACATCTAGCATGTATTCTTACTAATACATCTGACATCAAAACATGTATACATCACAACTAGCATGTATTCTTACTAATACATCAAAACATGTATACATCACATCTAGCATGTATTCTTACTAATACATCTAACATCAAAACATGTATACATCACAACTAGCATGTATAAGTAAAACTAAGTATTCTAAGTAAGAGAGTCCTAAATCTAAATATTTCTAAGTAACTGGGTGTAGAGAACAGGTTACCTCATCAACGACCTTGTTGTTTGATGAGACAATCTCATCAGTAGTGACTATACTACTCCCCCTTTCGAGGAGGGTCCTTTTGAACTACACCAAGCTTGTCTCGGAAGTATTCAAACTTCACTCGAGACAGAGGTTTGTTTGGTAACTTCTTCACTTGACGTAGAGGCTTGGTTAGTACAACGGTAACCTGTTACAAATTCAAACTTTTAGAGTTCCTTTCTGTGTCATATCTTGTTAGTTCCTTATGTTCTTTGACTTATCATGGAACACTATATTCTAGGTCATCTTGATACAACTCTAAATATCACATAGGATCTCAGTTGGTTCTATCTCTAAGTCAAACAATCCTAAAGCCAAACTTCTTCACAACTAGCAGAGCAAGCAGCCATATATTCCGCTTGTGCTGAGAGTCACACTAGACTGCTTCCAGCTAAACCACGAGATCATGGCTAATCCCAGACAATAACATCCTCTCGATGTGTTCTTCTTGTCTGAAACACTTCCTGCCCAAACAGAATCTGAATAGCCATCTGAAGTCATGATCTTCAAGATAGCGTAGATCAAATTCTATCGTGTCCTTTATGTGCCTCATCACATGCTTTGCAACTATCAGGTAAACATATCTAGTTTCCACTAGATACTAACTCAAGGTGTTCATAACAAAGCATATATCTAACCTAGTATATGTTAGATATATCAAAGACCCAATAATTCGACTGTACAGAGTTATATCCACTAACTCTGATGAGTTATCCCCTAACAGCTTCAAGCTGGAATCCATAAGAGTGGACATTCCAACACCTCAAGTCATATTTCTCATCATACTTTCCCTGGTTGAGAAATGTTCCTTCTGAGCCTTGCCATACTTCCAGACCTAGGAAGTAAAGCATTAATTTGAGATCTTTCATTTTTCATTTATGCATTGAATGAACTTCTGCATATCTATCTGTGCCATCTCTCCTTAGATGGGTCTACTGATATGAGCCTCAATATCATTCGAACTCTGTAGTGAGTTCCTTCTTGCATCCATGTCATATGTGTATCATATTCAACCTTGTAGCAAAGGTTGAGATCCACATCACCCATGGTGATTATTTATTATCGATCCTAGGTACCTATACAGAACCTGATTCATACTTCTTCTTTAATTACACCATACTTGGAGCAAACATGTTGTTGTGATTCTCTTCCCCTTTCTAAGAGAAACTTCTAGCCATGAGCCTTCTATATTTTGTTTGATTTGTAAATCTTCTTGTTTGAACATCCACCACTTGTACGGTGTCCATGACCTTTCCTACAAATCAAAATTAAGTACATGATTAGTAATACTTCATAATCATCAAAAGATAACCCATTATGCATACAGATATCATTTACATAGTGATGCAACTATTTTGACCAATACTTTGGCACAACACTTTCCCATATCCTGTATGCATACAGTGGCTATCTAGATGCCTTCCATCTCTACCAGAACATACTATCGAGAGTGTGCACAACTCTCAGCATGTCAGCAAAGAGGTTTCATTCTAGACGAGCAACAATGGAATGTTTGTCCAAGCATATGCACATTAGTTGTATATTGTTCAATGCTCTATGAATGTTTACACTCAGCATTATATATTCTAGGAATACAAATATGCATGCAGGCAATATCATTACTATTTCAAATAGCAACTCAAATACTTATCTTTTATGTTTGTGTGGCTGCCTCCCGCTTGATCTTCTGTATGTCTTTTGAACTTCTATTCATTCTGTACCACTGTGCATGCTCAAGAGTCATCCTCATGATCTCATACACAAACATACACTCATCAGTATATTCTAAATGCTATCAAAACATTATAGTACTAAATAATCTTGAAAACGTATAGTCATGATTATAGTTAATAAACATTAGTATTCAAGATTTCAGGGAAGTCTTCTTTTACTCATGCATATTATTGATAAGAGATATAATATGCATAATCCCTTGATTACTAACTTTATGAATGAGCATAACCAATCATTCCAAGTATACTTATATAAGGGATCCTAACACAAGGTAAGATTCATGGGAAACATACCTGGATTAGTATACCTACTTGGTTATGTACAACATACCTAAACAACTTCTTCAATGATTTAGAGATCCTGAGCTAGAACCTGCATGTCTCATAGGTTAAGCATAATATAACAAAGTCATACATACCTCGTAAGCCTGATTTGTCTTTTGTGATGTACCTGTATCTTGTTAGCAGACAACCTCAACCTCACACAACACCATAATGCATTAGTACAATCATAAGTGTCAACACCCTAACCAATGAATATCTTCTATCATGCATTCATAATTTTGTTAAGGTGATACAACAAATCTAAAATCAAGATTGTACTAACTGTAATAATCATGAAGACATACCATAAACTTAATCATGAACAAATCTCAAAACATACCTCGATGAGTTATACCTATCGAGATCGCTTGTAATCTCCTTATGTAAAGCCTTAGCCTCATCTCCCTCTGAAACATGAACTCCTTCACTTATGTAGGTGACCAATCCATCTTCTTCTAGGATTAACCCTATCCACTTGATTTGCAAGAACTGGACTTGGAGCTGGATATGGGTTTGTCAGAGAAACCCCAAAAATTCAAACTTTGAATTTCAGACTTCCGAAAGGATAGAAATATGCGCCTTGATGAGCTGATCAAACTGATATATTTAGAATTTGAAAACTGCAAAGTTTTACTCCTCAATTTTGCCTTTGAACCTTTCGGATTCACTGGACGTGACCCTGAACTGGGGTTTGATGAAGCCCACTCTTTTGCCCCATCAAAAAGTTTGAACCAAAGCTCTAAGCTTCTATTTTTCTGAGGAGCTTCCAGCCGTGGTCACAGATTTCAAAAATTCCCATTTTTACAAAAGCCCTAATTTTCCACTTTTCTGATCAAAGTCCCGAACTAGGGTCTAATCAAGCCCGGCCTTCTGCCCAACCAAAAATTCTGATCTTGGTCTCTAAATTTCTATTTTGATGAGTAGCATCCAGCCGTGGTCTCCGATTACAAAAATTCCAACTTTCTTCAAAGCCCTAAATTTCGGAAGCCATGAATGAAGGTACCAAAAAAATAATTCTGTTTTGACAGAAATATGTACCTGATTGTTTCTGGTGTAACTCCGAAATTTTTGATCCACAGGGTCTGAAAAAGTTTTCTGAGATAGACTGACCTGTTAGCTTTCCATCCTGACAGGTCTGACCTCAATTGGATGTTCTGAGAGAGAGTTATGCCAAATGTCGCAACGTGACCTATTTTGGGAAAATACAGGAGAGCGAACTTGTACGGCGTGCCACGTGTCACTGTTTGACCTTCGGCCTCTGAAAAAGTTTTCTGAGATAGATCGGCCTGTTATCTTTCCATCCTGATAGGTCTGACCTCAATTGGATTCTTTTAGAGAGAGTTATGCCAAGTGTCGCAACGTGACCTGTTTATGGGATAATACAGGAGAGCGAACGTGTACGGCGTTCCACGTGTCACTTGTTCAACTTCGGCCTCTGAAAAAGTTTTCTGAGATAGTACAGTCTGTGTACTACCTGTCACTTTTCACGAAATTTCATTTGGAGCTTCCTAGCCCAAGTTATGACCTTTTTCCCAAGGTCACCTGATTTTGACTCAGATCTGGAAGAGGCAGAAACCCTATATTGTACAGATCATAAATCACAAAGTACAACGAATTAGAGGTTTTCCTTTGGACACAAGGTACCTGGAGATCTTAGCTTCGTCCTGTAATAATTTCAGATCCGAAAACTTCACCAAAACGGATTTATAGCGAAAGTGCTACGATGACTGGTTTTTGCTATGTAAAACCCTAACCTTCAAATTGTCGTAAGTAAAGCAAGTGTCTTTAGTGCCATACCTTGTCTTCCTTCAGGTTAGCTCTGATACCATGTTAAAATTCAATATGCTAAGATAGAAAATATCAGCATTACATTCCATTTTACAATAATAGCATATACAGGATCACTGAAGAAACAACAAGCATAGCATAAACACAAGAGACAGAGATTTATCCTGGGAAACCCTCATGGGGTAGAAAACCCAGCAAAGCTTCCTCAATATAGATGACCAGCAATATACAAAGATGCAAACCCTGAGCATAAGCTCCTTCTCCTCCATAGCAGACCTCTCCTCCACAAATGCGCCTTTCTCAAGTGAGTGAGTGTGTATAATGAGGAACACACCTCCTCTATTTATACACTACTCTGATATGTATTTTACACAAGTACACGTAGGCTCGTATTTAACCAATAGGTTAAATACCCCACTACAACTAACTGGGCCGACCCCTCTAGGGTGGTCTAATAACCCTTTGACCCACATAACACATACAGGGCCGACCCCTACTAGGGAAGTCTAATAACCCGAGTTACCACATTCCGACGGAGGAATAAACATCTCCGGATATACAATAAGATCTTCACGGAGGAATGAAATATCTCTGGAATAATAAAGTACAAATATAATATTCTTTGAAGTTACAATATTTAACACTAACCTGAGAAGAAGACATTTTGCAATGACGGAAACTTGAGTTTCTTGTTTATTGGGTTTCTCTCCATCGTTTTTGGAAACGCGGTATAGTATATTGACTCTATGCATCAAGGCGCATCTATCTATCCAATCAGAATTCAATTCTGAGCATTTTCAAATTTGGCCCTAAAAATTAGGGTTTCCACAAAAATAGGAATTTCTGAAATCTGAAGACATAGCTAGAAGCTCCTTGCAAAAATCGAAGTTTAGAGCATTGGATCAAGATTTTTGGCTGGGTAGATCTCCGGGAAACTCAAACCCTAATTCAGGGCTCTTCCCAGTGAACCCGAGAGGACAAAAAGACAAATCTGAAGGGTAAAGCTTGTTGATCTCAAATTTTGAATGCACCAGGCTGATCAGCTCATCAAGGTGCATCTTTCTATCCTTTCAGAAATTTGAAATTCACATTTTGAATTTTTAGGGTTTTTCCGACAAAGCCTAATCCAGGACCAGATCCAGTTTTCAGCATTTCAAGTGGTAAGACCTAAATCTTTTCTATTTCCATTTGAGGTACTCTTTAAGATGTTTCACCACACCAAGCTTGAGGATAAGCTTGAAGGGGCTGATAAATTCCAAGCTTGGAAGTATAGGATTGGGTTAATCCTCAAAGAGAATGAGTTGGACTCATATATAAAAGAAGACATCCCTATCCCAAAGGATGAAGAGGCTAAAGTATTGCATAAGAAGAACTTGGTCAAGGCAAAAAGAATCATTGATGATTCTATCAAAGACCATCTCATACCCCATGTGTCTTCTCTAAAGACACCCAAAGAGATGTTTGACTCTTTGACCAAGCTATTTGAAGGGAAGAACATAAATCGGAAGATGACCCTGCGAAACCAATTAAAAGGGGTAAAGTTTCAGAATGGAGAAACCATTCAATCTTATTTTTCAAGAGTCTCCCAGATCAAGGAACAACTAGAAGCAATCGATGAAATGGTAGAGAATGGTGAAGTTGTCATGACCACTCTGAATGGCTTACCTAGGTCATGGGACTCCTTCATTCAAGGAATCTGTGCAAGAAAGAAGTTGATTTCCTTCAGTAGACTACGGGAAGAATGCTCACAAGAAGAAGCAAGGCTTGTGGCATGAGAAGAAAAGATGGGGAATGAAGATCAAGCTCTCACAGTTCACAACAAGAAAGGGAAGTCCAAGAGAGAGCCATCTCACTCCAAGAAATCTTCACATCACTTCAAAGAAAGAAGAATATGCTACACCTGTAATGAGAAAGGACATATTGCCATAAATTGTCCCAAGAACAAGAAGGGCAACAACAACTCCAACAAGAAGAAGAAGGGCAGCAAAAGAAGGTTTCATGATCATGCTGCCGAGGATGATGAACCACCCAAGAAGAAGGCTAGGGCAGAAAGTGATGATAACTCATCAAGTGAAGAAGAGTATGTTCTGATCTCTACTCTCACAGGTACCATCTCCCATGGTTGTAATGATTGGTTGATTGATAGTGGGGCTTCCAAACACATGACTAGGTTTAAGGAATCTTTTGTGAATCTATCTGAACATGAATCACCCCATAAGGTGAAACTTGGGGATGATTATCAATACCCAATCAAAGGAAGTGGTGAAGCCTCCTACAACCTAGATTCTGGAAAATCTTTGATGATGAAAGAAGTTCTTTATGTACCTGGGCTCAAGAAGAACTTACTCTCCATCTCTACATTGGATGCAAAAGGCATGAGGGTTGCATTTGTAGATGGCCAAGTCCTAATGTGGCCAAAGGGAAAGAACATAGATGATGCAGTAGTGATTGGAGAGCAAGAGGGAGGTTTGTATAAATTGAAGGGACAACCTGAACATGCCATGGTACATGAATCCATGGAGCCAAGTGAACTTTGGCATAGAAGACTTGCTCATATGCACTATAGAGCACTTCCAATTGCAAGCAAGGTTGTAGAGGGTCTTCCTGAAATCAAGACCAAACATGAAGGTGTTTGCAAAGGATGTGCAAAGGTAAGAACATTAAGAAGGCTTTCCCAAGTAGTGAAAGCAAGGCAAAAGACATCCTGGAAATCATCCACTCAGATGTATGTGGTCCTATGTCATCCAGTTCTCTAAGTGGGTATGTTTACTATGTCTCATTTATTGATGACTTCTCCAGGAAGACTTGGGTCTACTTCTTGAAGAACAAAGATGAGGTACTTGATAAGTTCAAGGAATTCAAAACCTTGATGGAGAATCAAACTGATAAGAAGATCAAAACATTCAGATCTGACAATGGTGGAGAATTCACCTCAGGTGACTTCAAGAAGCTTTGTAGTGATTCAGGGATTAAGAGGGAGTTGACTGCTCCTTACAATCCACAACAGAATGGAGTTGCAGAAAGGAAGAATAGAACAATCATGGAAGCATCAAGAGCAATGCTCCATGACCAGGATCTACCTATGCATCTATGGGCAGAAGTAGCTAGAACAGCTGTATATGTGAAGAACAGAACACCCCACAAGATATTGGACAACAAGACACCAGAAGAGGTCTTTGTTGATGTATATGTAACTTCGGAATGTATTTCATCTGTGTATTTTATATATATTTATTGTACCCTTATAAGAGATGTGTCATTCCTCTATAAGGAAGTGTCGTCATGTGGATTGACAAGTGTCGCAAGTGTGTGTACTTGCCGATGGGTTATTAGACCACCATGTGTGGGGTCGGCCCTGAAATATATATTATAATGTGGATGTACCTAGCTAGAAAAGTCGACCCCATAAGGTCACTGAGCAAACAGGTTAGTATAAATAGAGATCAGGTGATCTCTATTTAGATCATTCGGAAAAGTACATATCCCTCACTCAAAAAGTGTCGCACTAGTGAGGAGGAGGATCATCTGCTACTAGGAGACTATCTCAGTGTATTTTGGTTTTACTTTGGTTGAGCCATTGCTCTCTCTATCTCTAAGAAAGTTGTGGGGTTTTTCACCTTAGGGTTTTCCCCACGGAAACTCTGTGTCTCTTGTCTCTCATGCTTTTGAATCTTATGATGCTTGTCATGCTTATTGTGATTGTTATGCATTGATATACTGTACATGTTATTCTCTCAGTGAATATCCTAGAGTATTGTGAATTAATGCTCAAAATTTAACATGGTATCAGAGCTAACATTAGAAGAAGACATTTTGCAGTGACAAAAACTTGAGTTTCTTGTTTATTGGGTTTCTCTCCATAGATTTTGGAAAAGCAGCATAGTAGATTGACTCTACTCATCAAGGTGCATCTATCTGTCCAATCAGAATTCAATTCCGAGCATTTTCAGATTTGGCCCTAAACATTAGGGTTTCCACAAAAATAGAAATTTTTGAAATCTGAAGACATAGCTGGAAGCTCCTTGCAAAAATCAAAGTTTAGAGCTTTGGATCGAGATTTTTGGCTGGGTAGATCTCCGAGAAACACAAACCCTAATTTAGGGCTCTCCCCAGTGAACCCGAGAGGACAAAAAGGCAAATCTGAAGGGTAAAACTTTGCTGATCTCAAATTCTGAATGCACCAGGATGATCAACTCATCAAAGCGCATCTTTCTATCCTTTTAGAAAATTGAAATTCACATTTTGAAATTTTAGGGTTTTTTCGACAAACCCTAATCCGGGACCAGATCCAGTTTTCAGCATTTCAAGTAGTAAGACCTAAATCTTTTCTATCTCCATTTGAAGTACTCTTTAAGATGTCTCACCACACCAAGCTTGAGGATAAGCTTGAAGGGGCTGATAACTTCCGAGCTTGGAAGTATAGGATTGGGTTAATCCTAGAAGAGAATGAGTTGGACTCATATATAAAAGAAGGCATCCCTATCCCAGAGGATGAAGAGGCCAAGGTATTGCATAAGAAGAACTTGGTCAAGGAAAAGAGAATCATTGCTGATTCTATCAAAGATCATCTCATACCCCATGTGTCTTCTCTAAAGACACCCAAGGAGATGTTTGACTCCTTGACCAAGCTATTTGAAGGGAAGAAGATAAATCGAAAGATAACTCTGCGGAATCAATTGAAAGGGGTCAAGATGTTGAATGGAGAAACCATTCAATCTTACTTCTCCAAGGTCTCTCAGATCAAGGAGCAAATTGAAGCTGTGGATGAAGTAGTGGACAATGGTGAAGTTGTTATGACCACTCTAAATGGCCTACCTAGGTCATGGGACTCCTTTATTCAAGGAATCTGTGCAAGAAATAAATTGATCTCTTTCAGTATACTATGGGAGGAATGCTTTCAAGAAGAAGCCAGGCTTGTAGATCATGAGGAAAAGATGGGAGGTGAAGATCAAGCTCTCGCAACTCACACCAAAAGAAGCAAGCCCAAGAAGGAGCACTCTTGCTACAAAAGATCCTATCAAAAGAATAAGAAGGATCTAAGATGCTTCAGATGCAATGAGAAGGGTCACTTTGCTTCAGATTTTCCCAAGAACAAAAGGGATAATAACAACAACTTCAGCAAGAAGAGAAGGGCAGCAAAAGAAATTTCCATGCTCATGTTGCTGAGGATGATGAACCTCCAAAGAAGAAGGCTAGGGAAGAAAGTGATGATGACTCATCAAGTAAAGAAGAGTATGTTCTAATCTCTGCTCTCACAGGTACTATATCCCATGGTTGTAATGATTGGTTGATTGATAGTGGGGCTTCCAAACACGTGACTGGGTTTAAGGAATCTTTTGTGAACCTATCTGAACATGAATCACCCCATAAGGTGAAACTTGGGGATGATTATCAATACCCAATCAAAGGAAGTGGTGAAGCCTCCTACAACCTAGATTCTCGAAAATATTTGAAGATGAAAGAAGTCCTTTATGTACCTGGGCTCAAGAAGAACTTACTCTCCATCTCTGCATTGGATGCAAAAGGTATGAGGGTTGCATTTGTAGATGGCCAAGTCCTAATCTGGCCAAAGGGTAAAACAATCGATGATGCAGTAGTGATTGGAGAGCAAGAGGGAGGTTTGTACAAATTTAAGGGACAACCTGAACATGCCTTGGTGACATAAAGACAAAGATTCATCCATAGTCATGGATCATATAGAGGTATGTATAATTTGTTTTTGCAAAATTTAACTAATGAGTTATGCAGGTCATTGAAGAGAACAAGAACACATTGCTAGACATAACTAGCAAATATGGTTACCAGATATGTGTTTCCTATATCATAGGATCTATCATATAAGTATGCATGGCATGATTGATGATGATTGTTCATAAAGTCATAAGTTTGAATAATCATGGGTATATGCATATTATGTGTCTTACCTTAATTAATGATATGACTAACCATAACAGTCCTATATAAACCTTGAATGCTAATGCTTATTATTTCTGTTTGAAATGATCATGACTATACATGCTTGAGATTATTGTGTTTTAATAGTATACTAATGAATGTATGATCTTGTATGAGATCACAACAATAACACAATCATGATACTAATAAGCATGCATAGGGACCAAAGATGAATATGAGTTCAAGAACAAGTAATCCAGGAAGCAAAGATTAAGAGGGAGCACACTCCAGTGGTTTCTGCAAGGGTACATATATTCAGAGGGAGTTGTCCATCACTCTACATTCCACAACAGAAAGGTGTAGAAGGACTCCAGCAGCTCCTACAAGGAAGTAAAGAATCAGAGGGAGTCCACCCAACAAACAAACAAAGATAAGTATTTTAATTATCAATTTCTTGCATATTTGTTTGCTTAAATAAAATTGTTCAATGATGTATATGCTCATGTTCCTAGACTTAGGATATGTATTGTGCATATTAGAATGATTGCATTAATAAATAGTATACTACTAATATGCATGTGTTGGGTAAGTGGTCTATAGCACTGTACAACATTCCATTGCTACTTATCTAGAATGAAACCTCTTTGTTGACATGTTGGGAGTAGTGCAAACTCTTAACAATGTTCTGGTAGAGACTGGAAGGAATCTAGAAAGTTATGGAACATGGATAAATGTTGTATTGAAGCATTGGCTAAGATAATTGCATGACTGTATGACATATTTCCTTATGTGTAAGAATTTGTCTGAAAATTATGAGATGTTTCTAATCATGCAATTTAACTTGTTTTGTAGGAAAGACCGTATACCTTCACCTACAAAATAAGGACTACAACATTTGTTCAAGCAACAAAATTATCTATTGAAGATATTGAAGTTCCCAGGATACGGGAAGAATGCCATGATCCGTCGATCATGAAAAATGATGTTTGGGATGTAGTCCCAAGACCTGAAGGGAAGTTTTGTTATGACTTCCATATGGATCTATCAAATCAAGTATGCTGCAGATGGAAGCATAGAGAAATATAAGAGTGATGAAATAGAAAATACACCAAATGGATGTCAAGACTGCTTTCTTGAATGGTGTAGTTTAAGAGGAAGTATATGTGGAGAAGCCACTCGGATTTGAAATACATGATAGGGAGTCATATGTGTGCATATTGAATAAAGCCTTGTATGGCTTGAAACAAGCTCCCAGAACCTGGTATGGTAGGATGGACAGTTTCCTATCTAGTTTGGGCTTTACCAAGAGTAAAGCGGATTCCAACCTTTACTACAAGGTTGAAGAAGGGAATCCTGTGGTTCTACTCCTGTATGTGGATGACTTATTTGTAATAGGAGATGACAGATTGATTGCAGATACTAAGAGGAAGCTTGCTGCTGAGTTCGATATGAAAGATTTGGGAATGATGCATTATTTCCTAGGTATGGAGGTGTGGCAGAGTGTAGGTGGGATCTTCCTTGGTCAAGGCAAGTACACAGTGGATATCCTGAAGAGATTCAGGATGATGGATTGCAAGGCCATGGCCACACCTATGGCATCGAATCTGAAGCTTCTATGCGATGCTTCATCTAAGCCGATTGATGTCTCTATGTATTGTCAGATGATTGGGTCCTTGATGTACCTGACGAACACGAGACAAGACATTTGCTTTGCTATGAACACATTCAGCCAGTTCCTAACAAATCCAAGGAGTGTTCACCTGGTTGCTGTAAAACATGTTTTGAGGTACCTGAAGGGTACAATGGATTATGGGCTCAATTATGAAGAGAATCAAAAGTTTAACCTACAGGGTTATGTTGATTCAGATTGGGCTGGCAGTGCTGCAGATAGGAAGAGCACATCTAGGTGCTACTTCAGTATGGGATCAGGTGTGATCTCTTGGTTTAGCAGGAAGCAGTCCTACGTAGCACTGAGTACAGTTGAGGCAGAGTATGTTGCAGCCTGTTCAGCTAGTTGTGAGGCAGTATGGCTACGGAAGCTACTGTCTGAGTTATTTGATCTCCCGTTGGATGCTACTGGTATCTTCTGTGATAACCAGAGTTGTGTGAAGCTATCCAAGAATCCAATGTTTCATGACAGGTCGAAACACATAGAGATCAAATATCACTATATCAAGGATATGGTGCAGAGAGGAGCTGTGAATCTCCTGTATGTTGCGACGAAGCCACTATCCAGGGTGAAGTTCTAGTACTTCAGGGAGAGGCTTGGTGTTCTTCAGATCGAGGACACTTCGAGGAAGAAGTGATGGACACATTTGTTGAAGCCATTCGAAGCATGTTGGAAGGACGATCCTTCACATGGTTGTGGATGTAAGCACTGGATGATGAGCATCAGGATGATGTTCTAGTTTCTGCTTTGTATGATCAGTTGGATCATTTATATGTATATGTATGTACGCATCATGTTGATGCTGGATATGATCAGTTGGATCATTTATATGTATGTACGCATCATGTTGGATGCTGGATATGATCAGTTGGATCATTTATATGTATGTATGCATCATGTTGGATGCTGGATATGATCGGTTAGATCATGTGTATGTATTTTGTATATGCATCATGTTGGATGCTTGGACCATGTATCTGTATATGTATCAGGTGGATACATTGTATGATCAGGTAGATCATGTATGTTGATGGATACATTGTGTGGATGATGTATCTATGTATCAGATGGATACACTTTGTATGATGATAAGTATCAGGTAGATACTTGGTGTGCATCAGATGGATGCATTGCATGATCAAGGTGATCGTGTATGACGAGCTTCTCTAGATGACATGAGCAAGATGTTGCAGTGATGATGATGAGGATGATCATGTGTACATCAGGATGATGTATGATGAGTATTAGATGATACTTTGTGGTCGTGGATCAGGTTTTGCAGATGATCATGTATGGGAGATCCTATAGGTCAGAGTTGCGTACCAATAACAGCCTATGATGCTCTTTCGAGACATTGCTCTGGGAGGACATGTAATTTTTGCTCTTGGGAGATCTGGATAGGATGAAAAAGGCCTCAGATGCTTCAACCAGGTTTTTCCATGACCACATGTAATTTGCTCCTGGGATATCTGGACCGGATGAAAAAGGCCTCAGATGCTTCAACCAGGTTTTTGGTGGACCACATGTAATGTGCTCTTGGGATATCCGACAGGTAGAGCTGTGTGCTCGTAACAACCTGGGATGCTTCAGCCAGGTTTTGTGGTGAGATCACATGTAATGTGCTCCTGGGAGATCTGACAGGTAGAGTTGTGTGCTCGTAACATCCTGGGATGCTTCAGCCAGGTTTTGTGATGGGTCACATGTAATGTGCTCCTGGGAGATCCTACAGGTAGAGCTGTGTGCTCGTCATAGCCTGGGATGCTGCAGCCAGGTTTTGTGATGCACATAACAAATCCTGAGAATTCCACAGTATGGCCAGTGATGATCAAGACCTGCAAGAGGTGGGCCTACATCCAGTATGAAAAAGGACTAGCTCTGTAGAACTTCCTATGACGAGTAGATTCAGATATTGGTTGAGATAGCAGCAGCAATGATGATGATGATGATGATGCATCGATGACGATGATCCCGAGAAGAAGACTTGTCTAGCAGATCTATGTTGGGAAATACCTTCCTAGTTAAGAGGGAGTGTTGATGTATATGTAACTTCGGAATGTATTTCATCTGTGTATTTTATATATATTTATTGTACCCTTATAAGAGATGTGTCATTCCTCTATAAGGAAGTGTCGTCATGTGGATTGACAAGTGTCGCAAGTGTGTGTACTTGCCAATGGGTTATTAGACCACCATGTGTGGGGTCGGCCCTGAAATATATTTTATAATGTGGATGTACCTAGCTAGACAAGTCGGCCCCATAAGGTCACTGGGCAAACAGGTTAGTATAAATAGAAATCAGGTGATCTCTATTTAGATCATTCAAAAAAGTACATCTCTCTCACTCAGAAAGTGGTGCACTAGTGAGGAAGAGGATCATCTGCTACTAGGAGACTATCTCAGTGTATTTTGGTTGTACTTTGGTTGAGCCATTGCTCTCTCTATCTCTGAGGAAGTTGTGGGGTTTTTCGCCTTAGGGTTTTCCCCACGGAAACTCTGTGTCTTTTGTCTCTCATGCTTTTGATTCTTATGATTCTTGTCATGCTTATTGTGATTGTTATGCATTGATATACTGTACATGTTATTCTCTCAGTGAAGATCCTAGAGTATTGTGAATTACTGCTCAAAATTTAACAGTCTTTTCTGGTAAGAAACCTGAAGTCAACCATCTCAAAATATTTGGTTGTCCAGTATTCACTCATGTCCCAAAGGAAAAGAGGACCAAACTAGATCCTTCAGGAAAGAAGGGTATCTTTGTGGGTTACAATGAAAGCTCGAAGGCTTACAGAATATACTTTCCAGGGTTCAAGAAGATTGATGTCAGCAGGGATGTGACATTTGATGAGAGCTCAGCATTCACCAAATCAAGGAAGGCACCGATCAAAGTTTATGAAGAACCTAAGGAAACTAGATTTCAAGACACTACCATGACTGAAGCAATTCCAGAAGTTGTTCGTGAGTTTGAAGATCGGCAAGAACCTGTAGATCCACCCCGTGAGGATAACTCTCACAAGAGGAAACCTGCATGGGCTAGAGAGCTCATTCAAGATGCAGAAATATTTGGCATTCTAGAAGAGGAACACAGAGCAAAGAAGAGAACCAGATGACATACCAGCTATGTTGCTTTACTTTGTGACATTATGAACAAAGAGCCTTCCAATTATGAAGAAGCAGTGGAAAAGAAAGAATGGAAGGATGCCATGGTTGAGGAATATCAATCAATAATGAAGAATGATGTTTGGGATGTTGTTCCAAGACCTAAAGAGAAGTTTGTTGTGACTTCCAAATGGATTTACAAAATCAAGCATGCTGCAGATGGCAGTGTGGAGAAATACAAGGCAAGATTCGTAGCTCATGGCTTCTCTCAGAAAGAGGGAATAGATTATGAAGAAAAATTTTCACCTGTAGCAAGGTATACTTCCATCAGAACAATACTTTCCCTGGCTGCAGCGATGAAATGGAAAATACACCAGATGGATGTCAAGACTACTTTCTTGAATGGTGTAGTTGAAGAAGAAGTATATGTGGAGTAGCCACTCGGTTTCGAAATACATGACAGGGAGTCATATGTGTGCAGATTAAAGAAAGCCTTGTATAGCTTGAAACAAGCTCCCAGAACCTGGTATGGTAGGATGGACAGTTTCCTATCTAGTTTGGGCTTTACCAAGGGTAAAGCAGATTCCAACCTTTACTACAAGGTTGAAGAAGGGAATCCTATGGTTCTACTCCTGTATGTGGATGACTTATTTGTAACATGAGATGACAGATTGATTGCAGATACTAAGAGGAAGCTTGCTACTGAGTTCGATATGAAAGATTTGGGAATGATGCATTATTTCCTAGGTATGGAGGTGTGGCAGAGTGCAGGTGGGATCTTCCTTGGTCAAGGGAAGTACACAGTAGATATCCTGAAGAGATTCGGGATGATGGATTGCAAGGCCATGGCCACACCTATGGCATCAAATCTGAAGCTTCTATGCGATGTTGAGCCGGTTGATGTCTCTATATATCATCAGATGATTGGGTCCTTGATGTACCTAACGAACACGAGACCAAACATTTGCTTTGCTGTGAACACATTGAGCTAGTTCCTGATGAATCCGAGGAGTATTCACCTGGTTGCTATAAAGCATGTTCTAAGGTACCTAAAGGGTACAGTGGATTATGGGCTCAAGTATGAAGTGAATCAAAAGTTTAACCTGCAGGGTTATGTTGATTCAGATTGGGCTGGTAGTGCTGCAGATAGGAAGAGCACATCTGGGTGCTGCTTCAGTATGGGATTAGGTGTGATCTCTTGGTTTAGCAGGAAGCAGTCCTGCATAGCACTGAGTACAACTGAGGCAGAGTGTGTTGCAGCCTGTTCAGCTAGTTGTGAGGCAGTATGGCTATGGAAGCTACTGTCTGAGTTATTTGATCTCCCGTTGGATGCTACTGGTATTTTCTGTGATAACCAGAGTTGTGTGAAGCTGTCTGAGAATCCAGTGTTTCATGACAGGTCGAAACACATAGAGATCAAATATCACTATATCAGGGATATGGTACATAGAGGAGCTGTGAAGCTCCTGTATGTTGCGACGGACGAGCAGATTGCAGATGTGCTAATGAAGCCACTAGCCAGGGTGAAGTTTGAGTACTTCAGGGAGAGGCTTAGTGTTCTTTAGATCGAGGACACTTCGAGGAAGAAGTGATGGACACATTTGCTGAAGCCATTCCAAGCATGTTGAAAGGAGGATTCTTCACATGGCTGTGGATGTAAGTGCTGGATGATGAGCATCAGGATGATGTTCTAGTTTCTGCTTTGTATGATCAGTTGGATCATTTATATGTATATGTATGTACGTATCATGTTGGATGCTAGATATGATCAGTTGGATCATTTATATGTATGTATGCATCATGTTGGATGTTAGATATGATCGGTTGGATAATGTGTGTGTATTTTGTATATGCATCATGTTGGATGCTTGGACCATGTATCTGTATATGTATCAGGTGGATACATTGTATGATCAGGTAGATCATGTATGTTGATGGATACATTGTGTGGATCATGTATCTATGTATCAGATGGATACACTATGTATGATGATATGTATTAGGTAGATACTTGGTGTGCATTGCATGATCAGGGTGATCGTGGATGACGAGCTTCTCTAGATGACATGCAGCAGGATGTTGCAGTGATGATGATCAGGATGATCATGTGTACATCAGGATGATGTATGATGAGTATCAGATGATACTTTGTGGCCGTGGATCAGGTTGTGCAGATGAGCATGTTTGGGAGATCCTACAGGTCAGAGTTGCGTACCCATAACAGCCTGGGATGCTCTTTCGAGACATTGCTCTGGGAGGACATATAATTTGTGCCCTGGGATATCTTCAGGTTGGATTTGTGTACCCGTAACATCCTGAGATGCTCTTGTGAGGTTTTGTCATATGGCATGTAATTTTCTCCTGGGAGATCTGGACGGGATGAAAAAGGCCTCAGATGCTTCAACCAGGTTTTGCCATGACCACATGTAATTCGCTTCTAGGACATCTGGACAGGATGAAAAAAGCCTCAGATGCTTTAGCCAGGTTTTGTGGTGGACCACATGTAATGTGCTCCTGGGAGATCCAACAGGTAGAGATGTGTGCTCGTAATAGCCTGGGATGCTTCAGCAAGGTTTTGTGGTGAGATCACATGTAATGTGCTCCTGGGAGATCCGACAGGTAAAGCTGTGTGCTCATAACAACCTGGGATGCTTTAGCCAGGTTTTGTGATGGGTCACATGTAATGTGCTCTTGGGAGATCCTACAGGTAGAGCTGTGTGCTCGTAATAGCCTGGGATGCTGCAGCTAGGTTTTGTGACGCACGTAATAAGTCCTGAGAATTCCACTGTATGGCCAGTGATGATGAAGACTTGCAAGTGGTGGGCCTACATCCAGTATGAAAAAGGACTAGCTCTGTAGAACTTCCTATGACGAGTAGATTCAGAGATTGGTTGAGATAGAAGCAACAATGACGATGCATCGATGACGATGATCCCGAGAAGAAGAGTTGTCTAGCAGATCTGTGTCGAGAAATATCGTCCTAGTTAAGAGGGAGTGTTGATGTATATGTAACTTCGGAATGTATTTCATCTGTGTATTTTATATATATTTATTGTACCCTTATAAGAGGTGTGTCATTCCTCTATAAGGAAGTGTCGTTATGTGGATTGACAAGTGTTGCAAGTGTGTGTACTTACTGATGGGTTATTAGACCACCATGTGTGGGGTCGGCCCTGAAATATATGTTATAATGTGGATGTACCTAGCTAGACAAGTCGGCCCCATAAGGTCACTGGGAAAATAGGTTAGTATAAATAGAGATCAGGTGATCTCTATTTAGATCATTCGGAAAAGTACATCTCTCTCACTCAGAAAGTGGCACACTAGTGAGGAGGAGGATTATCTACTACTAGGAGACTATATCAATGTATTTTGGTTGAGCCATTGCTCTCTCTATATCTGAGGAAGTTGTGGGGTTTTTCACCTTAGGGTTTTCCCCACAGAAACTCTGTGTCTCTTGTCTCTTATGCTTTTGATTCTTCTGATGCTTGTCATACTTATTGTGATTGTCATGCATTGATATACTGTATATGTTATTCTCTCAGTAAAGATCCTAGAGTATTGTGAATTAATGCTAAAAATATAACAATGGGGGAGCTAGAAACGGCAGCCATGAAGCTCACAACCAAAACCATGCAGTTTTGGGGCCGAATTGTTCAGGATGAGCAGGTTAAACAATTGATCAAGTCTCGTCAGGAAGTGGAGGGGCAGGTGGCGACACTAAAGGTGGCGATGCACATGATGCCACCCATGGAGCAAGTTTCCAAGTCTGCAGACTTAAAAGAGCTGCAGCAGCATGTCACCAAGGCCGACGAGCGATAGAAGAAGTGTGCTGCGTAGCTGGAGGAGTTCCAGGAAGTTGGCAGTCAGTTCATGACAAAAGCTGGTGAAGTTCTCCAGGAAGTGTAGGAACGTCGTCAACAAGTGGCAGCAAAGCTCACTAGGCACCCATCTACCTAGGATGTCATCGACAATCAGGAGGTGGCTACGGCAGCAAAGGAATAGATTAGGACAATCGAGCAGCAGTACAAGGATTTCAGAGTCAAGAACACAAAGTACACCATGTCCACTTGACGTGTCTCGAGGGTGAGCCATAAGATTGTGTTGGGGGCCTGTTGGCAGGAAGTTTGGTAAGGTAGCATCGCAGCATCAAAGATGCTGTGACAAGTCAGAAGATATCATGGAAGGAGAAAACCTAGGTGCAAAGGAAACTATTTTATGTATTTTTAAGTCGATTGTACTGTAGTATGCAAGTTTTGGGTCATTTGGACCATATGTTATGTAATTTTGGGTCAATTGTACCGCAGTATGCGGGTTTTTGGGTCATTGGGACCGTGCCAGTTAGATTTTGAGTCATTTGCTCAAAGTGTCGGTTAGGAAGTTGTTAGAAAGTGGACAATCATTGTAAAAGTGGAAGCCTATATAAAGTCATAGAGTCATATGCGTTGAAGTACCTAAGAACCTAGGAACCTAGGAATGTGAAGGAGATATGATCTTGGGATGCATTTGAGTTATCTTCAAGATCTGTGTTTTGCGGAGATATTATATCTGGGTTTTGTTGAGTTAATATGACATGACAGAGCTGTTTTGTGAAATCCCTGTGCATCTTTTGTTCACTTATGGTAATGCATGTTGCAATTTATGAATGATGCTATGTTTTCTTGCTGCAATTAATGCTTTACTGTTATACCTACTGCGATGAATGCTTCTATTGAATGATGCTATAAGTTAAATGCATAGATCTGTTTCTAAATGTTGCAATAAGTATAAGTGATTGTTGCCACAAACATCCTCCTTCATTCGGCAAAAAAATGGTTCCGTCAACTCTCCCTTGAACATCTCGGGTGAGACCTCATCTACTCCACAGGTGTTGCTAGATGGGGTTAAACTTGTCTGGGTCAGTGCTCAGGGAGATTGCATTGGGTTGGTGTCGACAGTGATGGGAACTCCTGTCGACTGGGCTTGAGCCAACAATGTCCTCTTATCCAGTAATGAATGGCATCCACCCCGTTGTGTGGAGTATGGTCAATACTTGAGGTTTTTAATAGATGCGTGAATGGTCATCTGGCTCACTATAAAATTACTGAATAGTATAAAACTTGAGGGTGGTGGACCAGATGACTTACTTGCTTGGTTCTAATTCAGACATCGGTTTTATGACTAAACACCGAACCCTTCTTGCTATGATCGTTTGCTGAATATCTAAAGCTTCTGTATCTACCGATTAGATTTGTGTCCTTATTCATGTCCCAATTTATGTCTTTATTCCCCTGTATTTCCTGTTGTTTAGCATTATCCATTCATCATTTTATGCGGTTCTGGAAGTTTGATATGAATTGTATATGGGGGGTACGGAGGTCATCATTTTTCAAATTTGGAGTTGGTAATCATTATTCAATATGGTTGCTCTAAACCATGTGCCACCGTCTTTTTGAAAAGAGTTGTCCTCAGCTCGGAATAATTCCTTTTGTAGGGAGAATTTAATTGGACTGATAATGGAGACAAAAGATCTAGTGATTACCTTTTGATGTTGTAGCATACCTGAATTTGATGGTGCGAAATTTTTGTAGTTGAGTGGAGTTCCATAGTTGATTGATTCTTCGTTTGTAGTTTTAATTGGAATATCTGTAGTAATGCTTCTATGATGTTGTTTTGTTGCCACGCTTGATTTTTTTGTTTTGCTTGGATTAATTTTTTTGCTTCTTTATTTTTGTGTTGGCTCACTTGATGTTTGCTTTTGCTTGGCTGAATTTGCTTCTTGAGTCTTGTGCTAGTTTGGTTGATATTTGCTTGTCCATGGCGGTTGGCTCGCTTTATGGTTTCTTCTACTCGGTTGAATTGTTTTCCTCCTTTTTTTATGTGCTCGTTGGATTGATTTTTGCTGTTGTATGATAATCATGTCTGCTTCTTTATATTTATGTAGTGTTGGTTTATTTTGTAATGATATTTTCTATGTTTATTTTTCTCCTTTTTCTTTTTCTTTTTCTTTTCTTTTTCTTTTTTCTTTTTTAAAGTAATTAGTGGTCATATATGTCCTCTATCAGCATTAGATTTTTCTGATAGAAGGTTTGTGTGAATTCATCCGTTGATTTTGGTTTCTTATATAATTTGAGTCTATGCCCATTCATCAACATGGGGAATTTTGTCTCATATATGGTCTTGATTCTGACTACGCCATTGTCATAAATTGAATCAATAATGTATGGTCTGAGCCATCTTGTGGTGATTTTTCCTTGAAATATTTGAAACTGAGGATCATATAGAAGTTCCCAATCTCCTTCTATGAATTTCTTCTGTTTGATGTTCTTGTCATGCCATTTCTTTCTCTGTTGTTGGATAACTTCAGTGTGGGTGAGGGCTTGTTAGTGGTGCTCATCCAACTGATTTAGTTGGAGTATACGCTCTTTTTGGATTTCTGATAGTTGCATGTCTAGATGGGATGCAATTCTTTAGGTCTTGATTTCAAATTCAACAGGGAGCATTACTTTTTTCCATATACCAACTCATAGGGGGTAAAACCTGTGGTTGTTTTCCATGTTGTGTTATAATCCCAAAATGCTTCACTTAACCTGTCTGCCCAATCCCTTTTATGTAACTACACTGTTTTTTTAAGAATATTTTCAAGTTCTCTATTTGTAACTTTAGCTTGACCATTAGCTTGTGGGTCATAGGAGGATGACCTTCGATGTTTAATTTTTTTTCTTCTAAGTAGGTCCACAATGAGATTTGATGTAAACTGCTTCCCTTGGTCATAAACTAATTCTCTGGGAACTCTAAATCTATGGAAGATTTGTTCTGTGAAGCATTTACTACATTTTTTTCATTGGCTACTGCAAGTGCTGTAACTTCAGCCCATTTTGTAAGGTAGTCAATGCATACTAGAATGTAGCTTTTCTGATTTGATGGGGGATTAAATGGACCAACAATGTCAAATCCCCACTTTTCAAAAGATTCCAAAGAAATTTGGGGATGTAGAGGCATTTCTTCTCTTTGTGTAGGCTTCCCCATTCATTGACAGTCATCACAATGTGATACATAATCGTAGGAGTCCTTCTGTAGAGTTGGCCAGTAGTATCCAGTTTGCAGTACTTTGTAGGCTGTCCTTTTTGCTGCATAATGGCCTCCACAAGGTTCATTGTGAGTAGCATGGAGTATGTCACGGACTTCATCTTCTCGGATGCATATCCTTAATATTTGATCCGGTCCTTTCTTAAAGAGAATTCCTTGTATCCAAGTATAAGTTGTGCTTTGCCTTATGATTCTGCACTTCTGTTTATAGCTATAATGTTGTGGAAACTTCCTAGATGCCAAGTAGTTTGATATGTCGGAAAACCATGGGCTTTGTGTGGATATTGCAAAGAGGTGTTCATCGGGGAAGTGGTCACTTACCAACTCATTGTCTTGTCCATGAGTCAGTCTAGACAGAAAATCGGCTACCACATTATGATTTCATGGTTTGTCCAGAATTGTTATGTCAAATTCTTGTAAGACGAGCAACCATCTAATAATTCTACCACTAGTATTTGGTTTTATCATGAGGTACCAGATTGCAAAATGATCTGTATGGACAAAGATTGGGTACCCAGTGATGTAGTGCCTGAATTTGTTTATAGAATGTATAACAGCCAAAAATTATTTTTCTGTGACTGTATAATTGAGTTGTGCTCCTCCTAAGTTTTTTCTAATGTAATAGATTGCATATGGTTTCTTTTCTTCTTCTTTCCCGAGGACTGCCCCAATGGTTTTGTCTGAAGAATCTGAGTGGATGTGAAAAGGTAGTGTCCAATTGGGTCCTTGAAGGACTAGGGTGGTGATTGTTTTCTCTTTGAGTTGATCAAATGCTGACATACAATGTTTGGTCTAGATGAATTCTTTGTATTTTATCAAAATGGAAAACATAGGTGCAACAATTTTGTTTTAAATTTCTATAAAACTTCTGTAGTATCATGTTTCCCAAGGAAGCTATGCACATCTCTTTGTTTCACAGGTGGGGGGAGTATTTTAATGACAGTGACTTTTGCTTGATCTACTTCAATCCCCCTTTGGGTGATATGGTGTCCCATAACTATGAATTCTTGCATCAGCATCCTGCATTTATCATTGCTAAGGCATAAACTCATTTCAATGCATTTTTTAGGACCAATTCTAGATGATGTAATGCCTGGAAAAAAAATTCACATACGATTTTAAGTCATCCATGTAGACTTCTATCTGGTCATTGATAAAATCAGATAATATACTCAAAATGGCCCTTTGAAATGTTGTATGTAGTATTCTATATGCATATGTGCCCCATGGGAAGGTAAATGTGGTTTTGTCCTGGTCAGCAGGGTGGATTTGGATCTGGTTGTACCCACTAAATCCATCCAAAAATGAGAAGAACGTGTTTCCAGCCAGGGTGTCCAACACTTGGTCAATAAATGGTATAGGAAAGTGGTCTCTTTTAGTTGCTTTATTAAGTTCCCTGTAATCTACACAGATCCTCCACTTCCCTCCTTTCTTAGGGACTATTACCAAGGGTGAGACCCACTCACTGTCTGAGATCGGGTAGATGAATCCTGCATTCAATAACGTTTGTAGTTCCATTTTAACTATATCTTTTAGTCTTGGATTCAGCCTTCTTTAGGGTTGTCTAATAGGTACAAAGACCTCTTTGCTATATATATATATATATATATATATATAATGCTTGCAAATGTCTGGGTGTATGCCCTTCATATGAATATAGCTCCATGCAAAAGCCTTGTTTTTTTCTGAGAGTACTTTTATGAGTTGTTGCTCCTGTTCTGGCTCCAAATTTGCATTAATATTGACTGTTTTCCCAAGCAGGATCTCTACAATTTTAACCTATGGTGGTTGTTGTCCAATGGAGAGTATTTATGTCCACATTCTATCATTATTGACATGATAATTCAACACTTATTGTTGTTTCCCTGTTTCAAAAATTTCTTCAAGAATATCATGATTAGGATAAACATTCTGATTAAATTTGGCTAAATGACCATCTTCATCGTTATCTTTTATAGATTTAGAGCCGTTTCTATGGTGAGCACATGTTGTATGTCTTGGTCATTTATATCGTCATAGTCATCCATCCAATTTTGGTATTCTGTGGCTGTAGACCATTTTGCTAGTGGGTATATTGTGATCTTTTTCCTAGCTTATCCACTTGTAATTGTCATATTTCCATATCGAAATCCTATATAGGTGTCTGCTGTCGCCATCCATGGCCTCCCTAGGATGATTGAGCACCCACTGAGATTACTCTTGACTTCTATAACTATGAATTCAGCTATATACTCCCAGGATTAAATGTTGATTATGATATCCCCCAAGATTCCTTCAGGTTTGATAGTGGATGTGTCATCAAGTTGTAGTACTATACTGGTTGGTCTGATTAATGATTGGAGACCTAAGGCTAACATTGTATCCTTTGTCATAACATTGATTGAAGCTCCTAAGTTGATTAGACTGCTTGAAATAGGTTTGTCTTTTATGGTTACATTAACAATAGGGCTTCCCAAGTCGAGGTATTTAGGGTTAACAATGATTCCTAGCATCAGGTCTGCTAGTTGGCCTACCACATTTATGGTTGGTGGATCACGTTTCCTTCGCCCAGGTTTATTTAAGAGGATTTCTTTTATAAATTTATTACATATTGGAACATCCCTTATTGCTTGTAAAATGAGAATTTGAATGCTTAAATGTTTTAATTCATTAAGTATATCATTTTCTGACTCTTCTTTGGTATTTTGTTTTAGTTTCTCAAGGGATGGAGGGTTTCTATTTCGTAATTGAAGTTGATATTCCTCTTCCTGGTGGTGTATCACTTGTTAAATTTTGAGCATTAATTCATAATACTCTAGGATCTTCATTGAGAGAATAACATGTATAGTATATCAATGCATAACAATCATAATAAGCATGACAAGCATCACAAGAATCAAAAGCATGAGATCCAAGAGACACAGAGTTTCCGTGGGGAAAACCCTAAGGTGAAAAACCCCACAACTTCCTCAGAGATAGAGAGAGCAATAGCTCAACCAAAGTACAAACAAAATACACTGAGATAGTCTCCTAGTAGCAGATGATCCTCCTCCTCACTAGTGCACCACTTTCTGAGTGAGAGAGATATGACTTTCTGAATGATCTAAATAGAGATCACCTGATCTCTATTTATACTAACCTGTTTTCCCAGTGACCTTATGGGGCCGACTTGTATAGCTAGGTACATCCACATTATAATATATATATTTCAGGGCTGACCCCACACATGGTGGTCTAATAACCCATCGGCAAGTACACACACTTGCGACACTTGTCAATCCACATGACGACACTTCCTTATAGAGGAATAACACATCTCTAATAAGGGTACAATAAATATATATGAAATACATAGATGAAATACATTCTGAAGTTACATATACATCAACACTCCCTCTTAACTAGGAAGGTATTTATCGACATAGATCTACTAGACAAGTCTTCTTCTCGGGATCATCGTCATCGATGCATCGACATCGTCATCGTCACTGCTGCTGCTATCTCAACCAATCTTTGACTCTACTCGTCATAGGAAGTTCTACAGAGCCAGTCCTTTTTCATACTTGATGTAGGCCCACCACCTGCAGGTCTTCATCATCACTGGCCATACTATGGAATCCTCAGGACTTATTACGTGCATCACAAAACCTTGAAAGAGAATCCCAGGCTATTACGAGCACATGGCTCTACCTATAGGATCTCCCAGGGCCATATTATATGTGACCTTACCACAAAACCTCGCAAGAGCACCCCAGGATGTTACAAGCAAATAGCTCTACCTATAGGATCTCCCAGGGATAGATTATATGTGGTCACCACAAAACCTCGCAAGAGCATCCCAGGCTGTTACGAGCACACAGCTCTACCTATAGGATCTCCTAGGGACAGATTATATGTGGTCATGGAAAAACCTTGCAAGAGCATCCCAAGACTTATTACGGGCACAAAGCCCAACATATCGGATCTCCCAGGGACATATTATATGCCATAGGACAAAACCTCGAAAGAGCCTTTTCCAGCTATCCCTGGGCCAGATTATATGCCATAGGAAAAACCTTGAAAGACTATCTGCAGATCTCCCAGGGCCAAATTATATGTCCTGCCAGAGCAAAACCTCGAAAGAGCATTTGCCAGATATCCCAGGGCCAAATTATATGCCATAGGCAAAACCTTGAAAGACTATCTGCAAATCTCCCAGGGCCAAATTATATGCTCATCTGCACAACCTGATCCACGACCATAGAGTATCAACCTGATACTCACCATACATCATCCTGATGTACACATGATCATCTTGATCATCATCACTGCAACATCCTGCTGCATGTCATCTGGAGCAACATCCTGAAGCTCATCATCCATGATCATCCTGATCATACAATGCATCTACTTGATGCATACCAAGTATCTTCCTGATACATATCATCATACATGATCCACCTGATCATACAGTGTATCCACCTGATACAAATACAAATACATGATACATATCACCATACATGATCCACCTGATCATACAATGTATCCACTTGATACATATACAGATACATGGTCCAAGCATCCAACATGATGCATATACAAAATACATACAAATGATCCAACCGATCATATCCAACATCCAACCTGATGTGTACATACATATACATATAAATGATCCAACTAATCATATCCAGCATCCAACATGATGCATACATACATACATATAAAAATGATCCAACTGATCATACCAGAACATCATCCTGATGCTCATCATCTAGCGCTTACATCCACAACCATGTGAAGGATCCTCCTTCCAACATGCTTGGAATGGCTTCAGCAAATGTGTCCATCACTTCTTCCTCGAAGTGTTATCAATCTGAAGAACGCCAAGCCTCTCCCTGAAGTACTCGAACGTCACCCTAGCAAGTGGCTTCGTCAACACATCTGCAATCTGCTCATCCGTCGCAACATACAGGAGCTTCACAGCTCCTCTCTGCTCCATATCCATGATATAGTGATATTTGATCTCTATGTGTTTCGACCTGTCATGAAACACTGGGTTCTCAGACAGCTTCACACAACTCTGGTTATCACAAAAGATACCAGTAGCATCCAACAGGAGATCAAATAACTCAGACAATAGCTTCCATAGCCATACTGCCTCACAACTAGCTGAACAGGCTGTAACATACTCTGCCTCAGCTTTACTCAGTGCTACACAGGACTGCTTCCTGCTAAACCAAGAGATCACACCTAATCCCATACTGAAGCAGCACCTAGATGTGCTCTTCCTATCTGCAGCACTGCCAGCCTAATCTGAATCAACATAACCCTGCAGGTTAAACTTTTGACTCGCTTCATACTTGAGCCCATAATCCACTGTACCCTTCAGGTACCTCAAAAAATGCTTTACAGCAACCAGATGAACACTCCTCGTATCTGTCAGGAACTGACTCAATGTGTTCACCGCAAAGAAAATATCTGGTCTCATTTTCATCAGGTACATCAAGGACCCAATCATCTGACGATACATAAAGACATCAACCGGCTCAGATGAAGCATCACATAGAAGCTTCAGATTCAAAGCCATAAGTGTGGCCATGGCCTTGCAATCCATCATCCCGAATCTCTTCAGGATATCTATTGTGTACTTCCCTTGACCAAGGAAGATCGCACCTGCACTCTGCCACACCTCCATACTTAGGAAATAATGCATCATTCCCAAATCTTTCATATCTAATTCAGCAATGAGCTTCCTCTTTGTATCACACCAAGTTCCAGGAGCTTGCTACAAGCCATAAAAGGATTTCTTCAATATACACACATGTGACTCCCTGTCAGGTCTTGGGACTGCATCCCAAACATCATCTTCATGATCGATGGATCATGGCATTCCATTTCTTCATCCCAGATCCTGGGAACTTCAATATCTTCAATAGATATCTTTGTTGCTAGAGAAAATGTTGTAGTCCTTCTTTTGTAGGTGAAGATATACGGTCTTTCCTACAAAACAAGTTAAATTGCATGATTAGAAACATCTCATAATTTTCAGAACAAATTCTTTATACATAAAGAAATATGTCATGTAGTCATGCAGTTATCTTAGCCAATGCTTCAATACAACATTTATCCATGTTCCACAACTTTCTAGATGCCTTCCAGTCTCTACCAAAACATTGTTAAGAGTTTGCACTACTCCCAACATGTCAGCAAAGAGGTTTCATTCTAGATAAGTAGCACTGGAATGTTGTACAGTGCCATAGGCCACTTACCCATCACATGCATATTAGTAGTATACTGTTCATTAATGTAATGGTTCTAATATGCACAATACATCTCCTAAGCATAATATTATTTAAACAAACAAAATAGGCAATAAATGATAATTGAAATACTTATCTTTGTTTGTTTGTTGGGTGGACTCCCTCTGAGTCTTTGCTTCCTGGCAGGAGCTGCTGAAGTAGCTTCTTCTATACCTTTCTGTTGTGGAATGTAGGAAGATGGTCAACTCCCTCTGAAAATCTGTATCCTTGCAGGAGCTGCTGGAGTGTGCTCCCTCTTGATCTTTGCTTCATGGATTACCTGTCCTTGAACTTATATTCATCCTTGCTGACATCAATCTTCTTGAACCCTAGAAAGTATATTCTGTAAGCCTTTAAGCTTTCACTGTAACCCACAAAGATACCCTTCTTTCCTGAAGGATCTAGTTTAGTCCTATTTTCCTTTGGGACATGTGTGTATACTGGACAACCAAATATTCTGAGATGGATGACTTTAGGTTTCTTACCAGAAAAGACCTCTTCTAGTGTCTTGTTGTCCAATATCTTGTTGCCCTTCTTCTTTTGTAGGTGAAGATATACGGTCTTTCCTACAAAACAAGTTAAATTGCATGATTAGAAACATCTCATAATTTTCAGAACAAATTCTTTACACATAAAGAAATATGTCATGCAGTCATGCAGTTATCTTAGCCGATGCTTCAATACAACATTTATCCATGATCCACAACTTTCTAGATGCTTTCCTGTCTCTACCAGAACATTGTTAAGAGTTTGCACTACTCCCAACATGTCAACAAAGAGGTTTCATTCTAGATAAGTAGAATTGGAATGTTGTACAGTGCCATAGGCCACTTACCCATCACATGCATATTAGTAGTATACTGTTCATTAATGCAATCATTCTAATATGCACAATACATCTCCTAAGTCTAGGAACATAAGCATAATATTATTTAAACAAACAAAATAGGAAAGAAATGATAATTGAAATACTTATATTTGTTTGTTTGTTGGGTGGACTCCCTCTGAGTCTTTGCTTCCTGGCAGGAGCTGCTGAAGTAGCTTCTTCTACACCTTTCTGTTGTGGAATGTAGGAAGATGGTCAACTCCCTCTGAAAATCTGCATCCTTGCAGGAGCTGATGGAGTGTGCTCCCTCTTGATCTTTGCTTCCTGTACTACCTGTCCTTGAACTTATATTCATCCTTGCTGACATCAATCTTCTTGAACCCTGAAAAGTATATTCTGTAAGCCTTCGAGCTTTCATTGTAACCCACAAAGATACCCTTCTTTCCTGAAGGATCTAGTTTAGTCCTCTTTTCCTTTGGGACATGAGTGTATACTGGACAACCAAATATTCTGAGATGGCTAACTTCAGGTTTCTTACCAAAAAAGACCTCTTCTAGTGTCTTGTTGTCCAATATCTTGTGGGGTGTTCTGTTCTGCACATATACAGCTGTTCTAGCTGCTTCTGCCCATAGATGCCTAGGTAGATCCTAGTCATGCAGCATTGCCCTTACTGCTTCCATGATTGTTCTGTTCTTCCTTTCTGCAACTCCATTCTATTGAGGATTGTAAGGAGTAGTCAAATCCCTCTTAATCCCTGAATCACTGTAAAGCTTCTTAAAGTCACCTGAGGTGAATTCTCCACCATTGTTGGATCTGAATGTTTTGATCTTCTTGTCAGTTTGATTCTCCATCAAGGTTTTGAATTCCTTGAACTTATCAAACACCTCATCTTTATTTTTCAAGAAGTATACCCAAGTCTTCTTGGAGAAGTCATCAATAAATGAGACATAGTAAACATACCCACTTAGAGAACTAGATGACATATGACCACATACATCTGAGTGGATGATTTCCAGGATACCTTTTGCCTTGCTTTCACTGCTTGGAAATGCCTTCTTAATGTTCTTTGCTTTTGCACATCCTTTGTAAACACCTTCATGTTTGGTCTTGATTTCAGGAAGACCCTCTACAGCCTTGCTTGCAATTGGAAGTGCCCTATAGTGCATATGAGCAAGTCTTCTATGCCAAAGTTCACTTGGCTCCATGGATTCATGCACCATGGCATGTTCAGGTTGTCCTTTTAATTTATATAAACCTCCCTCTTGCTCTCCAATCACAACTGCATCATCTATGGTCTTTCCCTTTGGCCACATTAGGACTTGGCCATCCACAAATGCAACCCTCATACCTTTTGCATCCAATACAGAGATGGAGAGTAAGTTCTTCTTG
Source organism: Larix kaempferi (assembly GCA_027924585.1). Taxonomy (NCBI): domain Eukaryota; kingdom Viridiplantae; phylum Streptophyta; class Pinopsida; order Pinales; family Pinaceae; genus Larix; species Larix kaempferi. Next base: position 33,218,048 of record BSBM01000096.1, read on the forward strand.
AGCCTAGGTACATAAAGGACTTCTTTCATCTTCAAAGATTTTCCAGAATCTAGGTTGTAGGAGGCTTCACCACTTCCTTTGATTGAGTATTGATAATCATCCCCAAGTTTCACCTTATGGGGTGATTCATGTTCAGATAGATTCACAAAAGATTCCTTAAACCCAGTCATGTGTTTGGAAGCCCCACTATCAATCAACAAATCATTACAACCATGGGAGATGGTACCTGTGAGATTAGAGATTAGAACATACTCTTCTTCACTTGATGAGTCATCATCACTACTTTCTTCCCTAGCCTTCTTCTTTGAAGGTTCATCATCCTTGGCAGCATGAGCATGGAACTTTCTTTTGTTGCCCTTCTTCTTCTTGCTGAAGTTGTTGTTATTATCCCTTTTGTTCTTGGGACAATCTAAAGCAAAGTGACCCTTCTCATTGCATGTGAAGCATCTTAGATCCTTCTTATTCTTTTGATAGGATCTTTTGTAGTGAGAGTGCTCCTTCTTGGGCTTGCTTCTTTTGGTGTGAGTTGCAAGAGCTTGATCTTCACCTCCCATCTTTTCCTCACGAGCTACAAGTCTAGCTTCTTCTTGAGATCATTCCTCCCATAGTTTACGGAAAGAGATCAATTTCTTTCTTGCACATATTCCTTGAATAAAGGAGTCCCATGACCTAGGTAGGACATTAAGAGTGGTCATAATAACTTCACCATTGTCCACTACTTCATCCACAGCTTCAAGTTGCTCCTTGATCTGAGAGACCTTGGAGAAGTAAGATTGAATGGTTTCTCCATTCAACATCTTGACCCCTTTCAATTGATTCTGCAGAGTCATCTTCCGATCTATGTTCTTCCCTTCAAATAGCTTGGTCAAATAGTCAAACATCTCCTTGGGTGTCTTTAGAGAAGACACATGGGGTATGAGATGGTCTTTGATGGAATCAACAATGATTATCTTTGCCTTGACCAAGTTCTTCTTATGCAATACCTTGGCCTCTTCATCCTCTGGGATAGGGATGTCTTCTTTTATATATGAGTCCAACTCATTCTCTTCCAGGATTAACCCAATCCTATACTTCCAAGCTCGGAATTTATCATCCCCTTCAAGCTTATCCTCAAGCTTGGTGTGGTGAGACATCTTAAAGAGTACTTCAAATGGAAATAGAAAAGATTTAGGTCTTACCACTTGAAATGCTAAAAACTAGATCTAGTCCCGGATTAGGGTTTGTTGAAAAAACCCTAAAAATTCAAAATGTGAATTTCAATTTTCTGAAAGGATAGAAAGATGCGCTTTGATGAGTTGATCAGCCCGGTGCATTCAAAATTTGAGATCAGCAAATTTTTACCCTTCAGATTTGCCTTTTTGTCCTCCCGGGTTCACTAGGGAGAGCCCTGAATTAGGGTTTGAGTTTCCTAGAGATCTACCCAGCCAAAAATCTCGTTCCAAAGCTCTAAACTTTGATTTTTGCAAGGCGCTTCCAGCTATGTATTCAGATTTAAGAATTTCCTATTTTTGTGGAAACCCTAATTTTTAGGGCCAAATCTGAAAAAGCTCAGAATTGAATTATGATTGGACAGATAGATTCTCCTTGATGAGTAGAGTCAATCTACTATACTGTTTTTCCAAAAACTGTGGAGAGAAACCCAATAAACAAGAAACTTAAGTTTTCGTCGCTGCAAAATGTCTTCTTCCCAGGTTAGCTCTGATACCATGTTAAATTTTGAGCATTAATTCACAATACTCTAGGGTCTTCACAAAGAGAATAACATGTACAGTATATCAATGCATAACAGTCACAATAAGCATGATAAGCATCACAAGAATCAAAAGCATGAGAGATAAGAGACACAGAGTTTCCGTGGGGAAAACCCTAAGGTGAAAAACCCCACAACTTCCTCAGAGATAGAGAGAGAAATAGCTCAACCAAAGTACAACCAAAATACACTGAGATAGTCTCCTAGTAGCAGATGATCCTCCTCCTCACTAGTGTGCCACTTTCTGAGTGAGAGAGATATGACTTTCCGAATGATCTAAATAGAGATCACCTGATCTCTATTTATACTAACCTATCTACCCAGTGACCTTATGGGGCCGACTTGTCTAGCTAGGTACATCCACATTATAATATATATATTTCAGGGCCGACCCCACACATGGTGGTCTAATAACCCATTGGCAAGTACACACACTTGCGACACTTGTCAATCCACATGACGACACTTCCTTATAGAGGAATAACACATCTCTAATAAGGGTACAATAAGTATATATGAAATACATAGATGAAATACATTCCGAAGTTACATATACATCAACATCACTATGGTTTGTTGGGGTTCTAGAGATCTGGGTTTTTCATGATGTGTATGTTCTTGATTATTTTTTGTTTGGGATCCCTGCAGTGTCTTTCTAGATCCGAGATTGATTTCATTTAATTCTAGTGCATCCACGACATAGGTAGGAAATTGCACTACTTCATTGTTGTAGGGTTGTTGTTGCCCTGTTCTATTTTTATTTGGGTTTGGAACAGGTTGAGCAAGGATTGGAGGTGTTCTGGGAGGTGGTGAGTTTTGTGGACGTGGAATTATGAGTGGTTGTTGCAATGGCATCCTCCAATTTGCTGAATATGGATATGGATTTCCATAGTTCACTTGTGGTTGAGAAAAAGGTGGGGGGGTATGGAGAGTAAGGCTGGGTGTAATATGGTTGTTGGTACAATGTTTGGTTTTGATTCCATTGGCTTGGGCATGATTGTGGGGGACATGTAATTGGAGCTAAAGGATTCCAATTCTATTGATTATTCCCTTGATTGAAATATGTTTGGTTGTTGGAATAAAAGGGTCTAGCAAAATTGTTCCTTCGTTGGTTAACAAAACAAAGTTTTTCCATAGTACCTTCTGATGTGGGATCCTGTATGAATGATTTACATGATGGTAGTAAAGGGAATTTATCTGTGGTATGATCATTGGTATAGAGCCCACAAATCTCTATTGTATTTAATGGGCATTGTCCCTTTTCATGTTTCTTTCTACATCGTGGGAAAAATATTGCTAGTGCCTAGTTGATCTCGTCTTGTTTTTTTAGTTGGAGTGCATCTAACTGCATAGCTAAGGACTGAAGGATGTCTGTCTTCATATAGTCTAGAAGTTTTCCTAAGTCGTACTTTGTGAGGCTTGGGCTTGAAAAGGATGATCCTCCTTCTAATGGATGTGTATCCCATATCCCATTTTTCCCTTTTATGGATCTAGAATAATTTTGAAGATTTGTAGGATTTGATCATAGGTTTTCTTGAATATATCCCCATCACCTAATAGGTTCAATACCTATAGGTATTCCTCCTTCATTCCTCTAAGAAGTACTACTTTCAATGATTCCTAATCCAGAGTACAGTGACTATCCCATTTATAACTGAGTTGAAAGCGTTGTGCATAGCCTTCTAGGGATTATTTTTCTCCATGTTGCATCTTGAAAATCTCATCCCTTGTGTCTTTTGTTTTATAGTAGTACCTATATTTTTTCAGGAAGGATTGTTTCATCTAGTCCCATGTGAAGATATTGTTTCCTTCTAGACTCATAAGCCATCTGAGTGATAAATATTTTAATGTAGAAGGAAAGAGTCTCAGTTTTTTTGCATCAATGGTATAACCCAAGGACCTACGGACTACCTCAAATTCAAACAACAATGTGTCAAGGTCCTCTGAGGTTAATCCATGGAAGTTTGATAGATTATTGGGATTGATATTTTTCATTCTAGCATCCCCAAAAGGTACACTTATGGGGAATGAAAACAGTTATCTGTGTTCTTCCTCCTCATCATCCATAGTAGTGTTTGAGCTAGAAATAGAGAAGAAGTTATCACGATCTAGATTGTAGTTGGAATTAACTTCTTAGTCGGAGTTGAGGAATTCAAATTGAGAGTGTTCAGAAACGATATTGCTCACAGGGAGGTTAGGCAGAAAACGTCCAAATTCATCCCTGTTTAGTGGAGGCATTCATGGTAAAACAATTTATGATTTTTTTAATAAGATGTCTCTTATAGTTTAAGCACCTCCCCGGCAGCAGTGCAAAAAAGTGGTGGACTCTAGGAATGTGTACCTTGTTTGAGGTATATATACCAGCGTATACTTTAAATATTGACCAAGGAGTGTACAAACTTGAGAGGTACTTAGCACTGTATGTGCACTATGGGATAATCTTCGTCGTTCTAAGTGTCCTATGTATTCTAATGGATACTTTGAGAAAGCAGGAAGTACTATTCTATGGAAACTGGGAAGCATGAAATGAACTAAGAAAGCTGGATGTAGTATTCTATAAAAGAAAGGAATGAAGGCATGTAAATCCTATTTTATTAATGAAAGCATGTAAATCTTATTTTATTAAAGCATGTAAATCCTATTTTATTAAATCATGAAATGAAAGCATGTAAATCCTATTTTATTAAAGCGGGAAATGAAAGCATGAAAATCCTATTTTATTAAAGCAATACAGGAAAGCATGAAAATCCTATTTTATTAAAGAAGGAAATGAAAGCATGTAAAAGGTTAACCTAAGAAACATAAATTTAATCTGAAGGGAGAAAAGATCCATTTAACTATAATCACAAATCGTCATCTTCGAAGTACAAAATATAGATCTAATCTTATCTCAAAATGTTGTATAAAAAGGTGTAAATGAAGATCTAAAAGTCGCTCATGAGGATGGTAGCTACAAGACTACAGACAGTGTGTTTCGGAACTAAAGACGCAATAGTAAAGAACTACAAAAGGAAAACGCTCACGCTGAAACCAAAATCTGATGTTTGAATGAACTGTTGAAATTAATCCACACACAACTAAACTAGAAATAAATAACTCAAATGCATGAAAAATAACTGAAGCAAAATGCATAACTCCTAAGCTACATATTGAGGGGACCCTCCCCAACACGTATCATAGAGGAAATGAAACTTATAAACTCGCGAAATTATAAAAAACGTTGGAGCTTCATTATAAATTCATAAATACCATCATGGATGGTAAAAACTGTAAAACTAAAGGGTGAAAACATGAAGTTGGGAAACAATTTTGGCTTGTTTTTTACAAACAAAACTGCTAAATTTTATGTTTTTTAACTTCGACCTCTTCAAACTCATATCTCCCTTAGGAATTTCAACTTGAAGTAAACACAAATGTTTTAGAGAATTGAATTAGCTTTCTACTCGTATTTATTTTAATGTTTTTTTATGGACATATCGTGGGACAAATTGGGTGCACACCAATGGCATATACTTGACAATTTTAGGTATGGATAATGAGTGATCTGTGTGGACATTGGTTTTTTGATAGATGATTATTCATTTTAGGGAAAAACATTGTATGGACATAATCTACACACACTACACTTGTGTATGGACTATATTTTGAGTTTTTTAAGACTTGGGAACTATTTTTTATTATTTATCAAAACAACATATGTTCCAAAAATGGTGCATTATTGAAACACGTTGGTGAGCTTCAATTTTATTTTTAGTGTAACTCTTATTGGAAAAACTAAAATTATCCTTTTGAAGAGGACGAGCCAATTATGATCTTGTGAAATTTCAAATTTTTTTGTGTTGTCTTTGTTATGATATTGAATTTTCATTTCGGGTGATTTTCAGAGTAATAAAATTTTTAAAAGATAAGGTTTAGAAAAAAATATTAATAAATAGAAATTCAAATTGAAATGAAACAATTATTATATCATTGGAAACTAGATTCAGAGATGAATCGATTGCTACCAAGTCTGACAAATAATACTTAAAATTTGCAGGGGTTTGGGCTTGCTGAAGTTGCAGATTCCAAAAAGATGCCAAATATTTTCGCAGGTTTCGTTGGCCATAAACTCTCAGCCGAAAAATACCTTCCAAACTCTCAGCCTAGAGTTTATTTCAAACTCTAGTCCGAGAGTTTTTTTGAAAATATAGCGCAGTGATTAGTTCAAACTCTCGGCCTAGAGTTTGAACTCTCAAAACTCTCAACCTAGAGTTTTTTTGAACTCTCGGCCTAGACTTTGAACTCTCAAAACTCTTGGTTTAGAGTTTTTTAAACTCTCGGCTGAGAGTTTGAGGTTGACTTTTTTTCCCCTATTCATCCGTGTGCCCTCTTTTTTTTCACTCCATTGTCACATAATAGTTTCCCAACTTCGTGTTTTCACCCTAAATGTTTGAACTGTGAAAATGATAAAAGATTGTTTTTCCAAAATATGTCCCAGACCCCTTGCTACTCAGGTGTCTCTATTTATTACAGCTTCTATCCTAATTTTGCATTGGAAACCACAAGCCAAAATTTAGGGTATTATCCCCTATAAATTAGGGAAAACAAGAGTGTTGCATCTCTAGTGATCCTCATGGTCTTCAATCTGGAGCTCGGCACTGCCACCATCCCTGTTATTCCTACACTATGCCCACACATGATTTGTTCATATGATTAGTTTAAATAAAATATGCTAAAACACAAGAAATAATAATAACGAAATCATTTCATCTCATCATCAATTAAATTTCCTTCTCCCCTACATAAAGGAGTGATTTCTGATCATTCCATTGCTAAAATGTGGCATAATGGAGTCTATGGAATTCCTATATCCTGGATTCATCAAAGATAGCCGAAATAACCTATTAAATAATTTTTGTCAGTTCAATCATTAACAAAAAAAGAGCTAGTAAAGTACAAGAAATTATTGTTGCAACGGAAATAATAATAGAATGTTATAAATGGAAGGAGTGACATCTACATAAGGATCGACATTTCTAGGAGCAGAGTGTAACCCATCTTATATTTTTGTATCAAAGCTATCAGATATTGTCATTGAGTATTTTGACGTAATTGGGCTGGGTGGATTTAGACCTTTTGGTGTTATCATCCACTGATCCTTCTTATGTTTTGTATCATTATAATGTAACCACATATCTTACATTCTCCATGTAACTGCAACACATATATATAATGAAAATATTATGAGGCACCATTTCATCCTACCATTTGGATCATATGGTGAGATGAACAATTTAATTTTTGTTAATGTGTTATGAATTATTGATGATATGTTCCATTGAATAAAAGATGTTGTCCTATTATTTTCATTTACTTCTGCAATTAGATTATGTGTTGAATAGCTGAATTCTTTATGCCGTCAAGTTTTCTTATATTGTTGGGAATAAGGCTCACTATTCCCAGTAACTTGTTTCCATTTTGTTCATTACGTCATCCCATATCTCAGCAAAGTTATATGTCTGGTAATCCAAGAAAAATGCCTACCTATGCCCATTACATCTTATGCTTCATATGATTCTTGATTTGGTATATCTATCCATTCATAAAGAAAAGAATAGCATATGTATACTTCTCGAACAACAAACTTCAAATACAAGCAAATACAAATTTACTGATGCCTTGGCATAGTTCCAAAATAGCCTTAGAAAATATTAGGGGAAAACATATTTTTTTCTGGTATTGTTATTGGGGATCGTAGGAAAAAAGTTATTTATCCTGGGGAAAATTACAATCAAAGCTCCGAATTCTTGAGGTGAAGAAGATTCAGACAATTGATTGTTACTATTCACTTGGAAACACCATGAAGGTAGTTCTAGCATCTAGAATAAGGCACACAAAAGCTAACCTCACACACAATAATTTCACATCCTACAAGATCCTACAAAGATAGTTCCTTAGATGAACAGCCATGGAAGGAATTCATCACCACTATCAGGTAATCCTCGTACATGCCTGTCTCCACCTTTCTTTAATCCAAACTTTTGAGAATCTAAATTCATCTTTTAAACTCCTATATATAATTCTCCATTGAGAACCCCTAGTACTCCCTTGGTAAATATGACAAATACCTCAATCACCACTTCTAAAAGTGGTTGGTCTTCATCAGATCCCATTCCTCAGAAATTGATAACTCTTATTACCACTCAGGATAAGGATATCATCCTTTAGCATATTATGGATATAGCTGGAGGATGAGGAAATCAACCACCACCACCACTTCCACCACGATTTCACCATTGGATTGAAGCTAGACATGGACCCTTAAATCTTCCTCAAAACATCCATAACCTACCTGATAATTCCCTCAAGTTATTACCCAAATATTATGGTGGGAAAGAGACCTCTACTGAAGATCATATGACCACCTTCCAAGATTTCACTGATAATATATTCATTGAACATGATGATGTGTTCATGAGGCTCTTTACTCAAACCTTGTAGGGAGATGTTCGAAAATGGTCCAAAGCACTTCTTGTTTCTTCGATTGCATCTTGGGATGAATTAGAATCCACTTTCATGATACAATGAGGAGAAAAGAGGGGCCACCTATACTACTTGACAAAACTTGTTGCTCTCAAGACAGGAAATTTGAATCGGCTGTAGACTTTAATATAAGATTCAATAAGTTATTCAATCAAATCCCTATAAATATCATGCCTATCGTGTTGAGAGAAATCAGGTTAGCCACCTTTCTCATCATGAAAGATGATTCCATTAATGTGGAGGGAAACATGATATCCAGTGGTAAACTCAACCCAAGATATGATCAAGATAAAAAAGATAAAGTAAAGTCAAAAGAGGAGGATAGTACTTCTTGGGGTGTGAAGGATTCTCAAGAAGCCAAGATTGAGGAGATGTCCTGTACCATATAAAATTCATCAAATAAGGTGACTAGAATGGAGTTGGAAGGAATTATTCCAAGCATATCCTCTAGGCACTGAGACAAGGAATACAATGCAATTCAAAAGACCATATAACCATCAGATGATGCATATAGAAAGAAGAGATGAGGAGTAGCCTCTTCAACCTCCTGTCAAGGAAAATAACAACAATAATAACAATCAATCATATTTTCCCTAGGAGGAGGAATACTTAGATCATCTGGAAGAGATGCATTGGCTTCAGGATGAATTAAATACTATGCATGTCACTCAGGATTACTACAATAACTCCTTACTATATTATCTAGATGAGGTGAATCAAGGAAAGGAAAGTGATTTCAATCAGTCATCAACTTAGTACCGCTTGTTAGGAGACTCCCTTTAAGATAAATTCAAAGAAAGTATGACCTCATGCCTATACCTCCTGCAACTAACCAGTCCATTAATCCTTCTATAATAAAAACTCCCATAAAATAGTCAAATGACATAAATCCTAGTAATACAACCCAGGCCAATTCCCAGTTAAAGGGCAAACCCAAAGAATTCACGAAATCCCCTACTTCCAAGGGAAATGATAAAACTATGTCCTGAAAACCAGAGAGTGACCAAAAAGTACAAGCGAGAACTACCACATATTTCAATATTGAGCATGAATTGGGAAAGATTAATATTATCATCCCCTTATATAATCGATCCAAGATCCCTTCATATCAGAGACAAATTGATAAGTTATTTAGTGGAACTAAGCCACCAGATGAGACAGATATCATAAACCTTTCATATTAGTACCCATTGTCCAATGTGGGCCTCACATAAATGAGAAATATGAACCCACAAATCCTTTCTACATGACCCTCGACATACATGAAAAGCTTCTACATAACTGCATGTTGGACTCTAGGGCTTCACATGATCTAATGTGAAAATTTATCATGGATAAATTAGGTCTAGAAATAACTAGACCCTATCATATTTGTACAATTTTGGCTCCAGAAAGGTTAAGTGTGTGGGAATGATAAAGGATTTAGTGGTCACAATGGCACAACTCCCAACTAAGAGTATTATGATGGACGTTGTGGTGGCATATGTACCTGCTAAATATGGTATGCTTTTGTCAACGAGTTGGGCCAAAAAATTGGGAGCTACAATGCAAATGGACATGAAGTAATTCATTGTACCTATGTTTGCAGGGGAAACTAGAATGTTGTATAAATATCTTAAGTTTGCATAATTTATAAGTGATCAAAATATCCCAAATAACTACTCTCTTTACGCAATCAACAAGGACATGTGTTCCTGCACTCTATAAGTGAATGAAGTCTTTGAGGATGGGTACTTTGAAGCTAATTTGCCTCTGATTCTTGAAAACAATAGTGACCATGTGTGAAAATTATACTTTTATGGAGTCTCATCCAAATAAGAATCAATGGAAGGTGACCTCTTGATACCACCCTTAAAGGAGAAAATATCATTGTCTTATAAATTGGAATCTGAGACCACTAACAATGATGCAGAATATGAATCCCTTATCCTTGGTCTCCAAGCTGCCAAAAATGTAAGGATAACTAAGTTAGTCATCTTTTGGGACTCATAATTAATCATAAATCAAATCAAAGGGATATATCAAATAAGATACCTGAGGATGAGAGATTTCATAAATTTAGTCTGGGATCTCATAGAAAATTATTTTGATGCTTTCAACATAACTGCAATTCCTAGAGATATTAATCAGAAGGTTGATTCTTTGGACATGGCATCCATTACTTTCAAGATCCAAAGAAACCAAAGTTTAAGTATGAATTCAAATTGATATAACGGTCATCCATTCCAGATAATGTTGAACATTGGCAAGCCTTCGAAGATGACCTACAAACCAAGAAATTTCTGGAACTAGTTGATGAATTTTCAGTTAGTAATATTAATTAGGGTGATGAAGAAGAAGATGAAGATCAAACCCAATTCAGATATGGGACAACTCCAAACATGGAAAACTAAATTGAAAATCATAAGATACTACAGCTAAAAACAACTTCATTTTGAAGGTACTGGTACCATTGGAGAATTTTTTTTATAAAAATGGTGTCCCTGTCAAACCTGTTGTTCACCCAAAGAAAGAAGACCGTTGAATATTTAAACCTAGGTATCCAGGAGGATCTAAGTTATATCAAGCTCTCCAAGTTTCTAACTATTGAGAAGAATCACAGGTATGTAACTCTTTTTAAAGAATATCTTGATGTTTTTGCTTGGAGATATGAGTATTTAAAAACCTATGATACCTCCATCATACAACATAGAATTCCCCTTAAACCAAATTCTAATCCAGTGACGCAAAAATTGAGACAGTTCAATCCTATTATGCTTCCCATCATTGAAAAAGAGGTTAAGAAGTTTTTAGATGCTAAAATTATTATCCCCCTCAGGTACTCAAAGTGGGTTTCTAACCTAGTACCAGTAAGAAAAAATATTGGAGAGATTATAATATGTGTGGGTTTTAGAAATATAAACAAATGATCCTTAAAAGACAATTATCCCCTCCCAAAGATGGACCACCTCCTTCAGAAGGTGGTAGGATCAACCCAAATTTCCATGATGGACATTTTTTCATACTACAATCAGGTGGCCATGCACCTTGATGATAGGGAAAAAACTTCCTTCACGACACCTTAGGTTACCTTCATGTACGACAAAATGCCATTCAGCCTAATTAAAGTTGGTGCAACCTTTCAAAGATTTGTGGACATTGTGTTTGTGGGAGAAAAGGATAAGTTAATAGTCGTCTACATTGATGATATGGATGTCTTCTCTAAATATGATGAAGATCATCTAAAGCATCTTGAATAGACCTTTATAAAGTGTAGAAAGTTTGGTTTATCATTAAACCCTAAAATATCCTTTTTTCTATGGAGGGAATGCTTCTTAGGCATATTTTTTCCAAAGTAGGGGTCAATATTGACCCAGGCATAGTGGAAGCCATCAATTTTACGGACTTACCTAGAAACAAAAAAAGAAGTTCAGTCTTTCATTAGTAAGATCAACTTCCTCAAAATATTCATTCCCAATTTTATAGAGATTTTTAAAAATATCACTAATATCTTGAAGAAGGAATTCGAAATCAAGTGGACTACCGAAACAAGAGACTCCTTAAATTTGATCAAAATTAAACTGGTTTCCTAGATTCAATGGGTCACATCACCCAATGCAAGCTAGGGTCACATCACCCAAGACACAAAGAGGAATAGAGCTCTCGAGATTCAATTAACAAACTAGAAAAACATGACAAATGGAGTGCTCAACACCCTTTTGTAAATATCTCTCATGAAATTAATGAAATAATAATAATTATTAAATTATTATTCCAAGAGATAATGTCTTTGGCATGTGATTGGATCATGTGGACCCCCTCTCTCAATAAGTGAACCCTCCTTGGATAAATTTAGCCTCTAATGCTTTCCTTGAGCCTTTTTCTTGCTTTCCTGCTTTTTCCAAATCTCTCTTATCTTCATAAAAGCAGGAAACTCTTGCTTTCTTGATTTTTTGTTGCTTTCCTTCTTTTCCTTCTTTTGGTTGCTTTTCCAGTTGTTGTTGATTTTGGGGCTACTTTCCTTCTAGATTTTCTGAGGATGACAACACATAGGATCTATCCTCATCCATTGCACCCCTGCTTGAGCCACATAGCCATTATAACTCATAAATATCTATTAATATTAATAAATAAAATGAAACTATGACCCACCATCATTTATTTAATTTACATGGGTGACTAAACCAAAATTTATCCTCCTTTAATTAATTAATGCCAAACTGTCACTAGGACCCATGGGGTTGAATGGGTTAGTTATTTTAACATGGTTTCCTCAAGGTGGCGACATGACACCTTTTCACGCTGCTTAGAAGTTGCCTTTCTTTGGATTTTTCCACCAATTATTTTTCCAACCTTAGGAAACTAGCCTTAGTATTTTCTCAATAATTTTGGATCAAAAGGTTACTTGGCTTATTTAATGATCCAACCAAGGTTCCTCATCCCATTAATGCAGTTTTCCTAGTCGACATACATTATGGTGGCATTATTTCCCTCCTTGGACTTTAGGATCAACAATTAATCAAGCCAAATCATCACCTAGGTGAATAAACATGAATCAGTCTAGGTGGCTTAGGCAATTGTGATCCAAGGCCTGATTTGGGGACGTTACAATATTCCCCATTCAACTTGGCCTACCAATCATGAATCTATTGTAGCATGAGAAAGAAGAAACACATGATATGGAGAGAAGGATCCATCATCTAATATAAGTACAATAGGTTAGAGAACAACTGGATACAAAAACTCAATTGTACCAAGAGAGGATGAAAGTTGTGTTTGATAGAAAATCAATAGCAAAGAACCTTCAACTAAGAGACCTTGTTCAGATGCTACGAGGGATTACAAATCTAAATATGGAAAATTTGATAACCTCTTGATTGGTTGTTTTTTAGTCATGATAGTACAAGACAACAACACTTAGGAGTTAAATTGCCTAAGCGGTGAACTATTTGGGGATTATTAATGCTTAAATCTCACATACATGCGACATTTAGACTAATATTGTGGAAAGGTGTCATCAACATACATAATGAAGATCACTGAAGACATCCTCATCAAATCCAGAAAACAATCTGAGCCCAAGAATGCCAAAAATAGTCTAAAGGGATAGTATCACGACTTTAAGCACTAGAATCTCACACTATTTATCGTGATTTATCTACACAGTCTCCCACGTGACGCCAGATAAAATTCCCCTTGATAATCATCCAACTGATAAAACAACAGGGCCGCAAAATTTTGTTATGCATTAAAGGCTCAGAATGGCTCTCTTGGCTCCAAAATTCGAATTGAGACCTCTCACATGCTTAGGGGAATTGAATAGTCTCTCTCATGTTCTTGGGAACCAGTTCAAAGGAAGAGAGAGTTCAAATTTGGATCTAGATGTTTCTTGGCCATCCTTTGTCCTATAAAAGGAAGCCATGGGCATGCATTCTAGAGGAATAAAATCATAGAAAATTTATGTTGTTGGAATCACGTTGAGAGATCCTCTTTCAATCTCATTCCTACCTCATAATGGCATATACAAATATCCCTTTCCCTCTTCCCCTAAGAGGAAAGAGTTTCTTCATTGTTCTCTCCTAGCTATCTTGCAATTGTGTGGACAAAAAGGACCTCCCCAAGGGAGATTGTTGGATTCCATTGAAGATTGCACCTCCTAGGAGTTACTCATGTATTTAGATGGACCATTAGGAGATAAAAAATTGGTTTGGCGTACTCTTGTTCAAGCTTGTTTGGTTTATCTCTCACCCATATTTTTATTTCAATTTTGCTTTTGTTTTCCTTTTAATTTTGGTTACTAATAAAAAATATTTCCTGATAATTTGGGGTTTGCTTCTTTTCATTCTTAATCATAACATTGGGTCCGTGCAACAACCTAAAGGATTCTCTCACCGTGGGAAGGTTGTCTACCCTTGTGGCAATTTTTCCTGCAACAAGAATCCTATCAATGGCTAATTGCTTAAACTCTTTTTTTCATTAACAATACTAAAAAAAAAAGTAATTTACATAAAATAAACTAGAATCATTTTCCATTCAAATGTTTTGCTTTATTTCATTTATGTAATTCTTTTGGTTTAATCTTTCTCTATCTGTAAGTTCTGAAAAATATGAAATGGATGCCACCATGATCCATTTCAAAAAATATGAAGACTCCATAACCCAATGGACAAAGCCACTCGTCTCCAGTTCTCATTCTCTTCCAGAAAAAAAGTTTGTCCCCTTTGGAACCAATGTTAATACCATTTTTTACATTTCTAAAAAATTGAGGAAACCAATACCCCCATCACAATATGCAGCATATGGTGGAAATGATGGTAATAGTTCGAGAACTAAAAAATTACTTTTGTGCTCTAAGTGGAGTGAGTAATAAATGGAAAATATACTCATGTTATAATATCTTGCCAAATGTGGTTATTTGTTGTAGAGGAAAGAGAATTAGATCAAGGAACCATGGACAAAAAAATATCCAAGGAGGATCCAATTGGTAATATGTGTAAAGCAGAAAAGAGATCAATCGGCCAGATCATTGGCATTCATATCAATGACTCGCCAACCTTCAATCCCTTGAATATGCTTCAGTATTATCTAAAATGCACAAGCCTAAACCAAAAATTCCTAGGATGTGTGGTGCTTCATGTTAATAAGTAAAATTCGCTTACATGCCATGTCACTAGCTCAGTCACCTCCATATGTCACCATATCACTTCATTCATGTCCATTTGAACATGGAAAATCAATCTAAACAGCCCAAAAGTTAAATCTAAGCCTCAAAACATATCCATAACCCAAGTCTCTCTTAATTACTTGATAAGAGTGACCTAAGTCACTCATAATCCCTTGATATGAGCAATTCAAGTCACACAATTCACTAAAAAAGTGCGACACAAGCATCGGCTTGGCTTTCAACTCTTTTTGCTTCATACCCAACAAAAAAAAACCAAAGTGACATGAGTCTCTACATGGCTGATGATTTTAGATCCAAAAGATCAACTTCAAACTCCCATCATCAGTTATAAAAGAGACACCCAGGTCCCTCATTCCACACACAAATCCTTTCCATTGGTTCAAATTCGTCACTCTGTCAGATTTTCGTCGAGATTGAAGTAGGTCTTTTCTCACTTCCCTCTCACCTTTGTTGGAGATCCCATTCCATGACATGTGGCCAGAGAACTCGAAGGAAGTGAGGACAACCAATGGACCCTCCCTTGAACAGCTGCGGCGGCCTCCTCTTCTGTGATTGTCCAGGTGTTATTGGTTCTCATAATTCTCTTTTATATTTTGAATAGAAAATTATTTATTCTTCCATCCATTGTGTATACTTGTTGTCTGATTTTAAAGAAAAAAAAAATATTTGCATTTGCTTTATACCATCATTCATAGTTTGACTTCGTAGTTTAGTAGTTTGTTTTGTTTAATCTCTTTGAAACTCTTCTTGAGTTCACAACCCTCTAGCAAGTGCTCTTTTGCACAGGCGTGTGCAAAAGCACACACCACAATTTTTGGCGACCATACTAGGGAAGATCTCTATCTTTCTACAATTGTGTGTCCTTCATTCTCCTGGTATTTTGTTTGGATTCGCATCTCTCTGTTTAGCCTCTCTTTTCTGTTTAATTTGGTAGAATTTACAAGGAAGAGGCCATGTAGCGAAGGTTATAGATGATTTTTTTAGTGTTACAACATTGGCAAAAATTTTCAAAAAAACCTCTGCTATGACCTCCGCCAATGGTAGCGGATGTTTTTATGGAGGTCATAACAGATACAGTTTATAACTAAAAAATACTCGACAGCTGGAGGTTTTAGCGGAGGTTATTTTATCAATGTACACAACTGAATTTATGTGCCCCGGTGTGTTTCTTACTTGGATGCACCGGTGTTGTATTATTAGAACAGATGCACCAGTGCATTCAACTAGAACAAGCACCGGAAATAATCAAATTTCAATGCCACACCAGTGCTTTAGTATAGAATATACACACTGGTGCGTTGGTACAACATAAATGCACTGGTGCGATATTTTATATCATACACACTATACATTTTTCCATTATTTTTAAATTTAACAGTTAAGTACATTTAGCGGGTCACACCGGTGCATTTGATACACGAATTCACGGATGCATTTAATACTAGAATGTACCAATGCTTACAAATTATCAACATGGACTGATGCAGTTCAACACATAAAACGCACCGCCAAGATGAAAACCTAAAAACCGGTGGGAATAAGCGTTGATATTTCTCAGTGTGTATAAGCAATCTACATGCACCGGTATGATTCATAAAATAAAACACACCAATGATCAATGTTATAAATGCATCGGTGCGCAATTTTAGTTTATACGCACCGATGTGCAATGGTATTATAGGAGCCCCAGTGCAACATATATTAGTTAACACACTGAATCTAATTCTTTGAAGAATATCTACTGATATTTCATTCAAATATATATATTATATATTTTTTTTTTAATTCCATTATTCATCTTGAATTGAAATATTTGTTTATAGTAAAATTCATTTCAATTTTAATTATTGAAATTGTTTGTTTGGATTAATTTCTTATATCATAGATGCAAGAATCTATTGTAATATTTAATCATCCATACATTTAATTACCAATGTACCATTTACAACTGTTGTATCACATTGAAGAATTTATTTTTGCTCCATCTTGAATGAAAATATGCGTTTTTTCTTGGAAAAAAATTTACCAATGTACCACTTCACATGTAACATTTGACAATAATATTTACCATTTCCCATGTAATATTTACCAATGTACCATTTCACATGTAAATTTTATTTTATTATATATCAATAAGAGTGCCTTTGTAATACAAAATACGACAACATAGAGACAACAATAATCAAAATGTCAACATGCATGTAATTATTGTTACATTTATTGGTAACTCGTCTTTGAATTTGGACACTATGTCCAGTACATTATTATACAAACTGTATGATTTTCACAGACAATTATTTCAAAATATACAACAAGCTACAACAGCTTGCATTAACATCAAAATTACATACGAAGCATCATTCTTCACTGGAACTGTTATCGGTGCTCGAGCCACTTATATCAATTGGGTTATTTGGCCAAATGTTTTGTTGATTGGCTTGATTGTTTTTCTCTTCTTCAGCTTCCATCTGCAAACATAAAAATAAAGTATACTGATTGTATCTACATTACCAGTGGGAATAATGAAAAATAAATAGATAGTATACATTAATGTAAATTGAAAAGGGACATACCATAGAAATAATCGACTCATGAATGATACACATTCTCTCAAAACCAAATATCATGCCTTATATCAACAAGTCTTCTATTAGCTCCACTCCATACTTTATTTCATGCAAGTGTTATTCCCTGTCACAAATCATAGATTTAATATAAAAAAAAAAATGTTGTTTTATTAATTATCAAATGAGAGAAGTAAAACAACATAGACACTTACAAAATCCACAATTAATTTTTTATATTCCAATATGTACTCACAACCCTTACTTAACCCAATGTCAATCAATTCTTCCGATGGCTCATCTTTGTATGTTAACACCTATTTGAAGGCATGCAAGTATTTCCAGTGAAAACAAATTAAAATAAAAAATATATATAGCAATCACAACCACTACAAAATCTTTATTTCTTACAATGAAATCAAAAATACTCACGGACTTTTCTATCAACCCCTTTTTTCCTTGTCATCATGTCTTGTGTGTTGACTAGGCTCCATTTTCTTTTATCTTCTGCAACAAAACAATTGAAAATTAATATTTAATGTCGAATTAATTAATGGAAATGTATACATAAACCTAAAAGCCAATGATTTCATACATTTGAAGCACATTGTTGTTGAGATGGCTCTGCCTACAATGCAATTATGTCCATTTCCTTGACCATCTCCTTGTACACTTTCATGGACATCCCTACTTGCACATTTCGCATATCACCTCGTTCATCCTTTGGGATTCTCATCATCTTCCTGAAAATGTAAAATGACATTAAACTATTTATGTTGTTGATATGAAAGATAAACATGACAGAATTAAAATTATTGAATGAATGACGCTTTGTAATAGTTTTAGATACATATTCTACATAGACATGTTTAGGAATATTACCTTTTGAATGATTCTTTTTTTTGTTGTTGTATGTTTTTGCTATTGCAAGCTTGACAAGTCTCATTGACCATTGCTCTGGGAACGCCTCCTGCAGTTTACATATGACCCGATTCTTTGAATCATTTGATTGGTTTCTATATTGTAAGTGAAAAGTATGTATGTACGTTATTTCCACTAAATACCTCATAGTATTATAAAATTGTTTGCCCCTTCTAGTAACTTCTAGCACCACTCCATATGATCTAAGGGCCAATTGATCATCATTTGCATCTTCCATAAAAAGAAAAAATCTTATGATGACATTGAATTCTGTTGCTGTCAGTCCCTGCATAACATTCATCATATTTGAATTACGTTATTTGAAACATCTTAGTGAATATTCGTAATTAAGTAGATTATTACTCAAATTTCAATAAATAATTCATATTGACTTATTTTTTATTCATCTTATTCATCCCTCTACAACTTTTCCATCAACATTTTACACTTTGGACTTAGTTTGGTAAAAATATTATCGAGCTTCCTCATTTTTTGGCTCTGCATGTCACACATTAACCAATACATATTAGTTAACTTTACAAATAATTCAAACAAATTAATTTAAATACATAAATTAATTAAAGCACTTGCCTTCTTCATAATTCTCGATGTGCTCCCATCATGTTGATTAAAGTTGTTGTTCATTGAACTCATGGCATGCATTTTCTATCAATAAACAACCTCTACCATTAAATAGAGAAGCTATCAATATATTATACAAAAAAATCACATACCTTCAAAATACAACAAAAAAATAAATTAAAAGAATAAATTTGAATTCGATGTGCTTGTATACATGACACGCCCTGGTGCGTCAATAAAAACGCTGCACCGGTGCGTTAAATTAAATAGGTCGCACCGGCAATAAAGAATTGAGATATGAAAAATGATTTTTTTTGTTTTTGTAAAATAATAATAAAAACGGCGTGATGCATGTCATATCTGGTACGTTATTGTAAATGCGACGCACCGGGAACAAAGAACTAAGACACAAAAAATGACTTTTGTGTTTCTATTAAATAATTAAAAATGATGCAACGCGGGTCATACACAATGCATTATGTCGATGGATGCGCCTGTGCATTCCAGTAATACAAAAGCATCAATTTTTATGCATGCCTTTTTTAATTAAAAAAAAACACAAAACTTGACAGGGTCGACATGGTTACGGATTCAACCAAGAAAGTGTCCCCTTATTGCCCTACACTTTCTATATATAATCACAAACTCGATAATTCCAAAATCCCTAAAACAAAAGAGGGATTTCAACCCTAATGAGGAATTTTGCAGCCACATAAAACAAAAAGAAGCAGCCAGAAAATAATGGTTGCAACATTGAAGGTAAGTATGAAGTTTTTTTTATAAATCTAGTTAAACTCTAAATAAGGTTATAAGATCTACTATAATATTTATGTGCTTGAAATTTCTATTATGCAGGGTTTTGTTTGATTCACCATACCTAACAAATTTTGACCCTTAGAACTCCTTCCAGTTACTCCAAACTCATTCCACATAAGTCTCTCTTCCATAACTCTCCCCTGAAAATTTCGGCAAAATAGTGAGTTAATGTTTTGGTTTTTGGATTTTAAACACTATTTTGGTTTACTTTTCAAACTTAAAATTACTGCCTTTTTTCTAATTTAGGGAAAAAAGGTTTTGTGCGATTTTTTTTAATTTTGATTTTCGGCATTTTCAGTGTGTTGGTTGTCAGATCGCACTGGTGCGTACTTATGTAAAACACACTGTCTTTTAAATAATTTAAAAACCCATACAACGATGCGTGTAATGTTAGGACACATCGATGCACTTATCTGTAGGAAACGCACCAGTGTGCTTATCTTTAGGAAACACATCGGAATGAATTATTTTGTAAAAATGGATGTAGAAATACCGCTACCAAATGTAGCATATATTTTCCACCGTGGGAGATTTTGGGTATATTCTTTAATGGTGCATTTATATTCGTTACACACCGATGCGTTTATGTATGAATAAATGCACCGGATTATTTTGTAAATTCCTTGTTTTTATGTGTCCACTTAAAATTTTATATTCATACCAAATGTCCTTTTACTATTTAACCACAACAATTACAATATTTCATAGCCTTATATATGTTGATTGTTGAGTTGGCTCAAATGCAAGAAGAAACTTTTGTAGTATCAAATGGACAATTCTTCAAATTCCATCTCATACCATCTTGTTCAAAGTTCGACGAGTTCTCCCATTCTATCCCCGGTAAGTTCAGGTTTTTTTTTTTTTTACTACTTATTTGAATTTATATTACTTATCCATGTGAATCTGAATATTGATTTATTGTATATTGCAGGCCCTCACGATTCAGGTTCGTGTTCAGATGCACAAGACATTCAACCAGTTTCAAAATGTCATAAGCTCTTATTAGGAGCAAGATACTGCAAGCAATTCGTGGATGAAAATGGGCATTCGCTTTACCCCGCCAATTGTAACATGCCATCTTCAAGCCACCATCCTGGTTCATCAAGGGTAATTCGTCGTGAGCTGGAACTCTTTTATGACACCCCAGTAGTTTGTGGTTGTTTAAAATGTCAAGGGTTGAAGGAGAAACCTCGTCGTGTCACACTCACCCATTACACCAATGCTAGATTACCTAATGTCGATGGTCTAATACCCCCTACTACAGTAGCAATTCCAATAAGTGATATAGAAAAGACATGCGGGAACACTTCCCTATGCTCATTTTTTAAAAATTTGGAAGCCAAAATAACTATCTCACATCCTAAATTGACGAACCCCTCAGCTTGTTCATCCATCTGAAATTTATAGTGATCCAAAGTATGATATGAATGCCACCCAACCCATCTCTTCTAGAAGATCCAAAAATTTGCATGATTTGAGAGCAAAACTGTCCAAGTACACACCGACATTCGTCCAATTGTTGGAGGGTAGCAATGATTTCTCCCTTTGTGTGAATTTTTAAAGTAATATCAAACTTCTTACAACCATGCTTTATATGGCGCTTGGTCATCCTCTCTACCTATGCTTAATGTTGGAACCAAATTCTCCTTTTGTGGTAATCGTTTTATGATTACCAAGTCTAATATATATGCTGCAAATTTTGGGTTGTTTATGCTTTCACATGTACCTGTTCCTCGCAAACAATTAGTAGCACTTATTTCATTTTGCGGTCCTATCTATTGTCTCTCTGATTACTTGAATATTGTTAAATACAAGCACAACATTTCCATGTATAGTATGTGCATAAATGGTTATGTTTATGGAAACTTATAGGAAGAACCTATTCTATATAGATGATCTTCCATGCACTCAAGGGAAGATTGCAAGGTTCATAAATAATTCTAGGTGCTCTTTATTTTCTCCAAATTGTTCATTTGAGGAACACTTCAATGACCAAGAGTTCTTTATGAAAAGGAAAGCGTCCAAATTTGTTGTTGTATATGCAATATGTAGTTTTTCTCCTGGTGACGAGTTGTTAATAAACTACAACTTTCATAGACCACCAACTGCTCTTTAAAGATGCCTTGCATTGGGATTACCTTTAGACGTTCCCTTGGGGCACAAGACAAAAAACATTGATTAATTGTATTTGTTAATTTTCAATGGATTCACATTAATGTATTGCTCAGTCTGAAATTATGTTTTATAAATTGTTAATTTAATTTATAAATTCAATTCGAAAATGTGTTGCTCAATTTTAAATATTCATATTTAATGTGGAATTGATGTTAATTTATCACTCAATCTGAACATTTTCTTTATAAATTGTTTACAACTTAACATTTCCTACTGGAAGTGATTCTCGTGCTTCTATAATAATTGTTTTCTATAATGCAAGATCAAACAAATTGCATTGTGCTTATTAACATCATTGATGTAATTTTCAATATTTTTGAAATCAGGATTCTGATGATGACAAACCTACCTACCATCTTTCGTTGCACCCTAGTACAATGTTAAATCAAGAGAAGGCTAAAAAAATAGCACAACTTGGAGAGGAATCATACCAAGCATGGTGGAATCAACCACCTATTCAATTTCCACCCTATCCATCATCACCAATCATGAATGCCTATAGTAATAGTAGTTCTTCACATGTTGGAAATGGAGGCAATGAAGTAGAGGTTGGTATGGACGATTTATTACGACACAGTAGTGCCATGGATGCAATGTTGTTCCATACATTCCAGGACAATGATCTAGGGGATGACGCTCATATTACTGAAGTCTTATTCGAACTCCTTAAATCGGCTTTCACCACACCTCTATTTGGATCCGATTGATTAAATTCTACACACTTGGGGACAACAATGTTACGATACAACTTGAAAGCAAAGTATATCATGTCAAACGCATGTTTCTCAGTAATGTTGAGGTAACTTCAACTATCAACTACATTATATTTTGAGTGATCTTGTCACACAATCATCATTTAAAATTGTCGATTTTATGAACGTTAAATGACATTGTACATTTGCATTTCCCAGTAAATGTAGGTTATTCAAATATAAGGAACTTCCGAATGATAATGTCTTCCCGACAACTACGCAGATGTTGAAAATGTTGGGTGTAGATTACATATCTTATCATGCATGCCCCAATGATCGTATTCATGCCTCAAATATCTATATAGAGGCAAATATGCAGACAAAGCGATATGTCCAAAATGTGGGCATGACAAATACAAAGAATCAAATAACAAGGCTAAACCACATGGTCCTCCACATAAGATATTGAGGCACATGCCTATAATCCCAAGGATTCAAAGGCTCTTTCATTGCAAATAATTAGCTATGATGTACGGATGGCATGCATCGAACAGAAGTGAGGAAGGAGTTATGTGAATCCCAACATATTCAATAGCAATGAAGCATATAGAGAATTAGAGGAAATTTCAATTTAAAATGGGCCTTCCAAAAATAATACAAATTCCATGTCATCATGTATTAGCCAATCAAAATGATTTAAAATTCAAAAAGGGAGCACCTAAAAAAATTCAAGGGAAAAAATAAAAACTACTTTTTTGGATCGTATTTTCAACTTATCTCCTTGCAGGTTTACTCAAATTTCAAGCGGGAAGACTCGTTGGATGCATAATTAAATTATGCATCCAACGAGTACCCATATTGCATACTTTTAACAATATCCACACCATGAAAAATTGAAAATACATTAAAAAACGTGTTTTCTCTCACTAGAAACACGTTTTTTAATGTATTTTCAATTTTTCATGGTGTGGATGTTGTTAAAAGTATGCAACATGGGTACTCATTGAAGATAAGTTGAAAATACGATCCAAAAAAGTAGTTTTTTAACTCTCTCTCTACTATTATTTTATTATTTTCTTATTATTTTCCTTAGGAGGCCCAGTTTTTACCCAAATTTCCTCTGATGCATACATGGCCCAATAACTTCAAGGATGAAGTACATAGCCTCAGATTGAGCATATCCATTGATGGCGTCAACCCATATTCCCAACCAAACAACATCTATACTATTTTGCATGTAGTAGTGATCAATAACAATATCCCCCCATGTTTTTCTTGAAGAATGAACATCTTATGTTGGCTCTTATACTCCCTAGAAAAAGACAAGTGAAGAATATGGATGTTTAAATACAACCATTGATCGATGAATTCAAGGAATTAAGGGAAGGGATACAGGTATATGATGTGTCAAGACACATCCCATCATAGAGGATTTTTTAACTGTATGGCATATGTGTGTACACCACACATGATTATCCAGGGTTAGGATTTTGCTCAGGTAAATATGTTCTTTTATTTGTTTCTATATTCAAAACAATATTTTTTGACATATTTAATTTGGTGTGACTAAATTCATCCTCAACACTAACTTGATCTCTTTAATAGAACATCGCAGGTCTTGTGTAATGTCCCTACTTAGGAATTTATATTAATGGTGAAATTTTCAACTTTTCCACTAGTTTGACCTTTGAGTAGTATTGGTCTCTTGGTCTCCAAATGACTCCAAATGCTCCCAAATTGTTACAGAAGGTGTATGGATGATATTGGGAAATGAATATAAGTTTTATGGGTTATTTATAGAACTCAAAAGGATTCTACAAATATCATTTAATTTCTGTCCAAAGTAGGGAGTACGACTAGCAATTTCTCTTTGACTAGTATTGGTCTCTTGGTATCCAAATGCTCCCAAATTGTGTCTGAAGGTATTTGAGAGTTATTCAGACATATAAATGATTTTAATGTATGCTTAAAAATCCCTAAAACACTTCTGCAACATTTATTTATAATCTGGACAAAGCAAGGAAAGTTACTAGCAATTTCGAACTTCAAATCCCCCAAGGGTAGTGGACAAGATGGCTTCCCAAATGTTGTTAAACCCTTCCAAATTTATTAACAGAGGAATGGTACTGATAAGTGGATTTAATTATCTCCCCAATGTTTCATTAATTAATTCGTATGGCCTTCTGCAACTCCTTTAAATCATATTTTTATATGCAAGATTTCACATAGGGGGAAAAGCTAGTTATTTTCACCATGACTTAGGAAATTCGAATTTTAGGTGCCAAGGGATTATGCTCTGTTAATGGAAATTCTTCATAACTTTAATAACATTCCATACATCCCTAAAATCATATATAATAAATGATAAAACTTGAAATGGTGTTCTTCAAACTCCAACAACAAAATCTAGGGGAAATGGCATCATTTTTTAATTGTTTGATATTTTTACATAGCTCCACTTAGTATTTCAACCTGAGAGTATCATGAACATAAAATACAGATTATATATATCAGAATACAAATATATGGTGCCTCAATATCTATCCCAAAGAGTTCATCACCTCAACAAGTGCACCTCTCCTCAAGGAGCAAGAACATGCCAAGAAATAGAAGAATGGTTGTAGAAGGAAGCTGAAAGAGAGACCATGATCTTCCCTGTAGCATCAACCTGTAATAAAATACTCCATTAAATATCCAAATGAAAGTTCTGAATTTCCTTTCCAATTACCAACTTGGATGGGAATCTTTCACCCTCAAAATTGGTGCCAAGGCAAGTAGAGTAGCACTCCACTAGCTCTCCTCTCCCAAATGCAAAATGCAAATTCTAAAATGATCAAAAGTTGCTCTTATTCTTTGTTCATTACTTTTATAAACTTCTAATATCCTCCATGGGTCTAATTCCTTCCAAGATCTTCATGCCAACTCAAGTTGGGAAGAGATTCCCAAGTATGCCACTTGTTCTTCCAATTCTAGCCCTATCCTTCTCCAAATTCGAATTGGTGTCTCTTTGGCTGCCCTAACTCACTTGAGAGCCCTCTTGGGTGATATTTTTAGCCCTGAAATGTCATACATGTCATATTTCAGCCTTCAGATCTGATTTGTGTCATAGGTGTCATAGCATCTTCATCATTGTTGTCATAGAGCTAGGGAATCTAGCCCAAGTGTCCCACTAGCTCCAAATTGCCTCTTCCTCTTCCATGTGAGTTACTCTTCCTCTACATTTCGACCTCATTGACAGATGCCAAGTATTATTGAATTCCAACTCATCCCAATAACATTGGACTTATCTGTTGATGTATATGTAACTTCGGAATGTATTTCATCTATGTATTTCATATATATTTATTGTACCCTTATAAGAGATGTGTTATTCCTCTATAAAGAAGTGTCGTCATGTGGATTGACAAGTGTCGCAAGTGTGTGTACTTGCCGATGGGTTATTAGACCACCATGTGTGGGGTCAGACATAAAATATATATTATATTGTCGATGTATCTAGATAGACAAGTCGGCCCCATAGTGTAACTGGGCAAACATGTTAGAATAAATAGAGATCGGCAGATCTCTATTTTCATCATTCGGAAAGACACACTTCTCTCACTCAGAAAGTGGCACACTAGTGAGGAGGAGGATCATCTGCTCTAGGAGACTATCTCAAGTGTATTTTGGTTGTACTTTGGTTGAGACATTGCTCTCTCTATCTCTGAGGAAGTTGTGGGGTTTTTCACCTTAGGGTTTTCCCCACAGAAACTCTGTTTCTCTTGTCTCTCATGCTTTTGATTCTTGTGATTCTTGTCATGCTTATTGTGATTGTTATGCATTGATATACTGTATATGTTATTCTCTCAGTAAAGATCCAAGAGTATTGTGAATTAATGCTCAAATTTAACATGGTATCAGAGCTAACCTGAGAAGAAGACATTTTGCAATCACAAAAACTTGAGTTTCTTGTTTATTGGGTTTCTCTCCATAGATTTTGGAAACAAAGTATAGTGGATTGACTCTACTCATCAAGGAGAATCTATCTGTCCAATTAGAATTCAATTCTGAGCATTTTCCCATTTGACCCTAAAAATTAGGGTTTCCACAAAAATAGGAATTTCTGAAATCTGAAGACATAGTTGGAAGCTCCTTGCAAAAATTGAAGTTTAGAGCTTTGGATTGAGATTTTTGGCTGGGTAGATCTATGGGAAACTCAAACCCTAATTCAGGGCTCTCCCCAATGAACTCGGGAGGACAAAAAGGAAATTCTGAACAGTAAAGCTTTGTTGATCTCAAATTCTGAATACACCAGGCTGATCAGCTCATCAAGGCGCCTCTTTCTATCCTTTCAGAAAGTTTAAATTCACATTTTAAATTTTTAGGGTTTTTTCGACAAACCCTAATCCGGGACCAGATCTAGTTTTCAGCATTTCAAGTGGTAATACCTAAATCTTTTCTATTTCCATTTGAAGTGCTCTTTAAGATGTCTCACCACACCAAGCTTGAGGATAAGCTTGAAGGAGTTGATAACTTCCGAGCTTGGAAGTATAGGATTGGGTTAATCCTGGAAGAGAATGAGTTGGACTCATATATAAAAGAAGACATCCCTATCCCAGAGGATGAAGAGGCTAAGGTATTGCATAAGAAGAACTTGGTCAAGGCAAAGAGAATCATTGTTGATTCTATCAAAGACCATCTCATACCCCATGTGTCTTCTCTAAAGACACCTAAGGCTATGTTTGACTCTTTCACCAAGCTATTTGAAGGGAAGAACATAAATCAGAAGATGACCCTGCGGAATCAATTTAAAGGGGTCAAGATGTCGAATGGAGAAACCATTCAATCCTATTTCTCCAAGGCCTCTCCGATCAAGGAACAACTTGAAGTAGTAGATGAAATGGTGGAGAATGGTGAAATTGTTATGACCACTTTGAATGGCCTAACTAGGTCATGGGACTCTTTTATCCAGGAGATCTGTGCCAGAAAGAAATTAATCTCCTTCAGCAGATTGTGGGAGGAATGTTCTCAAGAAGAAGCAAGGCTTGTGGCAAGAGAAGAGAAGATGGGGAATGAATATCAAGCTCTCATAGCTCACACTAAGAAGGGCAAGTTCAAGAGGGAGCCATCCCATCACAAGAAGAAATCTTCTCATCATTTTCACAAAGACAAGAAAGATCTAAGGTGTTTCACTTGTAATGAGAAGGGTCACTTTGCTTCAGAATGTCCCAAGAACAAAAGGGAAAAGCACAACAACAACAACTCCAGCAAGAAGAAGAAGGGTAACAAAAGAAGGTACCATCCTCATGCTGCCGAAGATGATGAACCTCCAAAGAAGAAGACTAGGGCAGAAAGTGATGATAGTAATGATGACTCATCAAGTGTAGAAGAGTATGTTCTAATCTCTGCTCTCACAGGTACTATCTCCCATGGTTATAATGATTGGTTAATTGACAGTGGGGCTTCCAAACACATGGATGGGTTTAAAGAATCCTTTGTAAATCTTTCTGAACATGAATCACCCCATAAAGTGAAACTTGGGGATGATTATCAATATCCCATCAAAAGAAGTGGTGAAGCTACAACCTAGATTCTGGAAAATCTTTGAAGATGAAAGATGTCCTTTATGTACTTGGGCTCAAGAAGAACTTACTCTCCATCTCTGCATTGGATGCAAAAGGTATGAGGGTTACATTTGTGGATGGCCAAGACCTAATGTGGCAAAAGGGAAAGAGCATAGATGATGCAGTTGTGATTGGAGAGCAAGAGGGAGGTTTGTATAAATTAAAAGGACAACCTGAACATGCCATGGTGCATGAATCCATGGAGCCAAGTGAACTTTGGCATAGAAGACTTGCTCATATGCACTATAGGGCACTTCCAATTGCAAGCAAGGCTGTAGAGGGTCGTCCTGAAATCAAGACCAAACATGAAGGTGTTTTCAAAGGATGTGCAAAGCAAAGAACATTAAGAAGGCATTTCCAAGTAGTGAAAGCAAGGCAAAAGGTATCCTGGAAATCATCCACTCAGATGTATGTGGTCCTATGTCATCTAGTTCTCTAAGTGGGTATGTTTACTATGTCTCATTTATTGATGACTTCTCCAGGAAGACTTGGGTATACTTTTTGAAAAACAAAGATGAGGTGTTTGATAAGTTCAAGGAATTCAAAACCTTGATGGAGAATCAAACAGACAAGAAGATCAAAACATTCAGATCCGACAATGGTGGAGAATTCACCTCAGGTGACTTCAAGAAGCTTTGCAGTGATTCAGGGATTAAGAGGGAGTTGACTACTCCTTACTATCCTCAACAGAATGGAGTTGCAGAAAGGAAGAACAGAACAATCATGGAAGAAGCAAGGGCAATGATGTATGACCAAGATCTACCTATGCATCTATGGCCAGAAGCAGCTAGAACAGCTATATATGTGCAGAACAGAACACCCCACAAGATATTGGACAACAAGACACTAGAAGAGGTCTTTTCTGGTAAGAAGCCTGAAGTCAACCATCTCAGAATATTTGGTTGTCCAATATACACTCATGTCCCAAAGGAAAAGAGGACTAAACTAGATCCTTCAGGAAAGAAGGGTATCTTTGTGGGTTACAGTGAAAGCTCGAAGGCTTACAGAATATACTTTCCAGGGTTCAAGAAGATTGATGTCAACAAGGATGAATATAAGTTCAAGGACAGGTAGTCCAGGAAGCAAAGATCAAGAGGGAGCACACTCCATCAGCTCCTGCAAGGATGCATATTTTCAGAGGGAGTTGACCATCTTCCTACATTCCACAACAGAAAGGTGTAGAAGAAGCTACTTCAGCAGCTCCTGCCAAGAAGCGAAGACTCAGAGGGAGTCCACCCAACAAACAAACAAAGAAAAGTATTTCAATTATCATTTCTTTCCTATTTTGTTTGTTTAAATAATATTATGCTTATGTTCCTAGACTTAGGAGATGTATTGTGCATATTAGAATGATTGCATTAATGAACAGTATACTACTAATATGCATGTGATTGGTAAGTGGCCTATGGCACTGTACAACATTCCAATGCTACTTATCTACAATGAAACCTCTTTTCTGACATGTTGGGAGTAGTGCAAACTCTTAACAATGTTCTGGTAGAGACTGGAAAGCATCTAGAAAGTTGTGGATCATGGATAAATGTTGTATTGAAGCACTAGCTAAGATAACTGCATGACTGCATGACATATTTCTTTATGTGTAAAGAATTTGTTCTGAAAATTATGAGATGTTTCTAATCATGCAATTTAACTTGTTTTGTAGGAAAGATCGTATATCTTCCCCTACAAAAGGACTACAACATTTGTTCCAGCAACAAAGATATCTATTGAAGATATTGAAGTTCCCAGGATCTGGGATGAAGAAATGGAATGCCATGATCCGTCGATCATGAGGAAGATGTTTGGGATGCGGTCCCAAGACCTGACAGGGAGTCACATGTGTGCAGATTGAAGAAAGCCTTATATGGCTTGTAGCAAGCTCCCAGAACTTGGTGTGGTACAAAGAGGAAGCTTGCTGCCAAATTCGATATGAAGAGCTTTGGGAATGATGCATTATCTCCTAGGTATGGAGGTGTGGCAGAATTCAGGTGGGATCTTCCTTGGTCAAGGGAAGTACACAGTAGATATCCTGAAGAGATTCAGGATGAAGAATTGCAAGGCCATGGCACACCCATGGCATCGAATCTGAAGCTTCTATGTGATGCTTCATATGAGCCGGTTGATGTCTCTATGTATCGTCAGATGATTGGGTCCTTGATGTACCTGACGAACACGAGACCAAACATTTGCTTTGCGGTGAACACATTGAACCAGTTCCTGACGGATCCGAGGAGTGTTCACCTAGTTGCTGTAAAGCATGTTTTGAGGTACCTGAAGGGTACAGTGGATTATGGGATCAAGTATGAAGTGAATCAAAAGTTTAACCTACAGGGTTATGTTGATTCAGATTGGGCTGGTAGTGTTGTAGATAGGAAGACCACATCTGGGTGTTGCTTCAGTATGGGATCAGGTGTGATATCTTGGTTCAGCAGGAAGCAGTCCTGCGTAGCACTGAGTACAGCTGAGGCAGAGTATGTTGCAGCCTGTTCAGCTAGTTGTGAGGCAGTATGGCTACGAAAGCTACTATCTGAGTTATTTGATCTCCCATTGGATGCTACTGGTATATTCTGCGATAACCAAAGTTGTGTGAAGCTGTCTGAGAACCCAGTGTTTAATGACGGGTCGAAACACATAGAGATCAAATATCACTATATCAGGGATATGGTGTAGAGAGGAGCTGTGAAGCTTTTGTATATTGCGACGGACGAGCAGATTGCAGATGTGCTAACGAAGCCACTAGCCAGGGTGAAGTTCTAGTACTTCAGGGAGAGGCTTGGTGTTCTTCAGATCGACGACACTTCGAGGAAGAAGTGATGGACACATTTGTTGAAGCCATTCCAAGCATGTTGGAAGGAGGATCCTTCACAGGGCTGTGGATGTAAGCGTTGGATGATGAGCATCAGGATGATTCTCTAGTTACTGCTCTGTATATGCATCATGTTGGATGCTGGATATGATCAGTTGGATCATTTATATTTGTATGTATGTACGCATTGTGTTGATGCTGGATATGATCAGTTGGATCATTTATATTTGTATGTATGTACGCATCGTGTTGATGATGGATATGATCAGTTGGATCATTTATATCTATATACGCATCATGTTTGATGCTGGATATGATCGGTTGGATCATTTGTATGTATTTGTATATGCATCATATTGGATGCTTGGACCATGTATCTGTATATGTATCAGGTGGATACATTGTATGATCAGGTAGATCATGTATGTTGATATGTATCATGTATTTGTATCAGGTGGATACACTGTATGATTAGGTGGATTATGTATGATGATATGTATCAAGTAGATACTTGGTGTGCATCAAGTGGATGCATTGTATGTTCAGGTTGATCATGATGATGAGCTTCAGGATGTTGCTCCAAATGATATGTACCAGGATGGTACAGTGATGATGATCAGTATGATCATGGGCATCAGGATGATGCCTCGTGTGATGATGATCCGTTGGATCATGAGTATCAGATTGATACTTGGAGGTCATAAATGCAATGTGGCAGGTCATGCAAATAGCATGTAATCAATCCTGGGAGATATTGTCGGTCATGCTGCAGCACATAAATGTTCCTGGGGTACTCTTTCAGGTATTGCTATGTAGTATGTAATCAGTCCTCAAATATCCGATAGGTTGAGCTGTGTGCTCGTAATCAATCCTGGGATGAGGTATTACTATGGAGACATGTAATCAGTCCTAGAGATCCGAGAGGTTGAGTTGTGTGCTCGTAATTAGTCCTGGGATGCTCTTTAGAGATCTCGCCGATCGTACTGCGGCACATAAATGTTCTTGGGATGCTCTTTAAATTTTTTGTCTATCCACATGTAATCAGTCCTAGAGATTCGAGAGGTTGAGTTGTGTGCTCGTAATAAGTCCCGGGATGCTCTTTAGAGATCTTGTCAGTCATGCTGTGGCACATAAATGTTCCTGGGATGCTCTTTAAAGGTATTGTGGAGGACATGCATGTAATCAGTCCTGGGAGATCTTGTCGGTCGTGCTTAGGAACATAAATGTTCCTGGGATACTCTTTCCGGTTTTGCATCCGCACATAAAATTAGTCCTGAGAGGCCACCTCTATCAGACCGATCACACAAATGATGAAGACCTGCAAGTGGTGGGCCTACATCTAGTATGAAAAAGGACTGGCTCTGTAGAAGTTCCTATGACGAGTAGAGTCAGATATTGGTTGAGATAGCAGCAGCAGTGACGATGATCTCGAGAAGAAGACTTGTCTAGTAGAACTATGTCGAGAAATACCTTCCTAGTTAAGAGGGAGTTTTGATGTATATGTAACTTCAGAATGTATTTCATCTATGTATTTCATATATATTTATTGCACCCTTATAAGAGATGTGTTATTCCTCTATAAGGAAGTGTCGTCATGTGGATTGACAAGTGTCGCAAGTTTGTGTACTTGCCGATGGGTTATTAGACCACCATGTGTGGGGTCGGCCCTAAAATATATATTATATTGTGGATGTATCTAGATAGACAAGTCGGCCCCATAGTGTAACTGGGCAAACAGGTTATTATAAATAGAGATCGACAGATCTCTATTTTCATCATTTGGAAAGACACACTTCTCTCACTCAGAAAGTGGCGCAC
This sequence comes from Larix kaempferi, assembly GCA_027924585.1. Lineage (NCBI taxonomy): Eukaryota > Viridiplantae > Streptophyta > Pinopsida > Pinales > Pinaceae > Larix > Larix kaempferi. Next base: position 33,250,961 of record BSBM01000096.1, read on the forward strand.
TAGTGAGGAGGAGGATCATCTGCTCTAGGAGACTATCTCAAGTGTATTTTGGTTGTACTTTGGTTGAGCCATTGCTCTCTCTATCTCTGAGGAAGTTGTGGGGTTTTTCACCTTAGGGTTTTCCCCACAGAAACTTTGTGTCTCTTGTCTCGCATGCTTTTGATTCTTGTGATGCTTGTCATGCTTATTGTGATTGTTATGCATTGATATGATGTATATGTTATTCTCTTATCAAAGATCCAAGAGTATTGTGAATTAATGCTCAAATTTTAACATTATCATGGATTCAAATTGATAGGAGGAGGATGCCATGTGGCATAGAAAATCTAGCTTGTGTGGGTCCCACTTCCTCCATGTGTCTTCCTGATCAAATTCCACTTTTATTTTCCCTTGGATATATTTATTTAGATCCTTTATTAAATATTTATTTTATTCTAATGTCCACACATCATTTATTATCCTTCTTATTTAAAATCCCAATGCTTCCATGCACAACCTAGGAAACTAGTAATTTTCCTTCTTGGCAATTATTTGACCATTAACATCAATTTGACAAACTCTCATGAATATGGCCAAGGGGATTAGGCCATTGTGACCCAATGCAAAATTTTGGACATGACAAATCCTCCCTTCCCAATATTGCTTGTCCTCAAGCAATTCCAAACATGGGAGTTTAAGAACATGCTTTCTGTATAATTCTTTGAAGTTGCCACTGAGTTGCCCAACTTTGAGTCTTTGAGATTCCATGAAGTTTTAGAGAGGAACCACCATGATTTCTGCTGCACTACTCTGATTAAAATCACTTTATTAGTGGGGAATCCATCCCCCATACTACTTGTTTCCCCAAAAAATTGAAACCAATGAAACTAAGAATTATCCCAGGGTCCCATTGCTTGTATTTCAATCCAACAATTAGAAGTGCTCTCCAACTCATAGTTTTCTTGGATCCCATTTTCTTATATGCATTCTTCCAAACATCATGAGTACAAAATACACATCATCAAAGTACATAACAAAATAATGAAAATGTACATCAAGAAGATGCCTCATCAAAGAATCATAAAAGTGCTTATACCTCCAAGCAAGTAGACCACCATTTTCCAAGTGCATAAAAGCATCAAGTAACCAATCAAATCTGCTCCAATGACATAGGTGAGGATCACATGTCCTATCATGCTGCTCCAAAAGGATGTGACATGCATCAAAATATTCAGCCATGTATTCTTTCATCCAAGAAGTGAATGAAGAACCTCCACTAAAATCTGAACCAAATAATGAACAAAAAAAACAAGGAGACTTCAAATGACTCAAAGAAATCTCACACATACATCCATGAATGTAAGAATCATATAAATATAACAAAGTATGTGGCTGCCAACAAAGTTTTTCTCCAATCATAAATCTATTCACCCCAGTGTTTGATGAAGTTCCTCCAACATCAAATGAACCAAGTGTTGAGCAAGAAAAACCATGAGTCTTCGAGTGACTGGAATGCATATCATAGGTGCATCCATGTAGATGTGCATCATCATAAAGTAAGAAAGGATGCTGCTGCAAATGTGAATAAGAATTTGCTCCAAACATTCATCATAAAAATTAAATCTAGGAGTTCATTACTCCTCATGTGGCATCATCAAAAAGAACCCTTTCACACATACTTCATTGAGACTAATGCTATAAAACATGGAATTGTAGGATGTAGGAGAATGAACTAACTCACCCAAATGATCAAAAAGTGCAGAAGTTTCATCATGGGAATGATCCATATGGTTAGTAGCATGCAACTCCTTCAAAATTTCAAAACCTTTGTTGTAGATTGGTTCCAATGTAGAGGAATCATGCTCTTCTTTAAAAATTGCATAACCTTCATCAAGAGACAATTCAAGTTCCTCTTCCACCACATCAAGTGTTTGGATCTCTTCAAGTTCATCTTCAAACACATCAAGCACATTCAAATTTCCACATTTCTCATGATCCACCTGTTGATGTATATGTAACTTCGGAATGTATTTCACATATATGCATATTGTATTCCTATACAGATGTTATTATTCCTCTATACGGAAGTGTCATCATTGATATTGTAAGTGTCGTAACTTATACTTGATGGGTTATTAGACCACCTTGTTGGGGTCGGCCCTATATAAGTCATGTGGGTCAAAGGGATATTAGACCACCCTAGTGGGGGTCGGCCCAATCAACATTATGTTAAGTGGTTAAGTTGAGGCCGACCTAGTTGAGTAAAGGTCAAGTCAAGTTAGTGTATAAATAGAGATTGTGTCTCTCTCATTTTACACATTCTATTATCTCACTCACACTTGGGAGAGTGGTGCACTTGTTGAGGAGGAGACTCTGCTGCTAGGAGAAGACTATCTCTTGTATTCTGGTTGTATCATTGCTCTATCTATCTCTGAGGAAGTTATTGGGGTTTTTTACCTTTATGGTTTTCCCCAAGTAAAATCTGTGTCTCTTGTGTACTTACATTATTGTGTCCATGATTGATATGCTGTAGATATGCTGTACATGTTGTTTTCTCAGTTAAGATCCTAGATCATATTGAAGTAAATTCTGAAAATTTAACACCACCATGTCATGAGAAGCCTCCAAACAATCTACCATTTGACAATCTGAAATATGGGAGGAAAAATAAGTGTCTTGCAACTTTTCAAGAAGTTGCTCATTTTGAATTTTGAGCTTATGATTATCTTCATTATTCTTCAAGTATGCATCATGTAACAATTCATTAATTTCAACCAAATTATTTCTATCAAAAATCAAAGACATGAAATTACCTTTGATGTTGCACATTACTCTTTGAATTTTCTCCATGTCTTCAAGGAAGGATGGATCCTTCAATGAAGAGACCTTCCAACAAGAATTTGACGCAAATGCTTGAGTGTCATGGAGAATGCTAAGGGTCTCTTGGATCTTATTTTAATTCATGTTTAAGGAACCTTCAAGAAAATGAGGCTCTTGCAAATGAACCTCCTGTTCGGATATCCACATCATCATTTTCAGGACCTTGCATGCAATTAGGGTTTGCATGAAAATTCTAGGGTTAGCATGCATTTTGCATGCATCCCAGTCACCAGGTTGATGCCTCCATCACCTTATCCACTTCATTCTAGCACCCGAGAGCTTCTTACATCAGACTTTTAGCCCTCCTAGTCATGAAGGCGCCCACTTCTCACCTACTACTAGAGAAGGGTGCACTTCTTCACCTACCACCTCAATTTACACTCAGTTAGCTCTGATTCTCCCTGATTTGAGACTAGTTTCACTCCCGACTAACTGTTTCACTCCATTGGACCTACAAATTGACTAGATGACTTGTTCTGACTTCAGTTAAGCCTCCCATGCGCCCTCCACTGAGTCTCCTTCCTTATATCAGTTCTACACACTTCAGTTACACTAGTTACACTCAGTTAGACTCAGATTGACACATGGATGACTGGTTCTTGTGCATTGATGACCACCACTGATTGATGATGAGGACTCCTAGTTGGAGCCAAGCTACACCATTCAGTAATTTGAATGACCTTCTTATTCAATTCGAATTACTTACTGATTGTCAGATGATTGTATTGTAATTATTCACCCTTGTTGGGATATTGAGCACTGATGCATGTTTTGCACAGTTTTACACCATATTTTCTATGTTCATCTGTTGTGATTGATTTACTTGTTCATTAGATCTGCTGTGACTAATTTAACATGGTATCAAAGCCATTGCAAGGACAAGATCTCTTTTCTATAGGTGTTCTACATGATGATTTGAGTGAATTTGCTCAAAATTGCAAAAAGTTTGGCATGAAAGATCTCAAGAACATTCGCTCCTGTGCATGCAAAGCTTAAAAATACTTCCAATACCACTCTAGAAGCTTGAGTTTCCACATAAATCCTAGATTTGATACATTGGACCCATTCAACATTGCTTGATCTCCAATCCCAGGTGTGATGCAACTCTAAAAGGGTGGATTGTTCAACCTCACTATTCTTGTATTGAGTGTGATTTGCAGGTTATTGTCTCCTTTAATTACATTTGCTACCTTGCTTTGGCAAGTACTTCTACATCAAAGTGCACTCGCTCCAAGCAATGGAATACTCTTCTTCAAAGCCTATCCTCACTCCTCTCAACTATTTTGATTGGAAAGAAGATATGGAGATTATGTTACGTTCAAAAGGATACTATAGAGTCACAATTGGCCTCAAATTGGAGCCAAGCACATTGTCAGAAAGAACAAAACACTACAACAAGCTTGATGAAGCTTGTGGTCTTCTTTGCCTCTCTATTTCCAAAGATCTTCACTTCCATCTCAGTGGATTGAAGACTCCAAAAGCAATATGGGAGCAACTTGAAACACTTTTTGGCAAGCAGGATTTGCTTAGGGCTTTTCAATTAGAGAATGAATTGATTGCTCTTAGTCCTGAGAATTTCGAGACCATCATTAAGTTTTTCACAAAATTCAAGCACTTGACATTGCAGTTGAAGAACAGTGGATTTATCAAAGAGGATAAGCAATTGATCCTCTCTATTCTCACCAAGCTTGGTAAAGACTATACAGTATTTGTCTCCACTTTCAATTCCGGTCAGCTAACTACCCCGAAATGGAAGATGCCTTCATTGAGTCCGTCACAAAAGAGCATGATAAGTTGATTCAAATGGGGTCCATAAACTCCAAAGATTCAGCCCTATTTGTTCAAGGACCCAATAATTCAAACGGTAAAGGAAAGCAAAAGAAAGAGAAGCCCAAATTTGAACCTCACGAGCAAAGAGAGAAAGGCAAGCATACGGATGCACCATCCAGTTCGAAGTTCAAGCAAAAGGGTAAAGAGGGTAAGGAAAAATCTAAATGTACTTATTCCAACCGTGGATTTCATCCCGAAAGTTCATGCATGAAGAAGACTATAGATCAAATGGCCCTCCTTTTGGAAAAGAATAACATAACTCTTCCTAACGGTGCAAGGAAGAAGGATAGGAATGATGATCATGAAATAGGACAAACACTCATGGCAATTGTTTCGAAGCCCACTACTCTTTTGATAGATTCAGGTGCATCGAATCATATGGCTGAAAATATTGGTTATTTTTCTTCATTCGATCCAAACAGCTCCATCCCCATCCATTTGGGAGATGACTCAAAAAAAATTTCAAAGGGCAAAGGTACAATCCATGTAGATCATGGAAGATTTCAAAATGTTCTTTATGTGCCTTCCTTGGCTTCAAATATTCTTTCTGTGTATCAAATGACACACACTGGTGAATCGAAGCAAGTTACATTCAGCCCTAATACAGTTTAAATTTCTAATATCAAAAGTGGAAGACTTATTGCAGTTGGAAAGGCGAACCACACTGCAAAATGCTATGAGTTTTCACACTTTATTCCACTTGCAAAGCCCACTGCTCTTCGCACACATGGTAATGAGGTTAGTAGGATTTGGCATGAAATATTTGTACATCTTAGTTATAAGTATTTTCTACTTTTATCAAACAAATCCATGGTAGATGGTCTTCCACAACTCCGTTCCTTGAAGGGAATATGCACCAGTTGCATTATTGGGAAGCACCCCGAGCACAGGTTCGACCGTGGCAAAGCTAGCAGAGCTTCTACAGTTTTGGGGCTGATACATTCTGATATCAGTGGTCTACTTTCCAATATGTCATTAAATGAATCAAGGTATGTTTTGACATTTATTGTGTTAGAAAAATAGGATCGCAGAGCAATAACAATAAACAAAAATGCAAATATAATCACACATACACATTACAAGAGAGACACAGATATATCGTGGTTCACCCAACTTGGGCTACGTCCACACTAAATTTGCCAGTCCTTGTTATTATTACCATCCAGCAAGTCGAAGGGATACAACCTGCAGCACAACCGCTGCACTTCCTCTTCTCTGTTTCACAGTCTCTCTCCTAATCTCAAAGATCTTTACAATGCATAAAACCTAATACATCAACCCTAGCCGTATTACAATGTCTTTATTTTATAAGCAAAATACAATGGGAAAATACCACGGGATACCCAAAACCATGGGCCCGCAAAACAGTTGGCGAAAACAGCCCCAAAAATTTTCTTCGGGGGCGCTGCCCCCAAACCCCCGGCCCCCCTGGAACCCCGTGGGGGGGCGATGCCCCCCCACACCCCCCCCACTGGGGTGAGTGTACAGTCCACCTACACATCATATAGAACTGGGGTACAAACACGGCTAATACAATATCATCTATGAGACTAGAAGATCTGGCTCCACAACCAACAATCTCCCACTTGGAGACTGATCACAACAACTCCACCGCTGCTGCACTTGCTGGACTTGGACTTGGCAAATTTCTCCTCTTCACCTTCATGCTAGAAGGCCAACTGAAACCGAGCATGAACTCAGTTTCTCTCTAGTCACTACCTTTGTGAACATGTCTGCAGGATTCTGGCTAGTATGTATCTTTTCCAACTTTAACAGTTCATCTTCCAGAACAGAGCGTATGAAATGGTACTTGAGCTGTATATGTTTAGTCCTGGAATGGAATGCTGAGTTCTTTGCAATATGAATGGCACTCTGGCTGTCACTATACAGTCTGCTATCCCTCTGCTTCTTACCCACTTCCTCCATAAACCTCTGCAGCCAAATCATCTCTTTACTAGCCTCTGTAATGGCAACATACTCTGCTTCTGTTGTTGAAAGTGCAACAACCTTCTATAGTTTCGAAATCCAGCTTACTGCTGTTCCACCTACAGTAAACACATACCCTGTGGTACTCCTCCTGCTATCCTTGTCACCTGCCATATCTGCATCAACATATCCCTGTAGAACAGTGTTTGAACCTCCAAAACATAATGCCTCAGTGGTAGTACCTCTCAAATACCTGAGAATCCACTGTACTTCCTTCCAATGTTCTTTACCTAGATTGTTCATATATATGCTCACAAATCCCACTGCATGTGCAATATCTGGTCTTGTGCACACCATGGCATACATCAAGCTGCCAACTGCTGATTGATAGGGAACCTTGGACATGTAATCTATCTCTTCTTGTGTCTTGGGACACATTTCCTTACTTAGACTGAAATGGCTAGCCAAAGGTGTACTTACAGGTTTTGCATTCTGCATTCTGAACCTCTCCAACACCTTTTGTATGTACTCACTTTGAGACAATGTCAATTTGCGATTTTTCCTGTCTCTCATTATTCTGATACCAAGGATTTGCTTTGCAGCACCCAAATCCTTCATCGCAAATGAATTAGCTAGCTTCCTTTTGCATACATTTATATCCTGCATGTCAGACCCTGCAACGAGCATGTCATCCACATACAATAACAAGATAATATATCTTCCATTGTCTAGCTTCTTGAAATAAACACAGTGGTCAGAATGACATCTACTATAACCTTGTTCTGTCATAAACCTGTCAAACTTTAGATACCATTGCCTTGGAGCTTGCTTCAAGCCATACAAGCTCTTTTTCAACCTGCATACCAGATCCTCCTTACCTTTGACTTCATACCCTTGTGGTTGCTGCATATATATTTCTTCCTCCAAATCCCCATGGAGGAAAGCTGTTTTTACATCTAATTGTTCAAGATGTGAATCTTCTACCACCACTAGACTTAAGATACATTTCTTCTGTGCAAACCCCTTTACAACAAGTCTGGCCTTGTACCGCTTCTTACCTCCTTCTTCTTCCTTCAACCTATAAATCCATTTGTTTTGCAATGCTCTTTTACTAGCAGGCAACTTAACCAAATCCCAAGTATGGTTTCCTACCAATGAGTCCATCTCCTCATTCATGCCTTGCTCCCACTTCTTTCTAGTTTCCACCTGCATTGCTTCTTCATAACATTCTGGTTCACCAGAATCAGTCATCAATAAATAATACATTGAAGGAGAGTATCATTCAGGGAGTCTACTTAACCTGGTAGATCTTCTTATAGTTGCAGGAGTTTCAGGTACTTGCTGCTGCTCTTGATTTTATGGCACCTTCGGAACTTCATTTTCTTTAACTTCATCAAGCACTATGTACTCTGTGCTTTCCTTTTCCTATTTCTTTCCCTGCAACTGATCTTTATACATGACCTTTTCATTGAATATCACATCTCTACTCCTGATGATTTTGTTATTTTCATAATCCCATAAACGATAACCAAATTCATCAACCCCATATCCAATAAAGGTACATTTCTTGGATTTAGCTTCAAGCTTTGTTCTATTTTCTTTATCAATATGGACAAATGATTCACAACCAAATGTTCTCAGAAATGAGTAGTTTACCTTTTTATCTGTTTATGCTTCCTCTGGAATACCACCATCCAAAGCACTTGAAGGTCCTCTATTTATTAAATAAACAGCAGTATTTACAGCATCCGCCCAAAACTGTAAGGGCAACCCTGCATGCAGTCGCATACACCTTGCACGCTCCATGATCGTTCTGTTCATCCTTTCTGACACACCATTTTCCTGTGGTGTTCCTGGGACTGTCTTCTCTCTACGAATCCCATGGTATGAACAGTAACTATCAAACTCCTTGCCGCAGTACTCACCTCCATTATCAGATCTGAGACACTTCAACCTTTTTCCTGTCTCATTCTCAACCAAAGCTTTCCACTTCTTAAAAGTAGCAAACACATCAGATTTCTATCTAATGCAATAAACCCAAGTTTTTCTAGTTGCATCATCAATAAATGTAACATAATAATGAGAGCCACCAAGAGATTGTACCTGAGCCGGTCCCCATACATCTGTATGCACAAGCTCTAATTTTTCATTCTTCTTCTGTTTCCCAACCCTGAGAAATCTGACTCTCTTCTGTTTTCCATAAACACAGTTTTCACATAATTCCAAACTTACCTGCTTGAAATCGGGCAGCAACTTCCTTGAGTGGGGAATCTGCATCCCCTTCTCACTCATGTGGCCAAGCCTATGATGCCACAATGCTGTATCTGTTCCTGTGGAAGCTAAAGAGATAGAATGGTCAGTATTATGAGGACATAAATACAACGTACCTACTATGTCTCCTTTTGCTATCACCATTGATCCTTTAGTGATATTCCACCACTTTTCTCCGAATGTAGATAGACAGCCGCCATCTCCCAACTGCCCTGTTGAGATCAGATTTCTTTTCATAGCAGGAATATGCCTAACATCTTTTAACAACCAATCAGTTCCATTCTTAACTTTTATCCATACCTTACCCATTCCAACAATTTTACATGGCTCATCATCACCCAATAAAACATGTCCAAAATCGCCAGGAACATACTCATGAAAGTATTTCCTATGGGGTGTAGCATGACATGAAGCTCCTGAATCTACTACCCAATAATCACTAGTATTATCTAATGCAAGAATCAAAGCATCTTGTAACACATCACCTGCTACATTTGCTTCCTGGGTAGTTTCCTTCTGTGCATCTCCTTTCTTCTTTAGAGATTTGCAGTCTTTCTTCAGATGTCCTTTCTTTCCACAGTTCCAGCACTCTATCTTTCCCAGTCTAGACTTGGATCTGCCCATTTTAGAATTTCCACGATTACCTTGGCTCTTTCCTCTCTCCTTTTGTCTTCCTCTGCTCTCCATGGTCAACGCATTACCTGATGTCTCACCTGTGCTTTTTCTTCGCATTTCCTCGCTAAGAATAACACCAATAACATCATCAAATTTCAAGGTGTTTGAACCAGAGACAGAGTTACTTACAGCCATGACCAAGCTATTCCAGCTTTCTGGCAATGAACACAAGATTAGAAGAGCCCTAACCTCATCATCAAAGTTCACACTTACAGAACTTAGCTGATTTGTAACCGTATTGAACTCATTTAAATGATCAGTAACAGATCCACCTTCAGACATCTTCATATTAAATAAACGCTTCATTAGAAATACCTTGTTGGAAGCCGAGGGTTTTTCATACAGCTTACCCAATGCTTTCATCAAACCCTCTGTTGTTGTTTCTTTTGAGATATTGAAAGCCGCCGACCAAGCCAGGCTCAACCGTATTGTTCCCAAAGCCTTTCTGTCAAGAACCACCCATTCTTCGTCCTTCATAGTCGTCGGCTACTTTGCTTTTCCTCCCAACGGTAGGAATAGATCTTTTTGGTACAGATAGTCCTCTATTTGCATCTTCCATAACCCAAAGTTTTGGCCGTTAAACTTTTCGACCTTAAACTTTCCTTCTTCTGCCATTGCTCCCACTCGAACCAGAAACCCTAGCTTCCTGTGGGTTTAACTGCCAAATAGACCTTTGGCTTTGATACCAATTGTTAGAAAAACACGATCGCAAAGCAATAACAATAAACAGAAATGCAAATATAATCACACATACACATTACAAGAGAGACACAGATATATCGTGGTTCACCCAACTTGGGCTACGTCCACACTGAATTTGCCAGTCCTTGTTATTATTACCGTCCAGCAAGTCGAAGGGATACAACCTGTAGCACAACCGATGCACTTCCTCTTCTCTGTTTCACAGTCTCTCTCCTAATCTCAAAGATCTTTACAATGCATAAAACCTAATACATCAACCCTAGCCGTATTACAATGTCTTTCTTTTATAAGGGAAATATAATGGAAAAATACCACAGGATACCCAAAACCATGGGCCCGCAAAACAGCTGGCGAAAATAGCCCCAAAAATTTTCTTCGGGGGCATTGCCCCCGAACCCCCATTTCTCGGCGGCGCTGGCCCCGAGACCCCCCAGCCAGGGGGCATGGGCCCCCCTGGAACCCCGTGGGGGGGCGATGCCCCCCCACACCCCCCCCGCTGGGGTGAGTGTACAGTCCACCTACACATCATATAGAACTGGGGTACAAACACGGCTAATACAATATCATCTATGAGACTAGAAGATCTGGCTCCACAACCAACATATTGATGATTTTTCCCGTTTTACATGGGTATTTTTTCTTAAAAACAAGTCAGAAGTGCTTGAAAAATTCAAGGATTTTATGGCTTCTGTTGAGGCCACCACTGAGATCAAGATCAAAGCTCTTAGATCAGATAATGGTGAATAATATATCAAGGCTGAGTTGCTGCAAATTTGTGCCGAAATCAGAATTCAGATCCAACATACAGTTCCCTACACACCCCAGCAGAATGGTGTAGCGGAAAGGAAAAATCGGTCACTGAAAGAGATGGCTACTTGCATGATTGAATCAAAAGGTTTGACTGCAAATATTTGGGATGAAGCAATTAATGTTACTGCATACATTCAGAACCGATTTCCACATTCATCCATGAAAGGTATGACTCCTTTCGAAGCATTCTTTGGTCGCAAACCAGATGTGTCAAATTTGAGAGTTTTTGGCTCTACTGCATGGGCTAGAATTCATTCCAAGAAGAGACGAGCTTTGGATCCACAAAGTATTGAGTGCATACTGATAGGATATGGGGAAGAATCAAAGTCATATAAACTCATGGATATCATATCTAAACAATATATTCATAGATCGCAGTGTGCAATTTGAAGAACCGCTTCAAGAATTGCAACTAGTCGAGGAACAAACTGTCATTTCACCGCCTTCACCAGAAGAAGATTCGAGCAGCGATAATGAAAGTATTGGTTCTGATATTTCTGATATTTAAGTAGCACATGATTATCATGACATATCAGGTTTGGAATCCGACCATTATGAACCTCCTCAATTACCAAAGTGGGCCCAAAACACTCTTCAATCTGCTGGTTCGAACATTGGAAATCCTGCTGATCCAAGACGAACAAGAGCAGAATTTAAAAGAGTAGGTATGGCTCTTTCTATTTCTGATCCATTACTTCCTAAGATTTTTTATTTGATGACTGTTTCAGATCCCACAACATACTATCATTCCCACTGAGATCTGAGATGGCAAATTGCCATGGATGAAGAGTACTGTTCTCTTCAAAAGAACAATACATGGGAGCTAGTTTCTCTTCCACCTGGAAGAAAATTAGTCAAATGTAAATGGGTCTACTGCACGAAAGTTACTGTTGATGGATCTATCAGAAAATACAAAGCAAGGTTTGTGGCAAAAGGTTTCTCCCAAGTCCAAGGAGTGGACTACACTGAGACTTTTGCACCGGTTGCAAAGATGGATTCCATCCGCCTTGTTTTGGCAATTTCCGCATCCAAGCACTGGGAAGTGCACCACATGGATGTGAAGAGTGCTTTTCTACATGGAGATCTTACTGAAGAGGTATATATGCAGCATCCAGAAGGATACACATCAGATCCATCATTAGTTTGCAGATTGAAGAAATCTTTGTATGGGTTAAAACAGGCCCCAAGAGCTTGGTATGCAAAGATGGACTCCTTCCTTCTTTCTCAGAATTTCAAAAGATGCAAATCTGATCTAAATGTGTACCTATAGAAAGTTAAAGGTAATTTGTTGGTTATTGTACTTTATGTTGATGATCTTCTCATTACTGGTAGCACTCTTACTTCAATAAACAAGCTAAAAACTGCCTTAAATCTAGCTTTTGACATGAGCGATTTAGGCTTGCTGAGTCACTTTTTGGGATTGGAGATAGCTCAAAATTTTGATGGGATCACTATATCTTAGCAAAAGTATGCTTTCGACCTATTATTGAAGTTTAATATGGCTGAATGTAACAAAGCCCCATTCCCATTCCTCTCAGGAATCAGTCTTGAGGAGGGAAATTCTACACCGCTTGCAGATTGCACTATGTATCGACAGTTGATTGGTTCACTACTATACTTGACACACTCTAGGCCTGATATATCTTATGGCGTGAGTGTCGTATCAAGGTATATGCAGCAGCCCCATGAGCTTCATTGGAGGGAAGCCAAGCGGACCTTGTAGTATGTGCAAGGTACGAAACATTTTGGCATACATTATGTTGCAGATTATGAGCTAGATTTCATTGGTTTTACTGATTCAGATTGGGCAGGTGATAGCATAGATCGGAAGTCCACTTATGGATATGTTTTCATGATTGGACATGGGCCTATTTGTTGTTAAATTTTGAGCATTAATTCACAATACTCTTGGATATTTACTGAGAGAATAATATATACAATATATCAATGCATAACAATCACAATAAGAATGACAAGCATCACAAGAATCAAAAGCATGAGAGACAAGAGACACAAAGTTTCCATGGGGAAAACCCTAAGGTGAAAAACCCCACAACTTCCTCATAGATAGAGAGAGAAATGGCTCAACCAAAGTACAACCAAAATACACTTGAGATAGTCTCCTAGTAGCAGATGATCCTCCTCCTCACTAGTGCACCGCTTTCTAAGTGAGAGAAGTGTGACTTTCCGAATGATGAAAATAAAGCTCTCTCGATTTCTATTTATACTAACCTGTTTTCCCAGTTACGCTATGGGGCCGACTTGTCTATCTAGATACATCCACAATATAATATATATTTTAGGGCTAACCCTACACATGGTGGTCTAATAACCCATCGGCAAGTACACACACTTGTGACACTTGTCAATCCACATGACGACACTTCCTTATAGAGGAATAACACATCTTTTATAAGGGTACAATAAATATATATAAAATACATAGATGAAATACATTCTGAAGTTACATATACATCAACACTCACTCTTAACTAGGAAGGTATTTCTCGACACAATTTTGATAGACAAGTCTTCTTCTTGGGATCATCATCATCGATGCATCGTCATCGTCATCATCACTGTTGCTGCTATCTCAACCAATCTCTGACTCTACTCGTCATAGGAAGTTCTACAGAGCCAGTCCTTTTTCATACTGGATGTAATCCCACCACCTACAAGTCTTCATCATCACTGGCCATACTGTGGAATCCTCTGGACTTATTACATGTGTCACAAAACCTGGCTGCAGCATCCCAGGCTATTACGAGCACTCAGCTCTACCTGTCGGATCTCCCAGGAGCACATTACATGTGACCCATCACAAAACCTGGCTGAAGCATCCCAGGCTGTTACGAGCACACAGCTCTACCTGTTGGATCTCCCAGGAGCACATTACATGTGATCTCATCACAAAACCTGGCTGAAGCATCTAAGGCCTTTTTCATCCTGTCCAGATCTCCTAGAAGCAAATTACATGTGGTCCACCACAAAACCTAGCTGAATCATCTGAGGCCTTTTTCATCCTGTCCAAATATCCCAGGAGCAAATTACATGTGGTCCACCACAAAACCTGGCTGAAGCATCTGAGGCCTTTTTCATCCTGTCCAGATCTCCCAGGAGCAAATTACATGTGGTCATGGAAAAACCTGGCTAAAGCATCTGAGGCCTTTTTCATCCTGTCCAGATCTCCCAGGAGCAAATTACATGCCATAGAAAAAAACCTCGCAAGAGCATCTCAGGATGTTACAGGTACACAACTCCAACTTGAAGATCCCCGAGGCACAAATTACATGTCCTCCCAAAGCAATGTCTCGAAAGAGCATCCCAGGCTGTTATGGGTACGCAACTCCAACCTATAGGATCTCCTAGACATGCTCATCTGCACAACCTGATCCACGGCCACAAAGTATCATCTGACACTCACCATACATCATCCTAATGTACACATGATCATCTTGATCATCATCACTGCAACATCCTGCTGCATGTCATCTGGAGAAGCTCATCATCCACGATCACCCTGATCATACAATGCATCCACTTGATGCACACCAAGTATCTATCTGATACATATCATCATACACAGTGTATCCAACTGATACATAGATACATGATCCACACAATGCATCCATCAACATACATGATCTACCTAATCATACCTAATACATGGTCCAAGCATCCAACATGATGCATATACAAAATACATACAAATGATCCAACCGATCATATCCAGCATCCAACATGATGCGTACATACATATAAATGATCCAACTGATCATATCCAGCATCCAACATGATGCGTACATACATATAAATGATCCAACTGATCATATCCAGCATCCAACATGATGCGTACATACATATAAATGATCCAACTGATCATATCCAACATCCAACATGATGCGTACATACATATACATATAAATGATCCAACTGATCATACAAAGCATAAACTAGAACATCATCCTGATGCTCATCATCCAGTGCTTACATCCATAGCCATGTGAAGGATCCTCCTTCCAACATGCTTGGAATGGCTTCAGCAAATGTGTCCATCACTTCTTCCTCGAAGTGTCCTCGATCTAAAGAACACCAAGCCTCTCCCTGAAGTACTTGAACTTCACCCTGGCTAGTGGCTTCGTCAGCACATCTGCAATCTACTCGTTCGTCGCAACATACAGGAGCTTCACAGTTCCTCTCTGCACCATATCCCTGATATAGTGATATTTGATCTCTATGTGTTTCAACCTGTCATGAAACACTGGGCTCTCAGATAGCTTCACACAACTCTAGTTATTGCATAAGATACCAGTAGCATCCATTGGGAGATCAAATAAATTAGACAGTAGCTTCCGTAGCCATACTACCTCACAACTAGCTGAACAGGCTGCAACATACTCTGCCTCAGCTGTTTTCAGTGCTACGCAGGATTGCTTCCTGCTAAACCAAGAGATCATACCTGATCCCATACTGAAGCAACACCCAGATGTGCTCTTCCTATCTGCAGCACTGCCAGCCCAATCTGAATCAACATAACCCTACAGGTTAAACTTTTGATTCGCTTCATACTTGAGCCCATAATCCACTGTACCCTTTAGGTACCTTAGAACATGCTTTACAGCAACCAAATGAACACTCCTCGATTCTATCAGGAACTGACTGAATGTGTTCACAGTAAAGCAAATATCTAGTCTTGTGTTCATCAGGTACATCAAGGACCCAATCATCTGACGATACATAGAGACATCAACCGGATTAGATGAAACATCACATAGAAGCTTCAAGTTTGATGCCATAGGTGTGGCCATGGCCTTGCAATCCATCATCCCGAATCTCTCCAGGATATCTACTATGTACTTCCCTTGACCAAGGAAGATCCCACCTGCATTCTGCCACACCTCCATACCTAGGAAATAATGCATCATTCCCAAATCTTTCATATCGAACTCAGCAGCAGGCTTCCTCTTAGTATATGCAATCAATCTGTCATCTCCTGTTACAAATAAGTCATCCACGTACAAGGCTTTCTTCAATCTGCACACATACAAGGCTTTCAAGCCATATAAGGCTTTCAAGCCATACAAGGCTTTCTTCAATCTGCACACATATGACTCCCTATCATGTATTTCAAAACTGAGTGGCTGCTCCACATATACTTCCTCTTCAACTACACCATTCAAGAAAGCAGTCTTGACATCCATTTGGTGTATTTTCCATTTCATTGCTACAGCCAGGGCAAGTACTATTCTGATGGAAGTGTACCTGGCTACAGGAGCAAAAGTTTCTTCATAATCTATTCCCTCTTTCTGAGAGAAACCACGAGCTACAAATCTTGCTTTGTATTTTTCTATGCTGCCATTGTAGCTAGGGTTTTACCCCTAGCTTGTGCAAATGAGCACCTACTAAGGAGAAGGGACTCCTTAGTAGTAGTTCAGTAAATGGAAATTAAAATGCTAAAACATAAATGTAAATTACTCTAAACATGTGCATTAAACAGAAAAAACAAGATGTAAATAATGGCTTTTGTATTAATTTTACCTCCAATGTGAAGGTTGGTGAAGCTCTTGCAATGGCCCAAGAGGGTTGCTCCAAGCTCCAACTTGCTCCTTCTCTTTCTCCAAATGATGGGGATGGGCCAAAAGGGGCTCTCAAGGTGAACGTAGCTCAAGGGTGAGCTAGGGTTTCAAGAGCTATTTTGGCAGAGTAAGGGTGCTTATGATTGTGGATGTAAAATAAGGGGTCTCCATCACCTATTTATAATTTTTTGGTGGTGGAGTGCTGGCCCATGGTTTTGGGAACCATATGGTTTAGGTCAGCTGTATAGGGTTTTTTCCTCCTTTTCCTCATTATTTTATATTTTTTATTCCCTTTTTAGAGGGTTTTTGCTATTTTTAGAGGAATTTTGGATATTTTTGGAGGAAAAAGGGGTTTTTTAGCCTTTTTGAGGCTTTTTTTTATGGTTTTGTGGCCTTTTGGAGGCTTTTTAGTGGGATTTTCAGGGTTTTCATGGGAAATATGGTAGGAAAATGGACAAATGAGCCAAGTAATGGAGTAGATGAGGTAGTGAACACTTTTTGGGTATTAACAGATTGCCCCCTGATGTGTGAGGGCAGGAGCTCATCGTATGGCCGATGGACATCATAAGTCATATAAGGTTTTCCTGGGGTGTGGAGAAGAGAAGAAACAAAATGAAGCCCGGAACAACGATCCCGAACAAACTGTAGGAACTAAAAGTACATAACCTCAATAATGGATGAGGAATCATCTGATCATATGGATGAGGCAGGCATTCCCATGCTTGTATCAGGATATAACATAATAATAACAATGGGGTCCAAAAAAAGGGGACCTGACATATACATAACCTCAAATACTGAATGAGGGAGAATCTCAATATATGGACGAGGCTGGCATACCCATGCTCGTATCAAGATACATAAAAAGAACTGTGAGGCCCGAAAAGAGGGACCTGTAAGATACATAGAGAACCACTGTGTACATCATAAGAGTCCAAAGGGGACACAAATCTGGGACATACTGCTGGGCGGACCATGTCTGAGCTAAAGAACTAATATACTGGAATGACAACAATGCTACTGAGTGTGGTACCAAAGGAACTGATGAGATATTGGATCATAGTGACAATGGGTCATACTCTCAATGGTACACTGAACTGGGACTGAACTGGGTACTCAAGGAAGCAGATAACTGGATGGCTTCCAAATACAATCGCCAACGCAGCCCGGACATCCACGAGAACATATAACTGGGCGTTCCGAAGTGACTCACCAATGTGCTAGAGTCGGGGGAAATTCGGGGTCTTCGACTAAAAACTGAATGGATATAACCCTACGCGATTCTCGATAATGCGATCAAGGTGTTGAAGTCGAGCATGTGAGAAACAACCACTCGGAGAGGTAATGATGACTCCTCTCAGAATGGTCCGTAGGCACTTACCACAGATGGTGATGAGTCCAAGGCATAGGGACCTTTGGGCCTATCCTTTGGAATAGAGGGGCTGTCGTCGACAGAGGGAGACCTGCAACTATCAAGGCAATGATGTTTCCTTGACAAGAGCGCGAGGTGGAGAACCGAAGTGTGAGAGTACTGATGGCAAGACTGACAAACTGTGGGGGGACAACTGGGCAAGTAGAGTGGGTGGAATCAAACTTCCTTTGTTCAGAGTATGATAACGGGGGATGATCGGGAAGCATATGAAACTGACTGGTGGGAAAGGGATCATAGCTGTAATGGATCAAGGATGGTGACTGGGCTGAGGGAGACTCAAGCTAGTATAAAATGGCAGGAGACTGCAGAGTACTCTGAACAAAGACGACCTGATTGGGGGTGCTACCGAGATGATCGATCATAGTTCCAGGAGGCACGGGGGGACTTCTTGATGGGTTAGGGAACTAGAAGAAGTGTGTATAAAATGGTACTGTCGTGTGGATTTATACGAGCCCAGGACAGTTCATGCTCGTGATTGCTTTCAATTTTAAGGAGTCTGAAAGCGATAAGAAGACTCTGAAGTAATGGAATGGTACTGTCATGTGGATTTATATGAGCCCAAGACAGTTCATGCTCGTGGTTGCTTTCAATTTTAGAGAGTCTGAAAGAAAATAAGAAGACTCCAGGGGGTTTCTTTTTAGTGTGTTAGTCTCCAAGGCCCGAAGAAGCATAAAAGGATGCAATGAAGAACTCTTCTAGCCGGTGTGACTAGAGTATTCCTTTTTCGTAATTAGTCTACCAGGTCCGGAAAAGGGTTAAACTTATACCAGATAGACACCCTTTCAGGTACTTTAACGAGCATGAAAGGAAGCAAGATTTCTCGGCGATCTTTTCATTGTTTTAGGAGTCAGAAAAGAGCTTAGCAGAAACTCCCTAAGTGCCTTTTTCGTAAAGGACTTGTCCGGCCCGAAAAAGGGATAAAATTATACCGAACAAAAGGAATGGCTAGGCAAGGAGGAAGTGCTCAATCAAGGGACATTTATGATGACCAAGAACGAGGCTGGGGGGGAACACTGATGGGCCTCCTTGCGGGGTAACGAATGGTGGCAAAATAACGAAATATTTGCAGTATGACAGGAGTGAATGGCTCATGTAAAAATGTGGAACAATCCGATGGTGGCCGATGTGGCACACAAACCAAGGCAACAAGGTGTCGGGACACAATGTTGAAACTGTACCAAGTGAGAGCGAGACATGATCTCAAGCATCATCACAAGCTCGAAAAAATGAATCCGATGATATAAGGTATATCAAAAACGTGCTACGGCCGATGTGGCACACAAACCGAGATAACAAGGTGTCATGTCACGATGTCAATAAAGGTTCTGGTGAGAGCAAGAAATGGTCTCAAGCATCATCACGAGTGCAGAAAAATGAATCCAGCAGTGCAAATGGTGCGAAAAACGGAGGTCATAAGGACTCCGGAATGGTCAAAGGAAAGAACTATGCATATCAAATCAAATATACAAGTGACACGTGACCTCAAAAATGGTTGAGATCACAAATGTGAAAAAGTGAGCAGGGTTAATGACCTGCCCCCATGCTATGTGCATAGGGTTTGTGATTGTGGATCACATATGTGTTGGTGTGAATGATGGGTTCATTGACGTACTGAGATAGATGTGATGGGGAAGGTTCAAAATGGTTGATCATGCCCCCTATCCCAAGGTCGAGGTAATCTATTATTCCCCCTAACTCAGAGGTGTCAATGTGGTGTTCTATGATAACGGGGTCAAGACTAGGCATTTTGGTATAGGACCAGGCAAAGACATCACGGAATTCTCTGAAGAGTTTTTTGTAGTCCTCAATCTCTTGCTTACTGCAGGAGGCTCCTAAAGTAATGAGTTCAGGGGCACCTCTGGGGACAGCAATATCAATGTGGATGACAGGTGAGATGTTGGCCATGTTACCCTCCTCGAAGGCATCAGGAGCAGGAATAGGGTCCTTGAACCAGTCGACCTTGGTGGGAAGGAAGTCTTTGGATTCAACCGCAAATTGGGTAGCCGTGCTAGAGGAGGATTCATTTGGGAGGAAGTAGGAACGATGGTGCATGTCATCCCAGGGATAATCCGGGGTAGTGAGAGCCTCGAGAATCTCCTCATTAGTACGGAAAGTTTGAGTCGTCAAATCGGTTGAAGAGGGAGTAGTGGTTGAAGAGATCATATAAATGGTATTAAACTCTCCTAGAGGGGAGGAGACCGGGGGGTGGATCTCCTCAATGGTGGGTGGTGCCGTCTCAAGATCCAGATTGTTCATCTCATAGAGAGCTGCTCTGTAATCGGGGAGATCAGGATAGTGATGGGAGTAATGCCCGTAAACACCGCATATCGCAGAGGGGTGGTTGTTACACAGGGTTTTATCACGAGGCTTGGGGTTGGGTCAAGTTTGACGACAGGGATGTTGGGGTCATCGTCGAGCATTTGCATGTGTTCCTGTAATGCCAGTAACTATGGACATTGATGAGTGGGGTGACCTAACTCATCACACAACGAGCATTTGGGAGGAGCACTAAACACGGGGGGGCTTTTGACTATCTTGGGGGGTGGTACAGCAGTGTATCGTTGTGGACCTTTGCCCCCAGTGGGCTTGAGAGGAGGATGGGGGTTTGTGGAGGACGACGGGGGTAGCGACATCGGGAGGTGGTTGACTAGTAGTGACAATGGGTTGCACCGGTTGCAGGACAACATCTGGTGTCGGTGGGGGAACGGGAGGCGAAAGATACCACATGGGTAATCCCAAGGTTAACCCAGGGAGGCTAAGGGTAGCCATGACTGGGGTGCTTACTACTCCCGAGGGAGGGATTGGGAAGGGGATGGTGTGGATGGGTGTAACACCAATGTTACTAGGTACCAGAGGGGGTTTAGGCAACAAGGGCGGTTGGCTATTAGGAGTTTGTGTGTTGTGGGACAGGGTACATAGGTCAGACACGTCAGTGGCAGGTGATGGAGGTGGAATAGATTGGAAGGTGGAGGTCATCGGTGCGTCTGAGTAAACTCCAGGCCCCGTAGAAGAAACAAATGAGGTGGTTGTACTAGAAACAGGTTGTTCAACCATGTGGAGAAGATTTTCTGGTGCCGCGGGGGCATTGGGATCATAGTAGGTGAGTTGGTCAACCTTGACCACGCGTCCCTCATGAGGGAACATCATGGTGCGAAAAACGAAAGAGGCAACCACCCGCATGGCATACATTTAGCTGCGGCCAAGTAAGAGGTTATAATCTAGTTGGGCATTGATTACCTTGATGTCAATGAGTACGGTTTTACCACCTAACTGGACGGGGACATTGGCTAGGAGGACTTGGGGCTGAGCCGACCGACCATCGTATGCGCGTAACGCAGTGGTGGACTGCTGAAGAGTAGGGGATCCCAACTTCTGCCATACGAATGTGGACATAATGCATGTGGAGGCACCTTCATCGATGATGCACCGATGGATGACAAGATTTTGAACGGAAACAGAAACTTGGAATGCTAAAGTGGAAGGCAGGCGTGGTTCGGACTGGTCCAAATCAAATGCCATCAAATTTGAATCATTTGGGTCAATAGCCCCAATGGCTGAGAGTAAAGTCTTGCGCTGGGGAGGGCAGTTTTTCAAGACTTCTAATTCAGACATGGCTGCGGGAGATTGGGCTAAGTCATCTACAATGTTGTAGTTTGACGCAGCACGCGCATTGGGGTTATTGTTGATACGGCGAAGTGGGAAACAAGGTGCTTTGGGGGCTCCATCTAGTGGAGGCGGAGGTATACGTAACGCTTGATCAGTGGGATGAGTTTTAGTGGGTTTATTAGTGGGAGGGACTTCAGAAGTGGAGCCATATTGGTTCCGACGGGTCTGGAGGTTGACATCAACGGATGACATCATCAACAAGTGGTGGGTCCTTGAGTCGAACATGGGTTGATCAGGAGCGACGTAAGTGATTTGTTGTTGGGGTGGTGCGTTGGCTTGAGGGGGAGCCAATGGCTGAGTGTTCACTATGCCTTGGTTTGGTAAGGGGTTTTGCAGCACCAAAGGTGGCTGCTGAGGTTGTGGGGGGTTGGGTGGTGCTTGAGGAGCCGCATGCCCTTGGTGATGGGCATCGTCAACCCAGAGTTGCCAAGCTTGCTCCAAGTGTGGGCAAGCATGTGTGTAGTGGCCATAGACCCCGCAAATAGAACAAGGATGGTTTGTTCGCAAATTGGGGTTTTTAGCCTGCTTGGGCGGGCGATCAGGGTTTTGGTTAACAGGGGCCACATTATTGTTGTCTGGGGGATTAGGAGGTTGACCACCTTGTTCAGGAGGAGGGTTGTTCCCACGGTTACGGCCCTTGCCGCAGTTTTGCTGGCCCTAGTTACGTTGGTTGTTTTGGTTTTGCTGCGGGTTTTGTTGGGCGTAGACATGCCCTTAGGAAACAGGGGGATTTTGGGGTTGCGCAGGTGCTGGAGCAGGCTGCGGTGGATGATATGTAGGTGGAGGATGCGCAGGTGCAGCAACTTGAGCAGGTTGCTGATATGGCTATGGAGCGGGTTGTGTGTTTTCCGCAGGGGCTGCCTGTGGCGGGTAATAAGCGAGTTGGGCTTGGGAAGGCACAGGGGCTGGTGCAGCCGGTTGGTGGTAATAGGGATGAGGTGCGACCGGGGGGGGCGTAAGTGGGAGTCACATGACCGAAGCACTGAGGTGGACAGGTGGGTCCATGGGAATGGTGGTGATGTGTCATGGGAGCATACGAATTGGTTGCTCCAGATTGTGAGGTAGCCCGCGAAAGGTCGGGGCCAGGGTTAGGATGTGCTATGGAAAAAGGTTGGGGATGCAAGGAAACACAGCCAATGATGTCATCTGCAGCATGGGATGCCCCCGGTGCATCGTGCTGGGAGGAATCGTCGCGAGGGGCATCAGGTATAATGGTATAGAGATAACCCGACTGAGTGTAAATGAGGTCAAATTGTTGGGCCTTAAGGATGGCCTCTTCTTCAGACTGGGGTCTTTCGGATGCCACATCCTTAGCAATGACAGAAAGAAGGAATTTGAGGAACCAATCTAAAAAGATACGATCGTCTAATTTAATCTTGCATAAGCTACTGCGTCGACGCCAATCATGAATGTGGTCCGCAATGTGGGTAGCCGTGTTTTGTCTGCAAGATAGGAGAATCTCAATGCTCGCGTCATAGCGGACAGGTAACTGGAAGAACTGCAGGAAGGTCGAGGCAAGGGAAGCAAAGGTGGCATGGGTCCCATGGGGTTGCTCGATATACCACTTAGCGGCAGAGCCAGTGAAGGTGTGTTGTAACAGACGGAAGCGAACAGAGTCGTCCACTATGGAGTTGGAGGAACACCATAGATGGAAAGACATAATATGGTTTTGAGGGTCCTCACCTACCTTTCCCTTGAACTTAGGGATGTCAGAGGGGAGCTTGGTGGGCATGTGAGGCCACGCAGGGTTGTGTCGGATAGGATCGTTGGTCAATCTGGCTAGGTCGGGCAAGTTGAGGCTAGCCATGAATGGAAAACTGAAAAAAGGATGTGACACAGTAGTGGGTTGGACCAAGTTGGGGCCAAGGCCCCCAAGTGGAGGGGCAGGGTTTGGGATGTTGCCCCTAAGTGGGCAAACTAAGGTGGTATAGGATGGGCCTGCACCACCATGGGTAGTGTGAGTCACTGATGGAGTGGGAATAGGTATTCCAGCTGCGGGAATAGGTGCAGTGAGGGGAACGGTAGATGGGGGCCCCGTTGAGGGCATATCCAAAGCAAGTGTGGTAACTGGTGTAGTGGTGGATGTGCCACCAATGGTCCCTACCAAGAAAGGGGTGGAAGTCACGCCAACCATGGGGCTAGTAGGGGCAGTGTAAATGGGGTTCTCAGACTCTGCCTCAGAATTGGAGGTAAAGTAAGGGGCGTCAATATCTGGTGGCAGAGTCCTATGACGCTGACGAGTGGAGTCAAGGGACAAGGCTCGAGATCTGCGATAAGTGGTATCAAGTGAGGAAGATCCACGTCTCTCACGGGTGGTCTCAAGTGAATCGTGTTGTGGGGGCTCGCCCCTGAGGCACCGAGAATGTCTCGGGGACTAAATGGTGACAGATGGTGTCAAATCTCTGTGGGTTAAGGTGAGTAAAAAATAGCTCAAAAACCCTAATGCAACCGAGTGTGCAGAAGGAGAGCTCAAAAAATAGGGCACTCAGGCCAACAACCAACTCAAAACACCCACTGTAATAGCTATGCTACAATAGGTGGAGTGTCAATAGAAATGATCAGAATACCAACAAACAGTAGGTTTCCTAAAAATAAAAAATGGTGGACTCACTAAACCAAAAGGAGGTAAGGGAGCATGCAAACACCTAACTCAAAAGTATTCTGACTCAACTAGACATATCCTCTGCAAGGTGATGAAATCCAAGTCAGACAATATGAATAGGAAAGCCAAGTGGCTAAGATATCCCCCTACCGGGAGGGACACCGGGTAGTCAATCCTAGAAGAATGGCAACTAAGATACCCCGTTCATGACACGTCCAGAAAGGTGAATCTGCCGTTTGGTCCTTTTACCGCAATACCCCTATACAGGGATATCCCGAGAACTGTGAAAGGTAGCCCTTCGGTTACTAAATGGAGTGCGGTATTCCACTCAGGCCTCCGGAACCAGTCTGGCAACTTCAACCCTCCTAGGGGAGAGGCCCTCTGATAAACTGGTCGTGACCGTGCCAAAAAATACTAGGGGATTTTGGTTCCCTAATTGGACAACAGCTATGTCTCAAGTGTAAGTAACCAAGGGATGTTATTGGAAGCCTATCCCCCCGATCCTACCTAACTAAAAAAATTCTTTTGTGTTCCCCAAGTGGGGTTAGAATATTGGTTGAGTTAAGTAGTTTTTAAGGCTCACTTGAATTATGTGACAGAGTGTGTGCGCGTGAGGTGATGAACCCAAAATAAAAGTGCCACAAGGGGGGCAACTTTCTAACTAACAATAATAATGAATTTGAAACTTTAACATGCAAAATTTTCTGAATTAAAATGCTGAAATTTTAAAAAGATTCTATAAATGGTACAAAAATTATGTTGTAGAAAAGGCTGTAGGGAAGTAGGGCTGCAGGTAGGACAGCTGGCTGTGTAGATGCAGAAAATATTGCAGCAAAGGGGCTGGGTTCAAAACAAGGAAAAATTGCAGAAATCAGACCTCGGGTTTGGGGCGAAATTGAGCAGTCGGACCACGGGTTTGAGAGAAACAGGCGCGGGTAGGTCGCGGCTTTCTAGCCGACAGATGCACTTGGACCGTAGGAAACAGGAAAAAAGATGCAGTTGGGTCGCAGGAAAAGGGGCGACAGATGCAGTCGGGTCGCAGCAAAAGGGCTGAAAGCTGCAGTCGGGATACGGGAAAATGGCCGACAGGCGCAGTCGGGACGCAGCAAAAGGGCTGAAAGCCGCAGTCAGGTCGCAGGAAAATGGCCGACAGGCACGGTCAGATCGCAGCAAACAGGCTAATTAGCCGCGGTCAGATCGCATGTAATAGACTTGAATTCGCCGGCAGGGCGCCGAAAACAGTCTGAGAGCCGTGGTTGGGTCGCAGGTAAATGCCTGAAAGATGCGATCGGGATGTGACTGCAGAGGATAAAGATGCGGTTTAAGGCAGCCGAAAGGGACAGCCGAAAGGAAAAAAACGGGAAATTATTGCAGAAAACTAAAAAATTTAAACTAAAACCAGAAATTCAAACCAAGGGGAGTCGCCAAAACTGTAGCTAGGGTTTTACCCCTAGCTTGTGCAAATGACCACCTACTAAGGAGAAGGGACTCCTTAGTAGCAGTTCAGTAAATGGAAATTAAAATGCTAAAATAGAAATATAAATTACTCTAAACATGTGCATGAAACAGAAAAAACAAGATGTAAATAATGGCTTTTTTATTAATTTTACCTCCAATGTGAAGGTTGGTGAAGCTCTTGCAATGGCCCAAGAGGGTTGCTCCAAGCTCCAACTTGCTCCTTCTCTTTCTCCAAATGATGGGGATGGGCCAAAAGGGGCTCTCAAGGTGAAAGTAGCTCAAGGGTGAGCTAGGGTTTCAAGAGCTATTTTGGCAGAGTAAGGGTGCTTATGATTGTGGATGTAAAATAAGGGGTCTCCATCACCTATTTATAGTTTTTTGGTGGTGGAGTGTTGGCCCATGGTTTTGGGAACCATATGGTTTAGGTCAGCTGTATAGGGTTTTTTCCTCCTTTTCCTCATTATTTTATATTTTTTATTCCATTTTTAGACGGTTTTTGCTATTTTTAGACGAATTTTGGATATTTTTGGAGGAAAAAGGGGGGTTTTAGCCTTTTTGAGGCTTTTTTGATGGTTTTGTGGCCTTTTGGAGGCATTTTGGGCCTTTTGGAGGCTTTTTAGTGGGATTTTCAGGGTTTTCATGGGAAATATGGTAGGAAAATGGACAAATGAGCCAAGTAATGGGGTAGATGAGGTAGTGAACACTTTTTGGGTGTTAACAGCCATCCGCAACATGCTTGATTTTGTAGATCCATTTGGAAGTCACAACAGACTTTGCTTTAGGTCTTGGGACAACATCCCAAACATCATTCTTCACTATTGATTGGTATTCCTCAACCATGGAATCCTTCCATTCTTTCTTTTCCGCTGCTTCTTCATAACTGGAGGGTTCTTTGTTCATAATGTCACAGAGTAAAGCAGCATAGCTGGTATGTGATCTGGTTCTCTTCTTTGCTCTGTGTTCTTCTTCTGGAATGCCAAATCTTTCTGCATCTTGAATGAGCTCTCTAGCCCATGCAGGTTTCCTCTTGTGAGAGTTATCCTCACGAGGTGGATCTATAGGTTCTTGCGGATCTTCAAACTCACGAACAACTTCTGGAATTGCTTCATTCATGGTAGTGTCTTGAAATCTAGTTTCCTTAGGTTCTTCATAAACTTCGATGGGTGCCTTCCTTGATTTGATGAATGCTGAGTTTTCATAAAATGTTACATCCCTGCTGACATCAATCTTCTTGAACCCTGGAAAATATATTCTGTAAGCCTTCGAGCTTTCACTGTAACCCACAAAGATACCCTTCTTTCCTGAACGATCTAGCTTGGTCCTCTTTTCCTTTGAGACATGTGTGTATATTGAAAAACCAAATATTCTGAGATGGCTGACTTCAAGTTTCTTACCAGAAAAGACCTCTTCTGGTTTCTTGTTGTCCAATATCTTGTGGGGAGTTCTGTTTTGCACATATACAGCTGTTCTAGCTGCTTCTTCCCATAGATGCATAGGTAGATCCTGGTCATGCAACATTGCCCTTGTTGCTTCCACGATTGTTCTGTTCTTCCTTTCTACAACTCCATTCTGTTGAGGATTATAAGGAGCAGTCAACTCCCTCTTAATCCCTGAATCACTACAACGCTTCTTGAAGTCACCTGAGGTGAATTCTCCACCATTGTCGAATCGGAATGTTTTAATCTTCTTGTCAGTTTGATTCTCCATCAAGGTTTTGAATTCCTTGAACTTATAAAACACCTCATCTTTATTCTTCAATAAGTATACCCAAGTCTTCCTGGAGAAGTCATCACTAAATGAGACATAGTAAACATACCCACTTAGAGAACTGGATGACATAGGACCACATACATCTGAGTGGATGATTTCCAGGATATCCTTTGCCTTGCTTTCACTGCTTGGGAAAGCCTTCTTAATGTTCTTACCTTTTGCACATCCTTTGCAAACACCTTCATGTTTGGTCTTGATTTCAAGAAGACCCTCTACAACCTTGCTTGCAATTGGAAGTGCCCTATAGTGCGTATGAGCAAGTCTTCTATGCCAAAGTTCACTTGGCTCCATGGATTCATTCACCATGGCATGTTCAGGTTGCCCCTTCAATTTATACAAACCTCCCTCTGGCTCTCCAATCACTACTACATCATCTATGGTCTTTCCCTTTGGCCACATTAGGACTTGGCCATCCACAAATGCAACCCTCATACCTTTTGCATACAATGTAGAGATGGAGAGTAAGTTCTTCTTGATCCCAGGTACATAGATTTTCCAGAATCTAGGTTGTAGGTGGCTTCACCACTTCCTTTGATTGGGTATTGATAATCATCCCCAAGTTTCACTTTATGGGGTGATTCATGTTCAAACAGATTTACAAAAGATTGTTTAAACCCAGTCATGTGTTTGGAAGCCCCACTGTCAATCAACCAATCATTACAACCATGGGAGATAGTACCTGTGAGAGAAAAGATTAGAACATACTCTTCTTCACTTGATGAGTCATCATCACTATCATCACTTTCTACCCTATCCTTCTTCTTGGGTGGTTCATCATCCTCGGCAGCATGAGCATGAAACTTTCTTTTGTTGCCCTTTTGCTTCTTGTTGAAGTTGTTGTTGTCCTTCTTGTTCTTGGGACAATTTATGGCAAGATGTCCTTTTTCATTACAGGTGAAGCATATTCTTCTTTCTTTGAAGTGATGTGAAGATTTCTTGGAGTGAGAAGGCTCTCTCTTGGAATTCCCTTTCTTGGTGTGAGATGTGAGAGCTTGATCTTCATTCCCCATCTTTTCTTCTCGTGCCACAAGCCTTGCTTCTTCTTGTGAGCATTCTTCCCGTAGTCTGCTAAAGGAAATCAGCTTCTTTCTTTCACAGATTCCCTAAATGAAGGAGTCCCATGACCTAGGTAGGCCATTCAGAGTGGTCATGACAACTTCACCATTCTCCACCATTTCATCCACTGCTTCTAGTTGTTCCTTGATCTGGGAGGCCCTTGAAAAATAAGATTGAATGGTTTCTCCATTCTGAAACTTTACTCCTTTCAATTGGTTCTGTAGGGTCATCTTTCGATTTATGTTCTTCCCTTCAAATAGCTTGGTCAAAGAGTCAAACATCTATTTGGGTGTCTTTAAAGAAGACACATGGGGTATGAGATTGTCTTTGATAGAATCAGCAATGATTCTTTTTGCCTTGAACAAGTTCTTCTTATGCAATACTTTAGCCTCTTCATCCTCTGGGATAGGGATGTCTTCTTTTATATATGAGTCCAATTCATTCTCTTCTAGGATTAACCCAATCCTATACTTCCAAGCTAGGAAGTTATCAGCCCCTTCAAGCTTATCCTCAAGCT
Organism: Larix kaempferi; assembly: GCA_027924585.1. Taxonomy (NCBI): domain Eukaryota; kingdom Viridiplantae; phylum Streptophyta; class Pinopsida; order Pinales; family Pinaceae; genus Larix; species Larix kaempferi. The sequence continues at coordinate 33,280,111 of BSBM01000096.1, forward strand.
TGGTGTGGTGAGACATCTTAAAGAGTACTTCAAATGGAAATAGAAAAGATTTAGGTCTTACCACTTGTAATGCTGAAAACTAGATCTGGTCCCAGATTAGGGTTTGTCGAAAAAACCCTAAAAATTCAAAATGTGAATTTCAACTTTCTGAAAGGATAGAAAGATGCGTCTTGATGATCTGATCAGCCTGGTGTATTCAGAATTTGAGATCAGCAAAGCTTTACCCTTCAGATTTTCCTTTTTTTCCTCTGAGGTTCGCTGGAGAGAGCCCTGAATTAGGGTTTGAGTTTCCCGGAGATCTACCCTACCAAAAATCTCCATCCAAACCTCCAAACTTCAATTTTTGCAAGGAGCTTCCAGCTATATCTTCATATTTCAGAAATTACTATTTTTGTGGAAACCCTAATTTTTAGGGCCAAATTTGAAAATGCTCAAAATTGAATTCTGATTGGACAGATAGATTCTCCTTGATGAGTAGAGTCAATCTACTATACTTCTTTTCCAAAAATTGTGGAGAGAAACCCCATAAACAAGAAACTCAAGTTTTCGTCACTGCAAAATGTCTTCTTCTCAGGTTAGCTCTGATACCATGTTAAAATTTGAGCATTAATTCACAATACTCTTGGATCTTTACTGAGAGAATAAAATATACAGTATATCAATGCATAACAATCACAATAAGCATGACAAGCATCACAAGAATCAAAAGCATGAGAGACAAGAGACACAGAGTTTCCGTGGGGAAAACCCTAAGGTGAAAAACCCCACAACTTCCTCAGAGATAGACAGAGAAATGGCTCAACCAAAGTACAACCAAAATACACTTGAGATAGTCTCCTAGTAGCAGATGATCCTCCTCCTCACTAGTGCGCCACTTTATGAGTGAGAGAAGTGTGACTTTCCGAATGATGAAAATAGAGATCTCCCGATCTTTATTTATACTAGCCTGTTTGCCCAGTTACACTATGGGGCCGACTTGTCTATCTAGATACATCCACAATATAATATATATTTAAGGGTCGACCCCACACATGGTGGTCTAATAACCCATCGGCAAGTACACACACTTGTGACATTTGTCAATCCACATGACGACACTTCCTTATAGAGGAATAACACATCTCTTATAAGAATACAATAAATATATATGAAATACATTCTAAAGTTACATATACATCAACATTTGTTGTTCAAGCAAAAAGCAGGTAGCCATTGCACTTTCTTCAGCAGAGGCAGAGTATCGAGGGGTAGTCAATGCCTGCATTCAGGCAGTTTGGTTGCAAGGTATTCTTTTCGAGTTTTGTTTTGGTGGCACTACTTTGACTATCCTCTTTTGTGACAATCAAAGTGCTATCAAGATCTCCACAGATCCAGTTCAGTGGAAGAGGACCAAACACATTGAGATTCATATGCACTACATTCGAGAGTTGGTGCATCATCGCACCATCATTCTGCAATATTTCCCTACCCATGAGCAAATTGCAGACATCTTCACCAAGAGATTCACTGAGAAGAAGTTCTCTTACCTCCGTTCACTGTTGGGGGTGAGTTCCATCAAGGTGGAGACAGATTGATCCATTATTATGTTTTAGCTTGAGGGGGGGCTTTCTTCCCACTGGGTTTTCCCTCTTTCCTCACTTAGTTTATTTTCAGCATTTTTTGGATTATTGTATTGAGGTGACCTTTGGTCTTAGTAACCAGGGCCCCACATTATTTTTTGCACTTCATAGTCTAGCTTGAGGGGGTGTGTTCGGATATCCACATCATCATTTTTAGGACCTTGCATGAAATTAGGGTTTGCATGCATCCCAGTCACCAGGTTGATGCCTCCAGCACCTTATCCACTTCATTCTAGCACCTGGGAGATTCTTACATCAGACTTTTATCCCTCCTAGTCATGAAGGCGCCCACTTCTCACCTACTGCCAGAGAAGGGCACACTTCTTCACCTACCTCCTCAGTTTACACTCAATTAGCTCCTATTCTCCTTGATTTGAGGCTATTTTCACTCCCAGTTAACTGTTTCACTCCGTTGGACCTACAAATTGACTAGATGACTTGTTCTGACATCAGTTAAGCCTCCCATGCACCCTCCACTGAGTCTCCTTCCCTATATCAGTGCTACACACTTCAGTTAGACTCAGATTGACACATGGATGACTGGTTCTTGTGCATTGATGACCACCATTGATTGATGATGAGGACTCCTAGTTTGAGCCAAGCTACACCATTCAGTAATTCGAATGACCTTCTTAGTCAATTCGAATTGCTCACTCATTTTCAGATGATTGTATTGTAATTATTCACCCTTATTGGGATATTGAGCATTGATGCATGTTTTGCACAGTTTTACACCATATTTTCTATGTTCATCTGTTGTGATTGATTTACTTGTTCATTAGATCTGCTGTGACTAATTTTACACCTCCTCCATATTCTTCCTTCTTACTTGGACCAACTTCATGAAGCTCAAGTGTTGATGGGGAAGTTGATCTTGTTTCTTCTTTAACTGCTACAAGGTCTTAGCTTTCATGCTTAAGGGAATTTTGGCTTGCATCAATACTATCAAAAGTGATCTCTATGTCACCAAAGTAGAGGTGTGAGTAGCCATCAGTAGTTACTCCTTCATAGTTCAAGCATCCATCAATATATTCTCCTTGATTCATGTCCAAGGTAGAATGTGTCTCGAAATGATCTTCAATATTTTCAATAGGATCTTCTTCAAGTTGATGGGATGTATTTTCATCTTTCTCCTTCAAGCAATATGATGTACTTTTCCCCTTGGTTTCCTTAATATCACCAAATTTGGAATCTATTTTTGAAGAGTACCCAAGAAGTCTCTTCAAGAGGGACATACCTGCATTCCCTGAAACTTCATATTTTTCATTGCTCTTTTCACTCACACACATATGATTTTCTCTACAAGGCCTTTTACAAGAAGGGCATAAACCTTTCTTTACTAACTCCACGTCTTCATTTTTGGGTCTATTTGAAAACACACAATTAGCATAGTATTCAAAAGACATGGCATTTTTTGTATGTTCCCTCGAAGCAAGATATGCTTGATATTTTTTATATTGTTGGGACAAGGTTTTATATGTTGCTCTCCATCTTTGTAACGCATTCATAGAATTATTGTTTGGTGGTGTTTCATACTCATATTTATAATACATATGGTCATAATAATAATATTCATTCCTCCTGAAATTGTAAGAAGTGTTGCATGATGGCACCTCTTCTTCATACCATTCACATTCTCCTTCATATTGTTCACAATCATCTCCATATTCCTCATAAGAATTGTAATCATAGGATTCATCATAATAGTAAGACATGGATGAAAATTATTCTTAAATGTATGATATTAACTCACAGGTGCAAGGACCATGCTCTAATACAACTGTAATGTCCCTAATTAGGAATTTGAATTAATGGTGAAATTTCCAACTTTTCCACTAGTTCGACCTTTGACTAGTATTGGTCTCTTGGTCTCCAAATGACTCCAAATGCTCCCAAATTGTTACAGAAGGTGTAAGGATGATATTGGGAAATGAATATGAGGTTTATGGATATTTTATAGACTTAAAAATGCTTCTAAAAATATCCTTTAATTTCGGGCCAAAGTAGGGAGTTCGACTAGCAATTTCTCTTTGACTAGTATTGGTCTCTTGGTATCCAAATAATCCCAAATTGTGTCTGAAGGTATTTGAGATTTATTAAGACATATAAATGATGTTAATGTATGCTTAAAAAGCCCTAAAACACTTCTTCAACATTCATTTACAATCTAGACAAAGTAGGGAAAGTTACTAGCAATTTCGAGCTTCAAATCCCCAAAGGGTAGTGGACAAGATGGATTCCCAAATGTTGTTAAAAACTTCCAAATTTATTAACATAGGAATGGTAATGATAAGTGGATTTAAGTAGCTTCCCAATGTATCATTAATTAATTCTTATGTACTTCTGTAACTTCTTTAAATCAGATGTTTATATGCAAGATTTCACATAGGGGGAAAAGCTAGTTATTTTCACCATGACTTAGGAAATTTGAATTTTAGGTGCCAAGGGATTATGCTATGCTAATGGATCTTCTTAATAACTTTAATAACATTCCATACATCCATAATATCATATATAATAACTTATATAACTCAAAATGGTGTCTCTTCAAACTCCAACAAAAATATCTAGGGGAAATGGCATCATTTTTGCATTGTTTGATATTTTTACATAACTCCACTTAGTATTTCGACCTGAGAGTCTCATGAAAAGAAAATAAAGAGTATATATATCAGAATAAAAATATATGGGGCCTAAATATCTATCCCAAAGAGTTCATCACCTCAACAAGTGTGCCTCTCCTAAAGGAGCAAGAATATGCCAAGAAATAGAAGAATGGTTGTAGAAGCAAGCTGAAAGAGATGTGACCAATATCTACCCTGTAGCTTCAACCTGTAACAAAAGAATCCACTAAAGATACAAATAAAAGTTTTGAATGTCCTTTCCAATTACCAACTTGGATGGGAATCTTTCACCCTCGAAATTGGTGCTAAGGCAAGTAGAGTAGCACTCCACTAGCTCTCCTCTCCCAAATGCAAAATGAAAATTCTAAAATGATAAAAATATTCTCTTATTCTTTTTTCATGACTTTTATAAAGTTAGAATGTTCTCCATGGGTCAAATTCCTTCCAATATCTTCATGCCAACTCAAGTTGGGAAGAGATTCCCAAGTATGCCACTTGTTCTTCCAATTCTAGCCCTCTCCTTCTCCAAAATCGAATTGGTGTCTCTTTGGCTGCCCTAACTCACTTGAGAGCCCTTTTGGAGGCTATTTTATCCCTGACATGTCATACATGTCATATTTCATCCTTCAGGTCTGATTTTTGTCATAGGTGTCATAGCATCTTCATCATTGTTGTCATAGAGCTAGGGAATCTAGCCCAAGTGTCCCACTAACTCCAAATTGCCTCTTCCTCTTCCATGGGAGTTACTCTTCCTCTACATTTAGACCTCATTGACTCATGCCAAGTATTATTCCCTTCCAACTCATCCCAATAACATTTGACTTCTCATGGATTCAAATTGACAAGAGGAGGATGCCATGTGGCATATAAAATCTAGCTTGTGTGGGTCCCACTTCCTCCATGTGTCTTCATGATCAAATTCCACTTTTATTTTCCCTTGGATATATTTATTTAGATCCTTTTTTAAATATTTATTCTATTCTAATGTCCACACATCATTTATTATCTTTCTTATTTCAATTCCCAATGCTTCCACCCACAACCTAGGAAACTAGTAATTTTCCTCCTTGGCAATTATTTGACCCTTAACATCAATTTGAAAAACTCTCATAAATATGGATAAGGGGATTAGGCCATTGTGACCCAATGCAAAATTTGGGACATTACATCTTGTAACAAAAGGTTGTTATGGATGTAAATGTTGTGGACCTTCTATGAAGGCTAGGTGGTCCAAAGACGTACGAAATCCAGTGTATGACTTCTCCAGGGTATTCGTCCCAGAAAACCACTCTTATAGAAGAGAAAAATCTACTTTCAATGGTAAAAAAGAGAGAAACCAAAGGCCTGATATAATGACACCGAATGACTGGCTTAGGGAATATGACAAAGAGAAGGAGAAGGAATACACAGAGATGTTTGATTCAAATCTGCAACCTGTGATAGATGATCCTCATTTATTCAACACTTATGTTGAGAAAATGCCCACAAGGATGAAAAGGAAATAGATATTTTATGAACTTCCATATTGGAAGCATCTTAAGATTTACCACTTACTAGATCCCATGCATATATTTAAAAATGTTTCATATTCTTTTTGGCATCACATATTATCCAAAAAAAGTGACAAGATGAAATTCAGGAAAGACCTTATTTCTTCAAATACTAAAAAGAAGCATTGGCCAAGACTGGAAAATAGAGGAGAGGCTGGCCCCTCTTTTTCATTTAAAAAAGGCGATGTCCCATGGATTTTGAAGAAAGATGACCTTAATTTGGGAAAAGAAGTTATATTGGACACAAAGGCACCTTCTTTTTATGGGTATACTCTACGACGCTACTTCAATACGTCAGACGAAAAGTTGTCGGGTTTGAAATCACATGACCATCTCAAACTTCTAAGGGTGTGTATAATGCCAAAAAATTGTTATTACTATTTATTTTTATCTTTTTCCACAAAAGTTAAAATGCACTTTAACTTTTTGTATTTATTTTGTAGTGTCATTATCCATTGTTCATGCATGGGTGTGTGAACCATGACTTTCCCGATGACCTGCGGCATGCCATATCTAGACTAACAACATTTGTATGATGGATCACATCAAATGAGATTTACATCGCTAGCATTCCAAGGTGGCATGAAGAGATAGCCGAGAAGTGTTTGTATGTTTGAGAAGGAATTGTCGTCGAGTTTCATGGACTTGCAGGTTCATCTTCTTATTCACCTAGTCTATGAGGTTGAATTAGTTGGCCGGGTGGTATCCTGTCGTTGGACTTTCTTCTTAGATCGGTTCATGGAAAATGTGAAGGTATTTGTTTGACAAAGGGAAAAACCCGAGGGGTCTATGTCAAAGGGGCACATAATATATGAGTCGTTCTATTATGCCAGTGAGTACATCAAGCAAATCGACGGCACACCAAGTGCAGTTATTTGGGATGATGAACGCGATGAGGATAGAAGGGAAGGCGAGTTACTCGAAACGAATGGAAAAATACACATGATAAAGAGTAAGTCACTTATATTTCGATATTGATATTTCCACATAGTAACTTATATTCACAACAAACGTCAAAATCTATATTAGATCCCATACATACTAAATCTGGTTTTGCTTCCATGAATACAACAACATATTTACAAATTGATGCAATCAATAAATTCATTCTTTACAATGTGGATGAAACGCATCCGTGAGTCGCATTGTATGAAGAGAAGAGGAAGAAATGAGACATTGACAAAAAATAATTTAGGTGGTTGCATGGTAGAAGCATGCCTTTTCCAGATCATTTAAAATAAAATATGCCAATGATCTGTCCCAATAGTTGGGTTGCATACCAAGTCAGAGAGAAATATGGTGCATACGGTCGCTACCCTCCTGAAGAGAAGGATGCGCTAAACATTGGGATCGAGTGCAGCAACTCGGTAATAAAATCTTTATGTACATAATTTCTAACTTTATAATGAAACTTTGAATTATAACATTTATGTTTAATATATTAATGGTTGGGTTAGTCGACATATGACATCATCATTTGTTAACTTTCCTTACAAGTGCATTCGTTCCCATCTATGTGGGATTATGGACATAATTTTCACACCGAGGATGTTGATATTGGGCGTGTTATACAAGACTATGGAGTGGAAGTCAAGTTCAACCAATCTAGTCGTGCTAGCCACCGAGATCAAAACTTGGTAGGAGGGATATTGGGTTATATTAGAAAGATACAAGAGATCATTCAAGTGGACTTCTCATATTTCCAATGGGTTATTTTTAGGTGCAGGTCATGGGACACATTCGACAGGAATAATATAAAGGAATATCATGATAGTGGGTTGATATGTATCAACTCTAGAAATATGTGGGATGAAAGTAAGGAGCCTTATGTTTTCCCAAAACACTACAACCAAGTTTTCTTTCACCCGAATGTGTTGGATAGAGATTGGTGGTTCGCATTAATCCACAATCCTAGATATAAATATGTTTCTAATAATAGCAATGATATCATGCCAACAGAGAAAGATAATAAGGGTGATGGAAACAGAGAGTGATATGTACATGTTTTATTTTGTCATTTACAATTTGAGATATCATTTTGTTATTGTTATCTTTGATTGTCTAATTATATTGTTTATTTTTTATTTTATGACAGTGGAAATAAAAAGTTGATTACTGGATGTTGTGTTTAAACAATTTCATTTGGTTAAGAACCAGTTATATGATGTGAAATATGGTTTATGTCTATGAAATAGTTTATGATGGTATAGATGATTATATGCCATTGTCCAAATTACTGATATTATGTTTTTTGTATACATATATATACACCATGAAAAACAACTTACATGATTCAATTTTATTTTTGTGAACGTAAAGGCTAACTTATTTATTAATTCCCAACTTGAAGGTGGTCTGAAATTTCTATAATGATATTTTAGTGCTTGTATTTTACCATGTTTTTGTTCTAAATAATGTTAAGAATTATAATTGCATTAATTTATGACGTCTGTTAAAATGTAATGGTTTTTTTCATTATATGATTCTATGAAATTGAATTTGTGTTATAATGTAATGTTTTTCAATGTTTTTATTGTATTTATAAAGTTAACTCCAACATAGAAAATGACACATTTGTAACCTTGATGGAGATTGAAAATTCAACAATTTGTTTAGTAGTGTTGAGCTCTAAAATGACTTAATTTATGGCCTTGATAACAGTGAAATTTACAACAAAATTTAAGGTGCTCTCTAATTTCTCTATCAATATTTGAATGTTTGTATTTCATGATGTTTTTGTTATAAATAATGCTAAGAATTATAATTTCATTAATTTATGACATTTATGTTAGAATGAATGGTTTTTTATTATATGATTTGGTTAAATTGAATTTTTGTTATAATGTAATGTTTTTTGATTTTTTGATTGTATTTATAATGTTAACTCCAACATAGAGAATGGCACATTTGCATCCTTGATGGAGAATAAAAATACAACAATTTTTTTACTAGTGTTGAGCTCTACAATGACTTCATTTATGGCCTTTATAACAATGAAATGTATAACCAATTTTAAAGTGCTCTCTGATTTCTCCATCAATATTTGAATGCTTGTATTTCTTGATTTTTTTTGTTATAAATAATATTAAGAATTATAATTGCATTAATTTATGACATTTATATTAGAATGTAATTTTTTCTATTATATGATTAGATTAAATTGAATTTTTGTTATATGTAATGTTTTTGTATTTTTTTATTGTATTTATAATGTTAACTCCAACATAGAAAATGACACGTTTGAAACCTTAGTGGAGTATGTAAATCCAACATTTTTTTACTAGTGTACTTGACCTCTACAATGACTTAATTTATGGCCTTGATAACAATGAAATTTATAACAACAAAATTTAATGTGCTCTCTAATTTCTACATGATCAATATTTGAATGTTTGTATTTCTTGATGTTTTTGTCATAAATAATGCTAAGCATTATAATTGCAAATGTTTGCAAATGTTTTTTGAATGATAATAAGAGATAAAACATGGCTTGAAGATCATCAAATCAACTTAATGATTAATAATAATAATATATTTGGAGAATGCAAGTTGTGGCTTTACATTAGTTGAGAGAAAAATGGTGTTCTTTTAATTAACTATTTGTTTTTCCTCCTATTAAAAATTTGATATTTTCCATTTTAAAGTGAGCTATTGTCAACAAATTAAAAAACTTGAATGATAGATTGATAGGTCATATTCATAATCATATAATTTAGATTTTTTTTTGTGATGTTCATAAACATGATACTATGACAAATATGATACAACCAACATAAATCATATCGCTAGTTGTCACAACTTCATCCATTATCAATACAAAATTCATAAAAATATTTAATTCAATGATATTTTTATTCAATTATATTATGTAAACATAAACATATCATCATTAATATCATTTTCACCATCTAACAAACTTTAAAATAAACACCATAATACTATCATTAACATAAAACGAATAAAAATAAGCACGAACGCACCATCATAAACATTATGTTGCTGCAAATCCATCTAACATATACATCTTATAAATTTAAACATCATCTAACATGCATATGATCTAACGATAACATGTAACAAAACACAAGTTCCAGTTTCTAACATAATCAACATCATCGAACCTAACCTAACATACACAAGTACATTACCATCAACATATAAATAAACATCAACATCAACGTATGCAAAATGGAAAACACAAACATCTAATGAACATCGTCAAACCTAACCTAACATACACATCATGACCATCTACATATAAATAAACATCAACATCAACATCTACATGTATATTCCACCCTCAGAACCATATCATCGTCACTATCTTTCAACCCACCAGATGTATCGGCACATCCAGCGGTAGAGCTAAAGGCATGATCAGCAGCTCTGCTAGGAAATAATCTATCATGTAGATCAGTAGGAAAGACATCTCTAGGAATCTAGGTCATCCCATCCGATCTGAGCATCATTTCCAAAGATGAGGGGACTAGTGGATGAGGATCATGGGGAGTTGATGGATCAATAGAGGTTGGTCGGTTGGATAGGTATAAAGTATCATATGTTGGATCCATCGGAGGAGGGGGAGGTGGAGGAGATTATGAAGGAGGTGATGGACATAGAGGACATGGTGGAGGAGGGGGTGGACAAAATTTTGAAGGGGGAGGAGTAGGAGGTGGAGGCCAAGGAGGAGGTGCAGTGAATGTGGAGTTTTCCTCAGCAGTCAAAGCAGCTGATGGAGAAGGAGGTGGACTAGGAGGCTGAGGATATCCACTCTCATCAAACGATGAACTACCATGAGGGATGGTATATAAAAGAATGCAAGCAACAATAATGTGATGCATCAAGATCCTCATATCAAGAGTAATCATCCTCCATATCTCAACGTATCGGTCCTTCCTCTAAATATCCCTAACAAGAATAGACCGAACCACTCAATCCACTAATAATCTGGCCAACCTATCTGCAATATCATGTCTAAACCTCTGCTCTGGCCTCCTTCGAAAGCCAGGTCTGTATAGATGAGGCACCTTTGGTAGATACTGCATCTGTATGTCCTCATCCTCATCTCCTTGCGGAAGAGGAGGTGCCACATCACCATCAAATGTGCCAATATCTGTAAAATATATAGACTTACACAATAATAATTAGACAATTTCATTAAACATGAATTTAATATAACAATTTAAAACATATTTCATTTTCATTAAGTATAAAGAGAATAAAATGAAAATAGATTAAATTAAACATAATGCTAAATTTTCCTCTATGATCAGGTGGCTCATCCTGGGTGAAGAATATGTCGGTACACCCTCTCCAATCCAACACCTCATATGGATATGCAACCATATCTAATCGAGGATGGTCCTCACCATATAGCATGTCAAGCACATATGCAATGATCCTCGTAGGAAACTCTGGTTTCCCCCTCTTGGGCATCATCTTCCCCCACATGGGAATACACACATCTGTCATCAACCTAGGAGGGTACCGATCAAAACATGTCCTAGTCTTTGGAAATCTCTCAAAAAATAGACAAAAAAAACTCTGAACCGAAAGGGAAGTCCCCCCTTCCGCCAATACCTGCACGACATCGACTGAGAGCATAACAAAACTATCGCAAAAAATAGCAGACCACCTAATGCATCTAGGGTCCTACACTAAAGAATCAACATAATATAATAAAGGGAAGCTAATGCGCTGCCCATCAATGGTGTAATGTGTGATATTTGTCACCATCAAAGAGAGGAACCTTGCATCCTCTCTACCAAAAGAAGCAATGGAAAGATGCCCGTCGCTGACTTGAAAATGAGATGGCTCAAGGATTTTGTGATCAACATATATGTGAACATATACTAGCTGAGTCATTGTTATAACTCCAATTGGAACCTTAGGGAAGTGAGGAAGGTCCTCACCTCTCCTAGAGAGCCCGTGATAAATTAAATGTCCTCCTCAGTGGGATGGAACCAATCATCAGGACCAACTCGAAAGGCCTGCCTATGATGATCCCAGCGTGCCATAAACTAGGTCGGGCATGTATTATTCCCCATGAGTGATGTCGCCTCCTCATAGAACTTAAGGAGGTCAACAAATCTCAAGAGGTGTCTAGTCTGAGGCGTAATGAGACGAGGGTATAAATATTTGTCCCTCTCCCTGGCCTCCCACTCTCTGTGGAAGTTATAATGATCTACCTATGCCTTGCGTTGTTGTTGCGCTTTGCAATGATCACGTCTCTATTTCACATATAATATAAATCAATCTTATAAGCATACATATAAAATAATTATAACAAGATTATACCTACTAAAATCAAATATTAAATTTTTTCCAAAAGAAGAAAACCGGTGTGGCATAAATATTAGAAAAGCACCGCTAGCGGTGCGCTTATACATTGACGACAGAGAAAACCGTTGCGATACAATATTTATGCCCCACCGCTTCTTATATTTCAAAAAATTTAAATTTGAACTAGACGATGCGCCCAAATCTTATTAGCACACCATTATTCAAACACACCAAATATAAAAAATAAATAATTTATTTGAAATATATTCACTGTGCACCTATGTCACATCAGTGCACCATACACCAGTGCCTTGGCATGACATAGGAGCACCGTTAGTTGTGTATTCACGGGTTTATAAAAAGCGTCAATCGTGCGCCTATGTTATGTAATTTCACCAATACCGGTGTGATGATGTGACATAAGCGCACCGTATAAACTATTAGAACTTTTAATATATAAATACCAGTGTGTTTACTAAAGTTAATGGCACCGAAAATCCAGTGCTCGTTAATTTATAACACACCGGTAAGGGTTTTAATCTTTTTAAAAAGCAACATTGTTTATGAAATTTAATTTTTTTGAAAACGTGAGAATGGTGCGCTTAATGCACATCATTGCACTGACAAACAGTGCTCTGACATGACATAAGCACATCATATACTATGATTCTGAATTTTTAATGTACCAATACCAGTGCGATAGAAATAACAAGTATCGGGATTCCAGTGCCCTTGATTGTACTAAACGCACTGGTGTCTATGAGAATTTTTATGTTTGATGAGGTGTATCAATGGTGCACTTATGACACGTCATTGCACCGATATCCCGTGTGCATGAGTGACATAAGCGCATCGTTTACACGTTTATTATTATTTTTAGATTGTATGGTTACTGGTACATGTATTTCACTTAAGGGAACTAGAATGTTGGTGCTCTTAAATGTGTAATGCACCGGTGACTATTTGTGGGTTTTAATTTTTCTTTTCCTTGTGGAGCGGTGTGTTTGATTTGTTCGGCTCGCACTGCTGATAGTGCACCCTGTAAATTTTACAGGGTGCACCATATAGTGGTGCAAGCCGAATGACTCAAAAGCACCGCAAAAAAAATTTTAAGTTTTTTTAAATAGGTGCATTTCAAGTTGAATTTTAAAAAATAAACCACTAAAAAATTAAATTGTGAACTAAGAAACATTTTACTTGTTGAGCGACCAGTCGGGGAGGCATATTGGCGATGTATGGGAAATTTGATTTCTTCCAAATTGGTTTGGAAAAATTCAAACTAACCGCAACAACCAATAGAAGACAAGGATGCATCCACATGGACCATGGATGTTAGGGCGTCCATGTGTGTGAAGGGAAGCACCCGTGCAGAGGGGCTTAGATGCACTAGAGTTGGTAAAAATGGGTTTTCGATCACGGTAATTGTTTTTATTAAACCCTATACTGGTGTGCTCGACATAAGGACACACCAGTGCGTTCTACAGTCGATAGCACCGAAATGAGTCGATGTTAAAATAAATAAAAAATTTAATAAAACAACAAAATATTTTTATTTTTAATAAAATGCTTTCCCATGTTTATGATACTGCATCGAGGCATCTACAGTATTTAGTGCACCGGGAATGGTTTTAAAATATTTTTTTATTATAAAATTATATTTTTTTATTTTCAATAAATGGAATGGCAATGCGTTATGGTTTTCAAATTGTACTGGGGCGTCTAACAACGTACTCATCATTGTTAGAATTTTGAGATATGTTTTTTAAGAAAATAGATTATTATGTTTCATAAGATAATGTTCGATGTGTTAGGTTTAATATGACGCACCGGGGAGGTCATCGTTAATGAACGCACCGAGTATAGTTTTTTACTTAAATATTTTATTTTTTAAATAAAAGAGTATGTAGTGCAATGGTTTCTACTAAACGTACCGGTGTGGTTGTATGTGATGGAACGCACCCTATGGTTATTTGGAAAATATTTTGTTTTGAAGTTTGAATATTTTCCCCCTCTTAGAACTTATTGTAGTGGCTTTCTTGCTTGTTTCATTTACTTTCATTTCAGTAAGGATTGATGAACTGATATATCTATATAGTTAATTATCTTGTTTGATTAAAACATTGTTGGATTAAGAGCCTCTCTTTTGATATTTGAAAATCAATTATTTAATTATCAGATTTTGCTTGAAAAAGTATTGTTTGGACCACTTTAGATAGTTCATTTCAAGAAAATATTTTCAGAAATAAATTGAGACTTGAAATCACCTTGTCTATTTTCAATCAATTTCATTTCATCTCTTAGTTGTATTACACACCACTCATGCACACGACTACACTCCCTAAATCAAACTATTGCTTGGTTAATGATGCCAGTGAAGCCTTAAAATAAACCATAACTTAACACGCATTAACCTTACTTGGGGACAAAAATAATCTTGTAGTTAAGTTAAGAAACTGGGGATAGACATCTAAATAATTCCCCTTTTGTCACTATACATCTGAAACATAGTGGTTGTTTTTTTAGGGAGATAAAATCCTCTAGTACTTAGGACACTGTTTGAGGCCAATTTGTGGGGTGAGCCACTCCCTTTGGACGGAAAATAGCTAGACTAGAACTGAATGGTTGGGTGGTGCACCATCCCCACTCAGTACTGAAGATCATCTATATTGTTGTATTTGGATTGAATATGTGGAATACTCATCTTGACATGACCCAAACGAGGAGGCCTAGAAACCATTATATGTAGGTATATTAACCAATGTTTGTCCCTTGGTGGGGGGAAACCCAAGACAAACGGAGTCGGTTGCAGCCCTACCTCTGTAACTGTCCTTTATATCTTCACTCATTACAAATAGGTAGGATTGAGATCCCTATCACGGGTTAGTGTTTGGAACATTTTAGTCAGCTTCCTACTTCTTTTTGTCTGATGGGGAGGTGATGACCATATAGAGGAAAAAATTCAAGGAATATTTTTAGTGATTTTTCTTGTTGCTTGTGTAGAGCTTCTAGGCTAATGGGTCTTTTCATTTTCTAGTATTTTTTTTTATTGGTTTTTTTTTCTCGATCACCAATTGCACGCTAGGTTGCACTAGTTTTTTTATCTCTTCAATTTGAGCTTTATCCACTTTTAGCCTTGACAAGCTATTTTGAATTTGTCACTATAGCTACCCCAATATTCTCTTGAAAGACTTCGAGGACCGCCCCCTTAGTACATTTTCTTGAACCACATGTTCTACTCCACAATTCAGATCCCAATCCAACACACTGCATGATCCACAGATCATGACACCTCATTTTCGGGACCTTCTTCACATACACACACTTTCAGGACCATGGCTAGGACCATTACAACCTCGGTAGTGTACATACTACCAAAGGAACTACTGGTGGAAATTCCAATGGAAACACTGGAAGAGACACTAGCGGAACCATGACCAACATTGTTATTGGTCCTACCACTTCGCACCCTAATGCAAGTCTACTATTCATGGTGAACCTCAACATCCTAGATTTGACAAGGATAACTAATGACCCTATTCACCATGATCCTACATGGCCCCCCATGCCAACCAAGCTCCCATCAGATATACCCAAATTGGAAGTGAAGGTGGGAGAAGACCCCCAGAACCATATTATGTCATTTTGTATGGTTTTCTTCGAACAACATTGTGGATGATTCCATTAGATTAATCTTATTCCAGATAACCTTAATCAATGTTGCAACAAAGTGGTACATTGAGCAAACCCATGGATGCATCCTAATTTCATATACCTTGATTCCACTTTCCTATCCGACTAGGGAGTATAAGTTATCTTATCCTCAACAAAACTCATCAACACATATCACGGATCATTTCTATGAATGGTATTGACATTGAAGCTTGTGTTAGATCAAGTTGGACGACAAGATTTTCTTAGATTGTTTTTTAAAGTCCCTTCTACCTATGATATCAAAGGATGTATCCTTTGAGCATCTGCAATTTGAAGAAGAATCCATTTTGAAAGTCGAACAGTATGATTTGATATATGCCCAATCAGGATACATGTACACCATCATACTTGATGCTCCTAAACGAAATTCTTCACGAAAATCTCCTCTTGGTGCATCTCACTCTGTGGATGGAATTATTGGTGCCATTGGTTCCCATCCCAATATGTATGCATCTTACCCATCCCAATAAATCGTTTAAACATACTACAACACCCCAAACTTTGAGCATAATCAGGGTCCCTCAATGACTACTTATTATGCTCCAGATACTTCAAGACCTACCTCAAATGTTGGAATGAGTAGCTCCTATTCTTTTCCCACCACGAGCACACATGCACATGGATATTCTTGTAGTGGTACTTGATGTGGCACTACTCCTAGTGCTTATATGGCCCCTCTAGTCAACAACCCCTATTACCTATTTCCCGACCCACTGCCAATTTCTCCAATGCAACATCCTCCAGCTCCCCTCCTCTTTCCCTCATAGGAAATTATATGCTCAGCAGAACCTACGTGCTCATCTAGTTCCTAATAACTAGCATGTGCATCCTAAAAGAAAGAATAAGGGGAAGAACAAGGTAAATAACCAACATCTGGGAAATGGGAGGAACCTCCTAATCTCCCTGCTAATAATGCACTTAATGTAAACCCTGCAAACCAAGATCCAAATAATCAACCCAAGTAGGCTAAGAAGATGCAACTATGGGCTAATCATATGTGTTCATTTTGCAATGTTTATGGTCACTAGACTCATCATTGTCCCCATCTAGCCAAATCCTGCCACTTATGGAATGAGGTAAACCAACGTGAAACTTCCAACGCACCACAAGGGTAGCATAGTCAGACTCCTCAAACCAACACAGGACAAATAATGGTGTTATAGAACCCCTTCCCTCCACAAGGGGTAATCATTTCTCAACCCATAGCAGATTATCCTCCACTAGTGCCACTTGTTGGTCTACAACATGCATCAAGGGTTCAACACCTTTTGATGTTGCCAGCCAATGTTAACCTTCAGACTCGACGTAATCAATATTCTTCTAGATTAGAACCTCTTCTTGCTAACAAAGGGAAAGATTCATCCCAAATCGATGAGACATTGCACATACATCATCCCAGAAATTAAGGGATCCCCAAGTTCCCTTTATGTCATGTCACTGATAATCCCAATGCTAGAACTGCACCCAACTATAATATTATGGACGATTTGGCCTAGTCTCTCATAGCAATTTATACTTTAGAGGTGTTGCAGAACTGTCCAATACAGCGTAAATCATTGTTGAATGATTTAGGTGCAATTAACCCGTCTGATTCCCGCTTGATGACTTTCTATATGGACCAAGAAGCACATCGAATTCCTTCATTTGTATCTTTTCAAGTCCCCATTAAGGTTATAATCATGGTTATCCATCAGTGAATCATGGACGATGGGGAATCCACCTTTGTTATGTCCACCCATGTGTGGAAAAATCTAGGCTCCCCCCAATTAGTTCCATCCCTCATGACCTTACGCGCCTATGATGGGTGTGCTTCTCAACCCCGGGGTCTTGTCCAGAATTTCCCTATCAAGTTAGTTGGAAAAACAATTTTGATTGATATAGAGGTCATCAATGCCCAATTGGATTACAACCTCCTCTTAGGCCATAGTTACATGTGTGCTATGAAGGTTGTTTCCTTATCAGTATTAAGACTTACAATGTTCCCCCGTGAGGGGGAGATCGAAACCTAGATCAGTTAACTTAGTACGATCCTAAGGGTTTTTCCTATCTGGATAATGTCTTACCTACAGTCAAAAATAGTCCCAACATCATGGGAATTGTTTGTGACACTGCTATGATAGGGACGTTCTAGGATTTACCTCCCTCTCCCCCTAAATTTGACATATCTAAGTTATGCACTATCTCTTTAGGGAAACTAACTATCCAACCCCAACCTATTCCACCTCCCAGTCAGTTACCTCGAAATTAGTGGGGAGCCATGCCCATCTAATAGATCTTGTTTTTATTCCCACCATCCAAAATGGTCAGTACACCCATGATGGAAATGCTTAATCTATCAAGATCCACGCTAGGTCTACCCATTTGGTATCTTAATCTGCCAAACCCACCCCCTACCCCATAGGTTGTCTTGAAACATGTGCAACCCATTGGCACTTCTAACGCTCCTCCTCCGAGATTCATTTCGGAAGCACCTCCAACCACCCAACCTCCTCCCAAGAAGAATGTTGGGGGCAACATTAAAAATGGGACTATGTTGGAAAAACTTGCTCATGTAGCGAAACCCCCTCCTAATGAAATGATGTGAACTCCTCGAACTTGTGCCATATGCAATGTTTTCCGTCATGCTACACAATAGTGTCTAGAATTGTGTATTTTGCATAGTCATTTGCAAAACATTAGATGATGAAGTATATGAAAACACTCTAGTGGTTCATTTTCCTAACATCCTTAAAATGAAGAACAATTCCTTGTGAACCAATCATCCTTGTGTGTTGTGTGGCCTTTATGGCCTTTACTCACATCATTTCTCAGACTTTCCAAAGTATCGATCTGTACTCGTGTTGATGTATATGTAACTTCGGAATGTATTTCATCTATGTATTTCATATATATTTATTGTACCCTTATAAGAGATGTGTTATTCCTCTATAAGGAAGTGTCGTCATGTGGATTCAAAAGTGTCGCAAGTGTGTGTACTTGTCGATGGGTTATTAGACCACCATGTGTGGGGTCGGCCCTAAAATATATATTATATTGTGGATGTGTCTAGATAGACAAGTCGGCCCCATAAGGTCACTGGGAAAATAGGTTAAGTATAAATAGAGATCGGGAGATCTCTATTTGGATCATTCGGAAAGACACACTTCTATCACTCAGAAAGTGGCGCACTAGTGAGGAGGAGGATCATCTGCTCTAGGAGACTATCTCAAGTGTTATTTGGTTGTACTTTGGTTGAGCCATTGCTCTCTCTATCTTTGAGGAAGTTGTGGGGTTTTTCACCTTAAGGTTTTCCCCACGAAAACTCTGTGTCTCTTGTCACTCATGCTTTTGATTCTTGTGATGCTTGTCATGCTTATTGTGATTTTTATGCATTGATATACTATATATGTTATTCTCTTAGTAAATATCCAAGATTATTGTGAATTAATCCTCAAACTTTAACATGGTATCAGAGTTAACTTGAGAAGAAGACATTTTGCAGTGACGGAAACTTGAGTTTCTTGTTTATTGGTTTTCTCTCCACATTTTTTGGAAAAGGAGTATAGTAGATTGTCTCTACTCATCAAGGAGAATCTATCTGTCCAATCGGAATTCAATTCTGAGCATTTTCAGATTTGGCCCTAAAAATTAGGGTTTCCACAAAAATAGGAATTTCTGAAATCTGAAGCCATAGCTGGAAGCTCCTTGCAAAATCAAAGTTTAAAGCTTTGGATCGAGATTTTTGGTTGGGTAGATCTCTGGGAAACTCAAACCCGAATTCAAGGCTCTCCCCAGTGAACTTGAGAGGACAAAAAGGCAAATCTGAAGGGTAAAGCTTTGTTAATCTCAAATTCTGAATACTCCAGGCTAATCAGCTCATCAAGGCACATCTTTCTATCCTTTCAGAAAGTTGAAATTCACATTTTGAATTTTTAGGGTTGTTTCGACAAACCCTAATCCCGGACCAGATCCAGTTTTCATCATTTCAAGTGGTAAGACCTAAATCTTTTCTATTTTATTTGAAGTACTCTTTAAGATGTCTCACCACACCAAGCTTGAGGATAAGCTTGAAGGGGCTGATAACTTCCGAGCTTGGAAGTATAGGATTGGGTTAATCCTGGAAGAGAATGAGTTGGACTCATATATAAAAGAAGACATCCCTATCCCAGAGGATGAAGAGGCTAAGGTATTGCATAAGAAGAACTTGGTCAAGGCAAATAGAATCATTGCTGATTCTATCAAAGACCATCTCATACCCCATGTGTCTTCTCTAAAGACACCCAAGGCTATGTTTGACTCTTTGACCAAGTTGTTTGAATGAAAGAATATAAATCAAAAGATGACACTATGGAACCAATTGAAAGGGGTAAAGATCCATAATGGAGAGACCATCCAATCCTACTTTACTAAGGTCTGTCAAATCAAAGAAAAACTTGAAGCTGTGGATGAAGTAGTGGAGAATGGAGAAATTGTGATGACCACATTGAATGGCCTACCTAGGTCATGGGACTCCTTCATCCAAGGTATCTTTGCAAGGATGAAATTGATCTCTTTCAGTAGACTGTGGGAGGAATGTTCACAAGAAGAAGCTAGACTTATAGCCCGAGAAGAAAAGATGGGAAGTGAAGACCAAGCTCTCACAACACACACTGATAAAGGTAAGTTCAAGAGGGAGCAACCTCCTCACAAGAAATTTTCTCACCATCATCAAAATAAGAAAGATCTCTCTCACGTTAGATGCTACACATACAATGAAAAGGGACACTATTCCTTAGAATGTCCCAGGAACAGAAAGGGATTCAACAACAAGAAGAAGAAGTAAAACAAGAAGAGATATCATGCTCATGCTACTGAGGATGATGAACCTCCTAGGAAAAATACTAAGGTAGAAAGTGAAGACTCTTCAAGTGACGAAGAGTATGTTCTAATCTCTGCTCTCATAAGTACTGTTACACATGGATGTAATGATTGGCTTATTGATAGCGGGGCTTCCAAACATATGACGGGATTTAAAGAATCTCTTATGGACCTATATGAACATGAGTCACCTCATAAGGTAAAACTTGGGGATCACTATCAATACCCTATAAAAGGAAGTGGTGAAGCCTCCTACAAGTTAGACTCTGAAAAGTCTTTAAAGATGAAAGATTGTTCTATATGTACCTAGACTCAAGAAGAATCTTCTCTCCATATCATCTTTGGATGCAAAAGGGATGAGAGTTGCATTTGTTGATGGCCAAGTACTTATGTGGCCAAAAGGTAAGAACATAGATGATGCAGTAGTCATTGGAGAGCAAGAGGCAGGATTGTACAAGTTGAAGGGACAACTTGAACATGCCATGGTACATGAATTCATGGAGCCAAGTGAACTTTGACACAGAAGGCTTGCACATTTGCACTATAGAGCACTACCAATTGCAAGCAAAGCAGTAGAAGGTCTTCCTGAAATCAAGACCAAACAAGAAGGTGTTTGCAAAGGATGTGCAAAAGGTAAGAATATTCAGAAGGCTTTCCCAAGCAGTGAAAGCAAGGCAAAAGATATCCTGGAAATCATCCACTCAGATGTATGTGGTCCTATGTCATCCATTTCTCTAAGTGGGTATGTTTACTATGTCTCATTTATTGATGACTTCTCCAGGAAGACTTGGGTATACTTCTTGAAAAACAAAGATGAGGTGTTTGATAAGTTCAAGGAATTCAAAACCTTGATGGAGAATCAAACTAACAAAAAGATCAAAACATTCAGATCCGACAATGGTGGAGAATTCACCTCAGGTGACTTTAAGAAGCTTTGCAGTGATTCAAGGATTAAGAGGGAGTTGACTGCTCCTTATAATCCTCAACAAAATGGAGTTGCAGAAAGGAAGAACAGAACAATCATGGAAGTAGCAAGGGCAATGCTGCATGACCAGGATCTACCTATGCATCTATGGGCAGAAGCAGCTAGAACAGTTGTATATGTACAGAACAGAACACCTCACAAGATATTGGACAACAAGACACCAGAAGAGGTCTTTTCTGGTAAGAAACCTAAAGTCATCCATCTCAGAATATTTGGTTGTCCAGTATACACTCATGTCCCAAAGGAAAAGAGGACCAAACTAGATCCTTCAGGAAAGAAGGGTATCTTTGTGGGTTACAGTGAAAGCTCGAAGGCTTACAGAATATACTTTTTAGGGTTCAAGAAGATTGATGTCAGCAGGGATGTAACATTTGATGAAAACTTAGCATTCATCAAATCAAGGAA
The DNA here is from genome assembly GCA_027924585.1 of Larix kaempferi. Taxonomy (NCBI): domain Eukaryota; kingdom Viridiplantae; phylum Streptophyta; class Pinopsida; order Pinales; family Pinaceae; genus Larix; species Larix kaempferi. The sequence continues at coordinate 33,302,123 of BSBM01000096.1, forward strand.
GGCACCTATCGAAGTTTATGAAGAACCTAAGGAAACTAGATTTTAAGACACTACCATGACTAAAGCAATTACAGAAGTTGTCCATGAGTTTGAAGATCTGCAAGAACATGTAGATCCATTCCATGAGGATAACTCTCACAAGAGGAAACCTGTATGGGCTAGAGAGCTCATTCAAGATGCAGAAAGATTTGGCATTCCAGAAGAAGAACACAGAGCAAAGAAGAGAACCAGATCACATACCAGCTATCTTGCTTTACTCTATGACATTATGAACAAAGAACCTTCCAGTTATGAAGAAGCAGCGGAAAAGAAAGAATGGAAGGATGCCATGGTTGAGGAATACCAATCAATAATGAAGAATGATGTTTGGGATGTTGTCCCAAGACCTAAAGAGAAGTTTGTTGTGACTTCCAAATGGATCTACAAAATCAAGCATGCTACAGATGGTAGTTTAAAGAAATACAAAGCAAGATTCATAGCTCGTGGCTTCTCTCAAAAAGAGGGAATAGATTATGAAGAAACTTTTGCACCTGTATCCAGGTATACTTCCATCAGAACAATACTTGCCCTGGCTGTAGCAATGAAATGGAAAATACACCAGATGGATGTCAAGACTGCTTTCTTGAATGGTGTAGTTGAAGAGGAAGTATACGTGGATCAGCCACTCGGTTTTGAAATACACGACAGGGATTCATATGTGTGCAGATTGAAGAAAGCATTATATGGCTTGAAGCAAGCTCCCAGAACTTGGTATGGTAGGATGGACAGCTTCCTATCTAGCTTGGGCTTTACCAAGAGTAAAGCGGATTCCAACCTCTACTACAAGGTTGAGGAAGGGAATCCTGTGATTCTACTCCTGTATGTGGATGACTTATTTGTAACAGGAGATGACAGATTGATTGCGGATACTAAGAGGAATCTTGCTGCTGAGTTTGATATGAAAGATTTGGGAATGATGCATTATTTCCTTGGTATGGAGGTGTGGCAGAATTCAGGTATCTTCCTTGGTCAAGGGAAGTACACAGTAGATATTCTGAAGAGATTTGGGATGATGGATTGGAAGGCCATGGCCACACCCATGGCATCGAATCTAAAGATTCTATGTGATGCTTCATCTAAGCTGGTTGACATCTCTATGTATCATCATATGATTGGGTCCTTGATTTACCTAACGAACACGAGGCTAGATATTTGCTTTGCAGTGAACACATTGAGCCAGTTCCTGACGGATCCAAGGAGTCTTCATCTGGTTTCTATAAAGCATGTGCTGAGGTACCTGAAGGGTACAGTGGATTATGCGCTCAAGCATGAAGTGAATCAAAAGTTTAACCTGTAGGGTTATGTTGATTCAGATTGGGCTGGCAATGCTGTAGATAGGAAGAGCACATCTAGGTGTTGCCCCAGTATGGGATCAGGTGTGATCTCTTGGTTCAGCAGGAAGTAGTCCTCGGTAGCACTGAGTACAGCTGAGGCAGAGTATATTGCAGCCTGTTCAGCTAGTTGTGAGGTAGTATGGCTATGGAAGCTACTGTCTGAGTTATTTGATCTCCCATTGGATGCTACTTGTATATTCTGCCATAACCAGAGTTGTGTGAAGCTGTCTGAGAACCCAGTGTTTCATGACAAGTCGAAACACATAGAGATCTAATATCACTATATCAAGGATATGGTGCAGAGAGGAGCTGTCAAGCTACTGTATGTTGCGACGGATGAGCAGATTGCAGATGTGCTGACGAAGCCACTAGCCAAGGTGAAGTTCGAGTACTTCAGGGAGAGGCTTGGTGTTCTTCATATCGACGACACTTCGAGGAAGAAGTGATGGACACATTTTCTGAAGCCATCCCAAGCATGTTGGAAGGAGGATCCTTCACATGGCTATGGATGTAAGCATTGGATGATGAGTATCAGGATGATGCTCCAGTTACTGCTCTGTATATGCATCATGTTGGATGTTGGATATGATCAGTTGGATCATTTATATTTGTATGTATGTACGCATCGTGTTGATGTTGGATATGATCAGTTGGATCATTTATATTTGTATGTATGTACGCATCGTGTTGATGCTGGATATGATCAGTTGGATCATTTGTATTTGTATGTATGTACGCATCGCGTTGATGCTGGATATGATCAGTTGGATCATTTATATGTATGTACGCATCATGTTGGATGTTGGATATGATCGGTTGGATCATTTGTATGTATTTGTATATGCATCATGTTGGATGCCTGGACCATGTATCTGTATCAAGTGGATACATTGTATGATCAGGTAGATCATGTATGTTGATATGTATCATGTATTTGTATTTGTATCAGGTGGATACACTGTATGATCAGGTGGATCATGTATGATGATATGTATTAGGTAGATACTTGGTGTGCATTAGGTGGATGCATTGTATGATCAGGTTGATCATGATGATGAGCTTCAGGATGTTGCTCCAGATGATGTGTACCAGGATGGTACAAGTGATGATGATCAGTATGATCATGGGAATCAAGATTATGCCTCATGCGATGATGATCCATTGGATCATGAGTATCAGATTGATACTTGGAGGTCAAAGATGATATGTGGCAGGTTGTGCAAATAGCATGTAATTAGTCCTGGGAGATCTTGCCGATCGTGCTGCGGCACATAAATGTTCCTGGGGTACTCTTTCCGGTATTGCTATGTAGTATGTAATTAGTCCTCAGATATCCGATAGGTTGAGCTGTGTGCTCATAATCAGTCTTGGGATGAGGTATTACTACAGAGACATGTAATCAGTCCTGGAGATCTCAGAGGTTGAGCTGTGTGCTCGTAATTAGTCTTGGGATGCTCTTTAGAGATCTTGCCGGTCGTGCTGTGGCACATAAATGTTCCTGGGATGCTCTTTAAAGGTTTTTTCTATCCACATGTAATCATTCCTGGAGATCCGAGAGGTTGAGCTATATGCTCGTAATAAGTCCTGGGATGCTCTTTAGAGATCTTGTCGGTCAAGCTGCAGCACATAAATGTTCCTAGGATGCTCTTTAAAGGTATTGTGGAGGAGATGCATGTGATCAGTCCTGGGAGATCTTGTCGGTCATGCTTAGGCACATAAATGTTCCTGGGATACTCTTTCCGGTATTGCATCCACACATAAAATTAGTCCTGAGCGGCCACCTCTATCAGACCATTCGCACAGATGATGAAGACCTTCAGGTGGTGGGCCTGCATCCAGTATGAAAAAGGACTGGCCCTGTAGAACTTCCTATGACAAGTAGAGTTAGAGAATGGTTGAGATAGCAGCAGCAGTGACCATGATGATGACGATGATCCTGAGAAGAAGACTTGTCTAGCAGAACTGTGTCAAGAAATACCTTCCTAGTTAAGAGGGAGTGTTGATGTATATGTAACTTCAGAATGTATTTCATCTATGTATTTCATATATATTTATTGTACCCTTATAAGAGATGTGTTATTCCTCTATAAGGAAGTGTCGTCATGTGGATTGACAAGTGTCGCAAGTGTGTGTACTTGCCGATGGGTTATTAGACCACCATGTGTGGGGTCGCCCCTAAAATATATATTATATTGTGGATGTATCTAGATATACAAGTTGGACCCATAAGGTCACTGGGAAAACAGGTTAAGTATAAATAGAGATCGGGAGATCTCTATTTGGATCATTTGGAAAGACACACTTCTCTCACTCAGATAGTGGCGCACTAGTGAGGAGGACGATCATCTACTCTAGGAGACTATCTCAAGTGTATTTTGGTTGTACTTTGGTTGAGCCATTGCTCTCTCTATCTCTGAGGAAGTTGTGGGGTTTTTCACCTTAGGGTTTTCCCCACGTAAACTCTGTGTCTCTTGTCTCTCATGCTTTTGATTCTTGTGATGGTTGTCATGCTTATTGTGATTGTTATGCATTGATATACTTTATATGTTATTCTCTCAGTAAATATCCAAGAGTATTGTGAATTAATGCTCAAATTTTAAAAACTCATTGATCTATGATGTCTTTCAATTGAGTCTCAAGTCACCATTATTAAGGATGTCTACCCCCATCTTCCTTGTCAAAAGAGATGGCCACTATTTATTATATCTCGTCCTCCAATGAACCTACTTCATCATCTCATGATGTTTTGTGTCATCTGAACCAACCCCAATCGATTTGTCTAAACAAACCTTTCATAGTGATGAAGAAGTCCCTTTTCACAGCATGGGGGCGGGCCCCTAAACCTTCCTACTCATCATCATCATCCTCAATTGGATCAGTTATACTGGGAACATTTCCCCTACAGGGGGCATCCCTTGTCATCATCTCACCAATTTAGTGTGCCACCATGGCTATCTGTATCATGGTACACCCCCCTTCCAATAGTTGATCGAGGCCTTGCCAATACCTCTTCAGGAGAGCATCCACACTCCATCGACACCTCTACACTAGGGAGCATTATCAATTATATCGACCTTGGGATAGGGAACATGCTCAATCATTTTGACCTTGACCCATCAAATCTATCTTGGTATTTCATTGAACCCATATCTCAACCCAACACATATGTGATCCACAATCACAAACCCCATGCCCATAGCATGGGGGTGGGCCATTAACCCTACTTACTCACATGCATGATCTCAGCCACTTCACGAGGTAACACTTGACTTGTATACTTAGTTTGATTTCTAGATGCACCTTTTATGCTTGGTATCATTTCCATCTGTACAAGTCCAAGTTATGATGAGATTCACTAGTTTTAGCAATAACCATCCCCTACAGGTATAAACTCTTAACTGGCATATAGGAACATCATCCATCTAATGCATCAATCATCAATGCTCTATTGATACCTGTAGGATATCCCCCTCTGTTAGAGTAAGTGGCCCATCCCATCCCATTTTCATTAGGAACCCATGCTGTTCTTTCTTTATTTGGCGTTGGGAGTCTGTTTAGTATGTGATTTTGTGCCCTTAACCACATGTTAATATCTTCACAACATTTATCAACCAACCCCTGAAACCCACAAACTTATGATTCTCTTGGAACCTAATGTTATGTCTTTCATATTCATAATCCCACCACTTCATCCATACTGCAAAGTGTCACATTATTTTGCCACCATTCACCAACCTGCAAGGGGAATACCATCAATGTCCCACCTATCATTAAAAAATAAACATTTCATGAATCCATATCAAAGCACTATTGGAATATTATCTCCTAGCCAGTTTTCCACATCTTGACCATGTGAGTTGTCGCCCAAAGTAATCACATCTTACAACCAATGTTTATAAATTCCCCCTTTTTCCAAATAATCACACATTTGGGAAGCAATGATTTTGGAGTAGTCATTACTACTCTCCCCTTCAATGCCCATGTATCGAAGAAAACATTCAACAAAAGTTCTTCTTAGCACTCCTGCATATCATGCATTATCTCTTGGTGTGGAAGCATCCCTGGTTGCATTTTTTCATAGTATTTTGTGATGAGTCACCGTTGGAGTCATACGGAATCAATACACACATTCCCAACAGAGAAATTTTTAGGGGAGAAATTTCACGATTTGGCTATTTTTTGGATATTGTTTCAAAAAATAAATTAGCTATTTGGTCATTTTAGTCTCTAATATTGCCTATACTTACATAAAACATGTTTTTTTATCAAAATATTCACCAAAATATACAATTTTCAGTAGTAAATTGTATGTTTCATATTTATTATTCGCCTACCTATCTATATATATGTTTTTTTCAATCCAAAATAATCACCTAGAATACTACACTTAAGTATACTATTAGAATCCTTAAAAAATACCTTGATTCCCAAGAGTGTTATATACCTAGGGGGGAATAATATGGGGTACCTAAGGGGAATAAATGATGTAATGGGTACCCAAAATTGAATAAACTATGTAATGTGTACCCAATGGGCGTAATTAATGTAATGTGGCCATTAATAATGGAATATGGTCCACTTGATGGTTGTGGGTTAGTTAGAAGAAATAATATAATAAAAAGGCATGGACCACTAAGTATACCCATGAGGAAGTATAAATAGAGATGATTATCATTGTATTAGTCATGTTGGAGAGTATTATTGTACAAACATGCCTTGTGGAATGATTCCTTCCTTAAGGAGTATTGCTTGTGCAATAATAATCTCCAACATGACTAATACAATGATAATCATCTCTATTTATAATTTCGCATGAGTATACGTAGGGGTCTATGCATTATTATTATATTATTCCCTTTGAAATATTACATAGTTTATTCCCTTTTGGGTACCTATTACATCATTTTCTCCCCTTAGGTACCCCATATTATTCCCCCATAGGTATATCACATAGTTGGATTATAACTTGCCAGGGAGTCGTAGCATTTATAAGAGTCTTTTACTCCTTCGACTGGGTACTCTTCTAGTCCATATGGAGAATGCTTCAATCTCTCTTGAGTGTTTCCATTATATTTATGGTGCTCATGAGTTAGTGCCACCAAGTCATCATTGTGTTGTGTTATATGTTCAACAAAAGAAAGCCTAAGTCGGCCATCTGTTGTCCCATTGACCTTCCATCCCATCCATCTGTATGTCAGTTGTGCTCATTAACACTATCTCTTCACATCTAATGTAATACCCCAGTTTGACCGCGCAATGTAAAATTGTAAATATTTATGTAAAAGGATAAAAGCCAAGACTATAGTAAATATATTTTTGATATTAATATAAAAATTGTTAATTTTTGAACAATTATGATGAGCTTTGAACTTTAAAATTTTAAGTCTAGAAATACTAAATACTTGAATCAATGAACCATTCAATCACTTGAAACATTCAACCTTAACACAAGATGTACCCTAGGGAAAACCCTCAAAACAATGAGGGTGAAAAACCGCAACAAATCTTCGGAGTATATTGATAGATATCAGAGAATGTCGCTTACATCAAGCACAAATGGTGCAATTATAGAGCAAGAGAAAGATAAATAAGAGAGACTCTAAATAATATCATGCACAAAGAGAAGCGCCTTTCCTTCAAGGGAGACGAGAATTCGCTTCACATTGAATTCATCAATCCTATATAACATATTTATACATTCTTCACATGCATCCGATTCTATTGTTATCTTCTAAATTCATGATGAACTCTCCCTTCATCTGGATGTATCAATATTGCATGAAGAAGAGCACCCCACTTCTCATGCAGTGCATTAACTCACTGAACTAAGTCTTGGGATGAAGTCACCCCTTAAATCAAATATTTCCCACTTAGTTAGGTGGATAACTTAAGTGTTGTCATGCAAGTGTCGCAACTCAATTGTCATCTTTTAGTTTAACATAAGTGTCATCTTTTAGTTTCACATAAGTGTCGTCATGCAATAACACTTACTTAATTAGATCTTCTTTGTTATCAATTAGTTAAGATTCTTTAACTAATTCTTTCTTGTTAACATCACTATATTGATCAATTCGAGTTCTCCTTTGATTTACTGAAGTTTAACAATTCGTATTCTCTCTTAATTAATTCTTTTATGTGCAATTTGAATTCTCTCACATCTTATGTTTATCTCTTGTCTTATATGCATGGTCAATATGTGTTAACTTTACTTATCTATCATATAATATTATACTCAGAATATTTGTCAAATGATGTAATCATATTATATTACTCTCAAACTAAAATGATCGTATGATAAATTAATTCACTCTAGATGTGGCCATCCTCTAAAGGAGAGTTAATAGAAATCAGTGACCATGGTTAGTAATATATCACACAACATTAATGCTTCAACATGTAAAGCATCTATCTCTATAACTAGAGGTCCACCCCATGGGTACCTATTATAACTGGAGCTCCACATGAGAATCTGACTTGACACACAAGTCATGATCATTGTATAACAAGAATTTACAACATCATCACTTTGATACATCAAAGCATTCACCTTTGTTAGGATATTCCTATACTCCATCCTAGTCCCACTAGTATTTTGATCATTTACATTTTCAGTCATGCATGCACCTTTAGGGTTTGCATGCATTCTAGGGTTTGCATGCATCCCATTCATCAGTCCAGCACCTAGCCCTCAGTTAGCCAGCCCCCAGGAGCTTCTCACTATTCATTTTTAGTCCTCCAGTTGCTTAATGCACCCTTCTTCCTTGATTTTAGGGAGCAACTCGCCCTTCTTCACCTACCAGTCCAATTGTCTTCAATTTACACTCAGTTACACTCAATTACACCTACCAGAGTTAGTTTGACTGATGGTTGACAGTTACTTGAGCATTGATGACTCCACTGATGATGATGAAGACTTCCAGTTGTGTTTCGATGATCATGAGGACACCTAGTTGTGCTCCGATGACACTCTATTGATCTTATGATCACTCTGAGAGGCTAATTCGAATTGCCACCTTAGGCATTCGAATCCTCTCTACCATTGTACTATTTATTTGTCCATATTGTGATTAATTAACTAGTGTGTGTGAAGTATTATTGTTTCTATCAGAATTCTACTGTACCATATTATTATGTTGCTCATTATACTATATTGACCACTCTTCTTCTATTTTCCTGCTTAATCATAATTACTCTAGTGAGGTATACATCATCTCTTAGATCTGCTGTGAGGATTTTCACATGGTATCAGAGCATGTTGAGAGTATTGTTTATCTCCATTCTTGAGAGTTTTTTGCAGGTTATTACCAAGATTTTGAGTGCAGCAGTTGCAGCAATTTCTGCATCTTGCAGTAGTAGCAGTTGCAAATATTCTATATTGTTTTTGCAGGTCTTCTAGAGATTCTATGTATTCATCAAGAATTACTCCTCTTGATCCACTCAACTATGATGAATGGAAACCAAGAATGATAGCAAAGTTGAAGATTCACTCCTCTCAAGCAATCATCTCTTTTATACTACTATATGATCATTAATTCATGCTTTCAGAAGGTTATTGAAGAATATGGCCATTGCCACCCACTTGAGATAATTTCTCATGCATCCATTGGTATTGATCTCACCTCTTATGGTTCAAAGGAGATCTCAAGAAACCATTGCCATTCGCTTGGGATAATTTCTCATGCATATGATAGTCTTGATCTCACCCCTGCTGGTTCAAAGGAGATCTCAAGAAACTATTCTTCAAGTCTTAAATCTGATTTGGATTTCAAGCAATTATTATTTGATGGTTCTTTTTGGCATAATCTCACCCACGATGGTTCGAAGGAGAAGACAAAAGACTATCTACATATTCATGATTTTGATCCTACCTCAGCTAATTCGAATCGCAGGTTCAAGGATCATTCTCATACTGTTGGATTTGTTCTCATCACATTCGATCTGAAGAGCAAGTACAAGTACATGCTTTTTTAGCATGATCCACTTCTTCCCAAGAAGAATATACCTCCAGACATATGACCAAGCATCACACCTACTTGAGTTTGGAGCATTTATTTTTATGTGTGCCTTACAGTCTATTTTTTGAGGAGGGGGTATGTTTCCCATGAAATTTTCCCACTTCCTTGGTTTATTGATTGTTATTATTCATTGTATTGGGTGGCCTTTGGTCTTAGTTACCAGGTCCCATGATGGATTAAGGGGGGGTGTTAGGATATTCCTATACTCCATCCTAGTCCCACCAGTATTTTGATCATTTACATTTTCATTCATGCATGCACCTTTAGGGTTTGCATGCATTCTAGGGTTTGCATGCATCCCAGTCATCAGTCCAGCACCTAGCCCTCAGTTAGCCAGCCCCCAAGAGCTTCTCACTATTCAGTTTTAGCCCTCTAGTTGCTTAATGCACCCTTCTTCCTTGATTTTAGGGAGCAACTCACCCTTCTTCACCTACCAGTCCAGTTGTCTTCAGTTTACACTCATTTACACCTACCAGAGTTAGTTTGACTGATGGTTGACAATTACTTGAGCTTTGATGACTCCACTGATGATGATGAAGACTTCCAGTTGTGCTCCGATGATCATGAGGACACCTAGTTGTGCTCCAATGACACTCTATTGATCTTATGATCACTCTGAGAGGATAATTCAAATTTCCACCTTAGGCATTCGAATCCTCTCTACGATTGTACTATTTATTTGTCCATATTGTGATTAATTAACTAGTGTGTGTGAAGTATTATTGCTTCTATATGAGTTCTACTGTACCATATTATTCTGTTGCTCATTATACTGTATGGACCACTCTTCTTCTATTTTCCTACTTCATCATAATTACTCTAGTGAGGTATACATCATCTGTTAGATCTGCTGTGAGGATTTTCACAACCTCAACACATGAGGAATAACCTTTTACAACTGAAGGCTTAGTCATTCTTGAGTCCAACTCAAGAATCCACTCCAAGTTCCTAACTTCCAACTCAAGATCCCTACCTCAACACATGAGGCCCAATCCTGACTGCACAAAATTGGCTTGGAGAATGACTAATGATTTTGTATATTTAACAAAAATATTTAATGGATGGATGGGAAGAAGGATGAAGAAGATATGGAGGGCTATGAATCCACAAGTGGGGAAGAGATAGTGTGCCTTATTTTATCTCCCTAGCCTTATTAAACCAATTTATTAAAACTATGATTAAGAGCCATACTTGGATTATGTAATATACCTTATCTGATATCATATGATATTATCTCAAAATTCAAACTTCAAATCAGAAATTTTGCAAGCAATAACTAGTTCTCAAAACTAGTGAAGAAGGAACTAGACAAGGTAACTGATTAACCCACCCAAAGCTTGACTCATGGACACTTTCGGATCTGAAAAATGTACTGGGGAGTGTGAAACAACAAGTATAGAAGCATCAAGGTGAGCATCATAGTTCTAAGCATAATGTACTAGGGCCATTTATGTTTCAAACATCAACCAGGTTGAAGTCTACTCCAAGGTTGTCTGGGCACACCAGCATATGCCTACTAAACTCTTTCACTTACACTTGGCATCAAACAGAGGTGGATAACAGGTCATGAACCCACTAATATACTGTTGTACAAGTTTTACAGAGGTTCTGGGAGGTTCTGATAGTGTTTGGAGGCAAAGGGAGAAAAAGGGATATGATGGACTGCTCAACTAGATTGTTTCCAGGCTCTCCCAAACAGGTTGAGAGGGATACGAATTCTCAGGGATAGTATTTTAGGGTCTTCAAAAATTTCTCAAGAACCTCATATGACTGATAAAACCGAAATTGAACATTCAGAGAACTCTTAATTAAAATTACTGCAAAACTAGTCAATTAAAAATGCTCAATGAGATAGTCATCAGAAATATTGAATACAAACAGTCATAAAGGGTCAATAATATCTTATTTATAAGTTGGGATGTATTATACAAGTGGATGAAAACCTAAATTAACTTTCAGAAAGTAAAATAGTTACTCAGAGCTTTGTATATTGCAAATCCTGGAAAACTCTTCAATTGAAAATGTATAATGAGCTAGTCTTGAAACATATGGGATCAAACAACCAAAGGAGGCTCTATAAATCCTCTTATGATATTTAATTTGGATCTAATATTAAATATACAGCATCATAAAAAGATAATTGGGCTCATTAAACTAATAATTAATATGACATCGCCTCAGACATCATAGATAGTCACTTTTCTTGAATTTTTACAAAGATAGAAGAAGGAGGTTACAAAAAGGATTAAGAAGAGGAGATGCAGTAACTATATCAGATCTATAGGATGACCATGGGATGATGTATTCTTATGTTATTCACGCTGGTATTCTTTATATTCTTTCAATCTCTCCAAGTGATTACTCTCTCACAGTGAAACTCTACATAACCACCTCAAATAATTTGGATCTTTGCATCAAATTTTGAAGGATGGATATTCACATGAAAAGGATGGATAATATCTGAAAATTGGTATCAATGGATGCACTAGATCATGTGCAAAATACTGGAACAGGAACTATGGGGCACATCTCCCATAGGTGGCTAAGGGTGCATCACCAAAGCCTAGAGAAGCTTGAGCTTACTCACATACAAACAATAAAATGTCAAAATATGTGAATGTGGTGCGCCCTAATCCTTTTATAAGTGATATGACTCATTGAGAAATTCAATTTTCTAATGACCTACCTCTTCCTCATCCAATGCGCCTTCCTTGACTGAGTTGGCAGTTTCCTGCTTTTCCGCTGACTAGCGTTTGCTCTCTTTTGGAAATTGCACCCTCTAGCTTTTCTGGATGTTTCCTTCCTTTTTCAACTTGGATAGCTTTTGTTACTTTTGGAAACTACACCCTCCTTAGCTTTCTGGAAGTTTCTACTTTTCCTCCTTGCCTACTTTATGCACTACTTTTGTCAGTTTCCTTATTTTTTACCTAACACCTTGCTTCATCCTGCTTTCCTCCGGCTTCCTTCTTTTTTGATTTGTTATGCTTTCCTTTCACTTTCCTCTTTGGTTGAAAAATCATTGAGCTATATTTGTCTCCTTATGCGCCCTTGTCCAACTCATTAGAACATTTAATTAATAATTAAAATACAAAAATAATAATTACATCTCCTTCAATTTAATTAAAAACAATTATAGTCTAAATTATTCCTAGTTAATAATTGACTAGGCTAATGTTATCCCCCCTTTTATTAATTAATTCATTGGTCTTCACTAGGATCCATGGGGTTTTGGTGGATTCTTAGCTCCCCCTTAGTGCTGGAAAATTGGGGACATGATAGTCCTCCCCTCCCAATCTTGCTTGTCCTAAAGCAAGAAACCACTCCAACTCCAACCAAAAGTACACCATGTTTCTGTTTCACCACTCTGATTATAGTCATTCTCCCAATGAATAAATATTTTTCAACAAAATTTTCAACCCAACTAGGACAGCAGAGAAGAGTGCCCGGATCCCACTATCTGTGCTACATGTCTCCTAGTGGCACTATTACTTGTGGAAAAATGTCATTCCAAAGAATTCCATGGTCCCACTATCTCAGTTGCATCCTTCCAAACAGCAGGATCAACATGAGGAATATATCATCATGGAATATGTCTATATCTCTCCACCATACCAGACTTTCATCACTTCCAATGCAAAAGCAAACTTCTATGAGTCCCTCCAACCAAGTATGAAACTACTTATGTTCCATGTGCAAACCAACATAGAGACTCACATCACTGCTAGCAAATTGACATAGGTGACAATCCCATGTCTTCAAAGATCCACATAGCAGCCATAGATGTTGCTCATCAAACTAGTCAAGGACAGGTGTGCTTGTCAAACCCCAAGTTCTAACCATCAAGTCATCAAGTAAGAGTGTGGGAGCCTCCTCCTCCTCATGTGGCACCAGAAGAAAGAATCCCTTTTCCCAATCATCCCTATCTGTGTTGGCTTCCATATAGATATATATATGGGGTGAACCATAGTGAACCAACTCTTGGGAAAAATTATCCATCAACGTTTTGGTTGGCTCAGCCGAAATGAAAACATGGGCCTCCTCCAAAACTGTGCAATAATCTCCTAGAGGCAACTCATAATCTTCTTGGTAATGAACAGTTTCTTGGCCTCCAAATTGCTCAACCCCAATTTCTCCAAGCACATGCAAATCATACTGTATTTCATGTTCCCAATGCACACAAGTACCCAAGATCAAGACATTGTTTTTCAAATGACAAGGGTGAAAGTCCCATGTCCAATCACCAAAAGGGTAGTCATCATCAAAAATCCATGGATGCCCATTTTTCTCACAAGAAGTGTGAAATGTGTCAAAGAATCATCCATAGATGCAAGCAGGAATATCACTCATGTTTCTTTTCCCCCAAATAGGAAAAGAAGAGAAACTCCAACCAAATGGTCCAAATGGAAAATAAGATGCTTCCCCGTGTGAATACTCCCAATGGCTCAACTCTCTGACACTCATCAAAGGATGCATGCAATCATAATGTTCCCCACTCAATGAAGTCAAATGGGAATCATATTCATCTTTATGTGGCATGGCATCAAATATAGGCATGAGATTCCTCTGCAACTGCTGGGTAGGGAATGGTGCTGCCATTAAATCAGCTGGAGCGAATGTGGGAGCCTTTTTCTCCTCTGTAGGCACCATCAAGAATAAATTATTGACCCAAAATTCATCCTCAAGTGACATGGAAGAAGTAGAAGGGTATGATGTAGGATCATGGACCAAAATATCATCTATGCAAACCTCATCCATCAATCTAATGGATGCATCAACCCCATCAAAGGTCATTCCATCAAACATGAGTTCTTCTGATTCCTCAATGGAGGAATGACTCACTCCAAGAAGAAGCTTAGTTTCACTCTGGGAAACTATGTGTGCTTGGAACTCTTCATCTGCATCTAAAATTTTCTCAAGCACATGCATGTCATCATGCACCTCATGAACCACCATCTCATGAGGTTCCTCCATATAATTCTGAGTGCAACCAACCATAAGAGACTAGCTTACTCAAATGAGTGATCTTTGCAACTCTTGGTGAAGTTGCTCTCTCTTCATCTTGGATTCTAAGAGGGCACTTTGAGTTCTTCTCAAAGAATCTTGGGTTGCCATCAACTCCTCATTGAGATTTCAAATCTCTTCATCATACTTCAAGGATGCTCCATGCAATATATGAAAAAGCTCATGCAAATAATCTCTGTCAGAAATCATATCTGAAAAAATTACCTTAGATTGTATACATTGCTCTCTAAATATTCTCCATGGCTTCAAAGAAATATGACTCTTCCAATGAAGCATCTCTCCAACAAGACTATGACACTAAAATATGTGTGTCATGGAGAATGTGTAAGGCCTCCTTGATATTTCTTTCACTCATCTCGAGTGTCCTTTCATAAGGATAAGGTTGAGAATGAACCTCCTCATCATCTACCAATGGATCAACCTCTTGAAGCTCACGTGGTGATAGTGAGATCGATCCTAGGAATTCTTCCTCGCTTGCAAGGACTTCATCTTCTTCAGTATTAAGGGAACTTGTACTTGAAGCAACCTCCTCGAGTGGTATCTCTATGGCACCCACATAGAGATATGGACATCCATCAGAATTTGTCTCCTCAAAACTTAGGCATCCATCAGTAGGTAACTCATCACAACATCCATTAGTAGATGCTTCTTCAGAATGTGAGCAATCATTAGTAGATTCCTATTCTTGGAACCCATTAGTAGTTACTCTCTTATCCATAATTTTTTTATCCTTAGAAGAAATGGAGGTGGATTCTTCATGCTTACTACCTTTGGAAGATCTGCTTGAAGAAAACCCAACCAATCTCATGATGCTAGAAGATGCAGTTAGCTGATTTTGTCTTCCCTCTTCTTTATTCACAGGGGAAGAACAACTCGGTTCCTCTATGGATGGTTTTCTGCTCTCTATTGAATCCCAATCTTCATACTTGAGCTAAAATCCAAATCTTCAATAAAATTAATCTTTGAAAGAAATGGCCTTACCAATCTCTTCTCCCAAAGCTAGATACTCCTGGTAGTGGTAGGGAAAGTTTTTACTTGCGGATATCGTCTTTGCTAAATCCTTCTTAGGATTAGCCATCGGTGATCCATCCCATTGACCTTAACTATACACCTACTCACAAATGTAACCATCGTCTTCTTTTGGTAAGCCTCCATCAATGTAAATAATTTCTTCTTCCTCATACAACTCAAAACCTTCATCTTCCATGACTGCAACTAGTTCCACAACTGCAACTTGAAGATAGATCCGAGATATCTTTCCACTAAGTTACTTTCCACAAGATGAGCCAAGGAAAGTGCTATAATACCATTATAATATCCCTGATCTCATATCACATGATATTATCTCAAAATTCAAACTTCAAATCAGAAATTTTGCAAGAAGTAACTGATTAACCCACCCAAAGCTTGACTGGTGGACACTTTAGGATCTTCAGTTGTATTTAGGAGTGTGTAGCATGAAGGATGCAGCATCAATGCTAGCTTCTGATTTCTAAGAACAATGTACTGGGGCCATTTATGTTTCAAACATCAGCCAGGTTGAATTTTATTCCAAGGCTACCTGGGCATACCAGCATATGCCTAATAAACTCTTTAACTTACACTTGACATCAACCAGAGGTGGAAAATAGGTCATGAACCCCCTAATATACAAGTGGACAAGTTTTACAGAGGTTTTGGGAGGTTCTGGCAGTGTTTGAAGGGAAAGGGAGAAAACTGGCTAGGATGCACTGCTCAACTAGATTGTTTCCAAGATCTCCCAAACAAGATGAGAGGGATACGAATTCTCAGGGAGAGGATTGGAGGATCTTCATCAAGGTCTCAAGAATATCATATGACTGATAAAACTGAAATTGAGCATTCAGGTAACTCTTAATTAAAATTACTGCAAAACTAGTCAATTAAAAATGCTTAATGAGCTAGTCTTCAAAAATATGAATACAAGTAGTAATAAAGGTTCACGAATATTTGATTTCTAAGTTGGGATGTATTCTATAGGTGAATTAAAACCTACAGTAACTTTAAGAAAGGAAAATAGTTACTCAGAGCTCTGTTTATTGCAAATCCCAGAAAACTAGTCAATTGAAAATGTATAATGAGCTAGTCTTGAAACATATGGGCTCAAACAGCCAAAGGAGGCTCTCTAAATCATCTTCTGATATTTAATGTGGCTCTGATATGAAATATACAGCAGCGGAAAATGATAACTGGGCTCATTAAACTAATAATTAATATGGCATAGCCTCAAACATCATAGATAGTCACTTTCCTTGAATTTTTACAAAGATAGAAGAAGGAGGTTACAGAAAGGAGTAAGAAGAGGAGATGTAGTCACTATATTCGATATGTAGGATTACCATGGGATGTTGGATGCTCATGGGAGGCACACTAGGATTTTGTATCTTCTTTCAAGCTCTCCAAATGATTACTCTCTCAAAGCGAAACTCTACAGAGCCACCTCAAATCATCTGGATCTTTGCATCAACATCTGAAGGATGGATCTTCACATGAAAAGGTTAGATCAGATATACAAATTGGTATCAATGGTTTCACTAGATCATGTTATGAATACTGGAACATGAACTATGGGGAAAACCTCCCACAGGTGGCTAAGGGTGCAACAGCAAAGCCTAGAGAAGCGTGAGCTTACTCACATACAAACAATAAACTGTCAAAAGATGTGAATGTGGTGCGACCTCATCCTTTTATAAGTGAGATGACTTGTTGAGATAGTAAGTTGCTAATGAACCACCCCATACTCATCCAATGCACCTTCCTTGACTGAGCTGCCATTTTCCTGCTTTTCCACTGACTAAATCCTAGAGAAACCTGATCTTACTCACATACAAACAATAAACTGTCAAAAGTTGTGAATGTGGTGCAACCTCCTCCTTTTATAAGTGAGATGACTTGTTGAGAAATTCAAGTTTCTAACGAACCACCTCATCCTCATCCAATGTGCCTTCCTTGACTGAGTTATCACTTTCCTGCTTTTCCACTGACTAGCTTTTGCTCCCTTTTGGAAATTGTGCCCTCTATCTTTTATGGATGTTTCCTTCCTTTTGCAAATTGGCTATATTTTGTTCCTTTTGGAAACTGCACCCTCCTTAGCTTTATGGAAGTTTCTACTTTTCCTCCTTGCCTTCTTTATGCACTGCTTTTGTCAGTTCCCTTCTTTTTTTCCTGACACCTTGCTTTGTGTTGCTTTCCTCCAGTTTCCTTATTTTTTGTTGTGCTCTGCTTTTCTTTCACTTTCCTCTTTGGTTGACAACTCATTGAACTATCTTTGTCTCCTTATGTTCCCTTGTCCAACTCATTAGCACATTTAATTAATAATTAAAATACAAAAATAATAATTGAATCTCCTTCAATTTAATTAAAAACAACTATAGTCTAAATTATTCCTAGTTAATAATTGCCTAGGCTAATGTTATCCACCCTTTTATTAATTAATTCATTGGTATTCACTAGGATCCATGGGTGTTTGGTGGATTCTCTCCTCCCCCTTGGTGCTGGAAAATTGGGGACATGATAGATTAAGCCTTATTTTATTATCTTAAGAAGGGGATTAAGGGGGGCGTAGTGGATCCAAGTGGAGTAGTCACCTAGTAAGCTAAATTATGCCTATAAAAGTGAGTTTTCAAGCTAGAGAGGGATTCCATTCTCCATTAGTCATCCACTATTTTGAATTTCACTTATGGAGCCATTACCTTTGAATGAAAAAAGCTTGGAATTTAATAGACAATGGGAAGTGTTATAGTTGAACTTGATTTCGGCATGCCATTAACCTGGGTAGACAAGTGAGAGAGAGAGAAACCTGGCCTACAGCTTGTTCCCTGGAGTCCTGTTGATGCCTCGGGGGTGCAGGGTAAGTGCAAAGTTATGGAATGGGTTCCAAGGCACACAATAGGGGATGAAACCCCAGCAAAAGGCTTCGAAAGACCCTGCATAAGGGAAATTCTATCCTCGAGTTGTTTGGTGTGGTAATCACCCACGGATATTTGGCCTCCGCTGGCACTCTATGAGTAAAAGATTTGATCTTGAAAGATCAGTTTTCCTATCAAGGAAAACTAAGTGTGAAAGCTTGTTACCAAACCTAACTTAACCTACCTAAGGGAAGAATCTATTCTAAGTTAGGTCTAGCCTAAACGGAAGAGTTGATGTTGTGCAGATCAGATTTGAAGTGTGATGAACAAGTAGTTAAGTACCTTAAACAGAAATGTCTTCAGGTTCTTCACTTGTTACTTAAAGTTTTATCAATTAATAAAAATTAAGTGACAATTCTTCAAAGCGTTTAAGCCTATTCAAATATTTGATCTGCAATCATTGTGTTAATTGAAAAATTAACGTTTGATTATACATATTTATTTGCATTGAATCATTTGCAGAAATATAAAAGTGAAAACGTTCAATTAAAGAAATTTAATAGAACAACTTTGAGCATAATCCAGACATACAAAGAAATCAATATGAGAGATCTTATGCATTAATAAATGTCCTACAAAAGATTAAACACATAACCGACGACAAATTTGAAACATTAACTCAGCAATTCTCAAATAAATTTGAAGAACAATAGAAGGTGGATTAAAAGATAACTTTCCTGAATAGAGAAGTCTTGTACAAAAATTGCAATGACTCTGATAGACAGAGTATCTTCAGTCCAATCTCCTGCTGAATTGCAATTCCAAAATTCCCAACCCCTTACTAAGGGAAATATTCCTCCTTATATACTAAATTTACATAAGAGTTCCAAAATGAGAAATTCTACAAAATAGGGATTACAAGATCGAATCTAACCATCGATCCAAGAAATCTTGTTATTTTTAAGCTGAAAAGATTTTCCACCACCTTTCACAAAAGAAAGACTTGTTCTTTAATCAGATAAGGTCTCATGGAACCATAAAAATTCAATCATAGATTGTTCACTATCATCGACAGGTGGTGTTTCTTGCAGAGCATCTGCTGCAGGAAATTCGGGGTCGGGGAACCCACTGTCAAAAACAGAGAAATCCATTAGAGGATTTACTTCAGGAACGATAGCCGACACATCAGGTTCTTCATTTATTATAAATTCCTGTATAACATCAGTATCGAGATCAGTTGATTCCTCCATGATTTCCTTCCTTTTCTCTTCAGGGTTTTGCATGTAGGGAGACAAAGTTTCGAAGTCTTCTTCACTGCTACCGCTGCTAAGATCAGGAACACATGCATCAAACGATGGTGACAACATTTCTTGATACAACAAGGGGTAGGGTTCTTCATTTTCAACCTGAACATTAGAAAATTCACCATCTGCATGAATATTACTCATTATGAATGATTCTTGGATAGTAGGACGCAAAAAATACCACACAGAGTCTTACATCTTCCAGAAGGCAAGGGATGAACTGGAGATTTCATGTTAATTTCTATTTAAAGGCCAACAAGCAGGTTGATTATAATCGGGTGGGGCAATCTGCAATGATTAAACTTATCCAGTCAATTCATTGTAATTACTTCAATTGTAATGAAAAGAGCCGAGGTATGTGCCAATCGGATCAAAGCTTGTGCGAAGTACGAGTTCAATTACTACTCGCATGATTTTGAATTGCCTTTACGATCACATCGTTACAAGTGATCTTCCATCAATAATTATGACTGGTAATTAATAACGAAGACGAAAGTTAGGGTGATAAAGTTCATCTGCAAAAAATCTCGACAAGAAGTTCCAGTACACGGGCTGTCAACTCTTCGCACATAATAAATCCGATCAATCTGACCCAACTTCCATGAGAATGATAAAAGCTTTCAGGTCAGGAATAAGTGAAAAGAAACGACTATTAAGATGTGTAACAAAAATGACAAGATTTCAAAGCTCGAGTCTAGACATGGCGAACTTAAGGCGGAGAGATGGCATCCATCCAACATGAACTAACTGATAGACTTGTATTAGTGTCTACTATCATGGATTACACAGAAAAATTATAATTTGGTAAAACCAACTTTCAAATGACAAAATGGTAAAGCTTGACTTAACTGACTACCCAAAATCAACATGACCGTGAGACCATAACAGACGGACAACGGAGATTAACCGGAGCAGGATGCGAAATCGGGTTCAAGTATGTTCATGCAGCTTTTATTCAAATACCTCGCAAGCCGAAACCTGAAAGTACGGATTTGCAGGTTGGGGTTCACAAAAATGGAAGTAGGAGAAAAGATTTCCGAAAGCCGAAAACTGACTATGTGGGTGGCGGGTTTCAGGAATGTGAAACTGTGAGGAGAGATAACCATCCTGAAAGCCGCATCCTGAAATTACGGGTTGCGGGTTTCGAGGGGGCACACCAAATAAACAAAAAAACCACAATCCTGAAAGCCGAATGACGCCATTGTGGGGTTCGGGTTTCGGGGGTAATTATTTCTCAATCTTATTAAAGAATGATTCTGCAACCTGCAGCCGTCGGGTTGTGGGTTTCAGAATTAGCAAAACAAAAACTTAAAAACAACAGTCCCGCAACCCGCACCTGTCGGGTTGCGAGTTTCGGGTTGTCCAAATGTCAGATTTTGGGATGAGGATAACAGTCAACAAAATACTCAAAAATCTTGGCTTTTCCCAAACCGAAAGACTTTGGAAGAAATAATCAAACACTTGCAAACAAGCAAACCAAAAAATCATGGGTGAAGAATTTCAGAGGTAAAATCAAAATCTAAAATTTTCAATATGACTCACCCAAACACCTTTGTTTTTATTAAAATTGGGGGCTCTCTGCTTAGCTAAGCATGGGATCTGTTGTGGCTACAACAAATGGTGACTGGCTAGGAATAACTAGTTATGTCAATCAACCGATTTCTTGAAACTCAATTCAAAGAAGATACTCAAAAGATAACAGCCAACAAACAATGAACATGAAAATGGATAGATCTCAACAATGACCATTTTAAAGATAACACTCATCCGATAAGGAGATTTAGAGAGTAATACCAAATCTTTACCATGATGTAATCATTGAAAACCAGCTTGTGTTGAACCTGGGCACAGTCTTAGAAATGCTCATGGATATCCTAATTACAGATCCCCTTGGTTTATTAATTATATGTATATTTAGTGATCCTCTATGGATTATATATGTACTCCTTTATCTTTTCTTTTGTCTCTTCTTTCTCTTTTTTTTATATTTTGTCCCTTTTTTTCTTTTTTTTTATACATAAAACCTTGTTGATATGAGACCACTGTACTGACTTGGTGATCAGATGAAACAGTGCCATTCACAGGCCTGATCCAGAAACTGGTCAAGCTAGCTTGATGACGAGACTCCTTGTCTTCTGGCTGCAAGACCAAAAGAGACTATCATGGCTTGGTAACCATATTGTGATAACTCCAATCCAAGATCAAACCCATGATCATAGCAGGGTTGGCTTGTGATAAGACCCCCCTGTTCTTGTATACAACAAAAATCCCATAATGAAAGACAAAGCAATTTATTTTGGCATAGGCTACAAGGCATTACCGTGGCTTGGTGACCATATAATGATAATGTTACTCACCAGTGCTTTGTGGATCATGAATGGACCGACCTGTAATAGGATCTTCCACCTTCCAGCAGAACTAAAAGTCATCTTCCAAGTGTGGTGGCTTGATGTGAAGATGTCATTCCACTTTAAACACCTATGAACCTAATGGGATGGCTTGATAACAAGACCACCCACCTTGTAACTTATAATTTTAAACAAAATTCATATTCAAAGTGATTGTAAAAGGATCCATGAGCAATAAAAATTGGTCAGGTTATTATGATATGTCGTTCAACCATGAAACACCAGATAGAGAAATGATGACCATCCTCCATACCTCAATTACACAAATAAAGCATAGTGAAAGATAATGATCAAAGTGAAAAGTATCCAAAGGCACTGCACTTATTTGACTGTTTATTCTTCAGAGCAAATTCTAATCAAAAGCCAGAAAGTAAGATTGATAGTGATGCTGAAACTTCAGAAGCAATTGTTGCTAAGAAAAGTGATCATAAGCCATTACCACAAGTGTGAAGCCTTATTAATGAAAACCAAACAAAACAAGAAAACCAATCAAAATGTCAATGCAATAAAACAAATGATTAAAAAACAAACCACACCTATGTACAAGTGCACCAGATTGTTCAAACAAAATGCTTTTTGAGAAGAGACACATTCACTAGGAAGGTGTCTACAACTCCCTCTAGCGTCTGTAATCGAACAGTGTTGGGACCAATCTTTTCTGTAATAATGAAAGGTCCTAGCCAAAGGCACTGAAACTTGGTGTACTGATTCTTATCTTTACGTTGCTTATCCCACATTAGAACCAGGTCACCAACAGAAAATTCCCTGTCAGATGAAGATTTTTCATCAAACCATCTCTTCACCATCTGCTGATGATGATACAACTTGTTCTTGGCTATTCCATGTCCTCCTCTAGCTTCAAGAGGGTGTCAATTCTTTTCTCAAGGGGAGAAGAATCATCTTCTTGGACAGACTGGGCCAATTGTAGTGAAGGAATGGTAAGATTAGTGGGAAGGATGGATTCTTTTCCATAAACCAAATAGTAGGGAGAATTTGCAATTGTTGCCTTTGGGGTAATTCGATCTTCCCATAATGCATTATACAACTGTGTGTGCCAATCTCTGTGATGAGAAGCTACAGTCTTCTTAAGAATGTTTATCAGGTTTTTGTTCGATGACTCAGCCAAACCATTACCTTGAGGATAATAATTGGCAGAAAACTTAAGCTTAATCCCCATCTCAAAGGAATATTCAGTTATATCGATTGAAGAGAAGTAGGATGCATTATCGAAAACTAAGTACTCTGGAGCGCCAAAGCGTGTGACGATCTGGCTATCAAGGAAAGAGATTACTTGGGAAGCGTTACATTGTTTAAGAGGAGCTGCCTCCACCCATCTAGTGAAATAGTCTATGGCTGTGAGGATATACTTATGTTGGAGGTATGAAGGAGGGTTTATAGGCCCAACAAAATCCAATCCCCATTGTTGAAATGGAAACTAAATTGTAACAGGTTGTAGAGGAAATGTAGGTTTCCTAAACTTCCCTGTGCATTTCTGGCATGGATCACACTTCCTCACATAAGCATAAGCATCGTTAAACAATGTGGGCCAATAATATCCGGCCTTAAGAATCTTGTGTGCTGTAGCGTCTCCTAAAAAATGGCCTCCAGCAGGACCTACATGAAATTGAAACAGAATGTCATTAGTTTCACGTTTTTCCAAGCATCTGAGAAATACTCCATCATAATTTTTTCTAAAAAGAGCTTGATCAATGAATTGATAAGGAGCAGATTTCAGTCTTAAAGCCCTTATTTTCTTAAAATCAAGGGTTTCGGGAGCAAACCCATGGTTCAGGAAAAATATGATATCATCGTACCATTCCAATGTCGGGGCATCGATAACGTTAACAAAACCTGGGAGAATTTCTTCCTTGTGATCCCATTAAGACTGTTGTTGTGTGGGGTCATTGGATTGCACAATAAGAAGACAAAGACCTTGTCCTTTGACAATTTTAGCTGGTCTGATCTCAAGATCATATTCTTGTAGGGCGGTCATCCAATGAGCCCTCTTTTCACCCAATTCTTTCTGGATGAGGACATTTCTAATAGCAAAATATGGAACAATGACTTTCGTTCGAGACTTCAGCAAGTAGGGTCTATAATGTTTGACGGATTTATAGACCGCAAAGGCTTGCTTATCGATCTGCAAGTATTTAAGCTCTGGACCTTTGAATGTTGATCTCATAAAAGAGATCAGGATTTCAGTATCATTGCCATGCTTTTGAGTTAAGACAGCTGCATAAGAAAAGTCAGTGGCAAAATTATAAAGAATGAAATCCTTATCAAAAACTGGGGACATCAGAGCAAGAGCTTCTGCAATGGCCTTTCGAATTTGGATAAACGCATCTCTCTGTTCCTGCACCCAAGTAAACTACACATCTTTCTTGACCAAAGGTTGTAGTGGTTTAACAATCTGGGCAAAATTTGGTACAAATCTACGTACAAAATTAATCTTACCTAAGAAGGATTGCATTGCTCTGCGCGAGCCTAGTAAACCAATCTTTGAAATAGCCTCTGTATGTTTAGGATCGATAATCATACCTTCTTTCAAAACAATGAAGCCCAAAATCTTTCCTTCTATTATTGTAAAAATAGATTTCTTCGAGTTGAGAGAAATACCGAATTTCCTGCAGCGATCAAAAACTTGTTTCAAAGCAAACTCATGTTCATGTCATTTTTTAGAGTAAATAGTGATATCATCAAGGTAAACTACAATAGAATTATGCATTAACCCTCGGAAAGCTATATCCATAGCTCTCTGAAAAGTAGCTCCTGCATTGATCAGCTCAAAAGGCATCCGTCAGTAGGCAAAAGTACCCCATGGGGTCCTGAAAGCTATTTTCAATTGGTTGTCCGGGGCAACCATAACCTGGTTATACCCCAAAAAACCATATAGGAGGGAAAACATCTCTGACCTAGCTACCTTTTGGAGAATCTGCTCCATTGGTGGAACATGATAGTTGTCTTTCTCAGAAGCCCGATTTAGGTTCCTGAAATCGACACACAGTCGAATTTCCCCGCTTTTCTTATGAACAGGTACTAAGTTAGCGATCCATTGAGTGTGCCTGACCAGAAAGATAATTCGAGTAGTGAGCATCTTCTCCAGCTCCTTTTTTACAGAAGGCTCCAAACTGGGGTGCATCTTCCGTAGCTTTTGTTGAAATGGCTTAACCTCTGGTTTCATGGGTATATTATGAAACATGACGCTAGTGTCAAATGTTTTCAACTCGGCATACATCTAGGAGAAAACATCCTTATATTGTTTACACAATGCAATAATGGCTCTGCGTTCTTCAGGGGTACAATCAAATCCCAAATTGATGAAACAAGGTTCCTGTTCGGTGCCTAGGTTGACCCACTCATAATTCAAGGATAATCTTTGAGTTTTACAATTAGTTTGAGATTTGAACTTGTCCTATAAATCGTAAAACTTTTCTAGATTGATCACAGACTTTGGGATGACGTTTGAGGAATCAGTGAGAGACTTTTCATGTTGTGCTTCATCGATGGCCATGTCTTGAAACGTATCCTGAGCAGTGAGGAAGTTGAGTATCTATCGGCCATCATCAAACACTTTCCAATTAGTCGCATTATCTATAATGGATGGTCTGTACATCAATTCGATAGAAAAAGTTTGAGGAGACAGACCTTCTGGCGGGATCAGTCTAGACGCTGTATTTGCTAATAGGTCTGCATCAAAATTTTGTGACCTGGGAACTGATTTAATATTGAATGCTGAAAATGAATTGGTTAGATCCCTTACCAACTTTTGATAATTAGCCAAACGCGGAGATAAGTAGTGTATTTTATTCCTGACTTGCTTGACTATAATTTCGAAGTCTCCAGAGCATTCTATTGCTTGTACACCTAAATCAATGGCCTTCTTGAGCCCCTGCACAAGAGCTTCATATTCGGCTACATTATTAGTGCAATCAAATTCTAACCTGGAAGAAATCATGATTTTCATTCCCTTAGGATTGATAAGAACACAACCCGCTCCAGCTCCCTCCTTGGACTTGGAGCCATCGAAAAATAAGTTCCATGAGACAGGGTCTAATCTAAAATTCATATTCACATTATATACATTATGCACAATTTCACCAGAAAAAGGTACAAAAGTGACTTGAGTGATATGTGATTCATTTCGGATGCTTTCTTCTGGTGAGGCATCAGCTGGGAATTCACCGAAAAAGGGATCGAATGTAAATTGCTCTTCGCAAGAGGTAAGATAACAAGCAGGTTCACTTGAATCATTAAGATCAGTAACTATCTGTTTCATAAAAGGTTCTCTGCTGATCTTAATTTTATTCGGTTGACCATTGTAAGGCAACCATAAATGTGACCAGTTGGTTGCAAAGTAACCTTTAAGTTTCTTTGACCAATGCTTGCTTAACCACATCCCATAGGCTTCTGGGATGTCATCTATCGCAATGTCAACTGTCTGATGGATCCTGGGATCAGCTGACAGCGTGAGCAGAATGTTTCTCAATTTTCCAACCACTATGACTTTGGATCTGTCAAGTTGCACAATCTCGGTTGTACAGGGTTCCCATGTTGCATTCAATTTTCTGCAAACAGAGCGGGGCATCACATTTGATGATGCTCCCGAATCTATCATGCAGTTGTGTACGTTCCGGTTAAAAATATCAAAAGTAAGCAAGAAAGGAGGAGTTCTCTTACTTGCTGGTATTTTATCATCAGTTTTAATGACAAAGTCTAGATTATTATCTTGTGACTCTCTAGGTTGTTTGACTATCATGTTTTTAGGTAAAGAATCCCTCATAGCAGGAATCTTGAGTAGCTCAAATAGAGAGATGTTTGCTTTGACTCTTTGTAGGTATTCAACCAAGTTGTACTCCATTTGAGGGAGGACTGTATCCTTTTGTGGGACAGTCTTGTTTCCTATGGGAATCGGGGGAGAAGATGAAGGTTCTTGAGGTGTCTATGGTCTTGACCTTGTATTATAAGGATGTCGTGTGTTAAACACTGCGTCGGGTTCTTCTTCTTCTTCACACATAGAAAGTTCCGAAAAGAAACCCACAGCATTGACCTGTGGATCATCTTCTACTTCTTCTTCAGGTAGTGGAGGATCCGAGGTAGTCTGATCATTGGAAGTGTCAGGGGTGACTTGAGATTCTGTTGCCAATGCTCTAAAATAGAAAAGAGTTCATCGTTTGTGAGTGCATCTCCTAGATTTGGTGGTGGTGGATTTTGTGGAGGCTGGTAAGGTCTCCTAAACGGTGGCCTTACAAAACCTCTGTTATGATTCTGATTATCATTAGTGTTCTTCTTCAAATCCACCATCTCATTTGACATCTTCTGAAGGAATTTTTTCATGTCAATCATACCAAATGGATCCTTGTTCTAAACTATGGGTTTAGGGACATTCTCAATTTTCTTCGTGGAAGTGGAAGGTTGTCCTTCTAAAGCTTCAGGGCAGTCTTCCAGACAAAAGATGTCCTTCTCAACTTGGATTGGTTCATCAAATGCTTCCAGTAAAGTACCCTTTTGTGCCCTTTTGACCCATATTGCAATAGGGGGAGGCAAACCCTTTTCATAATAAGCCACCAACAATTCTTTAGAAGGAAGAAGATTGGTAGGAATTCTGTTTTTGAGATATGAAAACCTTTGGTTAAAGCCTTTTACCTTTTCTTTTCCTTTGATTTTCATGGAGGATAATTCTAAGACAAGATCTTGCGGTGTTTTGTCATCCCCGAATTTAGGGGTAAAATGTTTCTTGAATTTATCCCAGGAAGTTATAGATTGGGTTGGTAAAGCAAAATACCAAGTGGTCGCTCTACCCTCAAAGGTGTATGAAAAGAGTCTGCATACTACATCCTCATGTACCATGCTTCTAAGCTTGATTGCCTGCATGAAAATTTTTATGTGATCCAACACAGGTATCTTATCATCAGGATTGTATTTAGCCAGCCATTTCTCAGGATTCTTTGGTAATCTATGTTGATCACCTAATATGAAAACTACACCTTGGTCAAGCCAAGGTCTGTTTTGACCTTCTCCAGCCATTGGAGGTTCTTGTTCTTCTTCTTCACATGACAAACTAGAAGAATTATCTTCATCTGAGGAAGATGATGAAGATGAAGGAGGGGACGGTGGTGGACCATCGGCTCCAAGATTTGGTTGAACTTGTGTTCCTACGAGAGTGGTCTCACGGTTATATTCAGGAGTATCCAGTCGATTAACTAGGTCTTGGTTTTTAGATTGTTGATCAATTGTGTGTTGATCCTCTATGTTAAAACTATTGGTAGGTTGAACCTATGGATCAGTGGTCTGTGAGGTGGGAACTTGCTGATCTTCCCGACCGCTAACCTACAAAATACCTTCTAAGTTTAGAGCTGCCAGGCCACATCTTCTTTGATCAGCAAGTCATTGTTCCGCTCTTAAAACCCTATCGGCAGATGTTTTCCATATCTGCTCTAGCAAGATGGGTCCCCTTGTAGGTGACGTGAAAATGATATCTCCTCTGTTCTCCTGTTGTATCACAAGTGTGACAAGTATAACTGCAGGTTATGTGGATGCGACAGGGAGAATCATAGGTTGTGTACCAGTTGGTTGTTCAGATGTTGAAGCCCTAGTCTGGCTTCAGGTTTGAACCATTGAAGTACTTGTTGGAGGAGGTTTATTAGCAGTCTGCTTAGGCATGTTTTACTAGTGGCTTTCCTTCTAGCCCCATTTGTTGATGCCTCAGGGGTGCAGGGTAAGTGCAAAGTGCTGCAATGGGTTCCAAGGCACACAACAGGGGATGAAAACCTAGCCAAAGGCTTCGAAACACCCTACACAAGGGAAATTCTATCCTCGAGCTGTTTGGTGTGGTAATCACCCATGGATATTTGGCCTCCGCTGGCACTCTATGAGTAACAGATTTGATCTTGAAAGATCAGTTTTTCTATCAAGGAAAACTAGGTGTGAAATCTTGTAACCAAACCTAACTTAACCTACCTAAGGGAAGAATCTATTCTAAGTCAGATCTAGCCTAAAAGGAAGAGTTGATGTTGTGTAGATCAGATTTGAAGTGTGATGAACAAGTAGTTAAGTACCTTAAACAGAAATGTCTTCGGATTCTTGACTTGTTAATTAAAGTTTTATCAGTTAATAAAAATTAAGTGACAATTCTTCAAAGTGTTTAAGCCTATTCAAATATGTGATTTGTAATCATTGTGTTAATTGAAAAATTAACATTTGATTATACATATTTATTTGCATCGAATCATTTGCAGAAATATAAAAGTGAAAACGTTCAATTAAAGAAATTTAATAGAACAATTTTG
Source organism: Larix kaempferi (assembly GCA_027924585.1). Taxonomy (NCBI): domain Eukaryota; kingdom Viridiplantae; phylum Streptophyta; class Pinopsida; order Pinales; family Pinaceae; genus Larix; species Larix kaempferi. The sequence goes on from BSBM01000096.1 coordinate 33,331,397, forward strand.
AGCATAATCCAGACATACAGAGAAATCAATATGAGAGATCTTATGCATTAATAAATGTCCTGCAAAAGATTAAACACATAACCGATGACAAATTTGAAACATTAACTTAGCAATTCTCAAAGAAATTTGAAGAACAATAGAAGGTGGATGAAAAGATAACTTTCCTGAATAGAGAAGTCTTGTACAAAAATTACAATGACTCTGATAGACAGAGTATCTTCAGTCCAATCTCCTGCTGAATTGCAATTCCAAAATTCCCAACCCCTTACTAAGGTAAACATTCCTCCTTATATACTAAATTTACATAAGAGTTCCAAAAGGAGAAATTCTACAAAATAGGGATTACAAAATGGGATCTAACCATCGATCCAAGAAATCCTGCTATTTTTAAGCTTAAAAGATTTTTCGCCACCTTTCACAAAAGAAAGACTTATTATTTAATCATATAAGGTCTCGTGGCACCATAAAAATTCAATCACAGATTGTTCACTATCATCGACAGGTGGTGTGGCTTGCAGAGCATCCGCTGTAGGAAATTCAGGGTCGGGGAACCCACTGTCAAAAATAGAGAAATACATTAGAGGATTTACCTCAGGAACGATAGCCAACATGTCAGGTTCTTCATTCATTTTAAAGTCCTGTATAACATCAGTATCGAGATCAGTTGATTCCTCCAGAATTTCCTTCCTTTGCTCTTCAGGGTTTTGCATGTAGGTAGACAAAGTTTCAAAGTCTTCTTCACTGCTACCACTGCTAAGATCAGGAACACCTGCATCAAACGGTGGTAACAACACTTCTTGATACAACAAGGGGTAGAGTTCTTCATTTTCAACCTAAACATTAGAAAATTCACCATCTGCATGAATATTACTCATTCTGAATGAGTCTTGGATAGTAGGATGCAAAAAATACCACACAGAGTCTTACATCTTCCAGAAGGCAAGGGATGAACTGGAGATTTCATGTTAATTTCTATTTAAAGGCCAACAAGCAGGTCAATGATAATCGGGTGGGGAAATCTGCAATGATTAAACTTATCCAGTCAATTCATTTTAATTACTTCAATTGTAATGAAAAGAGCCGAGGTATGTAACAATCGGATCAAAGCTTGTGCGAAGTACGAGTTCAATTACTACTCACATGATTTTGAATTGCCTTTACGATCACATCGTTACAAGCAATCTTCTATCAATAATTATGACTGGTAATTAATAATGGAGACGAAGGTTAGGGTGATAAATTTTATCTGCAAAAAATCTCAACTAGAAGTTCCAGTACACGGGCTGTCAACTCTTCGCACGTAATAAATCCGATCAATCTGACCCAACTTTCATGAGAATGATAAAAGCTTTTAGGTCGGGAATAAGTGAAAAGAAATGACTATTAAGAGGTGGAACAAAAATGACAAGATGTCAAAGCTCGAGTCCAGACATGGCGAACTTAAGGCGGAGAGATGGCGTCCATCCAACATGAAGTAACTAATAGACTTGTATTAGTGTCTGCTATCATGGATTACACAGAAAAATGATAATTTGGCAAAACCAACTTTCAAAAGACAAAATGGAAAAGTATGACTTAACTGACTACCCAAAATCAACATGACCGTGAGACCATAACAGATAGACGACTGAGATTAACCAAAGCAGGATGCGGAATCGGGTTCAAGTATATTCATGAAGCTTTTATTAAAAGACCCCGCAACCCGAAACCTGAAATTACGGATTTGCAGGTTGCGGGTTCACAAAAATGGAAGTAGGAGAAAAGATTTCCGAAAGCCAAAAACCGAATATGCGGGTGGCGGGTTTCGGGAATGTGAAACTGTGAGGAGAGATAACCATCCCGAAAGCCGCATCCCGAAATTACGGGTTGCGGGTTTCGGGAGGACACACCAAATAAACGAAAAAACCACAATCCCAAAATCCAAATGCCACCATTGCAGGGTTCGGGTTTCAAGGTAATTATTTCTCAATCTTATTAAAGAATGATTCCGCAACCCACAGCCGTCGGGTTTGCGGGTTTTGGAATTAGCAAAACCAAAACTTAAAAACAACAGTCCCGCAACCCTCACCTGTCGGGTTACGGGTTTCAAGTTGTCCAAATGTCGAATTTCATGATGATGATAACAGTCAACAAAATACTCAAAAATCTTGGCTTTTTCCACACCGAAAGACTTTGGAAGAAATAATCAGACACTTGCAAACAAGCAAACCAAAAGCATGGGTGAAGAATTTCAGAGGTAAAATCAAAATCTAAAATTTTCAAGATGACTCACCGAAACACCTTTGTGTTTATTAAAATTGGGGGCTCTCTTGCTTAGATAAGCATGGGATCTGTTGTGGCTACAACAAATCCAAATTCAGATACTTTCTATCAATCCTGTGGTTGAGCACTAGAAGGGAACTAGAGGCCACCTGAGGGATTGGTAACTCAAAGAAGGGATCTTGTTCCTTGTGTTGTTTTGGTTGATGGGGAAGGGGAATGAAGGAGAGATTTTCAGTTGTGGATTGAGATCCTCAGCTGGGGGGTGGCATGTCCAAGTAGGATTTGGCTTGACAATGCCTATGGTTGGGAGGAACGCCCTTCACATGCAACCAGTTAGAGAACCTTGATTGAAAAGATAAGTATCTCATTGTTATGAATGTCATGGTGATTTCTGTATACTAATTAATTATTGCTATGATTGTTGTTCGAGGATCCCAAGGTGGCCTGTCGACTAGGTCCTCCACCCGACTACTTGTAAAAAATGTCAACAGTTTTAGTCAATCAGTACATGTCGGGTCTGTTAGTTGGAATGACAATCAGTTAAGTAATGGTCTGTCAAAACATATATATAGGCTTGTTGGCTTACTATACTGTTCTAGAGGTTTCCAATGTAGACCTAGGTTCTTTGCGGTTTCTATGAACCAACAAAACCACTTTTCACCAGCCCTTTCAACAATAATCTGTGAGAAGACTGAGGTCTCACCCAAGGTGAAGATGAGGGGTCGGCTGCAGAATCAGGTTTCCACAACCTAGTGATGCGAGTTTCGAAAACTGACGAGCATCGCGCTGCGGGTAAGCAGAGGGATTTGTTTTTTCAAATCCCTGACTTCATGATACCTGCTAAGGTGGTTTCTTGGTGGCAAAGCCTTGACCTCCAGGAACTCGTTCAACAGGTACTAACACCAGTTGAATCTTCCTCCCTCTGCGGCTTTTGCACCAAGTAGTAATACGCCCGCGGGTACTTCCCAACAGGTTGAGAAGTCTCGATTCAACTACTCTAGATAACCAACATTCTGCGACCAAGGCAAGATTGCCTTTCAGATCTTTCTTCCAGCACATGTACTAGTCTGGCTAGAACTGTAGATACTTAGGTTCATTGGGGTCTTTCTACATCTGAAGCAAATCGTAATCTTCCCAATTACATTCTAGGATCTTACCCAACAGATTTCCTCCCACTTTTAAATCCTTCGACATAGGTGAGAGCGAAATCTCATACTTGGCATTCCTCAATATCTTAATGGCTGGTGCATCCTGTGCACGCGGTGAGATATACTCAGGGGTCAGCTTCAATGGTATTTCCTTGTTTCCCAGCCGAACTTGTGGCACTTGGAACTCATCATTTTTTGCTTCATTTTTGGGACTGTTGGTTCTTTTCCTTTATCTTTCATTGTTGTAGCATGTCTTGGTGATCTTAGGGAAGCCTGACCTTGCTCTATTATGACTTTCTTGATAGGGGTTCTCATCAACCCTTCGATTCCTCCATATCAAAATACCTTCCTAGTCTCCTGAACTGTGAACTCTTGCTCAATAGAGGACCTCTCAGACATTCACTGGATAGGTCTGGATAGAATGACGAGATTTCTGATAACTTGCTGTAAATAATTGCAAAGTATTGCTCGCAAGAAAATTCAAGGGTTTCAGTAACGCCCACAAGTCCAAATACAGTGGTATTTACAGGCGCAACTAGCCTCCTAGGCGCCTCTCAACGGCTAGATAAGCATTAAATGTAGTATCCATTGGCCAAATTTGGTGAAGATTTCAGTCCTTTCCTTCAATAACTCGTTCAGAACGGCTATTTCGGCATTAAATGCTCAAGCAATCGTTGGCAAAAGTATTGTATAACTGTTATATTTGTGACCGACATTCTACTCTGGCGCAGTCATCACTACTCTGGCACAGTCACTTCGCGGTGCTTGGTTTATTGCTTATGAACTTAGCTTCTTTTCTCGTTCATCTTAATCATTGCAGTTGCATTTTGGTCTTCACAACTGCGTGGTTCCTCTCTTTTTTTGGCGCAACCTCACTTCTTCAAAAGTGTTGCGCAGTATATACATTTTCTTCATTACAGTTCACGTACAAACTCTTCCCCGTTTCTAGTGCCCAATTTCAACTGTACTTTGACACTTAGAAACTTCCTCATTTCCTGATCATTAAGGGTTCTGTGAAGCAGGACTATCCCTATAGGCTTTTAGTCTACTTCCATTGACTAGCCCGGGAAAGTTATCTCCTGCTAACATGGCTAACTAGACTGCGCCACTGTTAGTTACATGTAAAACAATATATGGTCCAAGCTAATGCATTTTAAACTTTCCATGAAACTTCATAAATTTGCTATCATAGAGGAGGACTAGATCACCTACCTGAAAGGTCTTCTTTTTTATATGGCGGTCATGCCATGCTTTTTCTCTTTCTTTCTGCACTTGTTGGTGAAAGCCTGCAATGAAGCGATCTTCCTCCAGACCAACCAAGTGTAGAATCCTTTCCTCTAGTGCATCGCGATCTGCCATGCTTGTGACTACAGCTATTCTTAAGCTGGGAACAATGTACTCCATTGGCATTATTGCTTCCTGTCCATAGGCCAACCTAAAACGTGTGTGGCTAGTCAACTTTTTGCAAGTATTTTTGTATTCCCATAAAACAGCTGAATGCACTAGTCCCAGTCATCCCTACTGACATTGCATATTTTAGTCAGCGCATTTTCCAGTACCTTATTGAATGCTTCAACAATTCCATTTGCTTGCAGATGATACGATGTACTTCACTGATGATGAATGTGGAACTCTTATGTCAATGCCTCCATAGTTCTGTTGAGAAAATGAGTGCCTTGATCACTCATCTAAAAAAAGAAATGCACGGCAGTAACTGTGCTATAGTACTTTACTGGATTCACTTTTGCCCATTTGGTGAGGTAATCAGTTGCAGTAATAATGTACCTCACACCAGTTCTCTTCCCTGGTGGGTTTATAGGTCCCACAAAATCAATGGCCCATTTCTCAAATGCTTGTAATGTCAACTGTGGATTCAATGGCATTTCATCTCTTCATGACGACCTTCCTATCCTCTGACTGACATCACAGCTCTGGCAATGTTCTTTCTAATCTTTGTGAATAGTAGGCCACCATATCCCTTCTAGAAATATCTTCTACGCAGTGGATCGTCTTGTGCAGTGACTCATCCTGCGTAGTGGCTTGTCCTACGTAGTGACCTTCAGGTGCTCCTGAATGTGCATCAGCCAATACAAATGGTTTCTTGTGCTCTAACACACACATGCACAGCACTTCATCTGGCCCCAATTTGTATAGCTGTCCGGCAATTATGGTGAACTCTACTGCTCTTACTACCAGCTGCTTCTTCTGTTTCCTAGTAAACTCTATGGTTGGCAACCCAGTAGTCAAGAAGTCAATGATATATTTATAGTAGTCATCGGAAATATAAATAGAAAACAACTGCGCATCAGGCAGATTGTCTTCAAGGTTCATAGGTTCTTCTCCTGACTCAATCCTTGATAGATGATCAGGTCCTAAGTTCAATATTCCAAGAATAACCACTATTTCAAAGTCATACTCCTGAAAGAGTAACAACTATCTGCAGATTCACCCCCCTAACACTGGCTTGTTGACCAGGTATTTCAAAGTAGAATGGTCAGTGAACATAAAGAAGTGTGCACCAAGCAAATAGTGCATGAACTTCTACAATGCATAGACCATAGCTAGGCCTTCTCTCTCAGTGGTGGTATAATTTTTCTCAGCATATGAGAGATTCTTGCTCGAAAATGCAATGCGATGGTCAATACCTCCCTCTCCTAGATGAGCTAGTACAATGCCCAATGCTATACATGAAGCATCGACGTGGACATGGAATGGCTTCAGCCAGTTTGGAAAAACTAAGATCGGTGCAGTTTCCATTTTATCTTTTAATGTGTCAAATCCTTACTCACATTCTGCATTCCAGATGAACTGTGTGTATTTCTTTAACAACTTCTCCATTGTTGCGGTTATCTACGCATAACCTTTTATAAACTTTCTGTAGTAACCCATATGCCCCAATGTGGTGCACATCTTCTTTACTGAATTCGATGTTGGCAGGTTTACAATAATTGCAATCCTCGCAGGATCAACCATCAAGCCTTGTTTGCACACAATGTGTCCCAAAAGAATACCATAAGGCACACAAAAATACACGTCTTCAGGTTTAGTGAAATTTGACGTTGTCTGCACTTTTCTAGCATCAATCTAAGGTTTGCGCAATGGTTCTTCAACAACCCAAATACTATCCAATCATCAAAATAAGCTTCTAAAAACTTATGCATGAAATCTTCAAATGCTACGACCACAACTCTAGAAAATATGGCAGGCGCGTTCTTGAAACCAAAAGGCATTACTGTATATTGGAATGACCCCCATTCAGTGGAAAAAAATGGTCTTGTTTCTATTTGTTGGATCAATTCTTATCTGATGGTACCCCGCAAATCCATCAGTAAAGGAATATGCCTCATTTCCTCCAACGTTATCAAGCACCTCATCAGTGAAGGGAGTAGGAAATGGGTCATGCATCGAAGCATCATTCAATTTTCTAAGATCCACGTAGATCCTGATCTCACCCTTAGTTTCCTTCTCTTGGATAACTATCGGGCTTATCCACTTTGACTCTTCAACTAGATTGATGATCCCCGCGTCGAGCATCTTATTGAGTTATGCCTTGACTCGTTCTTTGTATCGTGGATTCAGTTGATAGCGCCTTTGCTTAACAAGCTTCGTGCCTGGCTTAAGGGTATCTTCATAACCCCTAAGTCTCCCAAAATACCTTTCATTTCTGTAAACTTTGTTGGGAATAGATCCTGATATTCATGTAATAGGTCTGTCATCTCCGCGACCATCTGATCATCCCAATAGTCTCCAATAGATGTGAACTTTGGCTCTTTGCTGGTGCCAATATTCACTTTCCTTGTTTTCACAGGTCCACTCATGTCTGGAATCTCTAGCGGAGGTCCCTCGACGTCGCGCACTCCATCTGACTCAGGTATGTTTATGTTGCGCGGGTCCTCCTCATCACTTTCTTCTTTATCTTCGAACTCTTCAACTAGATTATAACATTCCATGGCATGCTCTATATGTTCTGTGCACTCCGGCTGTAGATTTTCAGGTACTTCTATATCTCCAAAAAATTCCTCTAATGTGATGTTTCTATGTGGGCATTCTAGTCTAAATATTCTTTCCTTAATAATCTGCAAAGCATCATTTATGCTAGGACTCTCATCTTCGAAACTGAAGGATTTCTGGAAGTTCACAGTTAGGGTCGTCCAATCTGTATTTCCCCTGTACAACTCCGTATCCAGCTACCATTTCTTTGGAGTGTGCTCCTCCAATGTATGTACAAACAGATGAACCCACTCTGTGTGTGGTCTCTCCCCCCATGCTTGTGAAAATATTTCAATATGATCCCTTGGAGACATCTGTCCATTGTATTTTTCAAAGGTTAGTGCAACCTTCTCAGTGAACCTGATCTGCATCTTGATTCTACACTGATCCCATGTTGTCAACGTTTCATTATACGCAGCCCACCATCTAGCAGGTGTCTCACGCAGTTCCATGTCTAATGCTAGTAAGCGATGCTCAGCTGCAAATGAGATAGTATATTCTTTGATAAAGGAATAAACATTAAATGAACCATCATAGGTAGGAATTGGACTTACCTCTTTTCCAATCTAGCGCAGTGACTTTCTGACCTGTGCACATCTTCTAGGGGATACTTCATGCATGTGGTTCTGCCAGTTCTCTAGTCCTGCATCAGAATCTGAGATGCAAGAGCTATCACAGCGCCAACTGAGTGTTCCATCGGCAGTAGGATTAATGTAATCAACATCATTCATAGTCATTTTGTAAATGCAGTCCAAGTATTGAGCTCAGGATTTGTCTTGAATGGGCTCAATGTATCTTTCTCCGTCTGAAGGGTCCAATGGTGCGATGAACCTTATGTCCTGGTATTCAAATATCATCTTCTTTGTTTTCAATTTTATCATGGCAAGGTTATCCATAACCCATCCAATTCCCAACAATGCAGGATAGGGCTGACTATCGTCCACAATATCAATAACCTCGAAGTCTGCATAGCTTCACACTCCATCTATATCAACAATAACATTGGCCAGTCTCCCAGAAGGTATAATTGTCAGCTAGTTGGATAAATTCAATTGTATAAGTGACCACAACAACTTTGGTCTCCCCATCTGCTTCCATGTCTGCTTTGTCAAGACATTTACTTCTAATCCGATATCAAGGATGATCTCGTCCATCTCATAGTCTCTTATCTGCGCACTGAGCCGCATTTCTCAGCCTGATCTTTTGTCTTTCTTGATATGGTGAACTGCTCCCTGGGAATTCTCTGTCTCACTGCATGGCTCATACTAGTTCAATACCTTTTCTAACTCCATTAAAGCATCTGGGATCTTCGGTAATTTCATGGAGATCCTTAACAACTCTGCAAAAAAGGTGCTTGTCTTTGTTGCATCACACGTTTTGTCATATGCTGCTGGCATATCCTATGTCTGTAATACTTCACAACACAACGGGATTCTTCATGAAGTAGGTGGTGGTTCTTTGAAAATGTCCTGTGCTTATTCAAATACTTCTTTATTTTTCTCTAGATTGAAGGCAGGTGCCTTCCCAATAGATTTTCTGATCCAAATTGTTTCGGCAAGCATCTGCTTAGTATCGAATCCCCCAGAAGTCAAAGATTATGCTCCTCTATCTCTTCCTGTTGCGGTGCCACTTCGCGTCACTACATTGATACTCAGATCCACATCCATTTTTTGTGCTCCGATCAACCAAATGTTTGGGTTCGGCACATCTTGCTTCCATTTCTGCATCTCTGCTCCTAGGATTGGACATGCCTCAATGACATGATCAAAGGATTTATAATAGTTATAAGTAGTGCATTCATTGGTATAGTCTCTGGACACATGGCAAGGCTGGCCGTAGTTACAATAGATTACTTGACCTTGGCCTCTTCCTTGCGTTGGGTCGACATTCCTTCCTCTCTCGTAGTATCCTCCACCACGGCCTCTATATGCACCTTGATCATACTACACATTTTCTTGTTTCAGTTGACTTTCTTCTAGGACTCTATATACTCCACCACCTCTCATATGCTCCATGTCACGCTTTCTTTTGTTCATGAGCTCATATGCGTGGAAATTAGATTCATCATGTCCAACTGACTTACAGAATTTACAATACAGTTTCTTACAGGTTCTGACATACTTCTATATCAAATAACAGTCTTCAGGCTAGTGTCCTCTAGTTATACAGATTTCGAACCACAGAGCCTGGTCTTTATTTGGTGGATTTGGTGCTCCACTGTTAAGGTAGTCCTGAAATAAAGAGTAGTGGTCTCTAGTGTGGCCTTCTCCTTTGCATTCTGTACACCAGATGTCTTGTCTCTCATGTTTTCCTTTCTTCATATCATGCAATTGTAATGTTAGGGTAGCTAACTGGGTCTGAATCTGAGATATCCCAATGTTATTCTCTCCAATCGGTGAAGCCTCTAACTTCATTGCGATCTCTAAGGCCTCTTCCTGTGATGCAACCTTCTGCTGCATCAATGATAGTCTGATATGAGGCAATAGCGTAGCTATGAACCATTTCCAGTGTTGTTGCAAAGCTATGAAAAAGCTCACTTGGTCCAACGGTGTCTTGAATTGCTGGTTAAATTCCTAAACTGTCTCATTAGGTTTTTGCTTAATCTCTTTTAACTCTATGATACACTACGATTCTGACTTTGGCTTCTTAAATTATGCTAAGATGGCATCCTTGATTTATACCAGGGTTCTATTATGTCCCTACGAATATTTCATGAACCAATGCAAGGCTCTATCTCTGAAAGTAGTGACAAGTTGCGCTTGCTTCACAACATCATCTTGAACTTGCTTAACACTCCACACGGCTTCACATAGAAACCAATGTTGATCAGGGTCTTCTAGACCCGTTCCCTTGAATATCGGCAGCTTGATATCGTCATTCATCCTCCTTCTAGGTGGCGCATACTCTTAGTAGTGCTAGGGATAATATTATGAGGAATGATCTGAGATGTAATAGGTTGATTTGGAATGGTATGTCCACCCGCTCCTGCGGTCTTACCAGTATTGGAGTTCTGCGGAGTAGGAATATTAGCAACGGGAGGGTTTTGAACTGATGGATTATGAGACAGGGGAGGTGCGGTACTTGCAACTAGCGGATTCTGTGGTGTAATGGGCTGATAAGTAGCTGACGGAGGTGCACTCTGATTATTAAGCTCACATGGTATCTCGGTATCTACACAGATTCCATGCGGTGTAGGATTTTTCTCGGTGGTATACTTATCTTTCTTTCCACTTCTCAAATTATGGGTTTCTTCGTCGGAATCACTATATATGATATTTACCATGACAAATTCAAAACAATTTACTGCATTCTCAAGACGCCTTTCTCGGATAAAAGCATTTTAATGTATAAACTGAGATTGTTCAGGTACTTACCTCTGAACCCTTTGAAAAACTCTACTTCAGCTGTGTTGTAGGATTTCAACGTATTTACAACGAACTCTATCTCGAAGCCTTCCAATATTTTGTCGACCCAGAAGTCGATTGCTCCCGAAAGTGGACTATCTATCGCTTTGAGCCTCTCTGTAAGCTCTGGAGTCCACTTGGTTGGTTCTCCTAGCTAAGAACAGTTCTTTCTCTCTACGAACCTTGACAACCACTCGTTTCCAAACGATGCCAAGAAAATTTTTTGAATCTCTTCCCACAGGTATTTTCTCAACCACTAAACGTTAGAAAGATGCGGGTGTCTATTCTCCTTCCTTGTGAAGTCTCTTTCTTTCTTATCACACCAGGCCCAGATCTCTTTCTTATCTGGATGCCAATTTTCTACAATCAAAAGAATCTTTTCTTTGTTGCACATCACTTTTTTCAAATATACTATCACATTACCGGTCTTAGCATGGCAACGGAACCATTTGTTGGCTTACTATATTGTTCTAGAGGTTTCCAATGTAGACCCAGGTTCTTCGTGAATTCAATGAACCAATAAAACCCCTTTTCACTAGCCCTTTTGGCAACAATCTGCGAGCAGACTGACGTCTCACCTAAGGCAAATCTTAGGGGGTGGTTGTGGGATCAGGTTTCCACAACCTGGTGATGCGCGTTTTGGAAAATTACGAGCATCGCGCTACAAGCTGAAGACTGTGCAAAGTCTCCTACTTCACGGCAGAGACTTCAGCAATCGGTCACTTTCTTCCCCTTTACTCATGGCTTCCGGAATTTAGGGTTTCGGAGAAAGTTAGAATTTTTGGTATTGGAGTCCACGGCTGAATGCTACTCAGGAAAATCGAAATTTAGAAACCAAGATCGAATTTTTTGGTTGGGTGGAAGACCGGGCTTGATCAAACCCCAGTTCGGGATTTTGATCGGAAAGATGGAAAATTAGGGCTTCAGCAAAAGTTGGAATTTTTGAAGTCTGTAACCACGGCTGGAAACTCCTAAGAAAAATAAGAGTTTAGAGCCTTGGATCGAACCTTTTGTTTGGGCAGAAGGGTGGGCTTCATCAAACCCTAGTTCGGGATCCTGTCCAGAAGATCCAGAAGTTTCAAAGGCAATTTTGAGGGGTCAAATTTTGGAAATTCCAAAATTGAAGTATGCTAGTTTGATCAGCTCAGCAAGACATATTCTTTCATCCATTCAGAAGTGTGAAAGTCAAAGATTGAATTTTTAGGGTTTCTCTAGAAAACCCTAATCAAGCTCCAGATCAAGTTTCAGGGGGAGTTGAGGCTAAGGCCTTACATAAGAAGACTACAAGAAGTCTCGACAGGTATGACTTAAGGAGGCTCAGGTATGTCTTGAAATCTAATTCTTGATTAAGTTCATGATGTGTTTGTCTTCATATTATTTATTAGTACAATCTTGATTAATGTTAGAATTGTCTTATCACCCTAGTAACAGTATGAATGCATGTGAATGATCAAATACATTCTTTGAATAGGGCTATATGATTGTACTAATGCATTATGATGTTGTGTGAGGTTGATGTTGTTTGCTAACAAGATACAGGTACATCACAAAAGATAAATCAGGTTCCATGACCATGAAAACATGAAGACAAAGACTCATCCATAATCTTTGTTCTACTTATGAGGTATGTATGACTTTGTTATATTATGCTTAACCTATGAGACATGCAGGTTCTACCTCAGGATCTCTAAATCATTGAAGAGATTGTTTAGGTATGTTGTACATAACTAAGTAGGTATACTAATCCAGGTATGTTTCCCATGAATCTTACCTTGTGTTAGGATCCCTCATATAAGTATACTTGGTATGATTGGTTATGCTTATTCATAAAGTTAGTAATCAAGGGATTATGCATATTATGTCTTTTATCTTGATTGATGATATGCATGAGTAAAAGAAGACTTCCCTGAAATCTTGAATACTAATGTTTACTAACTAGAATCATGACTTTACATTCTCAAGATTATTTAGAACTATAATGTTTTGATAACATTTAGAACATACTAATGGGTGTATGTTTGTGTATGAGATCATGAGGATGACACTTGAACATGCACAATGGTACATAATGAATAGAAGTTCGAAAGACATACAGAAGATCAAGCAGGAGGCAACCACACAAACATAAAATATAAGTATTTGAGTTGTTATTTGAAATAGTAAATGATATTGCCTATAATAGGTTGTATGCATATTTGTATTCCTATAATATATCATGCTAAGTGTAAATATTCATAGAACATTGAACAGTATACGACTAATATGCATATGATTGGTAAGTTGGACAAACATTCCATTGTTGCTTGTCTAGAATGAAACCTCTTTGCTGACATGCTGAGAGTTGTGCACACTCTCGATAGTATGTTCTGGTAGAGATGGAAGGCATCTAGATAGCCACTGTATGCATACAGGATATGGGAAAGTGTTGTGCCAAAGTATTGGTCAAGATAATTGCATAACTATGTAAATGATATCTGTATGCATAATAGGTTATCATGTCAATATGATTTGATGATTATGAAGTATTACTAATCATGTACCTAATTTTGATTTGTAGGAAAAATCATGATGAATGATGAACAAGCGATGGATGTTCAACAAAAGGATTTACAATTCAAACACACTATAGAAGGCTTGTGGTCAGAAGATTCTCTTAGAAAAGAGAAAGAGAATCATGATGAGATGTTTGTTCCAAGTGGATAAATAAAACCATTCTCTTAATGGTGTAATTAAAGAAGAAGTGTGATTCAGGTTTTGTATGGGTACCCAGGATCGATAATCAATTGATGAGCTTAATGATCACCACGGGTGATGTGGATCTCAACCTTTGCTACAAGATTGAATATGGTTTTCATACACAGATGACATGGATGCAAGAAGGAACTCACCACAAAGTTTGAATAATATTGAGGCCCATATCAGTAGACCCATCTATCGAGAGATGGCACAGATAGATATGCAGAAAATCATTCAATGCAGAGTGTGAATGATGTTCAGTCACAAAGGGAGAATTGATAGTTTCTTGATAAGCTTGGGCTTTACCAAAAATTAAAGTTGTTCCTATCCTTTACCTCAAGGCTATGGATCATACTATTATTATGATATCTTTCTTATAGGGAATGAGAAATAGATCATGAAAAGAAAGAAGAAGATGGCTGCAGAAATGAAAAAAAAAATGAAAGATCTCAGATTGATGCATTACTTCCTAAGTCTCGAAGTATGTCAAGGCTTAGAAGGAATCTTTCTCAACCAAGGTAAGTATGCTGTGAAGTTTCTAAAAAGCTTTGATATGTTGGAGTATAAAGCCATGGCCACTCCCATGGACTCCAACTTGAAGTTGTTAGTTAATGACTCATCGTATTTAGTGGACCTAACCCTATATAGACAAATCATTGGGTCATTAATATATCTAACAAATACTAGGCTAGATATATGCTTTGCTGCAAATACCCTAAGTCAGTGTCTAGTAGAACCTAGAAAGGTTCACTTAATAACTACAAAGCATGTAGTGAGGTAGCTAAAAGGTACAATAGATTTTGGTCTATATTATCTTGGAGGTCATGAACTCCGTTTACATGGTTACTCAGATTCTGATTGGGCAGGAAGTGCCTCAGACAGAAAGAGTACATCAGGTGGATGTTATAGTCTTGAATCTACCATGATCTCATGGTTCAGCAAGGAACAATCTAGTGTGGCTCTCAGTATTGCTGAAGCAGAATATATATATAGTTGTCTACTCTGCCAGCTGTGAAGCAGTGTGGTTTCAGAATCTATTATATGGAGTGTCTGACTTAGAAATGAATTCCACTATGATTATGTGTGACATTCAAATCTGCATCAAGATAGAAAATCTTGTATTCCACGATAAGTCAATAACACATAGAGATCCGATACTTCTATATACGAGATATGGTGCAGAGAGGAGCCATCAAGCTCGAGTATATAAGCACTGAGGATCAGATTGCTAATATCTTGACTAAACCTCTGTCTCGAGTAAAGTTTAAATACTTCCGAGACAAGCTTGGTATAGTCCAGAAGGACCCTCCTCGAAAGGGGGAGTAGCATAATATCTGATAACAAGTCTGTCTCATCAATGATGAGGTTACCTATTTACTGCACCTAGTTACTTAGAATTATTTAGATTTAGGAATCTTATATTTTTTCTTTTGATGATAGATGTATACATGCTTTTGATGATAGATGTATTAGTGAGAATACATGCTTTTGATGATAGATGTATACATGCTTTTGATGATAGATGTATTAGTGAGAATACATGCTTTTGATGATAGATGTATACATGCTTTTGATGTCAGATGTATTACTGAGAATACATGCTTTTGATGTATGATGTATACATGCTGTTGATTCTAGATGATGATACATGTATTGATTAATGTACTTGTATAGATGAGGATACTTGTACTTGTATTGATGAGAATACATGTGGGGAATGTATCATCCTTGAACACTTGTTCTAAAATGAGCCGTAGACAGAGGTCTCCGAGAAAGAAGAGGGATTGTATCATCCTTGAACACTTATTCTAAAAAGAGCCGTAGACGTGAGGTCTCCGAGAAAGAAGTCCTTAGTGGACTTGAGGGGATTGGATCATCCCTGGACTTTCAGTCCTAAAGAGAGCCGTAGACGTGAGGTCTCCGAGAATGAAGTCCTTGGTGGACTTGAGGGGATTGGATCATCCCTGGACTTTCAGTCCTAAAGAGAGCCGTAGACGTGAGGTCTCCGAGAATGAAGTCCTTGGTGGACTTGAGGGGATTGGATCATCCCTGGACTTTCAGTCCTAAAGAGAGCCGTAGACGTGAGGTCTCCGAGAATGAAGTCCTTGGTGGACTTGAGGGGATTGGATCATCCCTGGACTTTCAGTCCTAAAGAGAGCCGTAGACGTGAGGTCTCCGAGAATGAAGTCCTTGGTGGACTTGAGGGGATTGGATCATCCCTGGACTTTCATTCCTAAAGAGAGCCATAGACGTGAGGTCTCCGATAATAAAGTCCTGAATGAACAGGCAGGGGATTGCATCGTCCCCGGACTAAGGTCCCAGAATAGAGCCGTAGACTGGGTCTCCGATAATGAAGTCCTGAATGAACAGGCAGGGGATTGCATCGTCCCCGGACTGAGGTCCCAGAATAGAGCCGTAGACTGGGTCTCCGATAATGAAGTCCTGAATGAACAGGCAGGGGATTGCATCGTCCCCGGACTGAGGTCCCAGAATAGAGCCGTAGACTGGGTCTCCGATAATGAAGTCCTGAATGAACAGGCAGGGGATTGCATCGCCCCCGGACTGAGGTCCCAGAATAGAGCCGTAGACTGGGTCTCCGATAATGAAGTCCTGAATGAACAGGTAGGGGATTGCATCGTCCCCGGACTGAGGTCCCAGAATAGAGCCGTAGACTGGGTCTCCGATAATGAAGTCCTGAATGAACAGGCAGGGGATTGCATCGTCCCCGGACTGAGGTCCCAGAATAGATCCATAGACTGATGTCTTCGAGAACTGAAGATCGGATTGTATCATCCATGGACCTATGTCCTAAAGGGAGCAGGATTGATCATCCTAGGAACATGATCGTGTGATGACGATGCTGACGATGCTGATGATCGTGTGATGACAATGCTGATGATCGTGTGATGACGATGTTGATGATCGTGTGATGACGATGCTGACGATGCTGATGATCGTGTGATGACGATGTTGATGATCGTTTGATGACGATGCTGACGATGTTGATGATCGTGTGATGACGATGTTGATGATCGTGTGATGACGATGCTGATGATCGTGTGATGACGATGCTGATAATCATGTGATGACGATGCTGATGATCGTGAGATGACGATGCTGATGATCGTGTGATGACGATGCTGATGATCATGAGATGACGATGCTGATGATTGTGTGATGACGATGTTGATGATCGTGTGATGATGATGCTGATGATCGTGTGATGACGATGCTGATAATCATGTGATGACGATGTTGATGATCGTGAGATGACGATGCTGATGATCGTGTGATGACGATGCTGATGATCATGAGATGACGATGCTGATGATCGTGTGACGACGATAATCGTGAGGATCCAGATGATGATATTGTTGTAGCTGTTCAAGTGTTACAAAAGATAAAGACTCAATACTGAAGATGTCGATGTTCCAGTATTGAAGATGTTCCAGTAACTGCTTGAGTTACTGATGATGTTGAGAAAGCTTCCAATGATTTATAGATGTATCATGTATGATGTTGATGACTCCTTGCTCGTGCAGATGTTGTTATAATATCCTTCTCGTTAAGGGGGAGTGTTGAGATATTGTAACTTCAAAGAATATTATATTTGTACTTTATTATTCCGGAGATGTTTCATTCCTCCGTGAAGATCTTATTGTATATCCGGAGATGTTTATTCCTCCGTCGGAATGTGGTAACTCGGGTTATTAGACTTCCCTAGTGGGGGTCGGCCCTGTATGTGTTATGTGGGTCAAAGGGTTATTAGACCACCCTAGAGGGGTCGGCCCAGTCAGTTGTAGTGGGGTATTTAACCCATTGGTTAAATACAAGCCTACGTGTACTTGTGTAAAATACATATCAAAGTAGTGTATAAATAGAGGAGGTGTGTTCCTCATTATACACACTCACTCACTTGAGGATAGCGCACTTGTGGAGGAGAGGTCTGCTACTGTGGAGGAGGAGATCATGTCTCAGGGTTTCATCTTTGTATATTGCTGGTCATCTATATTGAGGAAGCTTTGCTGGGTTTTCTACCCCATGAGGGTTTCCCAGGATAAATCTCTATCTCTTGTGTTTATGCTGTGCTTGTTGTTTCTTCAGTGATCCTGTATATGCTATTATTGTGAAATGGAATGTAATGCTGCTATTTTCTGTCTTAGCATATTAAATATTAACGAAACATACCTGTAAGCCATACCTGTCAAGATTGCTTGTAATCTTCTGATGGAAGGCCTTAGCCTCATCTCCCTCTGAGACAGGAACTTCTTCACTTATGCAGGTGACCAATCCATCTTCTTCTAGGATTAACCCAATCCACTTGATTTGCAAGAACTGGACTTAGAGCTGGATTAGGGTTTGTCAAAGAAACCCCAAAAATTCAAACTTTGAATTTCAAACTTCCGAAAGGATAGAAATATGTGCCTTGATGAGCTGATCAAGTTGGTATATTCAGAATTTGAAAACTGCAAAGTTTCACCCCTTGAAATTGCCTTTTAGATTTTCGGATTCATTGGGGAGGACCCTGAATTAGGGTTTGAGTTTCCCAGAGCTTCACCCAACAAAAAGATTTTATGCAAAGCTCTAAGCTTCGATTTTTCTGAGGAGCTTCCAGCCGTGGTCACAGATTTCCAAAATTCTAATTTTTGCAGAAGCCCTAATTTTCCATCTTTCCGATCAAAGTCCCGAACTGGGGTTTGATCAAACTCGTCCTTCTGCCCAACCAAAAAATCTGATCTTGGTCTCTAAATTTTGATTTTGATGAGTAGCATCCAGCCGTGGTCTTCGATTACAAAAAATTGAACTTTCTCCGAAGCCCTAAATTCCGAAAGCCATGAATGAAGGTGCTCAAAAATAATTCTGTTTTGACAGAAATATGTACCTAAGTGTTTCTAGTGTAACTCTGAACTTTTTGATCCACAAGGTTTGAACAATTTTTCTGAGATATCGCGACCTATTGTCTTTCCATCCCGATAAATCTGACCTCAATTGGATTCTTTGAGAGATAGTTATGCCAAGTGTCGCAACGTGACCTGTTTATGGGATAATACAGGAGAGCGAACTTGTATGGCATGCCACGTGTCACTGGTTCAACTTTGACCTCTAAACAATTTTTCTAATATAGTACAATCTGTGTACGACCTATCACTTTTTATGTAATTTCATTTGGAGCTTCCTATCCCAGGTTATGACCTTTTTCTCAAGGTCACCTGATTTTGACTCAGATCTGGAAGAGGCCAAAACCCTATATTGTACAGATCATAAATCACAAAGTACAATGTCTTAGAGGTTTTCCTTTGGACACAAGGTACATGGGGATCTAATCTTCGACCTGTAAAAGTTTCAGATCCGAAAACTTCTCGAAAATGGATTTATAGCGAAAGTGCTACGATGGCTGGTTTTTGCTATATCAAGCCCTAGCATCGTAAGTGCAACAAGTGTCATACATGCCATATCATGCCTTCTTTCAGGCTAGCTCTGATACCATGTTAAATTTTCAGAATTTACTTCAATCTGATCTAGGATCTTAACTGAGAGAACAACATGTATAGCAAATCTACAGCATATCAATCATGAACACAATAATGCAAGCACACAAGAGACACAAAGTTTACTTGGGGAAAACCATAAAGGTGAAAAACCCCAATAACTTCCTCGAAGATGGATAGAGAAATGATACAACCAGAATACAAGAGATAGTCTTCTCCTAGCAGCAGAGCCTCCTCCTCCACAAGTGTGCCACTCTCCCAAGTGTGAGTAGTGTGTGAATGAATTTGTTTTGTCCCGCCCAATAAACTAATGGGGCCTACATGTCTAGCTTAACCCATGGTTAAATTAATGCAGGACGACCCCACACTTGGTGGTCTAATAACCCTTTGACCCACATGGCCGACCCCCAATAGGGTGGTCTAATAACCCTTCGACCCACATGACTTATACAGGGCTGACCCTAACAAGGTGGTCTAATAACCCATCAAGTATAAGTTACGACACTTACAATATAAATGACAACACTTCCGTATAGAGGAATAATAACATCTCTATAGGAATACAATATACATATATGTGAAATACATTCCAAAGTTACATATACATCAACAGGTTGTACTTCGCAGCTTTTTCAATGCTGCACTGCGCACAACTTCATAGCTCTCCCAAAACTGACTTGTTCAAAAAGTCTTCAACTTTACTGCGCAGTGCCAAAACTTGACTTGCACAAAAATGCCCCACTTGGGCCAGGCTGAACAAGCCCCTAACACTTACTTGTGGCCTGTCCCCGAGACACCTTCAACCTCTACTTCTCCTAGCTGTTCTTCCTCCTGCGGAGCTAACTTCGCAGTGAACTCTTCATATTTTGTACTTAACGTTTCGACCGTTTCCTGGTGTCTTGCTCAATCTGCTTGATTGTCTCCAACACATCAGCTATTATTTCATCATCCACTTGCTCTTGTACTGAATCCTGTCCTTCGCGGATTTTTCTCAATGCTACTTCAATTTTCTGTGTTAGTTCATGAGATTCTTCTTGGAGGGGTTTGTTAGGAACCTATGTCAACCCTTCTCTTTACTATGTTAGTATATTGTTGTTGGACGCATATGCTTTGTAAGTCGTCTCGTAGTATTTGTTGATCCATAGTTTATATTAGCCCATAGTATTGACCCATAGTATTGGACGCATATGCTTTGTAAGTCGTCCTGTAGTATTATATGTCCCATGGTTTTGACTCATAGTATTGGGCATAGACTTAGTATATAAGTGTGTGTTGAGGTCATTGAAGGCACCGTGAAGTTAATTGTATTGAGCTTGCTCAAAGGAGGTTGCCCCATCGAAGTGGCCCGTGATCAATATAAAAGTGATTTTGTTCTATTATTTATGATATCTTGTGTATTTGCATTAATTAATTATTGCAGGTACATCACATCTGGTATCAGAGCACTTTCCTTGGCACAAGCGGGAATTTTTTTTTCTTTTTTTGGGTGGCGAATTTCAGATCAATTTCTGAAACTTTCTGCACAAAATCAGAAGAAACCGATTGCATATCTGAATTCCTCTTTCAAAAATACACAGTTTCAAAAAAAAAATCATCTCATTTGGAGTTCTAAAAGTGGAGATATCGCGGATTTAAAATCAGCAATTTTTCAGAATTTCGGTGACGGCCGCGAAAATTGCGGCGAGAAAATCTTTTGACCGAGTGCCCAGATTTCTATTCCGCTTTCATGGGTAGAACCAGAGTGGTTGTTCCAGTTCCGGAAACATGCTATAATAGCAATTATGAGCAATATAGATCCGATTTTTGAACATTGGGTGGAATTTCTTTGTGTTGCAGGTTCGGATCTGGGAATAATCCCTATCCGCTTAACTGTGGGAAGTACTTGGGCATAAGCCCTAAAACTCATTGTGAGGAGTACCACAGGAACCCCGAAGCAGCTAACCATTGAGAGGACCTGCCAAACGAAAAGGGCAACGACCCCTACCTGATTGACTAGTTCCCACACGTGAGGTAAACCAAGAGCTGTCGTTTGTCGCAAAGCGGTTATCAGTTTTACCTGAGCCGTGGAGTGAGGGGTACTGCCCCAATACGCAAGCCGTCAGACAGCATTAGTGGCCGAGTGAAAACCCTAAAATGTTAGGAAGCCGCACATACCTGGGGTCCATATCTACTTTCAGCTGAACTATTGCCGATCATTGCTGCACCGTTTCAGATCCATTTTGCAAGCCGTTCCAGATCCAGCCGTTCGGCGTTGTTCCAGATTCCTTCTAAGCCGTAACCGCTCCAGTCTGTATTAAAAAAAAAAAACCTGGTTATGGTTGTCACCCGTGCAGGAGCACACACCATGGAGAAAGCACTTGCAGCAATCCAAACCAAACTCCAAGATCTAGATGAAAAATTTCTCAGCCTCCATCTTCAGCATTTAGCCATGAACAATACCAGACAACCAGAATCTTTTGCAGCCACCGACTTCTCTGCTTCTAGCAATTTTCGTGGGCCGAAGCTTGATTTTCCTCGCTTCAATGGTACTGATCCGACCGGATGGATATACCGAGCAGAACAATATTTCAGTCTGCATAATACTTTTGATGTTCAGAAACTTCCACTTGCATCCTTTCATTTGGAACAGGAAGCCCTTCAATGGTACCGTTGGTACATCAAAGCTCATCCCGAGCCAAACTGGAAAGATTTTTGTCAACTCATTTTGCCACGATTTGGTCCTAGTGCTTTTGACGACTTCACAGGAGCACTCACTAACCTCCACCAAACTGGCACAGTGAGAGAGTATCAGATGGAATTTGAGAAACTAGCCAATCACACAGAAGGATTGTCTGATGAATTCTACAGGAGTTGTTTTATCAGTGGTCTCAAGGATGAAATGCGCTCAGAGGTCAAAATGTTTTGTCCCAACACAATGATGGAAGTCCTAGGGTTGGCTAAGTTGGTCAAGGACAAGATCGCAGCTCAACAACGCTCCAAACCCACCTTTGTTCCCCTCAGAAATATGGGTTCCCAACGACCTCCCATCACGCCTGCTCCTCAACCAACTCCTATCAAGCATTTTTCTGAAATAGAAATGCAGGCACACCGAGAAAAAGGGCTTTGCTATAATTGTGATGAGAAATTCACTCGGGGACATAGATGTGTTCAACAAAAGCTCTATATCTTGGATGTGGATTCTCCGCCTGCCTTAGAACTTGGTGAAGAAGCTACATATACAGTAGATGATCCGGTCGACATGCAACACCCGCCTGTTGACACCCCATCTCAGGACGACCCACCCGAGATCTCTCTCCATGCTGTAACCGGCGTCACCACCCCACAAACAATGCGGGTCAGGGGATACTTCAAGAAGCTCCCTCTTACGATACTCATTAATTCTGGTAGCACTCATAACTTCATTGACCCTCGAATTGCCAAATAGGCTAATTGTTTTGTCCATCCTTGCTCCAACTTTGAAGTCATGGTTGCCAATGGGGGCACCTTACCTTGCAAGGGGAAGTGTCACAATGTGCGTATCTCTATGGAAGATTATAACCTACGCTCCGACATGTTTGCCTTGTCCTTAGGCAGATGTGATGTGGTTTTGGGCATTCAATGGTTACGCACACTTGGCTCCATCTTATGGGATTTTGCTGAACTCTGGATGCAGTTTAACGTCAATGGGGCACAACACAAATTTCGGGGCTTACAACCAGGGTATCTCTGCATCATCAGTTCACATCGCCTAGAAAAAATCCTTAAGAAGAATTCACATGGTGTCATCGCTCAGCTCAATTCCATTCAGATGCACCCATCAACAGTCTCCACTACTTCCTTCGATAGATATGCAGGTATCTTTGCTGAACCAATGAGCTTGCTGCCTTCAAGAGACCTTTCTGGTAAGAATGTAACCACATCTACCTCTCAGTAGGAAATGATGGCTATTTTGCATGCAGTACAAAAGTGGCAGCCATACCTATTAGGCAATTATTTCTACATCAAGACTGATCTCCCGAGTCTGGAAAATTTTCTGGAACAATGGGTCTCCCCCCCAACACACCTGCAATGGGTTATCCAACTCATGGGTTATCCCTATGTGATCACTTACAAGAAGGGTAAGGACAATATGGTGGAAGATGCTCCTTCTCGCACAATTGATGACCCAGTTTCTCTTACAGCTCTTTCTCTGCTTGTTCCAAATTGGTTGCCATATGTTCAACAGGGCTATCTCTTCTATGATCTCCATGCTTCTTCATCACCAGGGCACTCTGGGTTCTACAAAATGTATGACCAGGAACAATGTAACTTCTTTTGGCTGGGACTAAAAATGACAATTCAACAGCTGGTGGCTAACAATGATACTTTCCAAGTCAACAAGGGGGAACCAACACTCCTTTCAGGATTGATCAAACCCTTGCCCATCACTACACAGCTTTGGCCAACTATTTCTATGGATTTCCTAGCAGCACTCTGGTGGTACAATACCACATCTCAAAGGACACCATATGAAGCAGTCTATGGACAAACACTGCCATTTCTTCTTCCATACACCCTTAGCAGCTCCCCAGTTCAGGAAATTGACTCAGTTCTTCGAAACCGCGATCATATTCTTCTCATTCTGCAGGACAATCTTCACATGGCCAGAATTCGCCTGAAACAACAAGCCGATCAGCACCGTTCTAAGCGCATTTTCCACGCAGCTGACAGGGTTCTTCTTCATCTACAGCCTTCCAAGCAATCCTCCTTGACACTCCAAAGGCGTCAGTGGCCCGAAATGCAAACCAGGGATGCTACCGGGGAACCACTCCTTCAGATTCTGCAGTAATTTCTCCAACCAAAGCTTTGAGGACAAAGCTTTTTCTAAGGGAGAGGGGATGTTAGGAACCTATGTCAACCCTTCTCTTTACTATGTTAGTATATTGTTGTTGGACGCATATGCTTTGTAAGTCGTCCCGTAGTATTTGTTGATCCATAGTTTATATTAGCCCATAGTATTGACCCATAGTATTGGACGCATATGCTTTGTAAGTCGTCCTGTAGTATTATATGTCCCATGGTTTTGACTCATAGTATTGGGCATAGACTTAGTATATAAGTGTGTGTTGAGGTCATTGAAGGCACCGTGAAGTTAATTGTATTGAGCTTGCTCAAAGGAGGATGCCCCCTTGAAGTGGCCCGTGATCAATATAAAAGCAATTATGTTCTATTATTTCTGATATCTCGTGTATTTGCATTAATTAATTATTGCAGGTACATCACAGGGTTGTGCCCTATCCCCAACTTCAGTTTCCCTGTCTCTCAACACTTGCATCTATTTTTTCAAATCCCTAACTTCATGATATATGCGAAGCCTGTCTCTTGGTGGCAAAGCCTTGACCTCTACATCCATTAATTCTAATGTTTCCTTCTTATCGTTCAGGGTATTCTTGAGTTCTAGCAACTCTGGGTCTTATTCAAGCACCGTAATTGTTTTTGTCACCTCGTCGAATAGAGTTTGACACTTAGCCACTTCACTGGATATACTTTCCACTGCAGCTTTCACTTCTTCTGCTCGCAGCTGTTGCTGATCAGGTGGAGTATTCGACTGATTCTTCGCCTCCAACGCAACAATCTTCGCTTGATAACTAATCTCCATATCTTTCATTTATGCCCTAAGATCATTGACCACCTCGCCGATTTTAATGACAGTGTCCGCGGGTTCTGGATACTCATTGCATTCTGACATCTCCATGGCTACCGCAGAGATCGTATTCTCTAGTCTCATTTAGCGATCATGCTCATCTTAAAACTGCATGGACCTCTTTAAGCTTGACTCCTGCAACTGTTTGTAGTTTGCAACTAACTCATGGTGTTGGTTCCAAGCAACTAGATCTTGCTCATGGATCTCCCCAACAACCTGCAGGTGTAGATCATGTAGACCCTCCATTAGTAGTACTGAGATGTCAACTTCCACATGCTGGAGATCCTGCTCTCCCAAAGTTAACTGCTCGCGCAGTGGTAATCTTACACTAAGTAGATCAAGTCTGACTATGCACGGCTTTGACGATAAAGTTAGGGCTATTTGCTCTATCTTCAGCTGTGAAGGGCCTCCTGACTTCCCTTCTGACTATGAGTCTCGTGGCAAGGGTAACCTGCGCTGTCTTTCCTCAATATTTTCGATAATGCCTTGCAGCATGATTAGATTCTTCTGCAGACTCTTCTGAATTGCCTCGTTCTTTTTATCCTTTTCGGTCATTAGCTCTTCCATCTGCGATGTTACAGTAGATGCGATCATCTCATAATCGTCATCATGGAGCTTTCCTTCCGATGGGCCTTTAACTACTTTATGCTTCTTCTTCTGTACCTTCTGTTGTACAGGACTCTCGACTTCCTTTCTTTTTCCTGTCCCTGTCCACGACTCTTCGAAAATGGGTGTAGGAATGGGATTACTCTCCATGGAGTCACTTTCGATTTCAACAAATTTGACTCTAAATTCAGTAGTTCATTCCTTCATAATGGTATCAATGTCTTCTTCATTCATGTGGTATCTTCCTTGGAACCATTTAGGGTTTTTCTTCTGTGCCTTGGCTGAAATGTGAATAGAATGCATGTCAGCATAAAAATTGACAGTGCGAAGGTACTTAGCCATTACCTCTTCTGTTATCCACAGCATGGCGATAATGGCTTCATGCAGCTGTTCATAGTAAGTGTAGAAGACTTCAGCTATCGCGTGTTGTCTTTCTGAATTCAAATTCGCCCAAAGGTTTTCATAACGGGTTCCTCTACAATCACTGTTGTTGGTTCTTACGCCAACATAATCCTTCGGTTCCTTCCACCCTATGAACGCAATCAGCACTATCAACTATGTATAATGGAAATTACCGCCATGTGTCTGTGCATCATTCAGTTCCTCTAGGAACTCGTTCAATAGGTACTAACACCAGTTGAATCTTCCTCCCTCCGCGGCTTTTGCAACAAGTAGCACTGCGCCCGCAGGTACTTCTAGTGGTGTTGCTTTTCTCAAAATTTTGTCGTCTAGCAGTTGTATGAAAAACTGCATAGCCTCATCATCTATGACATCCGTGACAAAGCCTCATTTCCCTTTGATGACGGTATGCGTTTTCTTCATCTTCGCGGTGACCTCCTTGTCCCTGCTTTTTCCTTGAAAGAACTGCTTCGGATCTTCGCCTCTCTTACTTAATCCAATGATCGGGTGGATCAACTCAATGTTCAGTTCGATATTGCGATCAAGCCAAAGATATCCCTAGTTATTGCGTGACATAAGAGTTCGCACCACCTCATTCAGCTCTGGCATTTTGTCGAAGTGCAACAATCCCAACAGGTTGAGCAGTCCCGATTCAACTACTCCCGATAACCAACTTTCTGTGACCAAGGCAAGATTTCCTTTCACATCTTTCTTCCAGCACATGTACTGGTCTGGCTGGAACTATGGATACTTAGGTTCATTGGGGTCCTTCTGCATCTGAAGCAAATCACAATCTTCCCACTTACATTCCAGGATCTTACCCAACAGATTTCCTCCAACTTTGACATGCTTCGACATAGGCGAGAGCAGAAACTCGTACTTAGAATTCTTCAATGGCTTAATGGTTGGTGTGTCCTATGCATGCAACGAGATATACTCAGGGGTCAGATTCAATGGTATTTCCTTGTCGCCCAACGGAACTTGTGGAACTATGGAACTCATCATTTTTGGCTTCATTTTTGGGACCATTGGTTATTTTCCTTTATCTTGTATTGTTGTAGCGTGTCTTGGTTGTTGATCTATATGTAACTTCAGAATGTATTTCACCCATGTATTTCATCTATGTATATTGTACTCCTATAGAGATGTTATTATTCCTCTATAGGGAAGTGTCGTCATTTGTATTGACAAGTGTTGCTAGTGTCGTAACTTTCCGATGGGTTATTAGACCACCATGTGTAGGGTCGGCCCTGATTAGGTTAACCATGGGTTATTAGGCTAAGCTAGACAAGTTGACCCCATTAGTTTATTGGGCAAGACAGGACAAGTATAAATAGAGATCGGGAGATCTCTATTTGGACATCTCATTATTCACTTGTACATCACTCGAAAAGTGGCACACTAGTTGAGGAGGAGGAGGAGCTGCTAGTAGAAGACTATCTCTTGTACTTTGGTTGTACCTCGGTTGTATTATTTCTCTATCTATCTCTGAGGAAGTTGTGGGGTTTTTCACCTTAGGGTTTTCCCCACGGAAACTCTGTGTGTCTATTGTCTCTTATGGTTGCATCTTGTTATGATTGACATGCTTGATATGATTGATGTGCATTGTTATACTTGATATGATGTACATGTTATTCTCTCAGTAAAGATCCTAGAGTATATTGAATTAATGCTCAAAAAATTAACATGGTATCAGAGCTTCCCTGAGAAGAAGAAATTGTGCAGTGGCGGAAACTAGGGTTTCTTGTTTATTGGGTTTCTCTCCACATATTTTGGAAACGCAGTAAGGTAGATTGACTCTACTCATCAAGGAGAATCTATCTGTCCAATCAGAATTCAATTCTAATCACTTTCAGTTTTGGCCCTAAAAATTAGGGTTTCCACAAAAATAGGAATTTTGTAAATCTGAAGGCATAGATGGAAGCTCCTTGGAAAAATCAAAGTTTAGAGCTTTAGATCAAGATTTTTGGTTGGGTGAAGCTTCGGGAAACTCAAACCCTAATTTAGGACCCTCCCTAGTGAATCCAGGAAGACTAAAAAGCATTTTCGAAGGGTGAAACTTTGCAGATCTCAAATTCTGAATATACCAGGCTGATCAGATCATCAAGGCACATCTTACTATCCTTTCAGAATTTTGAAATTCACATTTTGAATTTTTAAGGTTTCTCTGACAAACCCTAATCCGGGACCAGATCCAATTTTTAGCAAATCAAGTGGTAAGACCTAAATATTTTATATTTCCATTTGAAGTACTCTTTAAGATGTCTCACCACACCAAGCTTGAGGATAACCTTGAAGGAGCTGATAACTTCCGAACCTGGAAGTATAGGATTGGGTTAATCCTGGAAGAAAATGAATTGGACACCTACATCAGCTCTAAGGTCCCTATCCCAGAGGATGAAGAGGCTAAGGCATTGCATAAGAAGAAATTGGTCAAGGCAAAGAGAATCATTGTTGATTCTATCAAATACCATCTCATACCACATGTGTCATCTCTGAAGACACCCAAGGAGATGTTTGACTCTTTGACCAAGCTATTTGAAGGGAAGAACATAAATCGGAAGATGACTCTGTGGAAGCAATTGAAAGGGGTAAAGCTTCAGAATGGAGAGACCATTCAATCCTACTTTTGTAAGGTCTCTCAAATCAAGGAACAACTTGAAGCTATGGATGAAGTAGTGGAGAATGGTGAAATTGTGATGACCACATTAAATGGCCTACCTATGCCATGGGACTCCTTCATCCAAGGAATCTATGCAAAGAAGAAATTGATCTCTTTCAGTAGACTGTGGGAGGAATGTTCAAAAGAAAAACCAAGGCTTGTGGCCCGAGAAGAAAATATGGGGAATGAAGATCAAGCTCTCACAGCTCATGCCAAGAAAGGAAAGTTCAAAGGAGAGAGATCTCATTGGAAATATTCTCACCATACTCAAAGGGAGAAATTTAAAGATCCTTCTCTTGGTAGTTGTTTTACATGTAATGAGAAGGGAAACTTTGCCCGATATTGTCCCAAGAACAAGAAGGAAAACAACAACAAATTCAATAAGAAGAAGAATAACAACAACAAGAGATATCATGCTCATGTTGCTGAGGATGATGAACCTCCCGGGAAGAAGGCTAGAGCAGAAAGTGATGACTCATCAAGTGAAGATGAATATGTTCTAATCTCTGCTCTCACAGGTACTATCTCTCATGGTTTTAATGATTGGCTTATTGACAGTGGGGCTTCTAAACACATGACTGGGTTTAAAGAATCATTTGTAAATCTATCTGAACATGAGTCACCCCACAAAGTGAAACTTGGGGATGACTATCAATACCCTATCAAAGGAAGTGGTGAAGCCTCCTACAACCTAGACTCTAAGAAGTATTTGAAGATGAAAGAAGTTCTTTATGTACCTTGGCTCAAGAAGAACTTACTCTCCATATCTGCATTGGATGCAAAAGGCATGAGGGTTCCATTTGTATATGGTCAAGTCCTAATGTGGCCAAAAGGTAAAACTATAGATGATGCAGTGGTCATTGGAGAGCAAGAGGGAGGATTGTATAAATTGAAGGGACAACCTGAACATGCCATGGTACATGAATCCATGGATCCAAGTGAAATTTGGCATAGAAGGCTTGCTCATGTGCACTATAGGGCACTACCAATTGCAAGCAAAGCTGTAGAAGGTCTTCCTGAAATCAAGACCAAGCATGAAGGTGTTTGCAAAGGATGTGCAAAAGGAAAGAACATTAAGAAGGAATTTCCGAGCAGTGAAAGCAAAGCCAAAGGAATTTTGGAAATCATCCACTCTGATGTATGTAGTCTGATGTCATCCAGTTCTCTGAGTGGGTATGTATACTATGTCTCTTTCATTGATGACTTCTCTAGGAAAATTTGGGTTTAATTCTTGAAGAACAAGGATGAAGTGTTTGATAAGTTCAAGGAATTCAAAGCCTTGATGGAAAATTAAACCGCTAAGAAGATCAAGACTTTCAAATCCGATAATGGTGGAGAATTCACTTCAGGTGACTTCAAGAAGCTATGCAGTGATTCAGGGATTAAGAGGGAGTTGAATACTCCTTACAATCCACGACAAAATGGAGTTGCAGAAAGAAAGAATAGAACAATCATGGAAGCAGCACAGGCAATGTTGCATGACCAAGATCTACCTATGCATCTATGGGAAAAAGTAGCTAGGACAACTGTATATATGCAGAACAGCACACCTCACAAGATATTGACAACAAGATACTAGAAGAGGTTTTCTCTGGTAAGAAACCTGAAGTCATCCATCTCAGAATATTTGGTTGTCCAGTATATACTCATGTCCGAAAGGAAAAGAGGACTAAGCTAGATTCTTCAAGAAAGAAGGGTATCTTTGTGGGCTACAGTGAAAGCTCGAAAGCTTATAGAATCTACTTTCTAGGGTTCAAGAAGACTGATGTCAGCAGGGATGTAACATTTGATGAAAACTCAACATTTATCAAATCAAGGAAGACACCTATTGAAGATCATGAAGAACCAAAGGAAACCAGATTTCAAGATACTACCATGACTGAAGCAATTCCAGATGCTGATCGTGAAATTGAATATCCGCAAGAACCTATAGATCCACCTCGTGAGAAGGACTCTCACAAGAGAAAACCTGCATGGGCTAGAGAGCTCATTCAAGATGCAGAAAGGTATGGCGTTCCAGAAGAAGGACACAGAGCAAGGAAGAGAACTAGATCTTATACCAATTATGTTGCCTTACTCTGTGACATTATGAACAAAGAACCTTCCAGTTATGAGGAAGCAACAGAAAAGAAAGAATGGAAGGATGCCATGGTCGAAGAATATCAATCGATCATGAAGAATGATGTTTGAGATGTGGTCCCAAGACCTGAAGGGAAGTCTGTGGTGACTTCCAAATGGATCTACAAGATCAAGCATGCTGCAGATGGCAACATAGAAAAATACAAGGCAAGGTTTGTAGCTCGTGGCTTCTCTCAGAAAGAGGGAATAGATTATGAAGAAACTTTTGCTCCTGTAGCCAGATACACTTCCATCAGAATAGTACTTGCTCTGGCTACAGTGATGAAATGGAAGACACACTAGATGGATGTCAAGACAGCCTTCTTGAATGGTGTAGTCGAGGAGGAAGTGTATGTGCAGCAGCCACTTGGTTTTGAGACACATGACAGGAATTCATATGTGTGTAGGTTGAAGAAAGCCTTGTATGGCTTAAAGAAAGCTCCTAGGACTTGGTATGGTATAATGGACAGTTTCCTATCCAGTTTGGGCTTTACCAAGAGTAAAGCGGATTCCAACCTTTACTACAAGGTTGAGGAAGGCAATCCTATGATACTACTCCTATATGTGGATGACCTGTTTGTTACAGGTGATGATAGTTTGATTGCCGATACCAAGAGGAAGCTCGCTGCCGAGTTTGAGATGAAGGACTTGGGGATGATGCACTACTTTCTAGGTATGGAGGTGTGGCAGAGTGCAGATGGACTCTTCCTTGGACAAGGGAAGTATGCCATAGAGATTCTGAAGAGGTTCGGGATGATGGACTGCAAGGCCATGGCCACACCTATGGCATCAAACCTAAAGCTTCTGAGTGATGCTTCATCTGATCCAATTGATGTCACTATGTATCGTCAAATTATTGGGTCCTTGATGTACCAGACAAAAACGAGACCTGATATTTGCTTTGCAGTGAACACATTGAGCCAATTCCTGATGGATCCGAGGAGTGTTCACCTGGTTGCTGTAAAGCATATTCTGAGGTACCTAAAGGGTATGGCAGATTATGGGCTCAAGTATGATGCGAATCAAAAGTTTAACCTGGAGGGTTATGTTGATTCAGATGGGGCAGGCAGTGCTGCAGATAGGAAGAGCACTTCTGGGTGTTGCTTTAGTATGGGATCAAGTGTGATCTCTTGGTTTAGCAGGAAACAGTCCTATGTAGCACTGAGTACAGCCGAAGCAGAGTATGTTGCAGCCTGTTCGGCTAGTTGTGAGGCAGTATGGATAAGAAAGCTACTGTCTAAGCTATTTGATCTCCCATTGGATGCTGCTGGTATCTTTTGTGACAACCAAAGTTGTGTGAAGCTGTCTGAGAACCCGGTGTTCCATGACAGGTCGAAGCACATAGAGATCAAATATCACTATATCAGGGATATGGTGCAAAGAGGAGTAGTGAAGCTCCTGTATGTTGCGACGGATGAGCAGGTTGCAGATGTGTTGATGAAATCAATATCCAGAGTGAAGTTTGAGTACTTCAGAGAGAGGCTTGGTGTTCTTTAGATTGATGACACTTCAAGGAAGAATTGATGGACACATTTGTAGAAGCCATTCCAAGCATGGTGGTAGGAGGATCCTCCCATGGCTGTGGATGTAAGCGTTGTGTGATGAGCATCAGGACGATGCTCTAGTTACTACTTTGTATATGATCAGTTGGATCATGTATATGTTTATGCATCATGTTGGATGTTGGATATGATCAGTTGGATCATGTATATGATATGCATCAGGTAGATGCATGATATGTATTAGGTGGATACATTGTATGATCAGGTGGATCATGTATGTGATATGCATCAGGTGGATGCATGATATGTATCAGGTGGATACATCGTATGATCAAGATGATCATGTGTGATGAGTATCGGGACAATGCTCTGGATGAAATGCATCAAGACGATGCAGAGATGATGATCAGGATGATCATGTGATGATGTACATCAGGATGATGTATGGTGAGTATCAGGTTGATACTCTCTGGCTGTGGAACATGTTGTGCAGATAAGCATATAATCCAGCCCTGGGATATTTGCAGATGCTCTTGCTAGGTTTTTCCACTGGCATATAATAGCTCCCTGGGAGATCTGGAAAATGCTCTTTCGAGGTTTTGCTTGGAGGGACATATAATAGCACCCTAGGATATTTGCAGATGCTCTTGATAGGTTTTTCCACTGGCATATAATAGCTCCCTGGGAGATCTGGAAAATGCTCTTGCTAAGTTTTGTCCATGGCATATAATTTCTCCCTGGGAGATCATACAGGTTGTGTTGGGCATGTAATCAGTCTTGAGATGCTCTTACTAGGTTTTTCTTGGTAACATATAATGTCTCCCTGAGAGATCTTGCAGGCTATGCTAGGCACGTAATCAGTCCTGAGATGCTCTTGCTAGGTTTTGTTGATGCACGTAATAAGTCCTGAGGATTCCATAGTATGACCAGTGATGATGAAGACCTGCAGGTGGTGGGCCTACATCCAGTATGAAAAAAGTACTAGTTCTGTAGAACTTCCTATGACGAGTAGATTCAAAGATTGATTGAGATAGCAGCAGCCATGACAATGACGATGATTCGAGGATGATGATTCATTGATGATGATCCAGAGAAGAAGACTTGTGCTAGCAGATCTATGTCGAGAAATACCTTCCTAGTTAAGAGGGAGTGTTGATGTATATGTAACTTCGGAATGTATTTCACCCATGTATTTCATCTACGTATATTGTACTCCTATAGAGATGTTATTATTGCTCTATACGGAAGTGTCGTCATTTGTATTGACAAGTGTCGCAAGTGTCGTAACTTGTCGATGGGTTATTAAACCACCATGTGTGGGATCGGCCCTGATTAAGTTAACCATGGGTTATTAGGCTAAGCTAGACAAGTCTGCCCCATTAGTTTATTGGGCAAGATAGGACAATTATAAATAGAGATCGGGAGATCTCTATTTGGACATCTCATTATTCACTTCTACATCACTCGAAAAGTGGCGCACTAGTTGAGGAGGAGGAGGAGCTGCTAGTAGAATACTATCTCTTGTACTTTGGTTGTACCTCGGTTGTATTATTGCTCTATCTATCTCTGAGGAAGTTGTGGGGTTTTTCACCTTAGGGTTTTCCCCATGGAAACTCTATGTGTCTAGTGTCTCTTATGGTTTCCTCTTGTTATGATTGATGTGCATTGTTATACTTGATATGCTATACATGTTATTCTCTCAATAAAGATCCTAGAGTATATTGAATTAATGCTCAAAAAATTAACATTGGTGATCTTCGGGAAGCCTGACCTTGATCTATTATGACTTTCTTGACAGGGGTTCTCATCAACCCTTTGATTCCTCTGTATCTAAATACCTTCACAGTATCCTAAACTATGAACCCTTGCTCAATAGAGGACCTCTCAGACATTCATTGGATAGGTCTGGACAAAACGACAGGGTTTCTAATAACTCATTGTAAATAATCTTAAAGTATTGCTCGCAAGAAAATTCATGGGTTTCGGTAACGCACGCGAGTCCAAATACAATAGTATTTATAAGCACAACTAGCCTCTGTCGCGCCTCTCAATGGCTAGATAAGCATTAAATGCAGTATCCGTTTTCCAAATCCAACGAAGATTTTGGTTCTTTCCTTCATTAACTCGTTCAGAACGGCTATTTCGGTGTTAAATGCTCAAGCGGTCATTGGCAAAAGTACTGTATAACGGTTATATTTACGACTGAAATTCTAACGGCTACTTTTCTCGAGTGTTGCATCGAACTGCACGGTGGATCATCACTACTCCAGTGTAATCACTTCGTGGTGCTTGATTTCTTGCTTCTTAACTTAGCCTCTTTTCTCATTCATCTTGATCATTGCAATTGCATTTTGGTCTTCGCAACTGCGTGGTTCCTCTTTTCTTTTTCTCTTTTTTTTTTGGTGCAACCTCACTTCTTAACAAGTGTTGCGCAGTATATACATTTTCTTCATTACAGTTCACGTACAGACTCTTCCCCGTTTCCAGTGCCCAATTTCAGCTGTACTTTGACACTTAGAAACTACCTCCTTTCCTTATCATTAAGGGTTCTGTGAAGCAGGACTATCCCTATAGGGTTTTAGTCTGCTTCCATTGACTAGGTCGGGCAAGTTATATCCTGCTAACATGGCCAACTGGACTGTGCCACTATTAGTTACATGTAAAATAATATATGGGCCAAGCCAATGCATTTTAAACTTTCTGGGAAACTTCATAAATTTACTATCATATAGGAGGACTAGATCACCTACCTGAAAGGTCTTGTTTTTTATATAGCGATCTTGCCATGCTTTTTCTCTTTCTTTCTGTACTTGTTGGTCAAATCCCACAATGAATCGATCTTCCTCCATACCAACCAAGTGTAGAAGTCTTTCCTCTTGTGCATCGTGATCTGCCATGCCTGTGAATGCAACTATTCTTAAGCTGGGAACAACATACTCCATTGGCATCATTGCTTTTTGTCCATAAGCCAGCCTAAAAGGTGTGTGGCCAGTCAACATTTTACAAGTAGTTTTGTATGCCCATAAAACAGCTGGAATGCATAGGTCCCAGTCATCCCTATTGACATTGCATATTTTAGTCAGTGCATTTTCCACTACCTTATTGAACACTTCAACAATTCCATTTACTTGCGAATGATATGGCGTACTTCATTGATGATGAATGTGGAACTCTTCTGTCAATGCCTCAATAGTTATGTTCAGAAAATGAGTGCCTTGAACATTCATCAAAATATTTGAGCATCCAAACCTTGTAAGGCTGTTCTCAAAAATGAACTGTGCGGCAGTAACTGCGCTACATTCCTTTACTGGCTTTGCTTCTACCCATCTAGTAAGGTAATCAGTTGCAGTAATAATGTACCTCGCACCTGTTCTCTTCCCTGGTGGGTTTATAGGTCCCACAAAATCAATGGCCTATTTCTCAAATGCTTGTAATGTCAACTGTGGATTCAATGGAATTTCGTCTCTTCGCGATGGCCTTCTGATCCTCTAATAGACATTGCAGCTCTGGCAATTTTCTTTCGAGTCTTTGTGAATCGTAGGCCACCATAGCCCTGCTCGCAATATCGTTTGCGCAGTGGCTCGTCATGTGTAGTGACCTCCGGCTTCTCTTGAATGTGCATCAGCCAGTACAAATGGCTTCTCGTGCTCTAACACACACCTGCACAGCACTTCATCCGGCCCCACTTTGTGTAGCTGTCAGAAAATTATGGTGAAGTCTGTTGCTCTTACTACCAGCTGCTTCTTCTATTGCATAGTAAACTCTATGGGTGTCAACCCAATAGATAAGAAGTCAATAATATATTTACAGTAGTCATCGTCAATCTGAATAGCAAACAACTGCGCATCAGACAGATTGTCTTCAAGGTTCGTAGGTTCTTCTCCTGACTCGATCCTTAACAGATGATCAGGTCCTAAGTTCAATCTTCCAGGCTTAACCACTATTTCAAAGTCATACTCCTGAAAGAGTAACAACCATCTGCAGATTTGTCCCCCTAACATTGGCTTGTTGACTAGGTATTTCAAAGCAGAATGGTCATTGAACATAAAGAAGTGTGCACCAAGCAAATAGTTCCTGAACTTCTTGAATGCGTAGACCATAGCTAGGCCTTCTCTCTTAGTGGTGGTATAATGTTTCTCAGTAGATGAGAGCTTCCTACTCAAAAATTCAATGGGATGGTCAATACCTCCCTCTCCTGGATGAGCTAGTACAACGCCCAATGTTATACATGAAGCATCGACGTGGACATGGAATGGCTTCTCCCAGTCTGGAAAAACTAAGATCGGCGTAGTTTCCATTTTCTCTTTTAATGTGTCAAAGCCTTTCTCACATTCTACATTCCAGATGAACTATGCATCTTTATTTGACAACTTCTCCATTGTTGTGGTATATGCGCATAACCTTTTATAAACTTTATGTAGTAACCTGTATGCCCCAATGTGGTGCGCAACTGCTTTACTGAATTCGGTGTTGGCAAGTTTACAATAACTACGATCTTCGCAGGATCAACCATCAAGCCTTGTTTGCACACAATGTGTCCCAAAAGAATACCATAAGGCACACAAAAAAGACACTTTTTCAGGTTTAGTGAAATTTGATGTTGTCTGCACTTTTCTAGCATCAATCTAAGGTTTGCGCAATGGTTCTTTAGCAACCCAAATACTGTCCAATCATCAAAATAAGCTTCTAAAAACCTATGCATGAAATATTTAAATGTTGCGACCACAACTCTAGAAAATATGGAATGCGTGTTCTTCAGACCAAAAGGCATTACTGTAATTGGAATGACCCCCATTCAGTGGAAAAAGTGATCTTGTGTCTATCTACTGGATCAATTCTTATCTGATGGTATCCCAAAAATCCATCAGTAAAGGAATATGCCTCATTTCCTCCAACATTATCAAGCACCTCATTAGTGAAGGGAGTAGGAAATGGGTCATGCATCGAAGCCTCATTCAATTTTATGATATCCACGCATATCCTGATCTCACCCTTAGTTTTCTTGTCTTGGATAACCATCGGGCTTATCCACTTTGACTCTTCAACCGGCTTGATGATCCCCGCGTCTAGCATCTTATCGAGTTCTTCCTTGACTCATTCTTTGTATCACGAATTCAGTCGATAGGGCCTTTGCTTAACACGCTTCGCGCCTGGCTTGAGAGGTATCTTCATAACCCCTAAGTCGCCCAAAATACCTTTCATTTCTGTAAACTTTGTTGGGAATAGATCTTGATATTCATGTAACAAGTCTGCGATCCCCATGAACGTCTGATCATCCCAATAGTCTCTGATAGATGCGAACTTTGGCTCTTCGCTGGTGCCAATGTTCACTTTCCTTATTTTTAGAGGTCCACTCATGTTTGGAATCTCTAGCAGATGTCCCTCGACATCACGCACTCGCTCTGACTCAGGTATGTTTATGTTTCGCGTGTCCTCCTCATCACTTTCTTCTTTATCTTTGGACTCTTCAACTAGAGTATAACATTCCATGGCATGCTCTATTTGTTCTATGCACTATGGCTGTATGTTTTTCAGGTGTTTCTATCCTCGAATGTCATGTTTCTATGTGGGCATTCTAGTCTAAATATTCTTTCCTTAATAATCTGCAAAGTATCATTTACGCTAGGATTCTCATCTTCAAAACTAAAGGATTTCTGGAAGTTCACAGTTAGGGTCGGCCAATCTGTAGTTCCCCTGCGCAACTCCATAACCAGGTACCATTTCTTTGGAGTGTGCTCCTCCAATGTATGTACAAACAGATGAACCCACTCTATGTGTGGTCTCTCCCACGATTCTTGTGAAAATATTTAAATATGATCCCTTGGATTCGTATGTCCATTGTATTTTTCAAAGGTTAGTGCAACCCTCTCATCGATCCTTATCTGCATCTTGATTCTGCACTGATCCCATGTTGACAATGTTTCCTTATGCGCAGCCCACCATCTAGAAGGTGTCTCA
Source organism: Larix kaempferi (assembly GCA_027924585.1). NCBI lineage: Eukaryota > Viridiplantae > Streptophyta > Pinopsida > Pinales > Pinaceae > Larix > Larix kaempferi. Next base: position 33,369,333 of record BSBM01000096.1, read on the forward strand.
CTCAGTGCCATGTCTAATGTTGGTAAGCGATGCTCAGCTGCAACTGAGACAGTATATTCTTTAATAAAGGAATAAACATTATATGAACCATCATAGGTAGGAATTGGACTTACCTCTTTTCCAATCCAACGCAGTGACTTCGTGACATGCGCACATCTTCTAGGGGATACTTCATGCATGTGGTTCTGCCAGTTCTACAATCCTGCATCAGAATATGAGATGCAAGAGCTATCACAACACCAACTGAGTGTTCCATCTGCAGTAGGATTAATGTAATCAGCATCATTCATAGTCATTTTGTAAATGTGGTCCAAGTCTTGAGCTTGGGATTCATCTTGAATGGGATCAATGTATCTTTCATCGTTTGAAGGGTCCAATGGTGTGATGACCCTTATGTCCTGGTCTTCAAATGTCACCTTCGTTGTTTTCAAGTTTATGATGGCGAGGTTATCCATAGCCCGGTCATTTCCCAACAGTGTAGGATAAGGCTGACTATCGTCCACAATATCGATAACCTCAAAGTATGCATAGCTTCGCACTCCATCTATATCAACAATAACATTGGCCAGTCTCCCAAAAGGTATAACTGTCAGCTAGTTGGCTAATTTCAACTGTATGGGTGACCACAACAACTTTGGTCTCCCCATCTGCTTCCATGTCTGCTTTGTGAAGAAATTTACTTCTGATCCGAGATCAAGGATGATCTCGTCCATCTCATAATCTCTTATCTACGCACTGAGCTGCATTTCTCGGCCTGATCTTTTGTGTTTCTCGATATGGTGAACTGCACCCTGGGCAGTCCCTGTCTCACTGCGTGGCTCATACTGGTTCAATAACTTTTCTAACTCCACTAAAGCATCTTGGCTCATCATTAATTTCATGCAACTCCTTAAGAACTGCGCAACAGAGGTGGTTGTCTCTGTTGCATCGTGTGTTTTGTCATATTCCACTGGCATATCCTGTGTCTGTAATACTTCATTGCGCAATGGGATTCTTGGTGAAGTAGGTGTCGGTTCTTTGAAAATGTATCGCGCTTCTTCAAATACTTCTTTATTTTTCTCTAGATTGAAGGCAAGTGCCTTCCTAGTAGTTTTTCTGATCCAAATTGTTTCCACAGGCATCTTCTTTGTATTGAAGCCTTCAAAAGTGTAAGCTTCTACTCCTCTATCTATTTCTATTGTAGCTCCACTTCACGTCACTACATTGATACTCGGATCCGCAACCCTTCTTTGTGCTCCGATCAACTGAATGTTCGGGTTCGGTGCATCTTGCTTTTTTTTCTGCATATCTGCTGCTAGGACTGGACATGCCTCAATGACATGATCAAAGGATTTACAATAGTTACAAGTAGTGCATTCATTGGTACAATCTCTGGACACATGGCCAGGATGACCACACTTATAATAGATTAATTGACCTAAGCCTCTTCCTTGCGTTGGGCCAGCATTCCTTCCTCTCCCGCAGTATCCTCCACCACGGCCTCTATATGCGCGTTGATCATAATGCACATTTTCTTGTTTCGGTTGATTTTCTTCCTGGACTCTATATACTCCACCACCTCGCATATGGTCCACGTCGTGCTTTCTTTCTCTCATGAGCTCATATGCGCAGCAATTGGATTCATCATGTCCAACTGACTTACAGAAGTTACAATATAGTTTCTTGCGGGTTCTGACATACTTATGTATCAAATAACAATCTTTAGGCCGGTGTCCTCTAGTTCTACAAATTTCGCACCACAATTTTTGGTTCTGATTTAGTGGATTTGGTGCTCCATTGTTAAGGTGGTCCTGAAATAAAGGGCAGTGTTCTCTGGTGTGGCCTTCTCCTTTGCATCCTGTACACTAGATCTCTTGTCTCTCCTATTTTCCTTTCTTCATATCCTGGAATTGTAATGTTAGGGTAGCTAACTGGGTCTGAATCTGAGACATCCCAGTGTTATTCTCTCCAATTGGTGAAGCCTCTAACTTCATCGAGATCTCTAAGGCCTTTGCCTACGATGCAACCTTATGTTGCATCAATGGTAGTCTGATATGAGGCAATGGCGCAGCTGTGAACCATTCCTGGTGTTGTTGTGGAGCTATGACAAAGCTCACTTGGTCCAACAATGTCTTGAATTTCTGGTCAAATTCCTAGACTGTCTCATTAGGTTTTTGCTTAATCTCTTTTAACTCTGTGATACACTACGAGCCTTGACAACCACTCATGCAACTCATTTCCAAATGATGCCCAGAAAATTTCGTGAATCTCTTCCCACTAGTATTTGTTCAACCATTGAACATCAGAAAGACGCGGGTGTCTATTCTCCTTCCTTGTGAAGTCTCTTTCTGTCTTATCACACCAGGCCCGGATCTCTTTCTTGTCTAGATGCCAATTTTCTGCAATCAACAGAATCTTTTCTTCATCGCACATCACTTTTTTCAAATATACTATCGCATCACCGTTCTTAGCGCGGCAACGAAACCATTTGTTGGCTTACTATACTGTTCTAGAGTTTTCCAATGTAGACCCAGTTTCTTCGTGGTTTCAATGAACCAACAAAACCCCTTTTCACATGCCCTTTCGTAAACAATATGCGAGCATACTAAGGTCTAACCTGAGGCCAAGCTTAGGGGGTGGCTACGGAATCAAGTTTCCACAACCTAGTGATGCAAGTTTTGGCAACTAACGAGAAGCTTGCTGTGGGCTGAATACTGCACGAAGTCTTCCATTTCTCAGCAGAGACTTCTGCATGTAGAGACACTTGCACAACCAACACATCCAAGGATTGCGCGTTTGGATAGATTTCAACGACAGGACAACACAACTGATGAATACGCTTCCTCTTGGACTTAACTGACCTTGATGACTTTACTTAGTGCTTATTCATTCATCTACTACCTTATATTATTTAGCCTTATGTATTATTCAACAAGACGAAATGCGCTGCTCTGCGCACTTCTGGTGCTACACTTCAAGGGAGTCGCACAATGTGATCTCTCCTACTTAGGCGTTTATCTAAATGACTTATGCACTCGTTAACTCAGAAATACTGTGCATTCAACATTCATCCATACATGTGATACTTAACATATTATTCCCATTTTAATCCTCCGACGAATACATATAGAAGTATGAACATATCAGCTGATAAATGAGATTTCAAGTATTCATTATAAGCAAACATACAAGGGAAAACACATAAACAATCACACTGCACAAGATTTAACGTGGCTCACCCACAGGATGGGAGCTACGTCCATAGGAACTGTTTTTATATTATTCTTTGGGAAGGATACAACAGTTCCAGTCTGCGCACTTAGCTGCAAACTCTCTTCTCTCTCAATAGGCCTCTGTGCACACAGCTTGCAGAGCATTTACAATGGCTTTCGGCAATACAACACAGTATAGCTCAGATTTTGCACTTCTATTTCAACATTAACCTTAATTAGAGATTAACCCTTTCCCTTTCAAAATATGCCCCATTTATAGATCATGCCTGTAGGTCATGTCTTTACAATAGCTGGGTGAAACCCTAGGGGTTTCCAAAATTTTCGTGGTTTTCAGCTAACCAGACTTGTTGGTTCTGGTAGAAAATATTCTGTTGTGGCCGATCTCCATGCATGGTCACATCTCTATCATCCCCCCTTTCACGTGCATGCCAACATGTCGCCTTCACCGAGTCATTCCTTCTCTAACGGCTTCGTGCGGTCAGTTCATGTAGTGGTTCCTTTCTTGTGCGACGGGTCGCTTTCTTCCCCTTTACTCCTTACCCATCGCTTGGTAATCCTGGAGCCTCTTTACCAAAAATAGACCGCTGATGGTCTAACCGGAATATGTGTCATCTTTCGTCCAACATTCTGCCTTGCCGGATCTCCATAGATCGGGCTCATCACAGCGCTAACTCCTCTGCAGTGTTGTACTTCACAGTGCTCAACTTTACAGCTCTCCCAAAACTGACTTGTTCAAAAAGTCTTCAACTTTACTACGCAATGCCAAAACTTGACTTGCACAAAAATACCCCACTCGGGCCAGGCCCAACAAGGCTGGTGAGCCAACTCTTAGAGTTAAGTAGATCTGTTCATACATGTAAATGTTCTGCATATCTTGCTGAGTAATATAAAGGCTTGTTCTTCCTCTCCATCTCTTGTCTCTTGTATCTATATATGTGTGTTTGCTTGATTATATTATAATATGTATCATTGGTAACAATGCTACCCCCTCGACTACAACATTGGTTCCGTTGGTGGTGATGCATACATAAGACAATAGCAAGCATGATCAATGATATCAAAGCAAGAGATTAAGGATTGGTGAGAGAGAAATATTGCTAATTACATGCGAAATTATGCCAGAAGAAACAAGATAACAATTTCTCAAGCAAGAGAAAAAAAAAATTTGAGACTCATGAAAAGTTCGTGGAATCTGTGCCACTCGCATTGAAGAATATCCTGGATGAAAAGACCAGCAGATGAGAAGGAGCGCCAGTTAATCAAAAAGTTGATCAACGGAGGCCGTACGAATCTATCTGAATGGTGTGAGAAGATTGCAACCAAGTTCTGTGAAGAATGCGTGATTGAAGAGCAAGTGTCTGTTGATGATGTGCAGAAAAGGTTCTACACCAACCTAACCAACTAGTTTATGTGTTCTTTACCGACAATTATGTTCAAGTTCCTGATCGACAAAGGCATAGTGCATATTGTAGAGACTCAACCCTTGTTGTCTCCTCCACTTCCAAACTCAAATTGGGAATAAAAAGAAAGAAAGTGGGAGAAATTCATATAAGAGCGAGAGTGGGAGTATTCATGAACAAGTGAAGTTTCGTATTTCCCCAGTTTCCTAGAGAACTTCGGGCTAGCATTGGTGGGGTAGCCAAACATGTTCTAATGGATTAGATGCATGAGAATGGTCGATAGATGAAAAGGAGACATGACCAGCAGTGAAAGATCCGACAAATACGACAAATATAGAGCAATGAGTCACAAAATCACACCAGGTATCCAAGAAAATTGAGCGAGAGAAGAGGAAAAAAAGTCGATACAAGTTAAGGGAGAAGGTGAGCGTGCTGTGAAAAAAATGAAGATCATGCATAACCATAGATGAGGAAGGAAATCCACCAGAGTCAATTTGAGCTCGACAATAAAGGGGCATTGATGAAGACCTGTTGCCGATGGATGAATACATGTGGATAGAGCATGGTAGTTCTCTCCAAGTAAACATACCCGAGGTAATAACACCACATTCTATGCTACATCTAACTCAGAGTATTCAAGTGCAGGATATTTTTGAAGAAGATTTAGGACTTCACGTTGGTCAATCGGGAATTTGGATTCGACGAAGCAATGAAGGTGATCAAGTCGACGGACAGTTGATTCATCAACCAAAAGAAGGAAATTGGTTCACTTTTCAGCTCGAGTATTCAAATAGAAGTTTCCACCTACTCTATTCATATCGTGCGGATGCGCCTCCCCTGCCACTACCAGCATTGAGTGAATCGTTGAGTTCTTTGGAAAACCCGAGGAGAAGCGAAATCCCGATTGAGCAGAATTTCACTTGGATTTCAACAGAAGTAGTCGAAGAAAGATGACTTCCGAGACCCAAGGAACCGACCAAACTTCCAGACAATGGCATTAAAGATGAAGAACCCACTCTCAATACACATTTGGTAATAGTACCTGTTGAGGTTTCCCAAGTAGTTTTGGAACCGGAAACAATCCACCGACTCAACCAGTTAGTTTAGAAGTCACAGTAATAGTAGACATGTCACATACAACAGCACACCTTTCGTTCTACGAGGGTGATGAATATCCTCGGAGACATCGGTTTGTATGTGAATCAATATGGGGAGCTAACACACTTACCAATGAAGACCATCAGATGGCGCAGTTTGTTGGCTCTTTGCGAAAAAGAAAACTCAACTGGTATATGCGATATATTGACAAAACACTGAACGCGACAAAGGAACAAATCAAACAGCTCTTCTTATCTTTCTTCAAAACTCCGAATGCGAAGTACCTGGATGTTGAAAAGTTAAAGACTACAGTGCAGAAACCGATAGAAACCGTAAGGGAGTATGATAAGAGATTTAAATACCTCCTGATCCAGATTGATTATGATATTGAGGAGAATCTCTTGATCCAATGGTTCATATTTGGACTCTTACAAAAGATCAAAGTGCACGTCTGTTGGCAGAATGTCACCACATATGAAGACGCCCTGACAAAGGCTCCATAAATCAAAATGGATGACGATTACCCTCGGGCACCTGCCGATAGACATATTGAAGAATGAGTGGACAGCAAACAGCAATCCATCTGGGATATCAATCTAAGAGGAGCGGAAGTTTGGTGTACCAAATTTTCTACTGCATGACACACAAAAGACCACTATCGTCAAGAGGACCGACGACAAGATGTTCGACTTGTTCAGACAAGATGCTTCTGTGATCTTTTTCAAGATTACAACTTACATGCTACAAAAGACTACCCTTATAACCTAAAGAAAAATCAACCTAAGTGGTGCTAGATATGTGAATTCAATACTCATTCTATAACATAATGCCATTTGAATCTAAAGAACAAGAAAAATTACCATGCAGTATACCAGACCAATGTTGTTGACCAGAGAAATGATAGGAATGAAAGGAGCGATCAATACGACCAAAATGACAGAACATATAGATACGACTGGAATGATAGAAATGATAGATATCCAAGATATGACGGGCGAAGAAATGATCGGCACAATGACAATTATAACTGATTTGGAGGATTTCCAGGCCGAGGTCGCGGCAATGGCAGTCGAGATTTTCGACCTCGACGACCTGGGAAATGTTAGACTTGTCTTAGTGAAGGACATCGCCATGCAGATTTTCCTTATAAAGATCGAACAGATCTTAAATTCAAAACAAAATGTGGAGTAGGGAATCACTTCTTGGATGATTTCCCTACTATGCTTGAAAAAATTACAAATAAAAAGAATGCTAATGTCTTGTCCTGTGTTCCCAAATGTGATTTGATTAGAACAAAGAATTTGCAAATTGTAACAAGACAAGGTACTCGAAATGGTCACAATAATCCACAAATAAGCAAAGTAATAAATAAAGAGGACTATCTGAATCCAAATAAACAAAAATATATGTTTAAGAATGCATTCGATGTATTCCATGAACTAGCAGCACAAGAATATAATGAGGAAGTTCGACAAGAAAGTATTAACGAATTGGTCAATCTGATAACTAAAGAAGAAGTTGTCAGGAAGTTAATTGACTTATTGCACAATATGAAAAATAAATATTCCGAGCATAGATAAGCTAAAAACATATTCCAACTAAACCAAAAAGAAAAGATTGATGTCGACCCTCTCGTCGACCTCGAAATAAATGGATACCGTGTCCGACAAGTTGTTATCGATTTTGGTTCACAAGTTAATATCATGACTCGTGATACTTGGGAACAATTAGGTCTTCAAAAATCAGTCATTTACTTTAAACTTGTTGACCACGGTTTGATTGAACCAATTGGCATGTGGAAAGATGTCAAAACTTCCATAAAAGGCATAGTGACAAAAGTCAACTTCAAAATTATAAATCCAAAATATGGAGCCAGTTCATTCCCAACCTTGATTGGTCAACCATGGGGAATAAAAATGAAAGCATCAATATCACTCAATAAAGGTCAATAAAGTTCGAATTGAACTCAAAGGAAACGGTGAAAAGGTCATAGTACCTATCTTCCCATCTCAAGGAGAACCGTGGTCAGAACCTATGGAGATGAAAATGGCATATGACAGCTGTATCAAATCAACAACAATCAAGATTATATTGAACCCAATGCACAAGGAGAACTCTATCTTCAAGATCCTGCATCGATCAGATACAACTCCGACGTCGAACTATACGACTGGAAAATAGAAAACTATGAACTACAAAAGAATGTTGGAAAATTGAATCCATTCCTAAATAGAAAATTAAGAAATGCCTCTCTATCTCGACCATTCCAAATATTTTTGAGAGAAAAATCCGCGAATATCCAACTTTAGCACCAGCAAAGAATGACTTGTTACATACTCCTCCATTGTGATACAAAGAATGAGAATCTCCGTATGTACATGTCGAAGAAGTTTCAAATAATGTTAGAGAGCAAGGGCAATTACAAAGTCTGGTCGAGACATTTATAGGACAAGCTGCGAGATGGTGGGACACGCATCAGTCAAGACTCCAAACATGGACCACTACATCGACATATTTTGTTGAAATATTTGGAGGTCAGAAAATGCAGCTCAAGCAATAATCCCGATATTCACACAAGGGAAGGACCCTGAAATTCATGTCAACAACTGTGAAAGGGAGTGGAGAAGACTAGGATATAAAGATGAAAGAGCATGGTCGCATATTTTTTTGAACATGCTTGATAACTTGCCTAACAAATGGTACAAAATGGAAGAGGCAAAGGGAGAAAAATTAATTTGGAAAGAGCTGAAGGAAAATTTCATCAAATATTTCCAATTTTCTCAAAAGGAAGAGCAGTTAATTGAAGAAAGGAAACAAGTCAAAAAGTTTATGCAATCGACGAATAATGTAGAACCAATAGATAAGCATCCATTGATTTGACAAACCGCTACCTGCAATAACATTTAGTCGACAAAATTCCAGCATTCGACACGATTATGCCTAGAAACAGAGAAAACAATCGGAAAGAGCTTTCAATGGAAACACGACCATCCATCCATGTCGAAGCCAGTTAGAACAACTTTCAAAGTGGAAGCCACAAAGAATGAAGATCCTGAAAGACTAACTGAACAAGACTTTCCACCGACATTCACACAAATCAAAGAAGGAAAATGACCAATAAATGACAGTCGAGCACCAGAATGGATGGATGCGAAAGTAAAAAAAAAAAAATCGACATATCCAACGATGACAGACCAAAAATGGTGAAAGTTAGCGATTACTGGAATGAGAAGTAAACAACTGAAATTACAATCCACCTCAAAGAATTTCAAGATGTATTCGCACGGGATTATAAAGATCTCAAAGGCCTGGTCCAGGATATGGGTGAGATGAATATTGATATCAAGCCAAATGCCAATCCAGTAAAGAAAATACCATACAAACTTGCACACAAGTACAAGGACATTGTCAAAAAGGAGATCGACAGCATGCTTGCTACAGGAATCATTTATCTGATCGATCAATCAAAATGGGAAAGTCTGATGGTCGTACAACCAAAGAATCACGATCTGATGCGACTGCGAATATGTGTCGACTTTCAAGAACTTAATAAAGTAACACTCACTGACCCTTTTCCTACTCCATTTGCTGACGAAATCATTAATGAAGTTGTAGGTCATGAGTTTTATTCATTCACGAATGGATTTTACGGGTACAACCAAGTACCCATCACCAAAGAAGATCAGAATAAGACCACATTTGTCTGTGAATTTGGATCATTTGCTTATAAATTCATGTCGTTTGGTCTAAAGAATGCACCGGGTGTGTTCTCCAGAATTGTTGTTAAAACGTTCCAAGAGTATATCTATAATAATATGGCTCTATACTTCGACAACTGAACGATATACTCCATGTTGATGGATCACTGCAAATGGCTCTGGCCGATGCTAGAAAGATGTCGACAAATTCAACTCTCACTGAACATCAAGAAATGTATTTTCGCAACTCTCGCTGAACATCAAGAAATGCAAGGAAGGCATCAAAGTCAACTACGCCAAAATCAAGAACATTCTCGACCTAAAGCCACCAGTCAACTCTAAACAAGTGTGAATCCTGTTGGGCCACACGGGATACTATCAAAATTTTATTTGACATTATTCCAACATGACATATCCCTTGAAGGAATTACTAAAATAAAATCAATAGTACAAGTGGACCGACGAATGTAATACATCGTTCGACATATTGAAAAAAAAAAATGTCGAAGCACCTATACTTCGATTCCCAAACTAGTCGATCAAGTTCCTTGTGCATATCCACACATCGGGAATAGCATTCGGCGCAATTTTAACACAACCAGGTGATGATGGAATGGATTATCCTAATGCCTTCAGCAGCAGGAATTTGAACAAAGAAAAAATAAATTATTCAACGACAGAAAGAGAAGCATTGGGCATGGTATTTGCATTGCATAAATACCGACATTATCTATTGGCTAACCCGTTTGTGTTCTATACATACCATCAAGCACTCAAATACTTAGTCAATAAGCCACTACATCATGGAAGACTTGGTCGTTGGTTTCTTCTATTTCAATAATTCGAATTTGAAATGATAGTTCGTCTAGGAAAAGCAAATGTCGGACCCAACCACTTGTCGTGAATCGACACGGGAGAAGAGCCGACAGGAATTGAAGATGATCTACCTGACATGCACTTGTTTAGAATTGAATTTTTCCCCTCAGAACTAGCGTAGATTTCACAATTCCTATAGGATGGATATGCACCAAAAGGAATGCCAGAAAAGAAAAAGAAGATTCTCGCAATGAAGGTTGCACCTTACACTCTAATTAACGGATTCCTTTATAAAATCGGTCTTGATGACATATTACGATGATGCGTGCTCGACCATGAACAACAAAGTATACTGACATAAGCACATTATGGACCGGCAGGAGGACATTATCAATCCGACAGCACAGCAAGAAAGATTCTGCAATCTGGACTTTGATGGCCGACAGTACACAAAGACTGTCGAGATTTTGTAAGTAAATGTGATAGATGTCAACGACTGGGCCGACCTCTTCCAAGTACAGAAAGGCACCTTGTGTCAGTAAATCCAATTCGAACATTCAAAATGTGGGAAATCGTCTTTATTGGATGATTCACAATAATTGTCAGACGAACAGGAGCGAGATACATCATCACTGCAGTTAAGTATGTCACCAAATGGGCAGAGGTAGAACCGGTCGAAAGTTGTTCAAGCGAGGTAGCTACAAAATTCATATATGAGAATATTATCACACGGTTCAGATGTCCACTTACATTAATCAGTGACCAGGGAACTCAATTTGTTTGTAAAACAATTGCCACTCTTACAAAAGAATTTTTAATCGAGCACAGGATAAGTACTTCTTATCACCCACATTCAAATGGTGTCGTAGAAGCCTTTATTAAAACACTTACTCAAGGTTTAACAAAAATGTGCAATATCGACAAAGATGACTGGGACGACCAAGTACTTGCCGTGTTATAGGCATACAGAACAACATACAAAAGAACGACAAGTCAAACCCCATTCAAATTGGTATATGGTCACGAAGCAGTTGTCCCCTTACACTTTAGACAACAAGCTCCCATAATTGTTGAATTACTACACATTGATGTCAAAAATGTTAGAAAAGAACGATTGTTCCAACTGTCGAAGCTTGACTAAAGCCGACAGACTACCATACATCACCAAGAAATCCAAAAGCAGCAAGGCATGATAGAAATATCAAGCATAAAAATATGATACTTGGTGATCTCGCATTGCTATACAACAGCCGTGTAAAAGGTAAATCAAAAAAATTGCACACAGAATGGATGGGTCCGTATATTTTTGAAGACATCAAGACCAATGGCTCAATCCGACTAAAGACACTACAAGGAAGTGTATTCAAGAAACTTTTCAATGGAGCCCGACTAAAGCAGTATAAGGCATGAAAAAAAGGTTATAACTACTTTGGGAGAGAAGCATTATAAGCAACCATTCAAAAGCAAGTCTTATAAAAATAGCATCATGACGAGACTAGAGAGATAATTCTAGCAAAGGAAATGAAAAACGTTGCAAACAACAAATTCCAAAGCATGACCAACGATATGACCGGCATAGACAATAAGGTCCAAGACGATGAGCACATGTCGAAAGAGAATCTCGAATGTGACAACATGTTTCCGACCGACATAAAAAATCGAAAGACATGCATTGACATCATGCCGACAAAGAAACGATAGAGAAAAGCAATCATGAAGTCCGACACGTAGAGAAGAAAATTCAAAATGCACGAGGCGAGGACCCGACGAAATTTCAATCAAAATTACCTGCATCACCAACCCTGCAATCAATGTTGCTACCAACTCTGCGCTCCCCTGTGTCGTCCTTCCCCACTATAAATACCGGGCTCGAGGACTCTTGGTTACTATTTTTCCAAGAGCTTGAACTCCAGAACGCATAGAAACATGAATCATTTGAATTAACCTCTGAACATGAGAACCTTACAACAGCCATGGCACCCAAGAAATCTCAGGAGACAACCAGGTCCATAGCAACCAAAGTTCAACAACTACAAAAATCCCACACACATTTGGAAACCCGACTGCAGCTTGTTTGAAACGTCAAGGTTTCAGAACAGCAATGGAAACGAATCTAGAACGAAATTGTGGACTGGGGGAAAGAATCAAATGGTAGATGGAGAGAAGAAGCACAGAGAATTTGGGCCACTACAATTATGTAGTACATGCATGCACCCTTATTAGATAGCTTCTTCAGTTTAAAAGACCTAATAGCTCAGTTCATCATGAGCAGATATCATAATGGTAAGCTTTATTTCGAAATCCCTATCGAAATCAATGGCAAAATCCTCCATCATATTACTGGCATATCAAACAAGGGTGGCATAGTGTCGATGTGTCCAAACCCGACACTAATCAAGGAATTCACAGGCACCCTTTCAGGAAAAAATTCAAGAGGGTTGGTCCTAAACCAGATACTCTACGGCACACATAAGATGGCAGCATGAATTGTGTCGAATGCACTCACAAGTTTTGGTCGAGGCTTCGAACTCAACCTCGACATGTTGGAGGTCATTCAAAATGTTGTGATGCACAACAAAGTCTACAATTGGAAAGACCATTTAGCTGACATTCGAAGGAATGTATGCTATAAATGCCAAAAAGAGGGATCCAACATTCGATACCCATCACTGCTAATATGGATTGCGATGGCACATCTTCGACCCGAGGGAAACAAATATTTTACAGCAGATAAGGGTATATCGATAGAAAATTTCCATTGTTTCACACAGGGAGGATGTCATCTCGAAGCAATGAAAGCCGAGATTTGGCTCGATTGTTGGTTCTAGAACCCCAAAGATAAGATAGCTAGATGGAGAGTTCCACAGAATATCCGACGAAGTCTACCACTGATCGCGCATATTCAGCTGGTCCTCGATCATACATCGGTATGGCACTTACAAGGAGTGGATGGAGCAACAAAAGCACTGGATTTTTATCCTTCGATCGACGAAGTATTTACCTAGCTCAGTAGACAATCAAACACAAGAATACCAATACCTCCACATGAAAAAAAGGTCGACCTGACAATAGTCGAACCCTTGACGGATGTCGAGAAGGAAGAAGACCACAAACTTCGACTTCACATAAACACATTTACCCTCCAGGATGAGCAGATTGTCGAGATGAATCCTCTAGGATTGTGATGACAGCACATCAGAATCCACCAGCATCAACAAAACAGTCAGAAGAAAGTAACCAGTTGGACAGTCCACGTCCAGAATATGCCTTTATCAAAGAAAATATCAATCGACTAGACGACGAGATATTTTAAGCACAGCAAAAAAAGAAGACTAATGAAAAAGGAAAAGGGAATCGTAAGCTTATCCTTCAAGATCTGGTGGAAGAAGAGAATGCAAAACTCTACGATTGCGCCACACATATCCTAGAAGAAGCTTCCAAGAACAAAGTACCAGTCGAAGAATAGTTTAAGAAATTTTTGGAAGATGAAAATCTTCAGGATCCGCCACCACATCCACAAAAGAAAAGAAAGCATGTGGTCAAGCCTTATGTTGACCTCACACATAGTCCACCTCCGCCATCCCCAGCCGTCATCATGGAAGAAGAAATTCTTTCGACCCCTTCAACTTCCATCACCCCTCCACCCCAACCGTCCATCCCCGACTTTGTACAACAACTTCCCCATCCATTGAGAGCTAAGATCCAGTCTAATATTGACTTGAATGAGTTTATTAATCAGCTCCCTTCACTCTTCCCCCATTGGCGAACGTTAATTACCAAGAAACCTGTCGTCACCGAACCAAGTCACCCAAATTTCTTAGCCCTGTTTGATAACCCCGTACCCGACCAACCAGTCCACCCAGAACCCCAAGTTGTCAAATATACCCAAACCCGAATAATAAAAAAATCCCGATCTGATAAGCAGTATCTTCACATCCGCAACTTCCACTTTCACACCCGTACCAGTTGAACCAACTATGGAATAGCCTACTCCACCTCATCCCACAGTTGATTCCCAAAAAATTCTTGACCCGGTCGACGAGACAATCGAAACACTTTCCCCTAAATTCCCTTTGCCCCAAGACACTCTGGTTCTGCAAGGTATCCCCAACTCCCCTCCTTCACCACCAGCAGACGAAGTCCCATATTCACCGCTGACCATCTCACCATCGGCCCCAGTCAATCCCAGCTTTCCATCCCCCACCCCTACCGACAGTACCAGTACAACTCCAGAAGTACATTCAGCAGAATACAGAATAGTAGCACAAGAAAAAGCCGATCAGGAAGCAGCCACACAAGAACAAGCCGACCAGGAAACAGTGGCACAAGAACAAAATGAACAATATAGAACAACAGAACAAGCCACTGACCACTTAAAGGTCGCAGATAGTCAATCAAAAGTCATATCCCAGCAGACAGAAGCAGACAAACAAACAGACACTGCCACCCAGCAGACAGACACAGACAAGAAAAAAGGAGCAGATCACCAACAATAAGTTGCGCCAAAGAAAAAGTGAAAAGGAAGCAAAAATAGAGGAAAGAAAAGAAACGACAAGAAAAAGACAAGTAGAGGCAGCAATATCACTTACAGCATATCCAGCAGGAAACTCGACTATCAGTACACTTGGATTAGTTCGGACTGATTTCCACATACGATCCTCAAAATGCCACTAAAGAAGAAATCAACCTTCTCGAAGACGCAGTCCACAGAGAGCAACGACACAGAAGACTTGAAGCCCGTGAGCAGTTGCATCAACTACAAGAAGAACAAGATACATTCTTGGCTAAGTGTGAGGAGATGGCCCAACAAGTCATCCCATTACCATCAGGTTCCGACATGACAAACCCACTCGACAAGGCATATACTTTACTAGAAAATGTTGTGTCGGTGTTACGAGAAAAATTGGCCAAGAATCAACGAGATCAAGCTGTCGAGACTTCCAGATTAATGACAAATCAATATACAGCTTTCATGGAATCTTATAGTCTACTCACGCAGTATACCAGAGAGGCCATGACAATAACAGAAGTTTTACGAAACTGGTATACACACTATGGTAATGTTTTTGAACAAATGCAAAAGACAAAAGAACTGATCTACACACTTCACCGGGAGCGACAAACTGTCGACGAAACACCCGCTACAACCATCGAAGAACAACTTGTCATGGAAAATAGGAAACTATCAAAGATGGAGAAAGAAGAAGAGCAATGTAATAGCCAAGCTCGTATCGGCCTATTAAAAGTCGAGAAGATTTGGCCACACCTCCAACTCCTTCTTTCCACCGCTGAAAACAAGATAACACTCTATGGACATGACCTGATCAACCTCCAAGATAAATCTACATGGGAAAAGATGGTGTTATCTCTCTAGGAAACTCTTCTAGGTTTCAGCTCGAAGATGCCTAGTAACTTAATGATTCTCTCAATTGGATCAAGTCGGATGACTAACACAAGGTTTACTTAATCAAAGCATGCATAGACATATTCAATAGACAAGGCTTTTAGCCAACTCTGTTCATAGGATTTGAATAAAGTATATGGATGGACAGATCTTATACTATTAACAGAAACATACATAAACAATATATATGAATGGACAATGTTATAAGCAAAGAATACTAGTAAGGTTCAGTTAATCAGTGTAATGAAAAGATGATAGTTCTCAGACACTAGATCAGCTAAAGAAATGAAATAACTCATTCAGATACAAGCATAGAATGGACAAGAGGTAAAACTGAACATAATAGGCAAAAGAAGCTTATATTATGATATGCTATGAGAATTCTGAAAGTACAATCAGTGTGCAATCTCCAAAATTGAACCTTTAGTTCATCAAATTTTTTTGGCTTTATAGCCTTTACAACAGATATCCAGATCCTATAAAACTGGATCTAATTTACTAAACTTGGAAAGTCAAAAACAGTTTCAAGAAAATAGGGAAAAATCCTATCCTAAGGGTCAAACCCTTATCATAATGATATTCATGGCCTTCATGGTCTTCAACAGTTGCAGTAGATCTTCATAGGTTGAAAGCTAAGTCGAAATTGCCACCTTGACTGACAGGTCATCTCTTGCCACAAAAATTGGGCCAAACTGCTGAAAACTAGGGATCAGAGATGGATTTGGTTCTCCAAATCTATGCCACCTATGTATAAACCGAAAGAGGTTTTTGTGTATTAGTTGTTTTTGAGCAAAAAACTCTATTAGTTCTTTGAAATTCGTTTTCATTTACCCGAGATCTGTATTTCAAAAACATGTGTCAAATAGGGAAATTCTGAGATCCAAAAATTAGGGCTCATAGATGGATTCGATTCTCCCAATATTTGGAACCTATAGGAAAAATGAGAGAGGTTTTTTTCCTATGACGTGTTAGGAACAAAAACCTCCTCCTTTTTTGCAAATGGGATTTTCAGTCGCTCAGAATCATCATTTGAAAATGATGACTTAGCACAATAAAAACACCACATTTCTTCATGAGCAAAGGATTGTTCTTCATATCTTCGACAGCTGCACCAATATCTGACCACTTCAATAACCTTCAAGGTGATGACAAGGCACTTGAAATCTTCCTTTTACAGTTGGGCAGTGTCTTGACCAAAATAGAAATTCCACTTGATCTTTTTCCCTTCTTTGTCACTTCAAAGTTGAAACCGTGATCTGGGAAAAAATAATGCCTCTCTACCATGTTCTACACTTTCGGTGGCTAAAGAGCCAAAATTCGAACCTGTAAGCCACCAAAAGCTATGCTTTCAGTGGCTAAGAACAGCTGTGAAAGCCTGCCTAAGCCACCGAAAGCTCTGTTTTGAAACTAATCTTCAAAATTGCAAAAATTTATTTTGTCTCAGCTTTCTTGATGACAAGTGAAGTTCTTTTGCTCCTGTTCATCGCCAAAGTGATCTTGAAGTAATCTTCTGCTGATCTAATCCTCTCCCTGTTTCTTACAAAACTGAACCCTTGTCATTTTCCTTCTTTAGTTCTTCATCTTCTTGATTAATATCTCATAACAATCAATATAGATAAACAGTGGCATAATCGCTCTACAATTTCGGTGGCTTAGAGCGCCCCGAAATTGCGGTCTTAGATGCCGAAAGTGAGTGCTTTCGGTGGTTTACAGAATTTTAAAACATACTCCTTAGCCACCGAAACCTATATTTTGAGATTTTTTACAAATGAAGTGCTGAATCAAGAGCTCTTATAAGAATATAAGTCCAAAGCTCTTCTAAAAGACTCTTAAAAAATTTAATGATGCTTCATCTAATGATTTTCTTATCTCCTAATTGAAAATTTTATTTTGGGAGATAACAAATGGAGAGCTTGTCAAGCCTCGCCACTCTCTCCATCGACATTCAGTACGCCTTGCAATCTTGGGAGGATTTTCAGCATCAACTATCAGTTTCTATCGAGGCCATCATCAAAGTCTACAGAATCCAGCAAGCATCTGCCATCTCCAGTCTCCCGCAGCCATAACAACATAATGCAAGACTTACATTTTAAGACATCATCTCCTCGTTTCTTTGGGATGAAGAAATATTTTGTGGTGGGGGAGATGTTGGAGGAGCCTAAGTTATCCTGTCGACTAGGTCCTCCGCTCAACTACTTCTAAAACATGTCGATGGTTTGAGTCGACCAGTACATCTCGGATCGGTTAGTTGGACCGACAATCAGTTATGTAACTGTCTATCAAAACATATATATAGGCTGGAGAGCTGACTCTTAGAGTTAAGTATATATTTCATACATGTAAATGTTATGCATATCTTGTTGAGTAATATAAAGGCTTGTGCTTCCTCTCCCTCTCTTGTCTCTTATATCTATATGTGTGTGTTTGCTTGTTTATATTATAATATGTATCATTGGTAACAATGCAACCCCCTCGAATACAACAATTGTATATGTGAGTGGAATTGCATGGTTATGTGTGTTTTTCATGCTTGAATTGTATGAAAATTTTGATGTGTGCATAAATTGATTTGGGATACCATGAACATTTATTTATGGTATGTAATTGAATGGATATATGAAAAAACGAAAAAAAATTGAGTATGAATCTTATATTCAGTAATGAATTTGAGTGCCTCGTGCTCTCTATGGTCAAATGAGGCTGCTGGGTACATTACAGATTGGTATTAGAGCTCGGGTTTGCAGCACTAGGACCGCATGGGTTGAATTTGAATTGTACAGGAATAATAATAGCTTGCACAGAAACTATATGATGGAAATTACATGGACAAAATATTGGGAAAATAGTGTATAATCCCTCAGTTGTTGAAATTCATAGTGGTAATAATCATATATATTATTGATTTATGGTCTAGGTCGGGTGTGGAGAGCATCCAGAGTAAAAAATTAAAGGTTTGAGCTGGTTCTGTGTGAATTGGGAAAAATTTACAGTTTGTTGGATAACTGTATGACAAAACGTCATTAAGAAATTTGGGTAAAGATTCAAACCCATGCCAAAGATTTCAATCTTTGTTAATTGACATGAAAGTTTCCATCAATGGGAAAGAGGCCATCGTAATTCTCTATCAGCCAAGTGTAAACTGTATGTTTTCCAGGAGTAATTTATGGGTGGACATATGTTGATGGAAGAATGGAAATTGGAACCTGCTTAAACCATATGTATATATTGAAGAAATTTCAAAATTAAGCGTTTATATAAACCTCTAAAAAAAAATCATGCGGGACCCACATTGTTCATGTGGACAGGTATGGCGTGGACCATCCACATGTAACAAGTGTGATGTGTAGGTGCCACGTGGGTCCAAGGTGATGTGCAGTTTCCATTAGGATGGATGAAGTGGACCAGCCACATCGACGATGTTCTAAAATTTAATTCAATGGCTTTTGAAATCTTAGCACTTGAGAGCTAGCATTTCGGAACACATGACCTAGAGATAAGAACCGAAGTCTAAGGACCAAGGGCTAGGAAAAAGGGGCCAAGTATGATCGACGGGTAAGATTGGGCGTCCAAGATAAATGGTTGTGGGGCATAGCGTGCCCACAACATGTGCGCTCATTAAAAAGGGATCGAGGACGTGTTGGAGGAAAAAATGCCCGATCCATGCATCACATTCTGATTGATAACACCTCCAATTTTATTTTTTAAATCACCTTCCTCACGAGTGTTACTGCCTTTGGTAGGGGGGAATCACTCATGCAAATCCGCTTCAGGAAAAAGGTTACGTGATGACTGAGCGGATGGGGGTGTGACATGATTACACCACAAGTTGACATGAGGGATAGTTTGACACACATCAGCAGCTACGTCATCCCCATGACACATCAATGGAAAACCATTTTAGTACCATAATTATACAGAAATTGATGGGAAAATAGCATTGATTTTGACATTCATTCTCAGGTGTCAAAATAAAATAAAAATACAGTGGAACTCATGCGCTAGATTGCGCGAAATCAAAGATTTAAAAAAAACAAGGGCACTGCCCTCGACCCACCCTGCAACGATGGAGGCCACAATGGGGGAATCCCCCTTGACCCCCATTTTTATTTTTCTAAATCAACAAAATTAATTTATGAATTTGAGTGTGGCTACGGGAACAGTAAAAATTTGGAAGAATTATGGATTGCAAATAACTGTAAATTACACCTCCAATATCATAATAGAACATAGCTACAGTAATTTGAAAGTGTATTAGAAGGAGAATAAAAACAAACAAGACTTCACAAAGAAATTTTACAAATCTTTTTGGGAAATGAGAAGAAATGGGCCTGTAGGACATATCTGACAAAACGGTCAAATGATGTTTTTCATAATTTAAAATATATGAATATGTGCATTTATATATGGAATTTTTATTGAATTTTTTATTTAGAGTTAAATTTTGTCTAACAAATGTAAGAACATGAACATGTTGCAGATACAGTTTTTGAACTAAATACAGTCACATGACAGGTTTTCAGAGAAATATACTATAGTACAATGGATGAAGGGGAGCTTCCATACAACCATGGAGAAGATGTCAGAGGTCAAGATATCAGTGTGGCAAATGTAGAAACAAAAACAAATGGGCATAGAGAAGATGTAAATCCACAAGAATTTTTGTAAACCATGAGAAATCTGAGGATGGAGGTGCTGAGTTATAAGGAATATAATGAGAGGTTGTTGAGGGCTCAAGAACAACAAAATGAGTTAAACACTCAGCTAGTGCAGAGTTTGAATATGCTACAAAGGCAAATGAAAATGGGATCAACCTTAATTGAGGAGGAACAAGGAAGAAGAGACTCAAGGAAGAGATCACATGAGAAATATGAACACTCTAAAACTGTTGTCGAGAATCATAAGAAGCACTACTCACCACACTATGTAGGCAGAAATGTATATATATCTGAGAGTTCTAGTAGCAGCCCAGAAATGTTTCTAGTTAGATGTCATAAAAGAAGGCATGAGAAAGATGATCTACAAGGAGAACTTAGAAAAATTAAGCCAGCCACATTTGATGGTGAAAACAAGAAGGGAGAAGATGCTAAAGATTGGTTGTTAGGAATGAGGAGGTATCTTCAGCTGCATAATTACTCTTCTAACATGGAAGCTAGGATTTCCATTTATAAATTACATGGAAAAGCTTCTATTTGGTGTGACCAATTGGTCCAAGTTAAGCATATCAGTGAGAAAAGGATCTCATGGAGACAATTCAAGAAGTACTTCTAGAAAAAGTACTTATCAGAACATTATTATGACAAGAAAATGGAAGAGTTATTTGAACTCAAGTTAGGAAACATGAGCATGGATGACTATGAAAAGAAGTTTCTAGAGATGTGAAGATATGTTGGGTTTATGAATGAGGAGAAGATAAAAATACAAAGTTTTCTAAGCGATTTTCCTTCATTTTACAAGGATAAAATTCAATATGATGAACCCAAGACTCTTGAAGAAGCAATTCAAAAGGCCAAGCACATGTATGATTAGAATAAAGGAAAGTGTTTAGGGGGGCGTAAGGCCTTTCCTATGTTCTCATTATCATTAATTAATGTATTAATTAAATATAATGCATGAGAAGTTGGAGCGGGTGTAACTGCTCCAACTTCTCTCTTCATGTATAAATAATACCATCAAGATGAATGATAAGCAACTGAATGCATTCGATCGAATCCTTTGTCTCAGTTATATCTATGTGTGTGTGCTATCTTTCTTGCTTGAATATCATGTGAAGGATAGGCCTCAACAGTGGCGTTGTTTCCTCCTTTGTCTGTTCTAGGTGACAGCAGCAGCAGATCGAGGCAGTCTGAACCTGGAAGAAAATGAGAACATGTCAAGAAGCCTGCAAGAAATATCGAAGTCTTCTTGTAGGCCCTGGTAGAGACCGTGAGATGCTCAGAAGTACCTGCAAGAACGTTTGCTTGTGCATGAATAAAGACAAATTATACAAAAAGAAAGATAGGAGACCAACTCCAGTAATGAAGAGACTAGGCTAGGATCCATATGATCATATCTGTGCATTCTCACGTTAAGTGGTAAAGTAAAATAGTGTTGTAGGTACAACAGATCCCATGTTTTCTAGAAAACATGGGAGCCCTAAATTTTTATATGCAAAGAAAATAATTAAGTTCCTTGGTCATTTTGGGGTTTTTCATCATGCTTTCATCACTTTGCTTTGATTTGATTGAGTTAAGTGATTTTCCCTTTCAAAATTTCATTAATTTTTTAGTGTTTTTTGTGAATTGCGGAATAACAGGTTTTTCCAAAAAAGGTCAGTACGTTTCCGCAATTCCGCAACCCGCAATGCGGATTGCGGAAAATTGCTTTTTCGGTTGTGAAATACTTGTTTTTCACAACCCGCAATTTCGGATTGAGGGAAAGAATTTTAATTTTATTTGTGCTCTTTGCATTTCCACAACCGACAATTGCGGATTGTGGATTGCTGAAAGGGTTTGAATAATGAGTTCGCGTCTTGCACTTCCGCAACCCGCAATTGTGGATTGCGGATTGCAGAATGGTCATTTTATCATATTGTGTGGTTTGTATTTCCGCAACCTACTACCCGCAATTGCGGATTGCGGAAAGAATGTATATAATTGCAAAATAAACCGCCCACATTTTTCTTCCGTAACTTGCATGTTTAATCTTAACCGTTTATTTTCCTCAATCCTGCGGTTGATATTGGATTGTTTTATTTTGGATAATCATTTCAGTTCTCCTTTTTTCTTCACCATTTTATTTGCAATTAGATTTTTTAAACTGTGATTTTCACCTACGGCCACTTATGAACTGATAATCATTGATTCAACTAATTTATAATTGATCGAGTGTTAAGATTTGGCATTAATCATATGTGAATTATTGTAATCTTATCCTGTCCTAGTCCAATCTCTGTCGACACATGTTGTGCGTTATTTCAATATAGACGTGATAATTGCAAGTTTCAGACCATAAGATTTTAATTATGCCAATTCATTACGCTCAGCCATTCCTAGAATCTTGATTGTTTTCTTTTAAACTACAGATGTTCATCATACTGTAATGAGAGAAGTATTGTTAATTAATTTTCACAAGTTTTCCTTTTGACAGTTGAATTTTGAGCATTAATTCACAATACTCTAGGATCTTCACTGAGAGAATAACATATACAGTATATCAATGCATAACAATCACAATAAGCATGACAAGCATCACAAGAATCAAAAGCATGAGAGACAAGAGACACAGAGTTTCCGTGGGGAAAACCCTAAGGTGAAAAACCCCACAACTTCCTCAGAGATAGAGAGAGCAATGGCTCAACCAAAGTACAACCAAAATACACTGAGATAGTCTCCTAGTAGTAGATGATCCTCCTCCTCACTAGTGCGCCACTTTCTGAGTGAGAGAAGTGTGAGTTTCTGAGTGATAAAAATAGAGATCTCCCGATCTCTATTTATACTAGTTTGTTTGCGCAGTTACACTATGGGGATAACTTGTCTATCTAGATACATCCACAATATAATATATATTTCAAGGCCGACCCCACACATGGTGGTCTAATAACCCATCGGCAAGTACACACACTTGCAACACTTGTCAATCCACATGACGACAATTCCTTATAGAGGAATAACACATCTCTTATAAGGGTACAATAAATATATATAAAATACATAGATGAAATAAATTCCGAAGTTACATATACATCAACACTCCCTCTTAACTAGGAAGGTATTTCTCGACACAGTTCTACCAGATAAGTCTTCTTCTCGGGATCATCGTCATCGATGCATCGTCGTCATCATCGTCACTGCTGCTACTATCTCAACCAATCTCTAACTCTACTCGTCATAGGAAGTTCTACAGAGACAGTCATTTTTCATACTGGATGTAGGCCCACCACCTGCAGGTCTTCATCATCACTGGCCATACTGTGGAATCCTCAGGACTTATTACGTGTGTCACAAAACCTTGCAAGAGCATCCTAGGCTGTTACGAGCACACATCTCTACCTATAGGATCTCCCAGGGCCATATTATATGTGACCTCAGCACAAAACCTTGCAAGAGCATCCCAGGCTGTTACGAGCACACAAATCTACCTATAAGATCTCCCAGGGACAGATTATATGTGGTCACCACAAAACCTTGCAAGAGCATTCCACGATGTTACAAGCACACAGCTCTACCTATACGATCTCCTAGGGACAGATTATATGTGGTCATGGAAAAACCTTGCAAGAGCATCCCAGGACTTATTACGGGCACACAGCCCAACCTATTGGATCTCCCAGGGACAGATTATATGCCATAGGACAAAATCTTGCAAGAGCATCTGCCAGATATCCCAGGGCCAAATTATATGCCATAGGAAAAACCTTGCAAGACTATCTGCAGATCTCCTAGGGACAAATTATATGTCCTCCTAGAGCAAAACCTCGAAAGAGCATTTGCCAGATATCCCAGGGCCAAATTACATGCCATAGGCAAAACCTTGGAAGACTATCTGCAAATCTCCCAGGGCCAAATTATATGCTCATCTGCACAACCTGATCCACGGCCATAGAGTATCAACCTGATACTCACCATACATCATCTTGATGTACACATGATCATCCTGATCATCATCACTGCAACATCTTCCTGCATATGTTAAGAACCCATGTCTTTACTTTGTTAGTATATTATTGTTGGACGCATATGCTTTGTAAGTCGTCCCGTAGTATTTGTTGATCCATAGTTTATATTAGCCCATAGTATTGGACGCATATGCTTTGTAAGTCGTCCCATAGTATTATATGTCCCATGGTTTTGACTCATAGTATTGGCTCCTAGACTTAGCCCATGGTTTGTATTGACACATAGTATTGACCCATGGTATTGGCGCCTAGACTTAGTATATAAGTGTGTGTTGAGGCCTATGAAGGCACGGTGAAGTTAATTGTATTGAGCTTGCTCAAAGGAGGTTGCCCCCTCGAAGTGGCCCGTGATCAATATAAAAGTGATTCTGAGTTCTATTATTTCTGATATCTTGTGTATTTGCATTAATTAATTATTGTAGGTTCATCACATCTGGTATTAGAGCACTTTCTTAGGCTCGTTGGGTGGAATTTCTGCCAAATATTTTTTGCATCTATTGCAGCTTCGGAGTTGGGAATAATCCATATCCTCTTAACTGTGGGAAGTACTTGGTCATAAGCCCTAAAACTCATTGTGAGGAGTACCACAAGAACCCCAAAGTAGCTAGCCCATTGAGAGGACCTGCCAGCGAAAAGGGCAACGACCCCTACCTGATTGACTAGTTCCCACCCATGAGGTAAACCAAGAGCTGTCGTTTGTGGCAAAGCGGTTATCAGTTTTACCTAAGCCATGGAGTGAGGGGTACTGCCCCAATACGCAAGCCGTTGGACATCATTGGTGGCCGAGTGAAACACCTGAACTGTTAGGAAGCCGTACATACCTTGGGTCCATATCTATTTTTAGTTGAACTGTTGCCGATCACTTTCGCTCTAGATCCAGCTGTTTCAGATCTATTCTGAAAGTCGTTCTAGATCCAGTCGTCGTTTCAGATCCAGCCATTTCGATCCTTTCCGCGCCGCTGTTACCGATCCATTTCTGGAAAAAAAAATTGTTTTTCGGCCATAGCTCCCTTGTTTAAACTCTGTCTTCCCTGAAACTTCACTGACATCCCTGCAATATCATTCTGTATATTTCATTTCTAAAGACCCTATCCCAAATTCCACTTCCCAAGACCAAAAATCCCACATTTGTCTATTTTTAGGGTTTGCCATAACTTCTTCAATTTTCACCTGATTGCCTTCAAATTTTACCATAGAGTTCTCGCTTCTGAAATCCCCATTTTTTGCTTCCCTGTCCCTCAGAAAGTGTCAAAAACCTAGTCAAACCCCAATTACCCCTCTGATTTTTTCCCAAATCCAAATTTCCCCTTACTAAATACGCTTGTGTTTGTGTTTTTCTATCCATTCCCCCCCCAAAAAAAAATTACTAGTTATGGTTGTCACTCGCACAGGAGCAAACACCATGGAGGAAGCACTTGTAGCCATCCAAACCAAACTCCAAGATCTGGATGAAAAATTTCTCAGCCTCCATCTTCAGCATTCAGCCATGAACAATAATCGACTGCAAGAATCTTCTACAGCCAATGGGTTCTCTTATTCCAGCAATTTTCGTGGGCCGAAGCTTGATTTTCCTCGCTTCAATGGTACTAATCTGACTGGATGGATATACCAAACAGAACACTATTTTAGTCTGAATAATACTTTTGATGTCCAGAAAGTTCCACTTGCATCTTTTCATTTGGAATAGGAAGCCCTTCAATGGTACCGTTGGTACATCAAAGCTCATCCCGAGCCAAACTGGACAGATTTTTTCCAACTCCTTTTGTCACGATTTGGTCCTAGTGCTTTTGACGATTTCATAGGAGCACTCACTAAACTTTGTCAAAGTGGCACTGTGAGAGAGTATCAGATAGAATTTGAGAAACTGGTCAACCACACAGAAGGATTGTCTGATGAATTCTACAAGAGTTGTTTTATCAGTGGTCTTAAGGATGAAATCCGGTCAGAGGTTAAAATGTTCTGTCCCAACACAATGATGGAAGTCCTAGGGTTGGCTAAGTTGGCAGAAGACAAGCTTGCATCCCAACAACACTCCAAACCCTCTTTTGTTCCCTTCCAAAATATGGGTTCTCAACGACCTCCCATCCCGCCAGCTCCTCAACCAACTCCTATCAAGCATTTATCTGAAATAGAGATGCAGGCACGCAGAGAAAAAAGGCTCTGTTATAATTGTGATGACAAATTCACTCAGGGACATAAATGTGTTCAACAAAAGCTCTATCTCTTGGATTTGGATTCTCCGCCTGCCTTAGAACTTGATGAAGAAGCTCCAGATAAATTAAATGATCAGGTCGACATTCAACACCCGCCTGTTGACACCCTATCTTAGGACGACCCACCCAAGATCTCTCTCCATGCTGTAACCGACGTCACCACCCCACAAACAATGCGAGTCAGGGGATACTTCAAGAAGCTCCCTCTTACCATACTCATTGATTCTGGTAGCACTCATAACTTCATTGATCCTCGAATTGCTAAACAGGCTGATGGTTTTGTCCATCCTTGCTCCAACTTTGAAGTCATGGTTTCCAATGGGGGCACCTTACCTTGCAAGGGGAAGTGTCACAATGTGCGTATCTCTATGGAATATTATAACTTGCGCTCTCACACGTTTGCCTTGTCCTTAGGCGGATGTGATGTGGTTTTGGGCGTTCAATGGTTACGCACACTTGGCCCCATCTTATGGGGTTTTGCTGAACTTTGGATGCAGTTTTCAGTCAATGGGGCACAACACAAATTTATGGGCTTACACCCAGGGTCTCTCTGCATCATCAGTTCACATCGCCTGGAAAAAATACTTAAGAATAATTCACATCGTGTTATCGCTCAGCTCCATTCCATTCAGATGCACCCATCAACAGTCTCCACTACTTCCTTGGATAGATATGCAGGTGTCTTTGCTGAACCAATGAGCTTGTTGCCTTCAAGAGACCTTTCCGGTAAGAATTTAGCCGCATCTACCTCTCAGCAGGAAATGATGACTATTTTGCATACAATACAGAAGTGGCATCCCTCCCTATTGGGGAATTATTTCTGCATCAAGACTGATCTCCAAAGTCTGGAAACTTTCCTGGAACAACGGGTCTCCTCCCCAACACACCTGAAATGGGTTATCCAACTCATGGGTTATGACTATGCGACCACTTACCAGAAGGGTAAGGACAATATGGTGGAAGATGCTCCTCCTCGCACATTTGATGACCCAGTTTCTCTTACAGCTATTTCTCTGCTTGTTCCAATTTGGTTGCAATCTGTTCAACATGACTATCTCTTCTATGAACTCCATGCTTCTTCATCAGTAGGGCACTCTGGGTTCCTCAAAACGTATGACCAAGAACAATGTAACTTCTTTTGGCAAGGACTCAAAAGGACAATTCAATGAATGGTGGTTGACTGTAATACTTTCCAGGTCAACAAGGGTGAAACAACCCTCCTTTCGGGATTTCTCGAACCCTTGCCCATCCCTCCACAGATTTGGACAACTATTTCTATGGATTTCCTAGAAGCGCTCCAGTGGTATAGTACCACATCTCAAAAGACACCATATGAAGCAGTCTCTAGACAAGCACCACCAGTTCTTCTTCTATACACCTTCGGCAGCTCCCCAGTTCAGGCAATTGACTCAATTCTTCAAAACTGTGATCAACTTCTTCTCATTCTGCAGGACAATTTTCACATGGCAAGAATTCGACTGAAACAACAAGCTGATCAGCACCGTTCCAAGCGCACTTTTCACATCACTGATATGGTTCTTCTTTGTCTACAGCCTTCCATGCAATCCTCCCTGAAACTCCAAAGGCGCCAGTGGCTCGGAATGCAACCCGAGGATGCTACAGGGGACCCACTCCTTCAGATTCTGCATCAATTTCCACATCTAAAGCTTTGAGGACAAAGCTTTTTCTAAGGGAGAGGAGATGTTAGGAACCCATGTCTTTACTTTGTTAGTATATTATTGTTGGACGCATATGCTTTGTAAGTCGTCCCGTAGTATTTGTTGATCCATAGTTTATATTAGCCCATAGTATTGGACGCATATGCTTTGTAAGTTGTCCCATAGTATTATATGTCCCATGGTTTTGACTCATAGTATTGGCGCCTAGAATTAGCCCATGGTTTGTATTGACCCATGGTATTGGCGCATAGACTTAGTATATAAGTGTGTGTTGAGGCCTATGAAGGCACGGTGAAGTTAATTGTATTGATCTTGCTCAAAGGAGGTTTCCCCCTCAAAGTGGCCCGTGATCAATATAAAAGTGATTCTAAGTTCTATTATTTCTGATATCTTGTGTATTTGCATTAATTAATTATTGCATGTTCATCACAGCATATCATCTGGAGCAACATCCTGAAGCTCATCATCCATGATCATCCTGATCATACAATGCATCGACCTGATGCATACCAAGTATCTACCTGATACATATCATCATACATGATCCACCTTATCATACAGTGTATCCACCTGATACAAATACAAATACATGATACAGATCAACATACATGATCCACATGATCATACAATGTATCCACCTGATAAATATACAAATACATGGTCCAAGCATCCAACATGATGCATATACAAAATACATACAAATGATCCAACCGATCATATCCAGCATCCAACATGATGCGTACATACATATACATATAAATGATTCAACTGATCATATCCAGCATCCTCCTGATGCATATACAGAGCAGTAACTGGAGCATCGTCTTGATGCTCATCATCCAACGCTTACATCCACAGCCATGTGAAGGATCCTCCTTCCAACATGCTTGGAATGGCTTCTACAAATGTGTCCATCACTTCTTCCTCGAAGTGTCATCAATCCGAAGAATACAAAGCCTCTCTCTGAAGTACTCAAACTTCACTCTGGCTAGTGGTTTCGTCAACACATCTGCAATCTGCTCGTCCGTCGCAACATACAGGAGCTTCACTGCTCCTCTTTGCACCATATCCCTGATATAGCGATATTTGATCTCTATGTGTTTCGACCTGTCGTGAAACACTGGGTTCTCAGACAGCTTTACACAACTCTGGTTATCAACGAAGATACCAGTAGCATCCAATGGGAGATCAAATAACTCAGACAGTATCTTCCGTATCCATACTATCTCACAACTAGCTGAACAGGATGGAACATACTCTGCCTCAGCTGTACTCAGTGCTACGCAGGACTGCTTCCTGCTGAACCAAGAGATCACACCTGATCCCATACTGAAGCAGCACCCAGATGTGCTATTCCTATCTGCAGCACTGCCATCCCAATATGAATCAACATAACCCTGCAGGTTAAACTTTTGATTCGCTTCATACTTGAGCCCATAATCCACTGTACACTTCAGGTAACTCAGAACATGCTTTACAGCAACTAGCTCAATGTGTTCACTGCAAAGCAAATATCTAGTCTCATGTTCGTCAGGTACATCAAGGACCCAATCATCTAACGATACATAGAGACATCAACCGGATCAGATGAAGCATCAAAAAGAAGCTTCAAATTCAATGCCATAGGTGTGGCCATGGCCTTGCAATCCATCATCCCGAACCTCTTTAGTATATCTACAGTATACCTCCCTTGTCCAAGGAAGATCCCATCTATACTCTGCCACACCTCCATACTTAGGAAATAGTGCATCATCCCCAGATCCTTCATATCGAACTCAGCAGCAAGCTTCCTCTTTGTATCTGCAATCAATCTGTCATCTCCTGTTACAAACAGGTCATCCACATATAGGAGTAGAACCACGGGATTCCCTTCTTCAACCTTGTAGTAAAGGTTGGAATCCACTGTACTCTTAGTAAAGCCCAAACTAGATAGGAAACTGTCCATCCTACCATACCAAGTTCTGCACATATATGACTCCCTGTCATGTGTCTCAGAACCAAGTGGCTGCTCCACATATACTTCTTCTTCAACTACACCATTCAAGAAGGCTGTCTTGAAATCCATCTGGTGTATCTTCCTCTTCATCACTTTTATATTTCTCTATGCTGCCATCTGCAGCATGATTGATCTGATAGATCCATATGGAGATCATAACAAACTTCCCTTCAGGTCTTGGGACTACATCCCAAACATCATTCTCCATGATCGACGGATCACGGCATTCTTCCCATATCCTGGGAACTTCAATATCTTCAATAGATAATTTTGTTGCTAGACCAAATGTTGTAGTCCTTCTTTTGTAGGTGAAGGTATACATTCTTTCCTACAAAACAAGTTAAATTGCATGATTAGAAACATCTCATAATTTTCAGAACAAATTCTTACACATAAAGAAATATGTCATACAATCATGCAATTATCTTAGCCAATGCTTCAATACAACATTTATCCATGATCTATAACTTTCTAGATGCCTTCCAGTCTCTACCAAAACATTGTTAAGAGTTTGCATAGCTCCCAACATGTCAACAAAGAGGTTTCATTCTAGATAAGTAGCAAATGGAATGTTGTACAGTGCCATAGGCCTACTTACCCATCAAATGCATATTAGTGGTAAGCTTGTTCATTAATGCAATCATTCTAGTGTGCATAATACACATCCTAAATCTAGGAACATGAGCATATACGTCATTGAACAATATTATTTAAACATACAAATATGCAAGAAATGACAATTAAAATTCTTATCTTTGTTTGTTTGTTGGGTGGACTCCCTCTGAGTCTTTTGCTTCCTTGTAGGAGCTGCTGGAGTCCTAATCTGAAGTAGCTTCTTCTACACCTTTCTGTTGTGGAATGTAGAGAGATGGTTAACTCCCTCTAAATATATGCATCCTTGCAGAAACCACTGGACTATGCTCCCTCTTGATCTTTGCTTCCTGGATTACTTGTTCTTGAACTTATATTCATTCTCGATCCCTATGCATGCTTATTAGTATCAACATTGTGTTCTCCTCGAGGTCTCATACATAATCAAACATTCATTAGTATAATTTTAATATTATCAAAACACAATAATCTCAAGCATGTATAGTCAAGATCATTTCAAACAGAAATAATAAGCATTCTTATGGTTAGTCATAAACATAATATACCTAAACCCGTGATTATTCAAACCTATGACTCTTCTGGTTAGTCATATCATCTATTATGGTAAGAAACATAATATGCATAAGCCCTAGATTACTCAACTTGTAACGTCAAGAGTAATCATTATCAATTATACAAAAGTATACAATATATATAACAAAAACATACCTGGTCATCATATTTGCTAGTTATGTCTAACAATGTGTTCTTGTTCTCTTCAATGACCTGCATAACTCATTAGTTAACCTTTGCAAAAACAAATTATACATACCTCTATGTGATCCATGACTATGGATGAATCTTTGTCTTCATAGCATGTTCAGGTTGTCCCTTTAATTTGAACAATCATCCCTCTTGCTCTCCAATCACTACTGCATCATCTATGGTTTTACCCTTTGGCCACATTAGGACTTGGCCATCTACAAATCCAACCCTCATGCCTTTTGCATCCAATGCAGAGATGGAGAGAAGATTCTTCTTGAGCCCAGGTACATAAAGGACTTCTTTCATCTTCAAATATTTTCTAGAATCTAGGTTATAGGAGGCTTCACCACTTCCTTTGATTGGGTATTGATAATCATCCCCAAGTTTCACCTTATGGGGTGATTCATGTTCAGATAGGTTTACAAAATATTCCTTAAACCCAGTCATGTGTTTGGAAGCACCACTGTCAGTTAACCAATCATTACGACCATGGTAAATAGTACCTGTGAGAGCAGAGATTAGAACATACTCTTCTTCACGTGAAGAATCATTATCACTTTCTTCCCTAGCCTTCTTCTTTGGAGGTTCATCATCTTCGGCAACATGAGCATGGAACTTTATTTTGTTGCCCTTCTTCTTCTTGTTGGATTTGATGTTATCCCTTTTGTTCTTGGGACATTCTGAAGCAAAGTGACCCTTCTCATTGCATGAGAAACATCTTATATCCTTCTTATTCTTTTGTTGGTTGTGATAGGATCTCTTGAAGTGAGAGTGCTCCTTCTTGGGCTTGCTTCTTTTGGTGTGGGCTGCAAGAGATTGATCTTCACCTCCCATCTTTTCTTCACGAGCTACAAGCCTAGCTTCTTCTTGAGAGCATTCCTCCCACAGTTTATTGAAAGAGATCAATTTCTTTCTTGCACAGATTCCTTGAATAAAGGAGTCCCATGACCTAGGAAGGCCATTCAAAGTGGTCATAACAACTTCACCATTATCCACTACTTCATCTACAGCTCCAATTTGTTCCTTGATCTAAGAGACCTTGGATAAGTAAGATTGAATGGTTTCTCCATTCGACATCTTGACCCCTTTCAATTGATTCTGCAGGGTCATCTTCCGATTTATGTTCTTCCCTTCAAATAGCTTAGTCAAAGAGTCAAACATAGCCTTGGGCGTCTTTAGAGAAGACACATGGGATATGAGATGGTCTTTAATAGAATTAGCAATGATTCTCTTTGCCTTGACCAAGTTCTTCTTATGCAATACCTTAGCCTATTCATCCTCTAGGATAGGGATGTCTTCTTTTATATATGAGTCCAACTCATTCTCTTCCAGGATTAACCCAATCCTATACTTCCAAGCTTGGAAGTTATCAGCCCCTTCAAGCTTATCCTCAAGCTTCGTGTGGTGAGACATCTTAAAGAGTACTTCAAATGGAAATAGAAAAGATTTAGGTCTTACCACTTGAAATGCTGAAAACTATATCTGGTCCTGGATTAGGGTTTGTCAAAAAAACCCTAAAAATTCAAAATGTGAATTTCAACTTTCTGAAAGGATAGAAAGATGCGTCTTGATGAGTTGATCATCCTGGTGTATTCAGAATTTGAGATCAGCAAAGCTTTACCCTTCAGATTTGCCTTTTTGACCTCCCAGGTTCACTAGAGAGAGCCCTGAATTAGGGTTTGAGTTTCCCGGAGATCTACCCAGCCAAAAATCTCGATCCAAAGCTCTAAACTTTGATTTTTGCAAGGAGCTTCCAGCTATGTCTTCAGATTTCAAAAATTCCTATTTTTGTGGAAACCCTAATGTTTAGGGCCAAATCTGAAAATGCTCAAAGTTGAACTCTGATTGGACAGATAGGTTCTCCTTGATGAGTAGAGTCAATCTACTATACTGCTTTTCCAAAAACTATGGAGAGAAACCCAATAAACAAGAAACTCAAGTTTTCGTCACTGCAAAATGTCTTCTTCTCATGTTAGCTCTGATACCATGTTAAATTTTGAGCATTAATTCACAATACTCTAGGATCTTCATTGAGAGAGTAACATATACAGTATATCAATGCATAACAATCACAATAAGCATGACAAGCATCACAAGAATCAAAAGCATGAGAGACAAGAGACACATAGTTTCCATGGGGAAAACCCTAAGGTGAAAAACCCCACAACTTCCTCAGAGATAGAGAGAGCAATGGATCAACCAAAGTACAACCAAAATACACTGATATAGTCTCCTAGTAGCAGATGATCCTCCTCCTCACTAGTGCGCCACTTTCTGAGTGAGAGAAGTGTAAGTTTCTGAGTCATGAAAATAGAGATCTCCCGATCTCTATTTATACTAGTCTGTTTGCCCAGTTACACTATGGGGTCGACTTGTCTATCTAGATACATCCACAATATAATATATATTTCAGGGCCGACCCCACACATGGTGGTATAATAACCCATTGGCAAGTACACACACTTGTGACACTTGTCAATCAACATGACAACACTTCCTTATAGAGGAATAACACATCTCTTCTAAGGGTACAATAAATATATATATAATACATAGATGAAATACATTCCGAAGTTACATATACATCAACACTGACAATTATTTTGTGAGCAATATGTAGAGAGGTCATAAATCTTTGGTCATGTTTTGTGAAGAGAAAGAACTTCAGCCTCTTCTATATCAAGAACTTGTGTCACCACCTTTTGACTCCTGATGAAAGCAGCAGTAGTGAAGAAAAACCTAAGATTCAATCCATCTGCATACAACTCTCTCAGAAGAAGAGAAGGAAGATCACTGAAAATCCAGTTGATCGAGACAATACCATTATCCAGGATTTTATAATCAATGAAGTACCTGTCACTCCATTAATCCCTTTGAAGGAGGAACAAGTGGCCGACTTTTTAGTTTTCAAG
This sequence comes from Larix kaempferi, assembly GCA_027924585.1. NCBI lineage: Eukaryota > Viridiplantae > Streptophyta > Pinopsida > Pinales > Pinaceae > Larix > Larix kaempferi. The sequence continues at coordinate 33,403,770 of BSBM01000096.1, forward strand.
AACATTGTTGATCATCATAAAATCTTCTAAAAAAGATTTTCAAGCTCACTTATTATCTGTCACGGACAGCTAGTAGTCTGTGGTTAACCTTCACAGTTTGTTATGGGATGTTTCCCGAAATTATGTGATGAGCATCTTTTGAAAATTTTGTGAACATTCGGTATGAACCACTCTTTACGATGATATGATTAGAATAGTCCAAATTTGTAAATCCCTGTTTTCGTGGGAAAGCTATCCTTTGTAACCATTTTTGTAATTATTATTTAAAGGGATAGAAGTCTCATGGGGGGAGGATGTATTTTGGGGAATATAATCACCAGATAAGGACTGGAGAAATTTTGTTTCACTTGTGATCATGTAATTTTTTGCAGACCAATGAATCAAAGTTAGTTTCTTTTGTCATCTTCTTTCTTTCTGTTATCAAATTTCTTTGATGATGTCTGATTTCTTCACCTTAATTAGCAATCAATACTGTTGATTTTGCAGTCGATCATTAATCCATTGATCTTTGAGTTGGATTTGTCTTAATTCATGGTCCATGTGTATTTATGTTTTAATTGAATTTCTTTAATTAAAATATTTATCTATTTCTGCAAATGATTCACAGAAACTATTAAATCAATAATTCATGTTAATTTTTCAATTAGCATAAGAGCTACAGGGTGATCTTGGATATGCTTGATCTTTAAACTATTATCAGTCATTTTCATTACTTGATCGTACTTTGAAGTAGTAAGTTAATGATCTAGCTTTACATTTCTATTAAATTGGTGAATTGACTTATTAGAATTCGAACCAAGTTACCTAGCACAAAATCAATACACTCTCTTTAGATTAGATCTGACTTAGTTTAGATTTTCCTTTAAGGTAGAGTTGTCTTAGGTTTAGATCCACTCTAGAATCAGGACACTTTGATCTTCCTTCTCAGGAAGACAGATCCTTCTAGGATCAAACCCCATAAGTACCAACGGAGGCCTTTGTATCCGTGGGAGTTAACTACACCAAATAGGATGGGGATAGAACTGTCCTTGCATGGGACCTTTTGAAGCCTTTCAGTCTGGGTTTTCACCCTCTGTTGTTAGCCTTAGAATCCATTCCAGCATTTACACATCTAAGGCTTCAAAAATGGCGCTAGAAGAAGGGCCAAGAGCAAATTATGCCTAAACAAAACACCAGCAAACCTCCTCAAACATGAATATCGATTGTCACACGTAGTCATACGCAGGCATCAACTTCTGCGGAACAACCGGTGCAAGATCCAACTGTTATTCCTGCCACCCCTGTAATAGAGCAGGAAACCATTAGGAGTAACGTTGTTTCTGTATCACCCACTAGGGGACCCCTCACACTTGAACAACTAATCAAAGGTTCTTTTGATAGTGTTGCTAGGTTACAATGAAGGATTGTTGAAGAGCGTAATTAGGGATTAGCAGCAATTCCTCACCAAAACATTGATCCACAAGCTAATAACTTAAATAATCAAAATTCAGATCGTCCAAACCCTAAACAACATAATTCGCCTCACCTCAATTTGCTTTCGGATTTCGATCTTGATATATTGTTCAGTGAATCAAAGCAAGACCAACCAAACGTTGCCACAGGTGGGCCACCACCATCTCCTCCTTCATCTTCATCATCCTTATCTAACGAATCATCTGGTAGTGATTCGTCATCCAATTCAGATTCAGAAGAATTACCCATGGCAGAAGGTGGAAATAGATCCTGGCTGGACCAGGATGTTGTGTTCATTGTTGGTGAACAACACAGACTGCCCAAAAACCCTGAGAAATGGATCCCCAAGTTTAATCATGATGACAAATCACTGACACTTGATCACATCAAAACTTTCATGCAGGCTATCTGACTCAGGAGTGTCGTTCACGAAGATGTAGTTTGTAGGTTATTCCCGTACACCTTCGAGGGAAAAGCATTCACGTGGTACTTTTCCCTACAACCCCGATCCATTCCTTCATGGGATGACTTTGAAAAACTATTTCTCCAGAAATTCGGAGATGATAACACTCCATAAGACTTGGTTTTAGACTTATCCTCCATGAAAATTACAGGTAAGGAGAGGGTAAAAGATTATAATCAAAGGTTTCCATATTTGAAAAATAGAATCCCTATTACTCTTCTTCCTACAGAAGAATTGCTAGTTGCTTATTATGTTAAGGGTTTACCTGTTCCCATTGCTATGTGGGTAAAAAGAGCATGAAAAGATAATTTGCAGGAATCCTTTGTAGAGGCTATCTAGGTTGAAAAGGACATATTCTGTCTGAAGGACAATCCTGATGTTCCATCAGATCAACCTTCAACCTCTAAAATAAAGCAAGAAACTCCTCCAAAACCCACAATGCAAAACAAGGACCCATTTGAGATGACTGATATGAAGAAGTTCCTCCAAAAGATCTCAAATGAAATGGTAGACCTAAAGAAAAGCAACACAGAAAATCAGAATAATAACAGGGGGTTCAACAGACAACCTTTCAGAAGACCTTACCAACCCCCTACAAAACCAAGTTCCACCTAACCCTGATGAAGGATTGAACGCCAAGGAAATCCTTTCTATCTTTAAGGCTTTGGTTTCAAAATCACACAATTCTCCTGATCATCAAGATCAAAATCCACAAGAGAATCAAGATCCTGAACCCCTAGACTAACTAGAAGATCAGCAGATAAACACAATTAGCTTCTTTTCAAAAGTTCCTATGGCTAAGGAGGAAGATGAGCCTGAGGCTGTCTTCAATGTCCAACACCCCTACAATACAAGGAGTAAAGAGCATCCCACACAAGAAGCTTCCACTTCAGCACCCACACCAAACAGAGGTAAAGCACCAGCAATTAAGGACACTTTAATTTCCTAAAATAGAATACAATCTAATTGATGACCTGAAAAGAGTAAAAGCTAATATTTCCCTTTTCGAACTTCCAAAAATCCCTGCAATGAGAGATAGTCTACTTAAAAGTATGATTGTGAACAAACCCAGGGAAACTCAGAACAACAATTTGTAAATATACTCTAAAATGGGAAATCAGAAACCAAGTAGTAAGAAAACACCTCATTTCTTGCTTACTTTTGAAGTCTTCAATAGAAATGTCCATAATTGTATGATTGATTCAGAGGCTTCATCAAATGTGATGCCTCTGTCTGTCTGCAAAAAGTTAAATTCCTTTTGGGAGCCATGCCATATGCAAATTGTCCAATTGGATAGATCCAAAGTAAGGGTAGTGGGAGAACTTAAAAATGTCTTGTTAACATTATCTGCTGACCCTGAAATCCACCAGACAGTGGATATTCTTGTGGCTAACATTCCATAAATGTATGGCATGTGGATGAGCATAGATTGGTCAGAGAAGCTTAAAGGTTACTTTGCTACTGACTAGTCTCACCTATGGCTTCCCTACAATGGAAGGCCAAACAGAATTAAAATCAGCAGGGACCCTTATATGAAGCAAATTGTCACGGACTTGAATGATCCCAGTGATCCTACTGCATACTTTAGCTCACATGTGGAACATTACACTTTTGATACTTTCTTTGGAGATCTTCCTGCGGATTTTTCACCGGCTGAGAACGTACAGAACCAGTATCAAATTTTCAATCTCACTTATGTTCCTTTCTTAGGTGCTGTTGTCCATAATGTATATAATGTAAATACAAATTTTAGGTTAGATTTGAATGCATGGACTCTATTTTTTTATGGCTCCAGATCTAAAGATGGAGCTAGTGCACGTTGTGTCCTAATTGGTCCAAAAGGGACCAAAACTATGATTGCCTGCTGACTCAAGTTTGAGTGTACCAATAATATAGTTGAGTTTGAGGCCCTGGTCCAGGGACTCAAGAAATCCATTGACATGGGTGCACAAGTAATTGAATGCTATGGAGATTCTTAAATCATAGTGAAACAGGTAAGAAACAAAATACATTGTTTATCTCCTCGATTGATTAACTATCAAAAAGTGGTATGATATCTCACTAACTCTTTTTCTGCATTTAATATCAAGTCAGTCCCAAGATCATAGAATTTTGATGTAGATTTGCTTGCTAATACTTCATCTAGGTTGATCCCACCAAAAGGCTTGTCCCCTAAAACTTTTTCAATTGAACTTATGTACAGGACTTCTTTTCTTGATAATGTGACTAATTGGAAGGTATTTTATGATGATCAACAAATATTAGACTTTCTCACAACCCAAGACACTTTTCAAGATGACGCAATAGATGAGGTTGAGCATGAGAAGTCTCTGTCTGATCCTTCCAACCTTATCCCTAAATCAATTATCAACCTAGAGAAATTTTATGATCTGCAAGATCATTTCAAGCAAAAGACCAACTGTAAGACCCATAGTTCATCCCTCAACTATGATCCAGTCAACCTAGGAACTGATAAAAACCCTCGTTTCCTCAATCTAGGGGTTGATTGCTCTGCTGAGGAGAAGAGGGATTTTATCAAAATCTGCAAGGAGTTCAAAGATGTCTTTGCATGGAAATACGATAAACTCAAGACTTTTGACACCAATATCATGCACCATAATATACCAATGAAACCAGAAGTAAAACATTATCAACAGAAGTTAAGGAAGATGCACCCCAATCTGGAACCCTCTGTCAAGAAAGAGATCGAGAAGCTACTGGCAGCAAGAATTATATTCCCTGTCATGCATACACAATGGATTGCCAACCTGGTACCTGTTCGGAAGAAGAATGGGGAAATCAGACTCTGCGTTGATTTCAGAAACATAAACAAAGCTTCTGAAAAGGACAACTACCCCGTTCCACCAATGGAGCAAATTCTACATAAGGTAGTAGGGTTTGAGATGTTTTCTCTCATTGATGGCTTCTTAGGGTATAACCAAGTCCTAGTTTCCCCTGATGATCAACTAAAAACAACTTTTAGGACCCCTTGGGGAACCTTTGCCTATAGGCAAATGCCTTTTGGGCTGATAAATGCCGGTGCTACATTTCAGAGAACCATGGATATAGCTTTCAGGTATTTGTTGCACAATTATGTCATTGTATATTTAGATGATGTTACTATTTATTCCAAAAAATGACATGAACATTTGTCTACTTTGACATAGGTTTTCGAACGCTGCAGAAGATATGGAATCTCATTGAACCCGAAAAAATTGATCTTTGCAGTCACCGAAGGTAAGTTATTGGGTTTTATTGTTTCGAAAAAAGGCATGATTATCAATCCAGAGTGCACATAAGCCATTTCAAAGATCATCCTACCTGGTTGACATAAGGCCATGCAATCTTTTCTTGGTAAGATTAATTTTGTTCGTAGATTTGTTCCGAATTTTGCTCAAATTGTTAAGCCATTACAGCAATTGGTTTAAAAAGATGCCCAGTTTAAATAGTCTAAGGAACAAAGAACTGCCTTTGTTGAAATCCGGAGAGCCATTGTGGAAGCCCCCGCTCTGATGTCTCTTGATTTCAACAAAGATTTTATTCTGTACACTTTTGCTACTAACTTTTCCTACGCAACTATCTTGACACAAAAACATGATAACGATGTTGAGATCCCTATTTCATTCATGAGCTCCACTTTCAAAGAGTGGAACTCAATTACTCCCAGATTGATAAACAAGCTTACGCGGTCTATAAATCTGTGAAACATTTTAGACCATATTTATTAAAATCTCAGACTAAGGTCATAGTTCCTTATGCAGCTATCAGAAATGTACTAGTTTAGAAAGAATTAGGGGAAAAGAGAGCCCACTGGATGACAGCCTTGCAAGAATACAATTTGGAGATCAGACCTGCAAAGATTGTGAAAGTCCAAGGCTTGTGTCTGCTAACTGCTCAATCCAATGATCCTGTACAACATCAGATTGAGTGGGAACAAGAGGAGAGTACAACAACAAGTTCTGTTAATGTTATCACAACTCAAGCATCTGAATGGTATGATGACATTAAATTCTTCCTTACCCATGGGTTTGCTCCTAAAACCCTTGACTTTAAAAAACACAGAGCTTTAAGGTTGAAAGCTACACCATATCAATTCATAGATGGTGTTTTATTTAGAAAGAATTATGATGGTGTTTTTCTCAGATGTTTAGACAAGGAAGAAACTGATAATATTCTTTTTCAATTTCATGCAAGACCTACGGGAGGGCACTTCTCAGGAGAGACCATTGCACATAAGATCCTCAACACAAGATACTACTATCCTACTTTATACAAAGATGCATATTCATATGTCAGAAGATGTGAATCATGCCAGAAGTGTGCTGGGAAAGTAAAAAAACATGCCTTTCCTTTGCAGCCAGTGACTGTTCAGTTTCTATTTCAACAATGGGGACTGGATTTTGTTAGACCCATCAACTCTGCTTCCTGCCTGTAGCACAAGTATATCTTGAAAGCTACGGACTACTTTACCATATGGGTATAGGAATTCACCCTAAGAGAATGTAATGCAAACCAAGTGATATCGTTCCTTGAAAGCCAAATAGTCACTAGGTTTGGTGCTCCTGAATTTTTAGTATTTGACAATGCATCTTATTTTTCTTTCATTGATCTTACATAGTATGCCCTTGAAAAAGGGATAAAGCTGAAGTTTTTTGCCAAATATTATCCACAAGGGAATGGACTAGCAAAGTCTTCCAACAAGAACTTAATTAATATCTTAAATAAGACAGTCTCTACTCGCCATAAAGATTGGCATACTCAGTTATACAATGCTCTTTAGGAAGACCGTGTCACCCCAAAGGTAGCCATAGCAAATTCCCCTTACTATTTAGTTTATGGTAAGGAGGCCATCTTGCCATCTAACCTCATGATTCCTTCACTGAAGTTGACACAGTCCATACAAGAGGATGATTCTTCCCATTCCAGCACAAAATTGATATGTTACTCAAGATAGAAGAAGATAGGGAGAAGTCCAAAAACAGGCTTTATCAACATCAGCAGTTGGTTAAGAGGTTGTTTGACGAGAATTATTTATCTGACAGGGAGTTTACTGTGGGGGGCTTAGTGTTGAAGTGGGATAAGCAACACAAGAACAAGAATGATTACACTAAGTTTCAACGCCTCTGGCTAGGGCCTTCATTGTTACAAAAAAGATTGGTCCTAGTACTATCCAGTTGCAGACACTGGAGGGTGTCATATACACCTACCCAGTGAATGTGCAATTGCTTAAAAAATATTTTGTTTGATTGATCAGTTTCACTTATTGTACATAAAGTGTGGTTTGTTTTCTTTTGCTGCTTTATTTTCATTTTTATTTCTCTTTTGCACATTGGTTTTATTTTTGAATAATGCCCACACCTTTTGGCAAAGGCTATTGATCAATATGTCTCAAGATAATTTAAGTCTGAAGTTCTAAGGTAAACAATGTCATCTTTTATTCCTCTTAGCTTGTAGTTGAAAATGTTTTTCGTGAAATTAAAACAGTCAATATTTGCAAAGCCTTGATTGATACCTTCCCACCTTAATTAAATATCTTTATGGATGTGTTATTTGGTTAATTGTAGTTGAAGAAGCAATTAGTTTTTCTTTCCTTATGTTTCATTAGTGAATGGAAGCATATATTCATAGCCTTGTTAGCCTTACCTATTCTGGATCCCATTCTGATCACCTTGAACATAATTCACCTTAATAATCATAGATTGATGGGGGGGTCTTATTACAATCCATCCCATTATGGTCATAGATGTTTAAGTGGAATGACATCTCCACATCAAGCCGCCAAACTTGGGGGATGACTTTCAACTATTGCTGGAAGGTGGAAGATCCTATCACAGGTCAGTCCATTCATGATCTACAAAACATCGGTGAGTAACAGTGTTGTCATATGGTCACCAAGCCATGGTAGTGTCTTGTAGCCTATGCACTAATAAATTTTGTTTTCCTTTGTAAGACACTTTATTGTATATAAGGATGAGGGGGGGCTTATTACAAGCCATCCCTACCATGATCATGGGTTTGATTTTGGACTGAAATTACCACTTATGGTCAACAAACCATGGTAATCGATTTTAGTGTCAAAGCTAAAAGATAGGGAGTCTCTTTATCGAGCTAGCTTGTTCAGTTTCCAGATCAGGTCTGTGAATGGCGTTTCCAATATCTAATCACCAAGTCAGGGCAATGGCCTTGTATCAACAAATGTTTTGTTTGTATATTTTCATTATGTTTCAAAAAAAGGAGGGGGGAAGGAAATGTATATATTGTGAGTGATATAAGACTGCTTTGTCATATGAACATCATCATTAATTGGTTTTGGAAGGGGGTATATCAATCATATGACTAACTTTTCTATTTTAATTATGTTTTATGAGAACATTTTGTAAATTATAGGTTAAAATATCAAGCTTGCTGACATGTATTCCTTGTAATTACAAATTTCATTTTCAGAGATAACTGGTTCTTCCCAATCAGTCACCATTTGTTGTAGGTACAACAGATCCCATGAGTTCTAGAAAACATGGGAGCCCCAAATTTTTATATGCAAAGAAAATGATTAAGTTCCTTGGTCATTTTGGGGTTTTCATCATGCTTTCATCGCTTTGCTTTGATTTGATTAAATTAAGTGATTTTCCCTTTCAAAATTTCATTAATTTTTGTGTGTTTTTTGTGAATTGCGGAATAACATATTTTTCCAAAAAAGGTCAGTACGTTTCCGCAATTCCGCAACCCACAGTGCGGATTGTGGAAAATTGCTTTTTCGGTTGTGAAATACTTGTTTTCCGCAACCCACAATTGCGGATTACGGGAAAGACTTTTAATTTTATTTGTGCACTTTGCATTTCCACAACCCACAATTGCGGATTGTGGATTACGGAAAGAGTTTGAATCATGAGTTCGCGTCTTGCACTTCCGCAACTCGCAATTGCGGATTGCGGAACGGTCATTTTATCATATTGTGTAGTTTGTATTTCCACAACCCGCTACTCGCAATTGCGGATTGTGGATTGCAGAAAGAATATATATAATTGCAAAATAAACCTCCCGCATTTTTCTTCCGCAGCTTGCATGTTTAATATTGATCGTTGATTCGCCTCAATCCTGCGGTTGATATTGGATTGTTTTGTTTTGGATAATCATTTCGGTTCTCCGTTTTTCTTCACCATTTTTTATTTGCAATCGGATTTTTAAAACTGCAATTTTCAACTGTGGCCACTTATGAACTGATAATCATTGATTCAACTAATTTATAATTGATCGAGTGTTAAGATTTGACATTAATCATACGTGAATTATTGCAATCTTATCCTATCCTAATCCAATCTCTGTCGATGCATGATGTGCGTTATTTCAATATAGACGTGATAATTGCAAGTTTCAGACCGTAAGATTTTAATTATTCCAATTCATTACGCTCAGCCATTCCTGGAATCTTGATTGTTTTCTTTTAAACTACAAATGTTCATCATACTGTAATGAGAGAAGTCTTATTAGTTAATTTTCACAAGTTTTCCTTCTGACAATTATTTTGTGAGCAATATGCAGAGAGATCATAAATGTTTGGTCAGTTTTTGTGAAGAGAAAGAACTTCAGCCTCTTCTATATTAAGAACCTGTGTCGCCACCTTTTGACATGGGCGTTCCTAATGAAAGCAGCGGTAGTGAAGAAGAACCTGAGATTCAATCCATCTGCATACAGCTCCCTCAGAAGAAGAGAAGGAAGATCACTGAAAATCCAACTGATCGAGACAATACCATTATCCAGGATTTTATAATCAATGAAGTACCTGTCACTCCATTAATCCCATTGAAGAAGGAACAAGTGGCCAACTTTTCAGTTTTTGATAACATTGTTGATCATCATAAAATCTTCTAAGAAAGATTTTCAAGCTCACTTACTATCCATCGCAGACATCTAGTAGTTTGTGGTTAACCTTCATAGTTTGTTATGGGATGTTTCCCGAAATTATGTGATGAGCATCTTTTGAAAATTTTGTGAACATTCGGTATGAACCACTCTTTACAATGATATGATTAGAATAGTCCAAATTTGTAAATTTCTGTTTTCATGGGAAAGCTATCCTTTGTAACCATTTTTGTAATTATTATTTAAAGGGATAGAAGTCTCATGGGGAAAGGATGTATTTTGGGGGAGATAATCGCTAGAGAAGGACTGGAGAAACGTTGTTTCACTTGTGATCATGTAATTTTTTGCAGACCAATGAATCAAAGTTAGTTTCTTTCGTCATCTTCTTTGTTTATGTTATCAAATTTCTTTGATGGTGTCTGATTTCTTCACCTTAATTATCAATCAATACTGTTGATTTTGCAGCCGATCATTAATGCATTGATCTTTATCTATTTCTGTAAATGATTCATAGAAACTATTAAATCAATAATTCATGTTAATTTTTCAATTAGCATAAGAGCTACAGGGTGATCTTGGATATGCTTGATCTTTAAACTATTATCAGTAATTTTCATTGCTTGATCATACTTTGAAGTAGTAAGTTAATGATCTAGTTTTACATTTCTGTTAAATTGGTGAATTGACTTATTAGAATTCGAACCAAGTTACCTTGCACACAATCAATTCACTCCCTTTAGATTAGATCTGACTTAGTTTAGATTTTCCTTTAAGGTAGATTTGTCTTAGTTTTAGATCCACTCTAGAATCAGGACACTTTGATCTTCCTTCTCAGGAATACAGATCCTTCTAGGATCAAACCCCATAAGTGTCAGCGGAGGCCTTTGTATCCGTGGGAGTTAACTACACCAAATAGGTTGGGGATAGAACTGTCCTTGCGTAGGACCTTTTGAATCCTTTCAGTCTTGGTTTTCACCCTTTGTTCTTAGCCTTAGAATCCATTCCAACACTTACACATTTGAGGCTTCAACAAATAGTTGAAGTTTTAATAATTTTTTTCTCGTCGATATATTGTATTTTTCAAAAATAATATTATGAGGTCCGTGCATCAAAAGTTTTTGTGGAATGGTAGATGTCTGCACATGTTTAAAACGAAAAAATGCGAAGACAAAGAAAATCTGTAAGATATGCGCTGCACCAGAAATAAATCCGGCCTTGAATACAAGTTACGAATGGGTCGCTGCTAAACTATGGAGAGCAATACAATTGTCTGTGTAAGGGAAAATAAGTCGAAGTCGAAAAGACTCTGAAATAAAAATGTTGCTTGATCGTGATGTAATGGACGAGTCTATGTGTATGAGTTTCCTGCACATATGGAAGAAAAAGAGAACCTTTATGGATCGATTATTCCATTCGTTGAATATAAAACTTATCTTTCAAGTTTGACCATGCATGGAGACCACGTATTAGCAGCATGATGCATCTGTCAATAGTCGTCGTTGATTAAAATTTCGAAAGTTTGTTATTCTTTGGGCATGCTGGTAGAAACTACATATAAAATATCCTGTGAAGATACAAACTACTTGTGGGTTGATTTTTGTTTAATCAATAGTTCAAGAATCGGTGGAGATAGGTTGTCTCTGTCGACCAGTCTAGAACTGACCGCCAACGGATCAAGCATGGAGATTAAGAGACAACACTTGGTGGAGCCATCGACTACTGATTGCCTAGTAATTGTTCATTACTTAACTTGGAATATATGTTAACTGCATATTATATTTTATTCTATTTATATTAAAAATGTGGTCGAGAAAGAATATTATGTATCAGAGATGAACTTGTCAATTGATAGAGACTTTACCAGAGGGGTGTCCGTGCGTCTAATTTGAAAATAAAAGAACGTCCACCCGACTAGGAGAGTATTCATCATCTACTAGAAGGGTTGACTTTATTAACTTTTTGATGCTCTTATCAAAGCATATGGATTCCCGTCAGCATCTTAGTGATCGACCTAGCAGTATTCTTCTTTTTATATATGTTGAGTCATAGTATTTTTGTCGATATTATTTTGTTAATTATGGTCGCAAATTTAAGTGGTAGAATACATTATGTTTAATTGGGTCGAGCCATGTTATTTTTTTAGCACATTCATGTATTTAAAATATGGTCAAGGTCTTTTGTTCAAAATTTCACATTATGGTTGAGTCTGCTTAAGTCATGTAATAAGAGTATATGTTCATATATCTTGAAGCCATTGAATCATTAGCACACATGTTACTTGTTTTTAAAAACTTTTGGGTTGAAGGGGTTAAACGTGAGTCTCTTTCGAGGCAAGCAATCCCTTCCAAATTTGTAATTTAGTCAATCCCTAGTCAACTCATAGTCAAGTTAGTCAAACTACAAGTCATTGGTCTCGACCATGGTCAGTCGAGTCGAGTAGATTCAAGTCAAGTCGATTCAAATTAGTCGGCCACGACCAATATCAGTCGGTATCAACCATAAGCAACAAACCACTTACAAACTTGCAGGAAGCCTCACGACAGATGAAGTCGACGATGACCATATTCAAGCAAAAGACATCTTGCAGCACATAGAAGAAGAACTTAAATACTAGATGATGACATCAGAACATTTGAATTGATTGAACCCCTTGATACTATATTGCAAATATTTTCCTGGATTGTGACCTCGGAAAGCCAGAAGACAGAGAAATGGCATAGAAATTCAAAGAGCCAAAAGGCCCCGCATGCTTGAGTCGATGGAGATGTCGGCTCGATGGAGATGCTTAGGCCAATGGAGATGCCATCCAGATGAGCCAGGGTGAGGCTTTAAAACAAGAGACCTCGTTGTGGAAGAGGATAGTGAACCACCGTTGTGAGAGGGTGAGACTTCGATGGAGTACTACCATACTGAAGATGGAGGCTGAAGAGTAACCAATCATAGTAGAGCCTTGTACATGTACGTTTTCCTATCAAGTTGGAGGATGTTGCGACTGAGTACCTATACAGAGCGGTATGCATGGTTGATGCACAGTGAGGACTACTTCAGCAGGAGCAGAAATCCAGGATGTTGATGCATCTTTCTTTGTTTTCTTTGGGACGAAGAAAGGCTTTGTTGGTGGGGGAGATGTTGAGGGGGGTGTAAGGCCTTTCCTATGTTCTCATTATCATTAATGAATGTATTAATTAAATATAATGCATGTGAGAAGTTGGAGTAGGTGTAATTGCTCCACCTTCTCTCTTCATGTATAAATAATACCATTAAGATGAATAATGAGTGGTTGAATACATTCGATCCAATCCTTTGTCTCGGTTATATCTCTATGTGTATGCTATATTTCTTGCTTGAATATCATGTGAAGGCTAGGCCTCAACAGAAAGGTAAATTTTCAGAAATATTGGAGAGATAAGATGAAGGATAAGCAAGATGAAAGGAAGAAAGGATTTAAACCATCTTTCTTCAAGAATCAGCAGAATTCATATCAGCAAAGCAATCCATCTTAGAATGGGCCCAAGATGACAGAATCTATTGGAAAAGGAACCAAGCAGCAAGTCAAATGTTAGGGATGTGAAGGAAACCATACGTATAAAGATTGTCCACGAAAGGGAGATACAATGAGAAATGTGCACAATTTACAGGAAGAAGGTATTGTGGAGGATATAGGCATGAACATTCCTAGGATATATGTAGTTTTGGACAACAAACATGCAGATCATCAGTCCAACATGATTGAGATTGAAGGTAAAATTCCCAATCAACCTATTGCTATTCTCATTGATTCTGGATCAAGTCATAGTTATATTGCTCATAATTTAGTTGACAAATTTAAGCTAAAGAAAAGTAAGCATGACAGAACATGGATGGTTAAATTGGCTATTGGAACAAAAAGGAAAATTAATGAATTAGTAAAACATTTTCCATAATATATGAATGGATTGAGTACTTTTGCAGATTTGAACATAATACCACTTGGTTCATATGATGTATCAATTGGCTTGGACTGGCTAAATGCACACCATGTGATGTTAGATTGTCATAACAAGTCATTTGCTTGTCTTGATGGTGAAGGGAAACAAAAACAAGTGAAAGGAATTCCAAGGCCTATTTCCATAAGAGAGATTTCCGCTTTGCAATTAAAAAGGTGCTTCAGAAAAATAGGTCAGCTGAATGCAACCCATGTGTAAGAACCAGAAAATTATAAAAGCCCAAATTTAGAGGATTTCCCAATATTGCAAGATTTTGCATATTTGTTTGAAGAAATACCAGGTTTTCCACCAAAAAGAGATATTGATTTCTCTATTGATTTGATGCCTATAGCTGCCCCAGTTTCTAATATTCCATACATAATGAGTGCACCTGACTTAAAAGAGCTACAGATGCAGTTGGAAGAATTGTTGAAGAAAGGGTATATATGCCCAAGTGTGTCTCTTTGGGGAGCACCAGTACTATTTGTAAAGAAAAAGAATGGCACTCTAAGTTTGTGTATTGACTTTGGACAGTTGAACAAGGTTACTATAAGGAATAAATATTCACTTCCTAGAATTGACAACTTATTTGATCAGCTCAAAGGAGCAAATATTTTCTCAAAGATAGATTTGAGATCTGGTTACCATTAGGTGAGGATAAAAGATGAAGACATTAGCAGACATCCTTCAGGACCAGATATGATCATTATGAGTTTTGGTGGTGCCATTTGGGTTAACAAATGCACCAACTACATTTATGTGCTTAATGAATGGAATATTCATGAAGTATTTGCATAAGTTTGTCATTGTATTTCTAGATGACATTCTTAATTATTCCAAATCAGAAGAAGAGCATGAGGAGCACTAGAGATTGGTACTACAAGTGTTAAGAGAACATCAACTCTATGCCAATATGAGTAAATTTTCTTTCTATCTGCTAAAAATCCATTACTTGGGACATGTCATGTCTGAAGAAGGAATAGTAGTGTATCTAGAGAAGATAGAAGCTATTATGGGATGGCCTACATCAAGGAATGTATCACAAGTAAGGTCATTCATGGGATTAGTTTGATACTGCAAGATATTTATAGAAGGATTCTCCAAAGTGGCATATCCAATTACTTCATTATAGAAGAAAGGAATTAAGTTTCAGTGGAAACCATGGTATGAAGAGAGTTTTCAGTAGTTGAAAAGATTACTCACTAGTACACCAATCCTCAAGATTGTTGATCCAAATGAACAGATGATTGTCTAGAAGGAATTGGTGGATTTCTTATGCCAAATGGACATGTGATTTGTTATGAATCAAGAAAACTTAAAGAGCGTTAGAAAAAGTATGTCACACATGACTTGAAGCTTGTTTCTATTGTGCATGCATTAAAAATGTGGAGATATTATCTTATGGGTAGGAAATTTGAGTTGAGAACATATCATAGTGGGATGATGAGAAGCAAAATAAGAATGCAAGACAAACTAGATGGCTGGAATTTCTGTGTGAGTTTGTTTTTGATATCAAACATATTAAAGGAAAGGAAAACAAGGTCGGTGATGCACTTAGTAGAAGAGTGCATGCAATGCATGTTTCAGCCATTAGTATGTGCAAATCGGATTTGAAAACCAGAATTCTTGAAGTTGTCATATCAGATGAACATTATCTTCAGGTAAAGCAAGAATTACAGCAGGAAAATATACAACAGAAATATGGATGTTACAGGTTGGAAGGAAATGGAATTCTTACATTCAAAACCAGAATTTATGTTCCTAATTCATCAAAATTAAGGAAATTGGTAAAGAATGAGATGCATAATGTACCATATGTAGGTCTGAGATACCAAAAGACAATTGCAGCAGTCAGAAGTCACTACTTTTGGCCAGGAATGAAGAAAGATATTCATGACTATATAACAAGATGAACTGAATATCAAAAAGTAAAGGTTGAGCATGGACATCTAGCGGGATTGCTTCAACCATTTCCAATACCTGAATGGAAATGGGATGTGGTGACCATTGAATTCATCACTAAATTTACTAGGACAAGAAAGCAACATGATTCCATCATGATTGTGGTGGATAAATTAACCAGAGTTGCTCACTTTATACCAGTCAAGTCAACTCATAAGGCATCTAATATAGCAAAACTTTATATGAAAGAAATTGCCAGGTTACATGGGATACCAAAGGCCATAGTTTCAGACAGAGACCCAATCTTTACTCCAAACTTTTGGAAGGGATTATTCAAAGGATTTGGAAAAAATATGAATTTAAGCACAACATATCATCCACAGACAGATGGGCAGGCTAAGAGAGTCAATCAAGTTATTGAGGACATGTTAAGAATATATGTGATGGATCAACCATCAAAATGGGAATACTACCTATATAATTTGGTATAATTTGCATACAGTAATGGATATCATTCATCTTTGAAGATGATTCCATTTGAAGCCTTGTATCGCAGAAGGTGTAATACTCCAATTAGTTGGGACAATCCAGTTGACAGAGTAATAATTGGGCCAAAACTACTCAAAGAAATGGAAGAGTGGATGGTAAAAATCAAGCGGAATTTGAAAGTGGCACAGGACAGACAAAAGAGTTATGCAGACAAAGAAAGAATAGTAAAATAATTTAAAGTGGGGGATCATGTGTATTTAAAAGTTAGGCCAAAGAAGAGTTCCCTGAAGTTGGGAATTTGTCCAAAGCTTGCAGCCTGATTTTGTGGGCCATTAAATATTTTGGATGGGATAGGACCTGTAGCTTATGCATTAGCATTTATTGCTTGTTTGTGTGTGTGTAATGTATTCATGTATCTTTATTAAAGAAATATGTGCTTGATCCTAACCACATAATTTATTGGAATTTGATCTAGGTGGAACCGAAAGGAGATATTTCGGTACAACCACTACATATCCTCGATCGAAAAGTTACGTTGTTGAGGAACAGGGACATCAGATAGGTAAAGGTCCAATGGACCCATTACAATTTTGAAGAAGCAATGTGGGAACTCGAGGATGTGATGTGGGATGCATACCCGTAGCTATTTTGAAGTTTTTATCAAAATTTGGAAATGTACATAGTGTCAATGATGCACTGAGGACAGTGCATAAATTAAGGGGGAGGGGAATGTAATACCCTAGTTTGACCCTGCAATGTAAAATTGTAAATATTAATGTAAAAGGCTAGAAGCCAAGACTAGGTAAATATGTTTTTTATATTAATATAGAAATCTCTAATGGTTGCATGGGAAGAAGGACGAAGAAGAGATGGGGGGATATGAATCCACAACTGGGGAAGTGATAGTGTGCCTTATTTTATCTCCCTGGCCTTATTAAACCAAGTTATTAAAACTTATGATTAAGAACCATACTTGTAATAAGCATTATTTCATTAGCTTAAGAAGTGGATTAGGGGGGGGGAGTGGTTCCATGTGGAGTAACCACCTGGCAAGTCGAATTATGCCTATAAAAGTGAGTTTTCAAGTTGGCTAGGGGTTATGCTCTCCATTATTCCTCCACCATTTCAAATTCTTACATTTGAATGCAAAAATATTGGACTGTAACAAAGAATGGGAAATGCTACTGTTGAACTTGAATTCTACATGCCATTTAACCCAAGTAGATTGGTGAGAGAGAGAAAAACTTGGCCTATAGCTTGTTCCCTGGAGTCCAAATTCAAAGACTTATTTTACATCATGTGCCAGAGCACCAGAAGGGAACTGGAGGCTGCTTGAGGGACTGTTAACTCAGAGAAGGGAGTTTGCTCCTGACATTGTGTAGGTTAATGGGGAAGGATAATTGAGGATTGGGACGGCTATGGAGGGGGTTTAAACACTAGTGGGATTGCATGAGAGATTTAGCTGAGTAAACCAGGAATGAAAGAGATATTTTCCCTTGTGGATTGATAGCTTCATCTCGGGGGTGTCCTATCAAAGTAAGATTTGGATTGACAATGCCTATGGTTGGGAGGAACATCCTTCACATACATCTAGTTGGATAAACTTCATTCAAAAGATAAGTATCTCATGGTTATGAATGTCATGGTGATTTATGTATACTGATTAATTATTGCTATGATTGTATATGTGTGTGGAATTGCATGGAAGTGTGTGTGTTTTGTGCTTGAATTGTCTGAAAATTTTGATGTATGCATAAATTGATTAGGGAGACCATGAACATTTAATTCTGTTATGTAATTGAATGAATATCTGAAAAATGAAAATTGAGTATGAATATATTGACAATGCCTGTGGTTGGGAGGAACATCCTTCACATACATCTAGTTGGATAAACTTCATTCAAAAGATAAGTATCTCATGGTTATGAATGTCATGGTGATTTCTGTATACTGATTAATTATTGCTATGATTGTATATGTGTGTGGAATTGCATGGAAGTGTGTGTTTTTTGTGCTTGAATTGTCTGAAAATTTTGATGTATGCATAAATTGATTAGGGAGACCATGAACATTTAATTATGTTATGTAATTGAATGAATATCTGAAAAATGAAAATTGAGTATGAATATTATATTCAATAATGAATTTGAGTGCCATGTGCTCTCTATGGTCAAATGAGGCTACTAGGTACATTACATCTAATCTCAGTTTATGTTTTGTGTTGATTAATGGGGGATACATTAAGGCCCTCCTAATTCGATGGGTTCCTTGTTATTGATGCCAGCTAATTCTTTGGGGATTGGATCTAGAAACTAGTCAAACGTACCTTGGTGCGTGTAGTCCTCAGTGGCTTGTTTCCTTGGGTTTGCTAGTGGGTTTCCATTATTGAATCTTGATCAGAAGATTCTACGAGTGTTCGACATCAACTCCTTTATTCATGCTCACTAGACTATATTGGGTACCTTGGGGTCCATCATCATCATTGGTGGTTCCATTCACATCCATTAACGATAATCCTCATTGACCAATAATCGAACAGTTTCTTGCATGCTCGACATCAACACCTCTATTCGCGTGTATATTTGTACCATTGGGGTTGAGACAAATACCTTGGGCATAAGGGGGTCATTCCTCATTATTTATACATCTCCCAAGTTGCGATGGAGGCTTATCATGATTTCTTGAGTACTTTGGAGACTGTTATGTCTTCTTGATATGCACTATGACATAGATCTACATTGTATTTTTTGGTGGTTGTAATATTTTTTATGACATGGATCCACCATGTATTCCTTTGTAATATCTCGATTTTGACCCCATTGCATTAAAATGTAAGTGATGTAATATTGTTATAAAATCGTGGTGAGGAGCTCAAGGCCAAGGCCCCACCATCGATTTAGTGATGCATATGGTTTTCATGCTAGCTAGGAACAATGGGAATTTGCAAATATCATGTAAATATACATTTTAATAAAATACCCACAACTAGCTATGCAATGCAATGCAACAAGAGATAGAGGCATGATTTTTATAAGGAATTGGGGGGGGATATTCAAACCCTTGAACCAATCAAGTCAAGCCAAGTGTCAATGAGAGAAACCATAAACCCTCAACTACCCATGTTGAATTTTGTACCCAATCATTCATTTCAACCAAGAGTTAGTTGAGGTAGTTAATGCCTTGGGGAATGGAGATGTATGGCTATCCAAATTCGGGTATGGGCAAGCCACCATTCATGTAAATTCATGTTGGGATTCTTGGGAAAGAAAAGAGCCATGAAATTACTCCCCAAGCCATTATTCATCAACCAGATTTGCTCTCTCACGAGTTCTGAGCTTGCTGGGTGTTTTCCCTCCACGTTTTTATGGTTTTTCCCTGTTTTCTAGCTGGGAAGAGGGTGTTTTGGTGTTGCAGAGCTATTGGGAGAAAGGGAGCTCGATTTCAGGTTTCATTGAGGCCTTTTTGGGCATTTGGAATGCTCATAACCTGTGGGATAAATTGGTTTTTATCCTTGTGGTCGAATTCCCCTTTCCACAGTTTGTTTTGGGTGAGCCATGAATTGGGAGAGCCAATGGGAACCTTGTTTTGTAAATCTCTTTGTAAAATCGTTTATCCATGCCCAACCATTGTGCTTGTTGTGTGTGGAAAGAGTATGTTGGGGTATGAGTTATGGGTTTCCATTGTTTTGGCTTGAGCTTGAGTGCAAGCATCTAGAAATGAAGAGGGTTCAGATTTATCCAGAAAAACCCAGCTGTGGACTAGCTTGGCTTAGATGCAATGCTTATTTGGTTGTGCATGAGCTTGAGTGTCCCCTTTTCCTTGTAGAAATCATGCCCGGCTTGGGGGTGGTAGTTGTGTTGAGATATTGATGAATACAACTGGCCTATGGCCGGGTGGAACGTTGCAGCGACATAGCTAGTTGCTTGGGACAGCTTCATAATCAAGATAAGTATTCTCTATGTGTATTTACTTCTGCAATGTTTTAATTTAATAACTGTTATTGATATGTTGAATGCATATGAAATGTGTGTGGATGATGTTTTATTCCGCTGTGCACGTTTGCTTTGATTTGCATATGCACACATATGCATTTTATTTGTAATGCTATGAATTTGTTCATGATGAATGGGTCTAAGTTTTGTAAAAGCCTAGAATTTGGTATCATGTTCCCTTCCTTGAATTGGATCCATGGGAGGGGACGTGTCATCCTTCATGACCATGATCTGCATATTACTACATCGATCCACAATGTATTTTGTTGGTGGCCATGCTTGATGCATGTTTTGAGCATGGGTATGCCTACATCATGGATGATCTATATTTAAGTTTGGTTGACAATTGGTTGTAAGTACCTTTTGGTTCCTTGACCTTCGGTTTCCTCCTTATACCAACTCGATGTTATGTTTTTACAATGTGTTTTGGCCATCACCTTCTCTTTTGACCTCACACATTAGGGGGCATCTGTTACAGTTATATTTTCCACCCTTGAGACTCATTGAGGACCCACTAATGTCATCGTGCTAAAATAGACACTTTCAACCTTGATTTCCTCACCTTTCAGTGATTGGTCATCCCTTGAAATCCTAGCAGGGAGCAACCATAATCACTTGGTCACACCTTGAACCAATGATAGGGAGTGACCATCCCTCTTTGGTCACACCCTGCACCACTATTAGGGATCAACCAACCCTCATTTGTTTTAGAATGAGCAAGTTATGAGAAGATGAACATTAAATGAGATGGATCCTTTGTTATATGAGCTTGGGAACTCATACATGACTTAGAGTTCACTAAGTTCTAGGAGTCTAGATCTATCATATCATCTTCTCTATCAATCTATATAAGGAAGAGGATTTCAAAGGAGGGGGGATATTGATTGGTATTTGGAATAAGTAGTTAAATGCTAGCCATTTCCATAATGAAGCTCTATGTCCATAGCCTTCATGATATCTACGTTATCCCTTCTTAAGTGAGGGTTAAGGAGAAGGAATTGGAGCAAGGGACCAAGAGGAGCTTGCACCATGACTCAAGGTATATCTACATGTACTACAACAAAATCCTATCATTTGCTTCTGATTTAGCTCCCTTTTTTGCTTCCAGTCACTATTTCAATGTATTTTTCTCCATTATATAGGAAAAGTCAGCGCTATTTCATGGGTTGGTGCAATTTTTGTCGTTTTTAGTGCCTGATTTTGTAGGCCATCACTAAAGTCAACGCTAATTTGCATCATATTTTGCTCCTTTTTTAGGGCCATAATCATTAGCGTCGGGTTTTGCTTCCTTTTTAGTGGCATATTTTGCTTCCTTTTTAGCGCCATCTTTTGCTTCCTTTTTAGCACTGGGTTTTGCTCCATTTTTACTGTAAGGATTTTCTCTCTTTTTAGCGCCATATTTCCTAAGTAAGCTAATGAAAACGAGGGTGACTTTTCAAACAGTAATTTAAGAGGGAATTTTTTTTAAATGTAACTTAAGAGAAATCATAGGATAAAAATAAGCCACTTGTCTCAATCTAAATGAGTGTGAGATTATTTTTCTTATTTTAATAAAAAGTTATTATTTTCCCTCATAAAAACCCCTCACTCTCTCATTCTTTTCTTATTTCCTCTCTTTATATCTTCTCTTTTTCTCTTCTTTGTTGTTGCAAGTTTAGGTTTTCATGCATGGATGCTCATATTTCATGGAGTAACCTCTGTGAAATGGATTCTCCCTTACCTTATCCTCCTTCCTTCTTCTTCTACTTTTTCTTTATTTTATAGATTTGTCAATGTTTATTGTTTTTTATTGTTGTGGGTTTAGGGTTTCATGCATGGAGGATATGGTTTCAAGGAGGAACCTCCATGAGGAAGGTTATGGATTCTCCATTCCCTTATTCTCCTTTCTTTCTCTTTTACTTTCTTGTTCCTTTATTGACTTACTGATTTTTATTGTGTTTTTGTTCTTGCAGATTTAGTGGAGAAAGAAGAAGAAGAAAATGATATTGGGGGATTTGTTTAATGTACATATCTAATTCATGGATTTGGACCAAGGAAGGACCTTGCATTCCTATAAGGATATCTAGGTTCAAATCCTGCTACCCATCTATCTATGATTACTTACTTTTCCCTTAATATTACATGCTAATATTTATCTTAGATATGCATTGTTCACTTGTTTGCATGCATAGGTTAGGCTAGTTTCAGTTCATATTTGCATTTTTAATGGCATATTTTGTGGGGATGTAGCTCAATTAGAGTTCTTTCCTTTTGGAAAGTGATCTAGGTTCAAATCCCAGCATTCCCTTACGATTTTCCATTTATGTTTTCATTTTTTTACCATTTCCCATTTTAGTTTTTGTAAATTTTAATTTGCATTGGGTTAATCTATTTTATTTTAGATCTACAATTAAAATGGAGATTTTTTGTAGGAATGTAGCTCAAGTAGATCTCTTGCCTTTTGACAAATGATATGGGTCCAAATCCTAGTATTCCCTTACCATTTCTTGTTCGTTTGTTTTTTACTATTTTCCATTTTTTTTTTACGTAAATTTTAATTTACAGAGGCATTATTTTAGGTGCTAAACTCGGCACCAAAAAGGGAGAAAAACCTAGGGCTAAAAGGAATCAAAACCTAACGCTAAAAAGGAAGCAAAACCCGGCGCTAAAAAGGGAGCAAAACCCGATGCTAAAAGGGGAGCAAAACCTGACACTAATAAGGGAGCAAAACATGGCGCTAAACTAGGCGTTAAACTGGCACTAACTAGACTAGGCGCAAACAATGGTGCTAAATCTCACAAAAAATTTGGCACAAATCTGAAATGTAGCGAGGTGTTGGATTTAGCATCTAGAGTTCACTCCAAATCTAGGGAAAAAATACACTAAATAATGACGCAAATTTCAGCGCTATTGCCATGTTTTGTTGTAGTGACAGATGTAATGTTTTTCACTATTTTAATATAGATCTACATGATTTTTCCCTCCATATTTTTAATGTGCCATTCTATACATTACATTTGTAGATCTAATATTTCCTTGAGTATATTAGATTAGACATAGGTCTTTACATCTTCCTATTTCTCTGAAGGGTTTGATATTGGTATTGCGTTGTCTTCTTGTGTGCAGGAATCCGGTGTAAGGAGATGGAGATGGATCTCTAGAGTTGCATCAACCAATATTACACGAGAACAACCGTCATATATATGGTACAAACCAATATTCTCTCTCTCTCTCTCTCTCTCTCTCTTTACACACATATATATATAGATATATATATGGTATTGCGTTGTCTTCTTGTGTGCAGGAAGCTGGTGTAAGGAGATGGAGATGGATCTCTAGAGTTGCATCAACCAAGATTGCATGAGGACAATTGTCATATATATGGTACAAACAAATACTCTCTCTCTCTCTCTCTCTCTCTCTCTCTCTCTCTCTCTCTCTATATATATATATATATATATATATATATATATATATATATATATATATAAGATCTAGATACTTGGATCTAGGGGAAATCTTGTAATGGTATATCTCGTTGTCTGTCTAAGATCAAGGGCATGTCTAAGGGAAGTCTCACTTCAGGAGAGATTTTTCCTACAACAAATTTTACCGATATTGGGATTTTAACATCCAAAACAAGTATTGGAGGTCATGGATATCCAAGGAGAACTGGACCAACACTATGACCAATTTATATTGGGAAGAGTTAATGAGAGTGTTACAACAAAGGAAACTTTTGATTAGGGATGGACCTAATAAACTCTATTGGGGTCATAAGGGTGGGGTAGCTTCTTTCTCAAAGAAGCATATTATTTATTGACAAACACATCTAGTCACATGGGGGGGAATTTGGGGATAGATATGGAAGCATAACCTATGGCCAAAAATGTTGACCTTCCTCTAGTTGTTGGCCAATGGGAAATCCTTAACTTGGGATCAAATCCTTTGAAGTGGTTTCGAAGGGCCCTCAAGATGTCCTCTCTGCCAAGAGAAACAAGAATCTATGGAACACCTTCTAAGTTTGTTTCTCTTTGTGGGATGAGGGTGATTCCATCTTTATTCAATCTAACACATATAGAGAGAGCATCAAGTACACCATGGGGCAATGGAGAAACACAACCTATCAAAATGCTATTCTAAATTGAGCTTGGCAGTTGTTCCCCGAATTTATCCTTTGAGAAACCTAGAAGGAATGTAATCATAGAATTTTAAAAATAGTATTTGGGGTAGGGATTAGGTATGGTGTAGAATTCAATCAAGCATCCTAGAAATGCTCCAATATACTCATTGGATCAGGGTAATTTTTAGGGTCAAAATTTCACCAATTGGCTATTTTTGGGGCTTTTTTTCAAAAAATAAATTCGCTATTTGGTCATTTTTAGTCTCTAATATCACTTGTTTTTGCATAAAATATGTTTTTTTATCATAGTATTCACCAAAATCTACACATTTCAGTTGTAAATTGCATGTTTCATATTTAATATTCGCCTACCTATCTATATAGATGGTTTTTTCAATCCAAAATAATCGCCTAGGATACTATACTTAAGTACAATATTAGAATCCTTAAAAAATACCCTGCATTGGATGTAGGAGGACTGGAAGGTATCAAAGAAAGAATTCCCTATTATGTAGGCTTGGGGTTTGGAATCTTTCAATAAGAACTTGAAGAAAATAAAAAAAATTACTTATAAGTTCCTTTGGTTTGAGCATTTGATCTCCCCCTTCAGTCAACTACCTAAACCTAAACTTTAATGGAGCATCCAAAGGGAATCCTAGATTGGTTGGATTCATGGGAGTTATTTGAGATGAGCACGAAGAGATCATCTAGGTCTACACCAGTTCCCTTGGAAATGAAAGTAACAGTGTAGTAGAACTACATGCTCTGTCCTATGCTCTCTAGATAGCTATCAGACAAAAATTCTCAAAACTAGTGATTGAAGGGGACTCTTAGATCATTATACAAATGCTTACAAGACCACAAAATGGCACATTAATAAGAAAAGCATTCACTAATTGAAGGCTAGAAGATAAATTGGAATGGCTAAAGGATCTCCTTGGCCATGCTACAATCATTATTTATGTCATGTTCCCATTTTTCCAACACCAAGTAGCAGCCAACGTCACATCAAAACCCCATGGATCCTAGTGAAATTCAATAAATTAATTAATAAGGGGGTGACATTACTTAGGAAATTAAATTATTAAGTAGGAATAATTTAGCTTACAGTTGTTTTAATTAATTAAATTGAAGGAGATGTAATTATTATTTTTGTATTTAATTATTAATTACATGTGATGATGAGTTGGATGATGAAAAAGTCACATACAGAGATAAGGGTAGCCTTATGAGTTGTCACACCAAAGAGGAAAGTGAAAGAAAATAAGAGCAATGCAAAAATGAAACTCGAAGAAAGCATGCACAAAGCAAGGTGTCAGAAAAAAGAAGGAAGCTGAAAAAAGCAATGCATAAAGAAGGAAAGTGCACAAAGCAAGCAAGTGCAGAAAAGCAGCCAGTCTTGAAAAGCAGGAAACATCCAAAAAGCAAGGAGGAATAGTTTCTAAAAACAAGAGAAAGTCATAAAGCAAGGAAAGTTGGAAAAGAAAGAAAGTTATCAAAAGCAAAAAAGAAAGAAGTTTCTTGATTTGTGCAACTCAAGAATGATTAGAAACATCCAAAAAAACTACAGGGTCCAAGTTTAGAAAGTGAGGATGCATCCATGAGGCTAAGTGGGTACAAACCCAATCCAACTAATCAAGGAAACATCCATGCCTCCTCAAATTTGAATTTCTAAGATGATAAGCTCAACCATGAGGAGAAAAGTCTATAAAAGGAGGAGAACTCCATTTCACATATTTTGACAGTTTATTGTTTGTATGTGAGTAAGATCAAGCTTCTTTAGGCTTTGGTGATGCACCCTTAGCCCCCTATGGGGGATGTGCCCCATAGTTCATGTTCCAATTTTCTGCACATCATCTAGTTTATCCATTAATGTCCAATTGCAGATCTGATCCAATGTTTTTCATGTGAAGATCCATCCTTCAGAAGTTGATGCAAAGATCCAAATGATTTGAGGTGGTTCTATAGAGTTTCACTTTGAGAGAGTAATTAGTTGGAGAGCTTGCAAGGAGATACAGAAGATCAGTACGCCTCCTATGAGAATCCAAAAACTCATAGTCATCCTACATATCTAATACAATGACCACAACTTATCTTCTTACTCCTTTTTGTAACCTCCTTCTTCTATCTTTGTACAAATTCAAGAAGAGTGACTATCTATGATGTTTGAGGCTACATATGATTTTAATTATTAGCTTAATGAGCTCAGTTATCATTTTATGCTACTCTATATTTCATCTTAGAGCCACATTAAATATCATAAGAGTATTTAGAAAGCCTCCTTTGGTTGTTGAGCCCCTATGTTTCAAGACTAGCTCATTATACATTTTTAATTGACTAGTTTTCCAGGATTTACAATATATTGAGCTCTGAGTAACCATTTATATTTCTGTAAGTTGATGTAGGTTTTCAATTTCCTGTAGAATCCATCCCAATCCAAAAATCATAGATTCATGACCTTATTTGGCTATTTTCTTTTCAGATTTATCAAGACTAGCTTATTGGGCACTTATATTTGACTAGTTTTGCAATATGTTTAATTAAAAAGTCTGTGTATGCTCAATTTCGGTTATGTCAGTCATGTTAGGTCCCTGAGACATTTATTAAGACCATCCCACCATCATATTGAGAATTCATTTCCATCTCATTTTGTTTGGAAGATCCTGGAAACAAGCTAGTGGAGCAATCCTACATAGCGCTCTTTCTCCCTTTGCCTCCAAACACTACCAAATCCTCCCAAATCATCAGTAGAAATTATACATAAGTATATTATGGGGTTATGACCTTTTATCCACCTTTTTTTTATGTCAAGTGTAAGTGAACGAGTTTAGTTTGCATATGTTGGTGTGCCCAGAAAGCCTTGGAGTAGACTTCATCCTGGATGATGTTTGAAACATAATTGGCCCCAATACCTTGTGCATAGAAATCAGAAGCTGGACTTGATGTTGTTTTACTTTCTACTGCACACTCCCCAATACAATTTTCATATCCAAAAGTGTCCATCATACAAGCTTTGGGTGGGTTAATCAGTAACCTAGTCTAGTTTCTTCTTCACTAGTTTTGAGAACTAGTTACTGCTTGCAAAATTTCTGATTTTAATATTTGAATTTGAGATAATATCATTTGATATCATATCAGGGATATTACAATTTCCCCCCACATCTAGCACTTAACTAAAATATTTTTTGATAGGCTAGCTAATGAAGGAGTGGGTAGGGGGCTAGATTCTGCATGGCACAAGCTCACCCCTTATTCCATGGTCACTAAGTGTTTGAGCCTCTCCATGGTGGATCACAATCTAACCTTATTTCAGGTTGAAGGGACGTGAGGAGGGGTCATATGTGCACCCAAGCACCAAGACGAGAAGAATGTGACACCTAGTAATTTCATGGAGAGAGGCGGTGATGCGTCGAGGAAAATAGAGCAGGATGGGACTTTCCCTTTGTCTTCGAGTTAATGTAGAGTTTGGGGCAAGCATGTAGAGAGATTTGCTAATTAGTCTGAACAGGGTAACTCCAATGATGTTAGTCCTCAACATCTTCACAGCTTTGATGGCTTCTCCATTCACACTAACATAGGACAAGAGGAGAATGATTATGGAATATGAAACTTGGAGGGATACAGGTAGCAATAATCATGGCAGGAAGTCAATGTGTCTTTCCTCTAAAGAGGAATCTATAGAATGACAACTATAGTTCTTGTGAGTTAAGACTTGAATTGGTTATGTCATCATTTATCTAAAGTCGAAATTAGTTGAGTTAGAGGGTAGTGGGTTGGGTATTTGATGCAGAGAGCTCTGGTGGGTTCTCCATCATGAGGGTCTTATTGGGTAAAAATGTGAAGGTAGGTAACACTTCCGTGAGAAACCAATGCAAAAAAGTCTTAGCGGAGGTTATTCGGCCGATTAATATTTATTATTCGGTTGAATAACAAATGTTATTCGGCCAAATAATTTTCATTATTCAGCCGAATACTATATAAGTTATTCGAACGAATACCTACTAACATTTCTTCATTTAGTTTAACGGGGACCCTTGAAATGTGTGCAAAGCACTGCCGGATGGGAAAAATTTTCAGGTGGTTGTTTATTCGGCTGAATAATTATTCGGCAGAACAATTGTTCAGTCGAACAACTATTCGGCAGAATAATTATTCGGCTGAATAAGTATTCGGCCGAACAAGTGTTCGGTCGAACACGTTTCCTACATAAAAGCCCGGCCTCGTCCGCAGTTTGGCAATAGACGTTGGCAATTTTCTGGACCCCGCATGTGGGCCCGCTGTCGATCCTCGCCACCCTGCATGGTCGCGTTGACGATGCTCGTGTGCTGTCTCTCCACCCTTCGTCCGATCCTCGACGTTCGTTCATTGTGTTGATACTGCTCACATGATCCTCGAAGTTCGTTCGTTGTGCTGTCTCTCCGCCTTTATGTCTCTTCGCCCCTCGCCACTCCCGACGCTCGCTCGCCCTCTCTGTTGATACTGCTCGTCACTACTCGTCACAGCAGTTGGAAGCTCCCTTCATCGAGGAGGCTTCCTTACGGTTCTGCGAGTTTGAAATTTGCGTTTGGAATAGGGCGGTCGCTGCCTGATGGATCCACGTGGAGGTGATGGCTGCGGGGTGAGTTTATAAATAGTTTCATCATTTCGTTATATGTTTGTTTTTTATTTTCCAATTTTATTTGTGATGTATGCATACGTTTTCGTTTGTTAATGTCTTCTCGAAATGTGGTAGTGTGTGCAGGTTAGTTCGTTTGTTGAGTTGGAGGGTGTTATCGGTGCTTCGTTGGTGTTTTAGTTTTCTGCACAGGGTTGATAGTTTTTCATTGACAGGTATGTTTTGACGATGAGTTGTGTCGTTTTGATTTCATTTTCATATTTTTATAGTTTTTTGTTGTTAACCCATTTTGTTGTTGTGTGTAGGAAATATTTTTCATTCGGCGAGTTGGTGGTCTTATCTGGTGCGGCATTGTGGTTCAACAATCTGTTCACTGCGAGTTTGGTTTACAGGTATGTCTCGTTTCTCGATCTTTTGTATTGTCAAAAAATATTGTTGTCATTTGAAGAAAATTTAAAAAAAATTGCATTCAGGTTTAAAATCAGACTGTTTAGTTTTTTTACATTTAATTTTATGTTCATTTTGGTTAACAGAGTTTAAGAACTCTGTTCATGAACAGAGTTTAAAAACTCTGTTCATGAAAAGATAAGAAATATATGTTTTATATAATAAGATATAAAAAAGATAAAAAGTTTTATCCTTAAACAGAGTTCTTGAACTCTGTTCTTGAACTTTGTTCTTGAACTCTGTTTCTTGAACAGAGTTCTTGAACTCTGTTTCTTGAACAGAGTTCTTGAACTCTGTTCTTGAACAGAGTTTAAAGATTCACTTAAAAAGTCATAGTGTTGTAAGGCCTTTAAGTTTGTAGAATTAATATGTACAACTTCAATATGTTATGAGTCAACATTTGTGTAAATTTTTCTTTCTTATAAATAAAGTACGATGCTTATAATAAGTGGATATATATATATATATCGTGTGATGTTTGTTTATTGAGATATATAATGGAATCATATGTGATGGATGAAAAATTTGTAAGGTGACTATACTACTACAATTAACTGCATTATATTTTCAATCTGATTATGAGATGATTATTAAATTTATCTCTATGTTGCAGTAGTAGTGATGCTAGAGTTAGGAGAGGGACTTACAAAAAAAAAATGACTTATACATTTGGTATGCAGTTCTTTATGAGATATGTCTTTAAGTATGTAGAATTAACATGTACAACTTCAATATGTTATGAGTTGACATTTGTGTAAGTTTTTTTTCATATAAATAAAGTACGAATCTTATAATATATATATATATATATATATATATATATATATATATATTGTGAGATGTTTGTTCATTGAGATATATAATTTAATCATATTGGATAGATGAAAAATTTGTAAGATTACTATACTACTACAATTAACTGCATTATAACTTATATCTGATTATGAAATGATTATTAAATATATCTTTATGTTGCAATAGTAGTGATGGTAGAAATTTTATTTAATTAATTATGCTAGAGTTAGGAGAGGGACTTACAAAAAAATTCACTTATACTGCTTTAGACATCCCTACATTTGGTATGTAGTTCTTTATTAGATATATCTTTAAGTCTATAGAATTAACATGTACAACTTCAATATGTTATGAGTTGACATTTGTGTAAATTTAGAAATCATATCAAATGGAAAGAGTGGAGTCTTCGAAGCGAAAGCGTAGGAGGTCATCACATTCATCGGGAATTGGTGTTCCAATTGGTAGTCAAAGGTTGTCGAATTCACCTCGGGGTTCGAGTTTATTGTATGGGTCACAGTCATCTGATCATCATCAAGTTTATAGGGATACAAATGATTCCCCTTTATCTTCTGTGGGAGAGCGTCGATCTCAACCTTCTGTCGGTATGAACATTAATGTTTCAATACATGTATAATCTGTATTTTTGTATGTTTCGAATTTTTGGACAAGGTTAACACTTGACTAAGGCTATATTTGAAGCAGAGCGAGGTTCAGAAGATGTGCCTAATTCGACAGAGCGGAAGGAAGATCAAGATAGGATTGTAGATGATGGGATAGGTGCAGGTGCAGAGCAGGGTCGCGAAGATCCTCCTAGAGCTAGGACGACATATGTTCCACTAGCTGAGGGTTGTACACCCATATCAACTTATCCGTCTGATTTACCTGATGAGCTTCCATGGGAAGGTGTTGTGCAACAAACTATCCTTGAAAGTTGTAGATCCCACTATGACAGGTTGAACAATGATCTTTGTTCTTTGGATCTCCCTCCAGAGAGCAGACAAAGTCTAGAGATTGTTTTGGGGTCATTGCAAAAATTTATTGATGCATATGAGGAACTCGGACCAACTACGAATGGTTTTATTCATTTGATGCAGAGGCGAAGGGACCAAGTTATGGGTCCAGACAAGTGGGAGGTTGTGAAGGAGAAAGTGACCAAAGAACAAGCCAATTCAATGTTTAATTTCAAAGAAGGCCTTAAGCGAAAAATGTTGAAAGTGCAATATTTCAAACATCCTCAAATTGCACATCTAATATATGATCAGTTCCTTGCAACTTACGGTCGATTGCCATGGAACGATGAGGTTCCTAATTATTTTGCTAGATTTTTCTATGCGGAGTTTTTTTTAGGTATGAAGCCAAACTATACTGATGTTCCTTCTGACTTTTATGGAGTTGGAAAGGATCGAATATATAATCGAAAAGGTGCTCTTAGAGACCCTACGACTCTTTGACCTCCACCTGAGATACCTCGTCCACCTAGGGTTGTGGCTTTAAGATCGGAGATGGAACCCACATCCCAACTTGGAACAACTGCAAGGGAATCGGTAGGTGATGGTTTAGCGTCAGCTCTTGTTGGAGTAGAAGTGGGATTGGGTCGAGAGAGGGCTCGTGCTACTATTCGTCAAAAGTTTGTTTACAAGACGAATGATGAGGTAGATGGATTGAGCATCGACAATCTCAGGGCTTATGCCAAGTCTTGTCGCAACATAGCTTCAGATGTGTTATCCAATGACACATCGAGTATGGGAGAGGTTTATTGATTATGCTATGACAATCTATTTGATTTATTATTATTTATTTTGAATTGAATTTTTCGTTACATAGTAATAAGTATATTAAGCAAATGTATTTTGTTTGCAGTTTTCTAGAATGTTGAATGCACATAAGTTTCGAGTCTCCACTAGTCAAAATGAAGAGCATCCTAGTCAAAATGAAGAGCGTTTTGGAAAGGTATATTAATTATAATATTTATGCTTGAACTTGATTTTTTTTTTTTTTTGAATTTTAATAAATATCAATGTATCTTATTGTTAATTTGACTTATCCATGCAGGTTTCTTTAAAATCGAACTTTTTAGATGATTTACCATCTCTTGTGAGCTAATGATTTTAATTTTCTTGTTTTGGTTTTAAGTTAATTGCTTAATTTATTATTTGTTTCTACTATGTTTTATTCATTAACAAAATTTAAATTTTAGGGGAGAGACCATATGGAAATTGGGGGTGAAGATGTAGGTTCTCTGATGAATGCGGATACTGGCACCGAGGTAATTTTGTTTAACTTGAAATAATCTTTGATATAAGTTTAATATTTTATATTTTTTGGATTTATTTGAAAATTGTTTCCATACTTTAGGATTCATAAATTACTTTTGTACATGTTTCAGCTTGGCTCTCTTAGATCCTTTGGAGCCAAAGAGAAGACTCTGGTGGAAGAAAGTGGTGGACATGCATTCAAAGAATTTGATATACGACTTTTTTAATAATTGAATTGTTTTTTTATGTATAAGTTTAATATTTTAATATCTTGAATTTAGTTTCAAATTGTTTAAATAATTTATGATATTTATAATTTGTTTTTATGCATGTTGTAGGCCGAGTTGAATCCAAGGGAAGGTCCTAGTGAAAGATAGTGGAAAGATATTGGTCTAGATGGATAGTGGTTCAAACTTTTTTGTTTTTATTGATATATATATTGTAGTTGTTTTGGACATGAAGGGTATTTATTTTTTGATTATACATATATGTACATTGAACTCACATGTTCTCGAACTTTTTTTTTGGATTATATATGAGTACATGTTAATTATTTCTCATTTGGTAAAATGTTTAGAATATGTTTTGCATGAATGTTTAAAATGTTTTGATAGGTGTAATCTAAAGTTATGAAATGTTGAATGTTGAGAATGAATGTTGGGAAAGAATGAATGGGAGGTGTTATGAATATTTAAAATGTTAATCTAAAGTTAGAAAATGTTCAATGTTGAAAATGAATGTTATGGTAAGAATCAATGTTGGGAAAAAATGAATGGGAGGTGTCAAAAATGTTTAAAATGTTAAGAGTGAATGTTTGGAACATTTGATAGGTGCAATTTAAAGTTAGGAAATGTTGAATTTGTAAAAAAAATTCAATTTGTTATGTTGAGAATAAATGTTATTAAAATGTTAAGAATGAATGTTTGGAACATTTGATAGGTGCAATTTAAAGTTTGGAAATGTTGAATTTGTAAAAAAAATTCAATTTGTTATGTTGAGAATAAATGTTATGGAAATAATGAATGTTGAGAAAGTGTTGAATCATAAGAATGGAGGTTTAAAATGTTAAGAAATGGGATGTTACCAAAGTTTAAAATGTAAAGAAATGAATTTGTTATCAAAATTTTTGGAAGTTTAAAAATGTTGTACCTAATATGAATATTTAAGAATGAATGAATGGTAGGAATGAGAAATTTTTGATAGAAATATGAAGTTTTAATAAGTTCAATATTCTAATGTTCTGAATGAAAATCTATGAATTGTTTGATAAAAGTTTCAATCTTTTGGTCGTTTGATTGATATGATGTTTGCATATGTAAATTTTAAATTTTAACTAATGTTTTTCATATGTTCATTGTTCGATATGATACAATGCATATGTAAATTTCAAATTTTAACTAATGTTTTTCATATGTTCATTGTTCAGGTACTTTGTAGTTCGTGAATTTCTAAATGTTGTTGAAATCATGGCAAATGGGGATAATGATTTTTTGTTTTTTAATCACAAGTGAGGATTTCCGGATTGTGAAGCTTATGCTAAGTTAGAGCAATGAATTTTAGACAACAATTCGATGAATTTTTATCGATTTGTTGTAAATAATCATTGCTCTAATTTAGCATAAGCTTCACAATCCAGGAATTCTTATTTGTGATTAAAAATCAAATGATTGTTATCTTCATTTGCCATGATTTCAGTTATGTGAACTTACATGTGAGAGATATATTATCTTTGTGCAACAATCATTTATTTAAAAACTATATAGATTAACAACTTGTTTTAAAAAACTCATTCAGATCATATTTATGGTGAAATATATTAGAGAAACATGTTCAATGGATTAAAAGAATACAAAATTTAGTAGGTTTTTTGGTGATTTCTCATTGGCATCAATCAATCAAAAGTAAAAATTCGGGGCAAAGTGTGGGGATAGCCACATCCGTTATCTCATCCCTTAAGTGGTCTAATAGACATATGGGGACCCGAATAAAGTACTTTTGAATTCTCAAATAATTTTTTAATTCATTTTTAAGCATGTTAAAATACAACCATTTAAACTCTTATGTTAGTTGTCATTCAAGATAATATTCATAAAAATTCAATGAAAAAATATACTGTGCACAACAGTTGTGACACATGGACAAAAACTATATTGTACACAACAATTGACATGGACAAAAACATAGATCAATTCATTTTTGATATATAGTTAAAAACATTGCAATGGAATGCCATCCTCAATTATCCGTTCACGGTCACATATGGATAGTTTCCATTTTTTGGTTTTTAACTATTTTTTTTATGGAACTTGTACTAACCTTATTCGAGATGCACATACTAAATAACTATACTGACAACATATAACATCGGGCTCATAATCTTGAAAGTAGACATAATTTTTAGTCATATGCATCTGTTGAAAAAAAATAGCCTTTTAAAATGATGGATCCTCTCTCGTATGTAAATCCGTTGTCATTGTAGTCCTCCAATAACTTCATTTTTCCTTCAGTGCATCGCATCAAATAATATTTCACATTTTCGTTGTTGTTTAAAGGTGCAATCACAGCGAAAACATCTCCTACGCAAATTATAATTGGTGTTAGCGTTTTTAAATGAATTAAATTGGCTATACTTATGGCGATGGACAAGAATGAACAATTAACTTAAAAGTCAAGTAAGTTTATTACCTTCTCGAACAAGATCTGAAATTCTATCGTCATCAGATGATATTGCTATTTCTTCTGATTCTAACTCTTCTACACTTGCCAGTGGCATTTTTCCTTTTGGATTAATCTCTGTGTGTTTCCGAGCTTTTACGTAGTTGTTTGTTATGTTTTCACAAACTTCTGTAGATTCAACATTTTCAATGCAAATATGACAAAAGCATGATTGCTTTCTACTGTCAAATGCAAACACGTTTTGAAATGATTTTGTTTGAATAGAGTGAAGATCTCTAATCCCATGTATGGTGCTAGCGTCATATGGTATTGATCTACTTATATCTTGGACCCCAACAAGCCAAAAAAATCTACACAATAAATGATGAATCACTTTCAAAGAACAACTTTTAATGTTAGTGTACATGTACTTAAATGTTAGTGTACATTTTTTTAAATTTCAAGAAATAATATAAATTAAAAAAATAGTGTACATACCTGCGCACATCTTTTGATTGTTGATTATAATCATGGCTTAGATTTAATTGACACCATTGGACAACCTCTGTAGCTGAATGAAACTGTGCAGAAGAATAGTTCATTTTCCATATTCGAAGTGCTCTTTTTACGCATGCTCCTGCACCATCATGTTCACCTTTTCCATGTCTAGTTTCAAATAAATTCCAGTGATGTTTAATGTTCAACGCTTTATGAAGTCGACATAACCAAAAAAATGATCGTGAAGATTTAAATTGACCCGCACATCCATCAGACCATATCCAATGCTCATTGAATTTAACTTCACTTTTTTTCAGTAAATCATATAAAATATTTTCTATACAATGTTGAACAAAATGTGTATCGTATGTACGATCATCGCTGATATAAAAGTGATATTCTTTAATCACATATCGATTGTCACATGTGCTTTCAATGCCATCAACATCCTGTTGAGAATGTCTATATACAACATAGACAAATATCAAAACTTGGTCAGAGTGATAGTATTCACTCTGTATCTCTTTTTGTGCAGCAAATATATAGTTTTCAGCAAAATCAACCACGGACAAAATTGTTCCGGGTGGAAAAATTTCACGAGACTGTTTGAATTGAAGATCTTGCCATCGTGCTCTATGTGAATGTTGGGTGTATTTATAAATTTCGCTTTCAAATTTTTTGAGAAAATCTGTTACGCATATCTTGTCTTCAGCAAATCAATTCTTTTGGAATGTGAACCACTAGAACTTGTACTATAATTGATGTATTCGTATCTCCTCCAATCAACATTTACATTTGACAACGATTGATCATTATCGATAGGATATTTATTGTGGAATAGCACCAGATTTCCACAATGATGACAATGTTTTCCATTGACACATTTTTTTGAATAAAATACTTCATCGTGATTTCTCTCACATAAAATTTGAGATATGAATTCACGTATTGTGGGCGGAGGTGGTGAATTTGTCCAAAACATTTTACCAAATTCAAGAAATGTGTCATAATATAACTGAAATTGCACATGATAACGGCAACAACATGTATCACGTATAGTAATAGGTCTAGCATACCATGGTTTTTGTTGCACAAATGTAGTGATTGATATATTAATTCCACGATGATCTTCCTTGAATTTATTAAACAATTGTACTTGTGTCATGTCCATTATATGTTTTGGTTGGCTTTCATATACATTTCGTGATATTCTTTTGCGTATCACATCTCTTGAATTTGGTGAAACTCCAGCATGTTCCAACCAATATTCTCGTACAATATCTTTAACACCTGCTCCCAATCTATCTTTGTAAGGTTGTCTACAAATAATTGCCCAGCAAGCAAGTTCATTATTTTCATCTATTTGCATTCTGAATTTGCTATGTTTGTATAATGTCTTTCTTAATGTTCCAACTATTTTTGCTAGTTTTGTTGTCAAACGCTTTTGTTTAGTATTAGCTGAAAGAATTGCTGTATGAATTGCTTTACGTGCAGCACTGATATCTTTCTTCCTAGATTTTCTAAATTTTTTTATTTCATCACCTATATTTTCCATCACATTTTGTTTCAATTTTGACTTTTTTGTCGCTTTATGAATACCCAATAATGATGTAGCACCTTCTAACTTCTTGGACACTAATAAACATCTCAAAATTTGTGCTTGTCTTGCTATTGAGTAATCCTTGAGAACTTCATCATAAAATTTTATAGCACGATATCGTGCAACATGTATTGGTAGTTTTTATCCATATTTGTCGCAATCAATGTCTTCTAACATTTCATCATCAATGGTGAAAGTACCTATACATCAAATTAAATTTAATTTAACATATATCCAAAAATAAAATTCATTATAAAAAAATGAATTTGAAAAATATATGATATATATATACCAGGTCCAATTTCTGGATCTTGAACTTGATCTTCAATATTGACTTCATCGACATTAGTATGTAAATCACTATTTACATCTTCTACAATGGTCTTTTCAACTTCAATTTGTTCTTCTTGTACTCTATTTTCAATTTCCATTTCCTCAACATTATCATGTAAATCTGTATTTATATCTTCAATAATTCTCTCTTCCGTTTCGGCAACCCTTTGTTTTTTGGCAATATATCTGAGTTTTTGTTTTTCTCTATTACCATCATCATCACGTTTACGATCACCTTTTTTTTTACGTTTTCTCTTATTGTCCATGATTGTTTAATCTATAGATGATAAATTAAAGAATCATTACTTTATAGTAAAAATAAATAAATTAAGATTTAAAAACATTTACGGAATTTATAAAAACATGAACTAAAATTTACTTCACCTTATAAAAATTTTGTAAGAATATTTTGAAGAAGATCTTTTTGGAATTAACTTTCCTTTGAAAAAACTCTTTGAACAAAAATCTTCTTTGAAAAAGACCTTCTTGGAAAGAAATAAGAAACTCCTTGACAATAAATCAACTACCCATTGGAAAATAATAAGAACACCTTGTAAATAAATCTTTTTTGTAAAAATCATTGGAAAAAAAAAACCTCTTTGAAAAAATATATAGGAAAAAAGCCACTAGGAAAAAGTACTTTGAAAAAAAACTTATTTATAAACATATCTTGGAAAAAACCCTTGTAAATAAATAACTTATTTGCAAAAATACTTTGAGTAAATAACTCTTTGAAAAAACTCATTTCAAAGAAATATAAAATGCAAAATTACCTTGGAAAAAAACCCTTTGCAAAACAACTATTTGAAAAAACCCATTTCAAATAAATAAGAAGTGCAAAACTACTTTGGAAAAAAAACCCTTTGCAAAATACCTTAGCAAAACAACTATTTGAAAAAACCCCTTTCAAAGAAATAAGAAGTGCAAAATTATCTTGGAAAAAAACCATTTGTAAATTACCTTACCAAAACAACTCTTTGAAAAAATCCCTTTCAAAGAAATAAGAAGGAAAAATACATTTTTTTTGCAAAAATACTTTGGAATAAACACTTTTTAAATACAACCCTTGCAAAGAACCTCCTTGGAAAGAAACATTCTTTGCATAAACCACTTTTGCAAACATATCTAAGAAAAGAAATATTTTGAAAAAACTCCTTGCAAATATGCCTTCAAAAAAAAACTCATTTACAAAAATGCCTTACAAAAAAACTCCTTCAATGTGCCTTTTGGAAAAAGAAAAAAAAAAGAAACATACCTTGTAAAAACCTCCTTTTGCAAAAAATGTCTTCTTTGAAAACCCTTTCAAAATTAGTTTGACAAAAAATATGTGAAGTTAAAACATGCGAAAATAATGAATCAATTTAGGTTTATTTATACGAGTATAGAAAACATAATTATTTTTTTTTTCCGGCAAACGAGTTTTTTTTTTCCGTTTCATTATTCGGTCGAATAACCTTCGCTGTAATTGACGGTGCTGTTACGGAATAAGGTTATTTGGACGAATAACTATTCGGACGAACAATTATTCGGCCGAATATTCTCTGAAACATGGAAGATTCACATTTCTGCAGAATTTTCAGGTTTCTCCATTTTCGGAAGGGAAAAACCACCTCTTACACAACAAAACGAATGTCGGACTTGATACCATTAGGTTCATCATTGAATCTATTTTACGTGGCTATAAATTTTGTTGTATATAGATAAGAACTGATATTTTTTAAGTTTTATTTTCATAACATGTATTGAGTTAGGATTCATCTCTTTAAAAAAACGGTAAAAAGAAAAATCCATAACTTTAAAAATATGCCACCAAACAAATTGAAAAAAATGTGGGAATCTTAATTGGCGTGTCTACTTCAAAAGGGTGTTCGTAGATTTTTTATTTTTAGAGTCGATTGAGAGAAAAGTGGCGCAACAAAAAAGATGTTGAAAATCAACTGAGTTTCCCCATTGATCGACTTTAAAAAAATATAATAATTAGTATATAGATCCATTGGTTACAAACTTATAGTCAGGCACTAGTACATTGTGTGTAGATTGTCGTAGCATTTTCTGTTTTTATAAAAAACAAGTCTAACAATGATTTTAGTGGCACAACAAATCATAACTATTTTGTAGTCTTTTCATTTTATAAGAACGCACTGTCAAACATTTGCAAAATCGACATATCAAATCTCAATAAAAAAAATTGAAAAAATTATGAAATAGAAAGCTAACATAATTCTATAAAAGTTTTCTTTTTACTGCAAAGTAAAATTTTAAACAAAAATATCACTTTTGTTCGCTCGAAGTTGAAAAACATAAAAAAAAACAGAATTATTTTCTCACAAGACCCCCCAAAATAAACACCCATTTTCATTTTTTCACATGGATGTTAAGCTCAACATGCTTTCCAAATCTATCACCAATGTGGATTTTAGGGAAAAGGAATCAATAACAAAGGAGAACTCTGCTTTCCAAGTTCTAGATGCACCCATTATAGCATTTTTTGATGATGAAATCTCCCTAGCCTTCTTTATGTTAGTTCTTCCTTTTTTATCCAGTTATACTAGCTCTACTTTAAGTTGTTTTAGGTATTACAGACATGCTACTAGATAAACAAGATTAAAAGACATATTCTTTAGAGACAATGACAACAGGTTAATGCTTATTAACAATGACAATCCTATGTTTTGTGGCTTGTCTAGTTTTCCATGTGGCAGATCAACCATCTAAACCTATGTATATCTTTTTCTTTTTTTCACCTAGCTTACAAAAAATAATACGTTAATATTTATTAATAATTAATAGTCAAATTAATATAATTAAATCATTGCAATTATTAATTCACATAATATCAATGCATGATGTACAATATGTGAAATCTCAAGCTCAACTACCCAACCCTCATAATGTCTCAGTGCAGTCCACTCCTTCGACTTGGGAGAAGCCTTTTGCAACCAACCTAGATTTGTATTTGTAGGTTGAGCCATTTGCAGCAACCTTTGTGTGGTAGACCCATTTGCATTGGACTAATTTCCTCCCATGTGGAAGAGAAATTAGCTCTCATGTAGCATTTTTCTGAAGAGAATTGTACTCTTCATCCATGGAGGTTTGCCATCTCGGATCTCGGTGGGCATGATAGTATGATTTAGGATCTGAACCTATCATCAAAAAAAAAAATTAGACAGTGAAGGATTAGATTATGAAAGAGCCATACTTGCTCTTTGAAAGTCTGCTCTAGTTCTTCTTGGATCGGCAGGATTTCCAATGTTTGAACCAGCAGATTGGAGAGTATTTTGGGCCCACTTTGGTAACTATTGGGGCTCATCTGGATCTACATCTGAACCTAATATTTCATGTTCATTGACATCTGATAAAATATCAAAAATAATCCCCGGACTTAGGTCCCTGAATTGATCCGTAGACGTATGGTCTCCGAGAAAGTGATTTTTGATGTGGTTACTTGTATCGGTAGGATACTTGTATTGATGATGTAGTTACTTGTATTGATGATGTGGTTACTTGTATCGGTAGGATACTTGTATTGATGATGTGGTTACTTGTATCGGTAGGATACTAGTATTGATGATGTGGTTACTTGTATCGGTATGGATACTTGTATTGATGATGTGGTTACTTGTATCGGTAGGATACTTGTATTGATGATGTGGTTACTTGTATCCTGTATTGATGATGTGGTTACTTGTATCGGTAGGATACTAGTATTGATGATGTGGTTACTTGTATCGGTATGGATACTTGTATTGATGATGTGGTTACTTGTATCGGTAGGATACATGTATTGATGACATGGTTACTTGTATCAGTATGGATAGTTGTATTGATGATATGTATACTTGTATTGGCATGAATACTTATACTAATGATGTGGATACTTGTATTGTTATGGATACCTGTAGTGATGACGATGCTGCTGATCGTGTGATAACGATGCTGTTGATCGTGTGATGACGATACTGATAATCGTGTGATGACGATGTTGATGATCGTGTGATGATGATGTTGATGATCGTGTGATGACGATGTTGCTGATCGTGTGATGACGATGCTGCTGATCGTGTGATGACGATGATGTTGATCATGTAATGACGATGCTGCTAATCGTGTGATGACGATGTTGCTGATCGTGTGATGATGATGCTGATGATCGTGTGATGATGATGCTGATGATCGTGTGATGACGATGCTGATGATCGTGTGATGACGATGCTGCTGATCGTGTGATGACGATGCTATTGATCGTGTGATTACGATGCTGATGATCGTAATGTTGATGTTGATGTTGACATTGATGTACCAGTAACTGTTTGAGTTACTGATGAAGACAAATTGAAGAAAGCTTCCAATGATTTATAGATGTATCATGTATGATGTTGATGACTCCTTGCTCGTGCAGATGTTGTTATAATATCCTTCTCGTTAAGGGGGAGTGTTGAGATATTGTAACTTCAAAGAATATTATATTTGTACTTTATTATTCCGGAGATGTTTCACTCCTCCATGAAGATCTTATTGTATATCCCACGTATATCCGGAGATGTTTATTCCTCCGTCGGAATATGGTAACTCGGGTTATTAGACTTCCCTAGTGGGGGTCGGCCCTGTATGTGTTATGTGGGTCAAAGGGTTATTAGACCACCCTAGAGGGGTCGGCCCAGTCAGTTGTAGTGGGGTATTTAACCCATTGGTTAAATACGATCCTACGTGTACCTGTGTAAAATACATGTCAGTGTAGTGTATAAATAGAGGAGGTGTGTTCCTCATTTGACACATT
This sequence comes from Larix kaempferi, assembly GCA_027924585.1. NCBI lineage: Eukaryota > Viridiplantae > Streptophyta > Pinopsida > Pinales > Pinaceae > Larix > Larix kaempferi. The sequence goes on from BSBM01000096.1 coordinate 33,445,970, forward strand.
CACTCACTTGAGGATAGCGCACTTGTGGAGGAGAGGTCTGCTATTGTGGAGGAGGATATCATATCTCAGGGTTTCATCTTTGTATATTGCTGATCATCTATATTGAGGAAGCTTTGCTGGGTTTTCTACCCCATGAGGGTTTCCCAGGATAAATCTCTGTCTCTTGTATTTATGATGTGCTTGTTGTTTCTTCAGTGATCCTATATATGATATTATTGTGAAATGGAATGTAATGCTGCTATTTTCTGTCTTAGCATATTAAATCTTAACAGATTTCCATGGAACGATGAGGTTCCTAATTATTTTGATAAATTTTTCTATGTGGAGTTTTTTTTAGATATGAAGCCAAACTATACTGATGTTCCTTCTGACTTTTATGGAGTTGGAAAGGGTCGAATATATAATTGAAAAGGTGCTCTTAGAGACCCTACAACTCTTCGACCTCCACCTGAGATACCTCGTCCACCTAGGGTTGTGGCTTTAAGATCGAAGATGGATCCCACATCCCAACTTGGGACAACTGCAAGGAAATCGGTAGGTGATGGTTTAGCGTAAGCTCTTGTTGAAGTAGAAGTGGGATTGGGTCGAGAGAGGGCTCGTGCTACTATTCATCAAAAGTTTGTTTACAAGACGAATGATGAGGTAGATGGATTGAGCATCGACAATCTTAGGGCTTATGCCAAGTCTTGTCGCAAGATAGCTTCAGATGTGTTATCCAATGACACATCGAGTATGGGAGAGGTTTGTTGATTATGCTATGACAATCTATTTGATTTATTATTATTCATTTTGAATTGAATTTTTTGTTACATAGTAATAAGTATATTAAGCAAATGTATTTTGTTTGCAGTTTTCTAGAATGTTGAATGCACATAATTTTCGAGTCTCCACTAGTCCGAATGAAGAGCATCCTAGTCAAAATGAAGAGCGTTTTGGAGAGGTATATTAATTATAATATTTATGCTTGAACTTGATATTTTATTTTATTTTTTGAATTTTAATAAATATCAATGTATCTTATTGTTAATTTGACTTATCCATGTAGGTTTCTTTAGAATCGAACTTTTTAGATGATTTACCATCTCTTGTGAGCTAATGATTTTAATTTTCTTGTTTTGGTTTTAAGTTAATTGCTTAATTTATTATTTGTTTCTACTATGTTTTATTCATTAACAATTAAATTTTAGAGGAGAGACCATATGGAAATTTGGGGTGAAGATGTAGGTTCTCTGATGAATGCGGATATTGGCACCGAGGTAATTTTGTTTAACTTAAAATGATCTTTGATATAAGTTTAATATTTTATATTTTTTGGATTTATTTGAAAATTGTTTCCATACTTTAGGATTCATAAATTACTTTTGTACATGTTGCAGCTTAGCTCTCTTAGATCCTTTGAAGCCAAAGGGAAGACTCTGGTGGAAGAAAGTGGTGGACATGCATTCAAAGAATTTGATGTACGACTTTTTTAATAATTGAATTGTTTTTTTATGTATAAGTTTAATATTTTAATATCTTGAATTTAGTTTAAAATTGTTTAAATAATTTATGATATTTATAATTTGTTTTTATGCATGTTGTAGGCCGAGTTGAATCCAAGGGAAGGTCCTAGTGGAAAGATATTGGTCCAGATGGATAGTGGTTCAAAGTTTTTTGTTTTGTTGATATATATATATATATATATTGTAGTTGTTTTGGACATGAAGGGTATTTATTTTTTTATTATACATATATGTACATTGAACTCACATGTTCTTGAACTTTTTTTTTGGATTATATATGAGTACATGTTAATTATTTCTCATTTGGTAAAATGTTTAGAATATGTTTTGCATGAATGTTTAAAATGTTTTGATAATGTTTAGAATATGTTTTGCATGAATGTATAAAATGTTTTGATAGGTGCAATCTAAAGTTAAGAAATGTTGAATGTTGAGAATGAATGTTATGGAAGAATGAATGTTGGGAAAGAATGAATGGGAGGTGTTAGGAATATTTAAAATGTTAATCTAAAGTTAGAAAATGTTCAATGTTAAGAATGAATGTTATGGTAAGAATCAATGTTGGAAAAAAATTGAATGGGAGGTGTCAAAAATGTTTAAAATGTTAAGAGTGAATGTTTGGAACATTTGATAGGTGCAATTTAGAGTTAGGAAATGTTGAATTTGTAAAAAAAATTCAATTTGTTATGTTGAGAATAAATGTTATTAAAATGTTAAGAATGAATGTTTGGAACATTTGATAGGTGCAATTTAAAGTTTAGAAATGTTGAATTTGTAAAAAAAAATCAATTTGTTATGTTGAGAATAAATGTTATGGAAAGAATGAATGTTGAAAAAGTGTTGAATCATAAGAATGAATGTTTAAAATGTTAAAAAATGGGATGTTACCAAAGTTTAAAATGTAAAGAAATGAATTTGCTATCAAAATTTTTGGAAGTTTAAGAATGTTGTACCTGATATGAATATTTAAGAATGAATAAATGGTAGGAATGAGGAATTTTTGATAGAAATATGAAGTTTTAATAGGTTCAATATTCTAATGTTCTGAATGAAAATCTATGAATTGTTTCATAAAAGTTTCAATCTTTTGGTCGTTTGATTGATATGATGTTTGCATATGTAAATTTTAAATTTTAACTAATGTTTTTCATATGTTCATTGTTCGATATGATACATTGCATATGTAAATTTCAAATTTTAACTAATGTTTTTCATATGTTCATTGTTCAGGTACTTTGTAGTTCGTGAATTTCTGAATGTTGTTGAAATCATGACAAATGGGGATAATGATTTTTTGTTTTTTAATCACAAGTGAGGATTTCCGGATTGTGAAGCTTATGCTAAGTTAGAGCAATGAATTTTAGACAACAATTCGATGAATTTTTATCGATTTGTTGTAAATAATCATTGCTCTAATTTAGCATAAGCTTCACAATCCAGGAATTCTTATTTGTGATTAAAAATCAAATGATTGTTATCTTCATTTGCCATGATTTCAGTTATGTGAACTTACATGTGAGAGAGATATTATCTTTGTACAACAATCATTTATTTAAAAACTATATAGATTAACAACTTGTTTTAAAAAACTCATTCAGATCATATTTATGGTGAATTATATTAGATAAACATGTTCAATGGATTAAAAGAATACAAAATTTAGTAGGTTTTTTGGTGATTTCTCATTGGCATCAATCAATCAAAAGTAAAAATTCGGGGCAGAGTGTGGGGATAGCCACATCCATTATCTCATCCCTTAAGTGGTCTAATAGACATATGGAGACCCGAATAAAGTACATTTGAATTCTCAAATAATTTTTGAATTCATTTTTAAGCATGTTAAAATACAACCATTTAAACTCTTATGTTAGTTGTCATTCAAGATAATGTTCATAAAAATTCAATGAAAAAATATACTGTGCACAACAGTTATGACACATGGACAAAAACTATATTGTACACAACAATTGACATGGACAAAAACATATATCAATTCATTTTTGATATATAGTTAAAAACATCGCAATGGAATGCCATCCTCAATTATCCGTTCATGGTCACATATGGATAGTTTCCATTTTTTGGTTTTTAACTATTTTTTTATGGAACTTGTACTAACCTTATTCGAGATGCACATACTAAATGACTATACTGACAACATATAACATCGGGCTCATAATCTTGAAAGTAGACATAATTTTTAGTCATATGCGTCTGCTGAAAAACAAAAATAGTCTTTTAAAATGATGGATCCTCTCTCGTATGTAAATCCGTTGTCATTGTAGTCCTCCAATAACTTCATTTTTCTTTGAGTGCATCGCATCAAATAATATTTCACATTTTCGTTGTTGTCTAAAGGTGCAATCACAGCGAAAACATCTCCTGCGCAAATTATAATTGGTGTTAGCGTTTTTAAATTAATTAAATTGACTATACTTATGGCGATGGACAAGAATGAACAATTAACTTAAAAGTCAAGTAAGTTTATTACATTCTCTAACAAGATCTGAAATTCTATCGTCATCAGATGATATTGCTATTTCTTCTGATTCTAACTCTTCTACACTTGCCAGTGGCATTTTTCCTTTTGGATTAATATCTGTGTGCTTCCAAGCTTTTACGTAGTTGTTTGTTATGTTTTCACAAACTTCTGTAGATTCAATATTTTCAATGCAAATATGACAAAAGCATGATTGCTTTCTACTGTCAAATGCAAACACGTTTTGAAATGATTTTGTTTGAATAGAGTGAAGATCTCTAGTCCCATGTATGGTGCTAGCGTCATATGGTATTGATCTATTTATATCTTGGACCCCAACAAGCCAAAAAAACCTACACAATAAATGATGAATCACTTTCAAAGAACAACTTTTAATGTTAGTGTACATGTACTTAAATGTTAGTGTACATTTTTTTAAATTTCAAGAAATAATATAAATTAAAAAAATAGTATACATACCTGCGCACATCTTTTGATTGTTGATTATAATCATGGCTTAGATTTAATTGAAACCATTGGACAACCTCTGCAGCTAAATGAAACCGTGCAGAAGAATAGTTCATTTGCCATCTTCAAAGTGTTCTTTTTACGCATGCTCTTGCACCATCATGTTCACCTTTTCCATGTCCAGTTTCAAAGAAATTCCAGTGATGTTTAATGTTCAACGCTTTATGAAGTCGACATAACCAAAAAAATGATCATGAAGATTTAAATTGACCCGCGCATCCATCATACCATATCCAATGCTCATTGAATTTAACTTCGCGTTTTTTCAGTAAATCATAGAAAATATTTTCTATACAATGTTGAACAAAATGTGTATCATGTGTACGATCATCGCTGATATAAAAGTGATATTCTTTAATCACATCTCGATTGTCACATGTGCTTTCAATGCCATCAACATCCTGTTGAGAATGTCTATATACAACATAGACAAATATCGAAACTTGGTCAAAGTGATAGTATTCACTCTGTATCTCTTTTTGTGCAGCAAATGTATAGTTTTCAGCAAAATCAACCACGGACAAAATTGTTCCGGGTGGAAAAATTTCACGAGATTGTTTGAATTGAAGATCTTGCCATCGTGCTCTATGTGAATGTTGGGTGTATTTATAAATTTCGCTTTCAAATTTTTTGAGAAAATCTGTTACGCATATCTTGTCTTCTAGCAAATCAATTCTTTTGGAATATGAATCACTAGAACTTGTACTATAATTGATGTATTCGTATCTCCTCCAATCAACATTTACATTCGACAACGATTGATCATTATCGATAGGATATTTATTATGGAATAGCACCAGATTTCCACAATGATGACAATGTTTTCCATTGAGACATTTCTTTGAATAAAAAACTTCATCGTGATTTCTCTCACATAAAATTTGAGATATGAATTCATGTATTGTGGACGGAGGTGGTGAATTTATCCAAAACATTTTACCAAATTCAATAAACGTGTCATAATATAACTGAAATTGCACATGATAACAGCAACAACATGTATCACGTATAGTAATAGGTCTAGCATACCATGGTTTTTGTTGCACAAATGTAGTGATTGATATATTAATTCCACGATGATCTTCCTTGACTTTATTGAACAATTGTACTTGTGTCATGTCCATTATATGTTTTGGTTGGCTTTCATATACATTTCGTGATATTCTTTTGCGTATCACATCTCTTGAATTTGGTGAATCTCGAGCATGTTCCAACCAATATTCTCATATAATATCTTTAACACCTGCTCCCAATCTATCTTTGTAAGGTTGTCTACAAATAATTGCCCAGCAAGCAAGTTCATTATTTTCATCTATTTGCATTCTGAATTTGCTACAACTTCTTTTGCTAGTTCTGTTGTCAAACGTTTTTGTTTAGTACTAGCTGAAAGAATTGCTGTATGAATTGCTTTACGTGCAGCACTGATATCTTTCTTCCTGGATTTTCCAATTTTTTTTATTGCATCACCTATATTTTTCATCACATTTTGTTTCAATTTCGACTCTTTTATCGCTTTGTGAATACCCAATAATGATGTAGCACCTTCTAACTTCTTGGACACTAATAAACATCTCAAAATTTGTGCTTGTCCTGCTATTGAGTAATCCTTGAGAACTTCATCATAAAATTTTGTAGAACGATATCATGCAACATGTATTTGTAGTTTTTCTCCATATTTGTCGCAATCAATGTCTTCTAACATTTCATCATCAATGATGAAAGTACCTATACATCAAGTTAAATTTAATTTAACATATATCCAAAAATAAAATTCATTATTAAAAAATGAATTTGGAAAATATATGATATATACATACTAGGTCCAATTTCTGGATCTTGAACTTGATCTTCAATATTGACTTCATCGACATTAGTATGTAAATCACTATTTACATCTTCTACAATGGTCTTTTCAACTTCAATTTGTTCTTCTTGTACTCTATTTTCAATTTCCATTTCCTCAACATTATCATGTAAATCTGTATTTATATCTTCAATAATTCTCTCTTCCGTTTTGGCAACCCTTTGTTTTTTGGCAATATATCTGAGTTTTTGTTTTTCTCTATTACCATCATCATCACGTTTACGATCACCTTTTTTTTTATGTTTTCTCTTATTGCCCATGATTGTTTAATCTATAGATGATAAATTAAAGAATCATTACTTTATAGTAAAAATAAATAAATTAAGATTTAAAAACATTTACGGAATTTATAAAAACATGAACTGAAATTTACTTCACCTTATAAAAACTTTGTAGGAGTCTTTTGAAGAAGATCTCTTTGGAATTAACTTTCCTTTGAAAAAACTCTTTGAACAAAAATCTTCTTTGAAAAAAACCTTCTTGGAAAGAAATAAGAAACTCCTTGACAATAAATCACCTACCCATTGGAAAATATAAGAAAACCTTGTAAATAAATCTTTTTTGTAAAAATCATTGAAAAAAAAATCTCTTTGAAAAAATATCTAGGAAAAAAACCACTAGGAAAAAGTACTTTGAAAAAAAACTTATTTGTAAACATATCTTGGAAAAAACCCTTGTAAAGAAATAACTTATTTGCAAAAATAATTTAAGTAAATAACTCTTTGAAAAAACTCTTTTCAAAGAAATATGAAGTGCAAAATTACCTTGGAAAAAAACCATTTGCAAAATACCTTAGCAAAACAACTATTTGAAAAAACCCCTTTCAAATAAATAAGAAGTGCAAAACTACTTTAGAAAAAAACCCTTTGCAAAATACCTTAGTAAAACAACTATTTGAAAAAACCCCTTTCAAAAAAATAAGAAGTGCAAAATTATCTTGGAAAAAAACCATTTGTAAATTACCTTACCAAAACAACTCTTTGAAAAAATCTCTTTCAAAGAAATAAGAGGGAAAAATACATTTTTTTTGCAAAAATACTTTGGAATAAACACTTTTTAAATACAACCCTTGCAAAGAACCTCCTTGAAAAGAAACATTCTTTGCATAAACCACTTTGCAAACATGTCTAAGAAAAGAAATATTTTGAAAAAACTCCTTGCAAATATGTCTTATACAAAAAACTCCTTTACAAAAATGTCTTACAAAAAAACTCCTTCAATGTGCCTTTTGGAAAAAAAAACAAACAAACAAACCTCATTTTGCAAAAAATGTCTTCTTTGAAAACCCTTTCAAAATTAGTTTGACAAAAAATATATGAAGTTAAAACATGTGAAAATAATGAATCAATTTAGGTTTATTTATACAAGTATAGAAAACATAAAAAAAAAAAAAAAAAAATCGGCAAACGAGTTTTTTTTTTTCGTTTCATTATTCGGCCGAATAACCTTCGCTGTAATTGACGGTGCCGTTACGGAATAAGATTATTTGACCGAATAACTATTCGGACGAACAATTATTCGGCCGAATATTCTATGAAACATGGAAGATTCACATTTCTGCAGAATTTTCAGGTTTCTCCATTTTCGAAAAGGAAAAACCACCTCTTACACAACAAAACGAATGTCGAACTTGATACCATTGGGTTCATCATTGAATCTACTTTACGTGGGTATAAATTTTGTTGTATATAGATAAGAACTGATATTTTTTAAGTTTTATTTTCGTAACATGTGTTGAGTTAGGATTCATCTCTTTAAAAAAACGGTAAAACGAAAAATCCATAACTTTAAAAATACACCACCAAAAAAATTGAAAAAAAATGTGAAAATCTTAATTGGCGTGTCTACTTCAAAAGGGTGTTCGTAGATTTTTTATTTTTAGAGTCGATTGAGAGAAAAGTGGCGCAACAAAAAAGATGTTGAAAATTGACTGAGTTTCCCCATTGATCGACTTTAAAAAAATATAATAATTAGTATATTGATCCATTGGTTACAAACTTATAATCAGGCACTAGTACATTGTGTGTAGATTGTCGTAGCATTTTCTGTTTTTGCAAAAAACAAGTCTAACAATGATTTTAGTGGCGCAACAAATCATAACTATTTTGTAGTCTTTTCATTTTATAAGAACGCACTGTCAAACATTTGCGAAATCGACATATCAAATCTCAATAAAAAAATTGAAAAAATTATGAATAGAAAGCTAACATAATTCTATAAAAGTTTTTTTTTTACTGCAAAGTGAAATTTTAAACAAAAATATCACTTTTGTTCACTCGAAGTTGAAAAACATGAAAAAACCAGAATTATTTTCTCACGAGACCCCCCAAAATAGACACCCATCTTTATTTTTCCACCCATCGATGTTAAGCTCAACATGCTTTCCAAAGCTATCACCAATGTGGATTTTAGGGAAAAGGAATCAACAACAAAGGAGAACTCTGCTTTCCAAGTTCTAGATGCACCCATTATAACATTTTTTGATGATGAAATCTCCCTAGCCTTCTTTATGTTAGTTCTTCCTTTTTTATCCAGTTATACTAGCTCTACTTTAAGTTGTTTTAGGTATTACAGACATGCTACTAGATAAACAATATTAAAAGACATATTCTTTAAAGACAATGACAACAGGTTAATGCTTATTAACAATGACAATCCTATGTTTTGTGGCTTGTCTAGTTTTTCATGTGGCAGATCAACCATCTAAACCTATGTATATCTTTTTCTTTTTTTCACCTAGCTTACAAAAAATAATACGTTAGTATTTATTAATAATTAATAGTCAAATTAATATAATTAAATCATTGCAATTATTAATTCACATAATATCAATGCATGATGTACAATATGTGAAATCTCAAGCTCAACTACCCAACCCTCATAATGTCTCGGTGCAGTCCACTCCTTCGACTTGGGAGAAGCCTTTTGCAACCAACCTAGATTTATATTTGTAGGTTGAGCCATTTGTAGCAACCTTTGTGTGGTAGACCCATTTGCATTGGACTAATTTCCTCCCATGTGGAAGAGAAACTAGCTCTCATGTAGCATTTTTCTGAAGAGAATTGTACTCTTCATCCATGGAGGTTTGCCATCTCGGATCTCAGTGGGCATGATAGTATGATTTAGGATCTGAACCTATCATCAAAAAAAAAAATTAGACAGTGAAGGATCAGATTTTGAAAGAGCCATACTTGCTCTTTGAAAGTCTGCTCTAGTTCTTCTTGGATCGGCAGGATTTCCAATGTTTGAACCAGCAGATTGTAGAGTATTTTGGGCCCACTTTGGTAACTATTGGGGCTCATCTGAACCTAATATTTCATGTTCATCGACATCTGATAAAATATCAAAAATATCAGAACACAAACTATCATCATCTTCTTCTGAATCTTCTTCTTGTGAAGGAGGCAAATCAGCAGTTTCTTCCTCAACTAGCTTTAGATCTTGAAGTGGTTCTCCAAATATTACACTTTGCTCGATGAATATCTTTTTGGATCTGATATCCATGAGTTTGTAGCCTTTATATTCTCCAGCATATCCAATGAGGATGCACTCAATACTTTACGGATCTAAATATATTCTCTTCTCAGTCGAAATTCTAACCCATGGAGGCTTTTTGAACTTGAACTTTTGATCAGTGGAAGCTAAATCAGCTTCAAGAATTGGTAGATGGTTTCTTGTGATCTCCTTTGAACCAACAAGGGTGATATCAAAACCAAAATCACCAAAATGTGCTTAAGACTTGAACCCAAGCGAATGGTAGTGTCCTCCATCTTCAATGAAACTCTGAGAACATGTGCCAATGATCGAACAGAAGTGCATAGGAAGCATGTGATCAAGGAGGGCGAATGCATCACCTCCAAAAATTTATTTAGCCTCCAAAAAAATCAATAGATCATCATTCTGCAAATCAACAAACTCATGTGAAGGAGAGGATATAAGTACCTCTTCAAATTCTAGAGTATGAGCTGGCTTATCTTGCTTAGAATTCGAAATAGAAGATATTGAGAACATGAGTGTTGAATCTGCAATTTATTCTTCATCTTGAACAACTTTTTGTTGAGATATGGTTGAGGCCGAGACATCATTAGAAAGAACACTTGATGAGGTATCACTGGGCTTTTTCTCCAAATGGCTAACATGATCCTCTTCATTCTGCTTTCCAAATTCTCTATCCAAATTGGTCCAGAAATCTATTGGATGTTCAGCAGTATTAATGAGGTAGCGCATACTATGAGACATAGCAATACGCATTGCTCCAAAGGCTCTGTCACAATCATTTATCCAATCATTCTCCTCTTCGTAGAAAGCAAAATCTCTCATAATACCAATACACATATCAAAAAGACATTGTCTCTTCAAATATGCTATCATCTTTGGTTTCCACTCATCATAGTTGAATGGAGAGAGAGGAGTAATTACTTTCAGATCCATCGAAGATGTTGTAATCTTTGCGAGAAACCTGCAGTCGCAAACAAACAAGAACCATTAGGTCGACAACCTACACTTTTCAAGTTGCATCACACCCGGCATAGGCTATCAAGCAAGCTTGAAGAGACAAGTACAATATCCAGGAATTATGTGGAAACTCTTGGCTTCTTGTGCAGAGTTGGAAATAGCTACAGGTGCAGAATATGCATGGAGTGCAGAATCACATGCAGAATCACCAGTGCAGAATCACGAGTGCAAAAAATGCATGCAGTTCAAAATAGTTGGCTTGTCCCTGCCATGGCTCTGACACCATGTGAAATCTCAAGCACAAAAGATCTATGGAACAAACACAACAATTATTAGATATGCATGCAATAATATGTGAAAAATGTGCAAAAGACTTGCAGCAGTGCTCTATTGATTTACTTAGAAGTAGAATACAATACAATGATGTCACAATGACTGAATAGTTCGAATTAACCAAGGAGGTCATTCGAATAGCCTGCATGGTGTAGCTGATCTACACTAGGAGTCCTCATCATCAGATCAGTGGTAGTGTCATGAACGCACAAGTAATGGTCAACCAGGTGTCAAACTGAGTCTAACTAAATGTAGGTAGGTGTAACTGATGCATGGAGCACTAAAGTAATGAAGGAGAATCCAAGGAGGGTGCATGAGGAGTTGTCAGTAGTCAGAATAGTCAAACTAGTCTCTCTAGATGTCCATCGGAGTGTTTCAATCAGTTAACTAGTCAATTTTTCCTCAAATCAAGGAACATATCCACAAATCATGCAACTAACTGAGTGTGTAATTAGTGGTAGGTAAGAGAGGGCGCACTTTGTCTCAGGAGATGAAAACAAGGCGCATTATGGACTAGGAGGGCTGGAACTAAGCAGAAACAAGCTCCTAGGGCTAGTAAACTAGGGACTAGGTGTTGGGAGACTACCATACTGATGACTGGATGCATGCATGCAGAATGCATGTAAAATGTATTCAAACATAAAGATGATGGTGATAATATCCTAACACAATACATTATGGAAAAAGCACATTAATAATGTAACGAACATTTTTTTCCACAGAAAAAATTCATATCTATATTACTTAAAACACAATTACATTTTTCAGATGCCTACATGTATAATCATGAGCATATTTTGTTTAGCAAATCCAAACTATAATCAGCAGAAATTAAATCATTATACTTCAAAGAAGCATATACTGTCTAAAACTTCATCAAAAAAAGAGCTAAATCTTTTATTTTGGTCTGAGATCAAAGAAAAAAAACTCCTTATATCATATCAAAAGCTTCATAGCATTTTGCATATTTAGATACTTACATTTATCATCAGGATGTCTTAAGTAGCTTAAGCTAATCTGAGATCAGTCGGATCAAGTCTTTCAGAAAATCAAAACTATCTAAAAGCAAAAAACTTCACAATAGATCTTCAAGCTCATATTAAGATGAGCCATGGCTCATGTTTTCCTGTATCATGGTAGATGCCATATCAATTTACAAACTTCAAAGTCATAGAGGATCATCTTGTTTCACAAATTGGTTCATGAAAATATTATGTTATTGTTACAACGTAATTTTCCACCTTGTGAGCATCAGCACTCATTGACCTTCAGTATTCATTTTATTGACTCAGATCCACATTTTGTCCTCCAGGAACCCATTGTTCCTTATTTTTGTTCCTATACGCTAGTTGTTCCACTATACCTAGCGTATACGCAGGCTGTACCAATGTAGCCCGTGTACATCGAGTTAAATGGTAGAAAATAATAGAAATTCACTTTTCACTCCAAAAAGCGGTCTTAGGGTGACCTTTGGCCCTCCATGTACCCCAGAAACAACTCGATTCAACCTTTCACCTACCTTTGGAGGGTTATATATTGAGCTCTTATGGTGCATGGAAGGAGGATGAAAGAGAGAGCATAGAAACTCTATTGGATTTTTGCCACGACTTGAGTCTACATCCATTAATCCTTGTTGTTGTGAACATCTTATGTTCACCTACCAAACTCCTTCATAGTTTGAGTTTTCCATTGCATCGGGGATTGAAGTGGTGGAGGCACAAGTGGAGGGACCTAGTTCTCTATTTAGATGAGTTGCCGGCAAGAGGTTGTATCATGTACTTCTTATTTTCATTAATGGAAATACTCATTTTCTCGTCCAATTGATCTTGTAAATGTTTGTTTAATTACATTGGGTTACATTTGCTTATTATATCATGGACCATGCTATGTTTATGCTAATATCTTTCATGTATTATATGCACTTGCTTGAATTTGTTGTTGAGACGAAGCTGCAAGTTCAAGTGTGGAGATTGAAAAGCTCAACAGGGATCTACTTCGAACATCCGGTTGAAGGTTGGTTATTTACTCCACATCTTAGCATTTACATTTATAATAGCATTGCATTGGGAATTGAGTTGATTTCTGGTAGTCATCTGTCTGTTGTGGTCTGATTCGAGCCATAGGATGTTTCTCCGTAACAGTTATAGTCGAATTTGCAAATTCAAATATATGCCAAATTCCTTCAGCCATAAGAGCTCTAGCTTTTGCAAGTTCGTCAACTTCTCCATTTCTTTCTCGGAATATGTGCTTGATTCTTACTACTCCCAAGTGGTATTTTAGTCTAAATACCTCATCCAACAGAGATACCAAATGAAGTGTACGCATTATGTAGTTCCCATTTATCCAGTAGACTGTAAGCTGAGAGTCTCCAAAAATTTGTATATCCTTTACATTTTGTTCTATTTCCAGCCACAACAGAAATCTAATAGCACTTAATTCTGCAAAGTTGTTTGTACCTTGACCAAGTCCTGCTTTGAATCTAAGCCAATGCTGCTTTGATAGAAAAAGTATTCCCCTGCTCCACAGTTCTAAGGCTCCCCCAACGCTGCTCCATCAAAATAAGCCTAGGGAATATTTTCATTAATTTCTTCCTCTACTATATGCCTAATCTTTTGCTCCACTTTTTCCTGAGGGAAAAAACTTAGTATCCCCATACTTTGATATGCACACTAAAAGGGCATTATAGTTATGTCTTCAAAACAACTAGCATTTCTTGCTAGCCAAATTCCCCATGCAACAATCAAGGGCAATGATTTATGCTCAGAAACCAAATCATTTTTATTCCAATTCAGTAGACAGGTTTCAATAGTCTCTCCATGCTAGATATTAGTTAGTTTGAGCATTGTTTCAAGCTCTTTCCAAACTGCCTGAGTGTAAGAGCAGACCATTACAATATGAAAATTTGACTCCTCTTCTAATTTGCAAAGGTAACATCTTCCCGGACCTTCTCTTTTTTTCCTTTGTAAAATATCCCAAGTAATGCACATGCAAATGGCGCAACAACAACACTACATTGTTGAATTTGTAAACGTTGGATCAAACTATTAGATGCAACATATAGGCGTGATGCAACAACAATGCATAGGAAACTAAACAATGCTAACTTGATGTCAGTTCTACCAAATAATCGATGTTAATGTAACAAAACTAATGCTCTATTGACACAACGAAAATGCAAAAGATGACCAATTATAAAACCGAAAGTGATGCCCCATAGACACAACGTTCATGTAAATGATGTAACGATGATGCAAATATAACACTAAATAATTTAATCTATTTGTTGTATCGAAAATGATTGACGCAACATATGATGCAATATTCGACACATAGGAAAATAAAAGTCACAAAATGCAATGCTAATTTAAGTGCACATCAACCTATTTAATGTTGATGCAACAAAAAAAATGACACTTTGCCGATAAAAATGGTCACATTTGACGCTCATATTAATGCAATAGAGATGGGAACTCGAACATGCATAGACATATATAACATAAAATTTATTAGTTACGATGCAAAAGTGACTCAGGCCTACTGTCCCTTGTGTCGTGAAAACACATAATTAAAAAATAAAAAATTACACAACCAAGTGATGCTAATGGTGACGCGATTGCAATGTATTGTAGTAGTGGAGTGTGCCATTAACTTTTGGTTGGGTGTGGGAGTGTGGCATCACAGTTTAGGTGTGGGGGTGTTCCATGTCCATTATGTGGTGCAATGGAACATATAATAGAAGATTGTAAAGTATTTCTACGATTTTTTTTACAAATTCTTGTTTTCGGGATGAGATTTTATAGTTATATAAGTTATTTTAAGATGTAAAATATGGTGCAATTAATACATCATGTTTTTTTTTTAATTATAATCTTTTATTTGTTTTTGGGAGATAGTATTTTATAGTTTTAAAAGTTATTTTAAGCTTCTAAATATGGTGTATTTAATTAGTTTACATGTTCTTTTAGTTAATTATATTTTCAGTGTTTCATTTTTAGGAGATGAGATTTTATAATCGTAGAAGTTATTTTAATATGTTAAGTGAACTATATTGTTTTATTCTTTTTTTAGGAGATGAGATTTTATAGTTATAAAATATATTTCAAGACTTCATAGATGAGGTATCTCACTAGTTCATGTGGTATTTTCATGAATTATACTCTCTTATTCTTTGTTTGATAGATTGTATTTTATAAGTGAAGAAACTATTTCAAGTGGTTACATATTTTGTATCTGATTAGTTCATGTGGTTTTTTAGTGAGCTATACTATCTTCTTCGTATTTTAGGAGACGAAATTTTAAAGTCATATAAGTTTTTAGGAGACGAAATTTACACTCAAGATTGTTTTGCTGCTCCCTGATCCTTTATCATAAATGTCCAACCGAACCAACCTGTTGATCGTATCCATGCTTGTGCTTGTTTCAAGCATAACACCAACACCAAGATAGTGAATACCATAAACCCAATGGATATACCCACTTCTTGTAAAACCTGGTTCACCATGAAGAAATAAAAAACATCTTGTACCAAATGCTTTTCAAACCATACAATGATTACCTTGAGCTTGCAAACAAAATCTTCCTATGCAATCCTGAGCACCTTCTATGCTCCACCTTGAACTTTACATCCAAAGACCTTATCCAAATCTGGCCAAGACAACCAAATGAGCCTTTACTGCTCACCTTCAGGTCTATTACATTGGAGTTAACCAAGCCTTTAAAATAGGCTTTATTACATATAATCTTATGGGCAAAAAAACATAAGCCCACAACCACCAACTCATGCCCTACCCTTTTTAGTTTACCTAAATCTATGTCTAGATTCATAAGTAACTAACAACCTAGGGTATGCATGCCATTCCAGGTCTTACAGTCATATACCCAATTACATGTAAAAAACTAAATTTTTACAACTCCAAAAATAATAATAATTTTTCTTCCATTTTTTTTTATTATTATTACCCCACCCTTACAAATGTCAGGAACACTTTCACTCTCTCTCGAAACTGCTTGACCTTCCCACCACAGGCTCGACTTCCCACCACGGGCTCCTGCTGGCCGCTCGACCTTCACGCCAGCGTCCTCTACCTCTGCACAGTGGCTGGGCTCGTTCCTCCATAGGGTTCCTCCATGCTCGGGACACAGCACAGCGTTCCTTCATGCCTCGACACAGCACAACGTTCCTTTAACGGATCTGCCTTCTCACCCAACGACAACAGCGGATGGCTCTCTCTCTGCGCGTGACTTCTCCAACGGTGGATGGTCCATGGACTCTTCCAAGGATGGCCCTTTACAGCCTCACGATTCCCTATTTCTCGAACGATGGATCTCCATGATGGGCTGGCTCTCCATGAATTGGCGGCTTCCTCCACCTCACACAGATGAAGATTCTTCATGTGGTTGCTCGATTCTTAATAAGCAGATCCTTCACAGCAATAGCGATCGCCACCTACACAATAAAGATCTCCACCTTCACTGTATCGGCTCCTCCCATTGGTGAAACCACTACTGCAAACTCGATGCTGCTTCCACCACACCACAGCCTCCACTTTACACATAGATCGGTCTTCTCTGCACTGCACAAATACAACACCTCCACTTCTGCAACCTTATGCTCTTCACCTGAGCTCTGATACCACTTGTTGGGCATTCAGCCCACATAGATCACAAAAAACATAGAAGATTTATAACAGATATATAACATATTTATACAGAACAGAAATCACACAAGAGACACAGAAATTTACGTGGTTCACCCACTGAATGTGGGCTACATCCACGGGACAAGGGTAGGCAGTGTTTATTCATCATCAACAATAGTTTACAAACTATCTCGGAGAGGGCTTAAAGCCCCAACTCAATATCTGCCTCAATGGGCCACATATTTAAGCAAATTATCAGTTATGTGTAACTGATTATACCGTTGGTGAAACCACTGTGAACCAACTTGACCTCAACCGTCAATTGATTGTCACATTCCAACAAAAATAAGGCAATCAATATAGATAAAGAACCCACATACACGGTCGAAGTATACCTGGCCGAGTGGGGGAATCCATAGCTTGCATTAGATCCTGCTACTGCTGACTAGTGACCAAGGCAAAGAGCGGAGTTTGCATATTCCGCGTCTATGCAATTAAGGTGGAACAGTTGGATTTGCCGGCGGATACAAACTCTACACGATGTATAGTATTTGCAAAGAACCGATGAGTCTTCTAATCTCATCATTTCTATGAGTCTTCTAATCTCATTATTTCAATTGTCAGTGGCTTCAGCACCAACCCTAAACTTTGAAGTCGCAGCCAAGCAAGCCTGGCGCAGATGGCTAGCAGGGGCTGCCAAAAAACGTCGCAGCTGCCTCCGGTGTTAGCGTCTGCTGCACTGTGCTTAAACCTGCTCGCATTATTGCCTTAAAAAAAAATATTGCAAAAATTAGATACCAGACACATAAGCTAAATTTATGAAAAATCAACCATCGAAATTTTTTCAGTCAATGAAAACTTAGAAAATATATCCATTGAGATGGTAGACAGGCTTAACATAACTCCGCCGAAACGGTTACCAGGTTTAAGATAACTTCGCCGATAGTTTTGTTAGATAAAGGTTAAACCTGCCGACCGTTTTGTGGAGAAATGGTTAAGCCAACAGATCCAGACACTTTCGTAGAAATAAGCTGAGTTTGGCCCACTATTTTGGTGGAGAAAAGTTAAGCCCGCTGACAGTTTCGCTGGATAAAAGTTTAGCCTGCCGACTGTTTCATGGAGAAATGGTTAAGCCGACCGACCCAGACACTTTCACAGAAATAAGCTGAGTTTGACCCACTGTTTGGCTGTAGAAAAGTTAATCTTGCCGATAATTTCGTTATAGAAAGGTTAATCCTGCCGATAGTTTCACACTTTTAAAAACATATACATAATATACATGTTTCTTTAACATATAAAATAAGTATTTTATATATATATATATATATATAACATACATTAAATCTTTTGAAGCATTTTATATAATCTATATTTAATAAAATATATATTAAATCATATATATATATAAAGGAGAAAGAATAAATGAATAATAAAACATATATTATTATTTATGTATAAAATTTGGACAAGTGAATTAAAAAATAAATTTGAAATTTTTATAAAAGAAATTAATATTATATTTATATTTTTAAATTTTAAAAAATTAATTTAAAATTATATTTAAAATTTTAATAAAAAAATTTAATTATTAAAGTTGGACCAAACTGAAATAATTATTAAACTTAATAATAATAAAACTTAAACTAAACTTATCAATTAAAAAAATTTGAAATAAATACCCTCTTTATTTGTTCTGCATATTGTTTCGACAGAGTTAGGTTAAGTCCGTCGATTTCGGCAGAGTTATGTTACGGTGGAGTTATGTTAAGCCCATCAATGAAATTATGTTAAGTGTTCTGACCGTTTCAATAGAGTTATGTTAAGCCTACCGACCATCACAATGGATTTCATAATTTTCATTTAATTTAAAAATATTTTTTATTTAATTGAAAAATATATATTTAAATTATGAAAACATATGCATAATATCCATGTTTCTTTAACATTAAATCTTATGAAGCATTATTAAATCCTATATAAAGGAGAAATAATAAATGAATAATAAAACATATATTATTATTTATATATAAAATTTGTACAAGTTAATTAAAAAATAACATTTGAAATTTTTATAAAAGAAAATAATATTATATTTATATTTTTTAATTTTTTAAAATAAAAAATAAAATTTTAAAAAACTAATTAAAAATCATATTTAAAATTTTAATAAAAAAAAATAATTATTAAAGTTTGACCAAACATAAATAATTATTAAACTTAATAATAATAAAACTTAAACTAAACTTATCAATTAAAAAACTTGAAATAAATACCTCTATGAAACCTTCATAACATTGAATTCAAACTTATATTTTTTATCATTTTTATTTGCGCGGACCTATTTCAGCACAGTTAGGTTAAGCCTACTGACAGTTTCGGTGGAGTTATGTTAAGCCTGTGGTTTCGGCAGAGTTATGTTAAACCTACCGACCGTTTCGGCAGAGTTATGTTAAACCTACCGACCATCTCCATATATTTCATACTTTTCATTTAATTTAAAAATATTTTTTTATTTAATTTAAAAATATTTTTATTTAATTTAAAAAATATATTTAAAATCAAATATATACATATTTCTAAAATATTAATAGAGAATACTACACTTTTAAAAACATATGCATAATATCCATGTTTCTTTAACATATAAAATAAGTATAAAAATTTTTAATTTATTTTTTAATTAACTTTTGAATAAAAGGTTTATTGGTTAATAATTAAATTTTATAAGATGAATTTTATTTTAGGCAAAAAGGTTAATTAGCTACTTGCGTACATTTACTTAATGTGAAAATTACATTTGAATGGAGAAAAAAACTCTTTATTGTCTTTCTGGTTATTTCACCACTTTGAACTTGTACACACCTCTTCCGTCAATGAAAACTAAAAAATATATCCATCCAAACGATCAGCCGACTTAACCATTTCTCCAGCGAAACTGTCGGCAAGATTAACCTTTCTCCACCGAAACAGTCGGTCAACTCAGCTTATTTCTGCGAAAGTGTTTGAAAATATCAGCTGATTTCTCCATCTTTGTCTATTAAAAGAGTTTAATATCCTTTCATCATCAATAAAACGTAAATCATAATATACTTAATTACTATTTTTTTTCAATATATATTCATTTATTAATTTTTATTATATTTATTAATTTAAATTGGACAGGGAAAGAGTAACATTAGAAAATTGAGAATACCAAAGTTTAAATGCGTTAGGATCATATTCTAATGTTTTGCTTTAAAATATTTTTTAAAAATGTTACATTATCAAAGAAATTTGTAAGAAAAAAGATTTGAACTTTTCAAATTTATTATTTATTATTTTCTTTTTATAATTTAATTTGGGCAAGGTGAAAAGTAATAGTAAAAGAATAAGAATATCAAAATCTAAATGCATTGAAATCTTATTTTAATATTTTTATTTAGAACTATTATTTTAATTTCATATTTAAAAAAAATATTTAATTTTTTCAATACTTAATAATTAGAATATACCATGACCCATTTTAATTTTAAAATATTATGTATAACTTTATCCAAAGTTTCATAGAGATTTTTCAAGATATGTTATAATTAAGTTTGTTATGTCACAATTGTGAGCTTTCTTATAATTAAGTTGGTTATATCAAATTTGTGTGAAAATTTAATTTAATATTTATCATGTATATTAGGTTTATTTCAATAAATAAATTTGATTGTTTATTGTTTATTGTATAGTTTTTATAGTTTATTATGAAGAAAATATGTAATTATATAATATATTTTTAAAAAAAATATTAAGATTAATACATTTTAAATATATATTTTTATAATAATTATAACTTATTTTTAATACTAAACATTGTGACTTAAAAAGACTTAGGTTAAATTTTGTTATATAATTGAAGTGTAAAAATTTGAAGAGTTAACTTTTGTTATAGACAATTTCTTATATATTTAAAAAAAATGTCAATGCCATTTTATTTTAAGGTGATTGGTCCAAATTTATATAAGATAAAAAATATTTAAAAAATTATTAAAACAATTAAAAGCTATAATTGTTTTTATATAATTATCATTTTATAAAAAATATTTATATATTGTCATTTTAAGAATGAGTAGAATTAGCCAAAATTTATATATTTTAAAGAATATATATTTCAAATTTTCATATATTAACTATTATAAACCTATGTTAGTTTTAGCTTTATCGTAAATCAAAAAAATCAAATCAACATAGATTTACATGATATTGAAGAGTTAAAAATTGTTTCATTTTTCTTATTCTAAAATTATTTTGAAAAGGAAAAAAAAAATCCATTTCTATGCTATATATGAAAATAAGTTTTAACTACCACTATTACAATATTGATTAAACAAAATTACTCCAATGATGATATATATTTTTAAAGAATTTTGATGATTCTATAATTAGTGATTCATAAAAACTATTTATTTTAAACAATATAAAATGTAATTTAAAATAATTTTAAAAAAAGTATATTTATTTTTTTAGCTACTATATGGATATTATTCCATAAATTATTAAAAAGTAACACATATTTTTATTTTCTTAAATTTATGAGTCAAATTGATATTTATTTTTTAAAGCGGTAAAATTTATTTAGATGTAAGATACAATTGTTATTCAATGAAAAATGAAAAGTATGACATGATCCACTGATAGTCCTTAAAGGGACGAACAACTTTCAAAGAACATCATAATCCATTGGGTTTTGGACTATTAACATGATTTCTTAGGTGAGAGAAAAATGAACTCTTAATCAATTATAAGTAAGATTAAGTCTTCCAATACTATATTAATCAAATTTCATTATACAAAAACAAAACAAAATAAAATTACAAATTATTTAGATAAATATTCATAAAACAAAATTTTCCTTAAGCTAATATCAAATTGACTTTAACTAATTTTAAACCAAATGCAAGCTAGATACAAAAATATCATATTTCTCAATATTCAACAATATCATATTTCTCAATATTTTCAAAAAGGCTTTTTAACCTAAATTGACTTATAGATATTTTTCAAGATCACCATTTGAAGATCTTACAAATAATCCCACAAATTCAATTAACATTCTCATTATATTAAAAATAAAGTAAATTAATAAGTGAACAAACTTAATGATAATATTTTTAATATATATATTTTTTTTAAATTGAACTTATCTAAATATTTTTAAAATGAATTAAAATCCCTATAAAATTTTGTAAACAAAATTATCTTCAATCAAATGAAATTATAACTTTAAGAAAATTCCCATCAATTTTTTATTTAGAAAACTTTTACTTTTATTTAAAATATTATTTATTTGATGATAGTGGTTAAGGTCCAATAAAACTATTAATATAATGAATTTAAATTTATTTCTAGATACATCTCTTCTCATACTAAAAATCATGACCTCGTATGAAAACAAAGGATATTAACTATCCTAATATTTGGATTTTTTATGTTTTCAAAAGGAATGCCGAAAGCAAAAATTGAACTTTTTCATAGAACTTTTGATTTTTCAGGTGATCGTTCGCATATCTTATGTTTTTTCGACGAACACGTTTTTTCTGCCACCAGCGATCGCAGCACATCATATTTTTTTTCCCCAAAGCGTTTATTTCCTTTCGCGATCGCTTCTTTAGTCGCCGACTGTTTCGCGTGTTTTATGATATTTTCTCCGACCAACGGGAGCGACCAAGTTTTTTTCTGGTCGCTTCTCTTTCAACTATATCGCCGACTATTTCACGTGTTTTATGATATTCTCTCCGACCAACGAGAGCAACCAAGCATTTCTCGCAAGGCGCTCGTTCGTCTGGTCGCCCCTTTTTCAACAACGACGCCCAACTCCTTTCAGACAGCTATATTTCGCAAGCCGGATTTATTTACACGCAAATGTAGACTAAAAATGGCCACCAAAGGATAAATGTACAAAAAAAATTTGAAAAAGATTACAGTTTTCTTACAACAACGAAATTCTAAACACCTTTATACATAAATCCGGTCTTCACAGCCGCAAATTTTCATTATTTCGTGCACAACCAGAGTAAAATTGATATAAGTATAATTTATTTAGGAAATGTTTTTCTTGGAACACCTTTATTTTTCTTTTCTATAAAAATAGAAATATATTTAGTTGGCAATATTTTAAAATTTTATTTTTTTCTTAATTATTTTATCTTTTAAAATCTTTGTTTTTATGTTTTTTTTTTAAATGAAATATGGTTTTTTTTTTCTTTTCAATAAAGATATAAATATATTTAGTTGACCATTTTTTAGAACTTTTATTCTTTTCTATAAAGATATAAACATATTTAGTTGACAATTTTTTAAATTCTTTTATTTTCTTAATTCTTTTATCTTTTGTATTAAAGAAGTTTTTATTTTTATTTTTTTGGAACACCTTTGAAAAATGATTTTCTTTTTCTTTTTGGAACACATTTGAAATATTTTTTTTGTCTTTTCTATAAAGATATAAATTATATTTAATTCACAATTTTTTTAAATTCAAATTCCTAAAGAAACATTTCCATTCCTTTCAAAAGCATACCGTGCTTAGTGATTTGTTTCAATTTCCTATTGTTACGAGTGACATGGTGTTCATTATACAAAATTTTTCCTATACTTTTTGTATATTTATTCTTAAAAAAACATTTCCATTCCTTTTAAAAGCATAACGTGCTTAGTGATTTGTTTCAATTTCATATTGTCATGAGTGGCATGGCGTTCATTATGGTGTGCTATGGTGTTCATAGTCGTTTCCGACACTACAACGTAGAATAAGTCTTGGCTTGATCGGGGATTAGACTCCATGGTGTAGTTTGACGAGAAATTTAGTGTTGTCTTATAAGGCATTTGAGTCTCTTGGTATTCTTCTTGGATAAAGGTTTCTTCATGATAATATAGGACAGTAACTTCCTCAACTGTTTGTTGATTTTTATCTTCTTAAAAATATTTTTCATACTCACTTTTGTAATGATTTTTCCCTTCAAGTTCTTTATCTCAATGAGCCTCAAAGTATGCATTTGCTACTACAAGATAGCCTATGGAATCCCTGGGGACTCACAAGGTAATTCACATGCAATGCAAGGCATGCGTCCCAAAAAAAAGCCCGTCGGCGGCTTCGGCAACTTTATCCTAACCACCGCGAAACGATCGGCTTAAAAGCACGAGCCAGAGCGACCAAGTTGGTGCGACAAGACTTAAATGCGGCGAAAGGAACGAGTGACGTTGTTCAAAAGGGGGCGATCACACAGTGGAACACTTAGCGAAAAAGGCTTGGTCGATGCTTGATGGTCAACGAAATTATCATAAAAGATGCGAAACAATCGGCGAGATAGTCGAAAAAACTGCGACTGAAATGCCACGAAACGAATCTAAATAGTTGGGAAAAAATGATGATGTGATGCGATCCCTGGTGGAAGAAACTACTTGGTCGGTGGAAATGTTATAAGATATGCGAAACGGCCAGTGACGAGTGAATTAAAACCTGCAACCGTGGTCGGCAAGAAAGAACAAAAACCGACAAAATGAGTGGTGAAGCTGAGCCGCGTGCCACGAGACGGGTCGGCGTCAGATGAATAAAATCTCGCAAAACAGTCGCCTATAAATGGCTAAAACGCTGCGACCAGTTTTGGCCAAAATAATCGAAAAACTGCGAAATGGATCGACATGTTTATACCTTCATAAACCTGTATCGACTATAGATAATGAATTTTGATACATACTTAAAGTCAATATTATATTTTTTTATACCCAATAGTTCTATGAAAGAGTTGGATTTTTCCATTCGACGTTCCTTTTGCCCCTCCCGAAGCAAATGCTAGTTCATAATTGTGTGACATTAAAGGTAAGAAATTTGATTATCAAGTGACCAATCCCCTCAAAAATACTACGTAGGAGGTTAAGTACACCACACATGGTAAATGAACATAAAAACAAGGTAATAAATTATATTTATATCAAACGTGTGCATAACCTTGAGTGGTGCCAAAATAAACGTACAACAATATAGAATAAAATATAAAAACTTTATAAATAATCACATGTTAGATTCTCAACTATCTAAACCCTAATGCTTTTATAGAGTGTGATGTTAAATAATTACACCATTATTTTTCTTTACACTTTTCAATATTTACAATTTTATATTCCAATTCCTAAAACGTGGGAAAAAATAGTTTTTTTTAACATCGTGTCCAATAGATTCTATCAAGACAAAACCCTTTTAGAGTTATATCATGTTATAATAAATGAATAATATCCTCTACATCTTGAAGTGCAAGTTTTACCTAAAAATTAGACCACTTATTAGTTTATTATGAAATTTTGATTAGCTCTAACAAAAACGTCAAAATCATATTCTTCAAAAAGCATGAGCTATATACTTAAAGGAGGATTGGCTTTTTTACAATGTATTTCAAATTTTGATGATTAATGTAAAAGTGAAAGAATTTATTTAATTAAGAAAAATTATATTAAAGTTTATTTTTAATTGTAAATTTTCAAAATTAGTTTATTGGGGTAGAACAATTGATAATGAGTAAATGAGATGAGAAATTGTAAATGGAAGGTCAAAACTTCAAATCCCCGTGGGTACTAGCTTACCAAAAAAAAAGTTGTAAACTTTCAATTCAATAACATAACTGGACAATCAAAATCTCCTCCACCCAACAATAGTATCATAACGCCAATTACAATATCAAATAACCAATTTGAACATTAAATCACAAAGATCAAATTTCTTCTTAAGAAACTTAGAACTTTTTTAACATTCCTAATTCCATATGAAAGGATGAACCTTCATTCAATGTTTTTGTCATGGTAAAGCACTAGAAGCATAACCATCAACAAAATTGTGATTAAATTCCACAAAAGCCGTCTCCTCGAGTGAAGGATCTAGACAATACTATGAGGTCAAATACAAATAGAATTATCAACAAAGGATTAGCCTCTCACCCCCTTCTTATTAGTCCTTGCCTTTAGGTTGGCAGTGACTCTTGTAATCAAGTTGTTGTTTTTCTATTAATCGGCATGCAAATCAATGCTTTTATTTTTAATATAGTCTATGTTTTAAGGATATTTTTTTTCATCGACCATTTATGTACTCTTGTACCAATTTGGTACCAATCATAGATTTAGAGGTCTTATTTGGCCTCATATCGAGGCCAAGGATGCCTTTTTATTATTCAAAACATAGGATATTGGCCATTTTTGCATCAAAATTAAAACACCCATAGACTAATGTTAGCATTAGTTTTCGACATTTAATGGCCAAATTAACATTAATTCATAACATTACATGTTTTGTCCAGGGAAATTTTTAGGGGCGAAATTTCGCCAATTGGCTATTTTTGGACCTTTTTTAAAAATAATTCATTATTTGGTCATTTTTAGGCTCTAATATCGCCTATATTTACATTAAATATGTTTTTTTATGATAATATTCGCCAAAATTTACAAGTTTTAGTAGTAAATTGTATGTTTCATATTTAATATTCGCCTACCAATCTATATTTATGTTTTTTTCAATCCAGAATAATCGCCTAGAATACTATACTTAAGTATACTTTTATAATCCTTAAAAAATACCCTGGTTTTGTCTTTCTCTCTAATGTTTTTGGTCCATTTGGTCAACCACTTAACATGCGGAGTCCTTTGCTTGTGGACAACATGCACAGTGACATGTAGAGTCCTTTGTTGGTGGACATGTAGAGTCATTTGTTCGTGGCCTTTGTTGTTTATACCACGAGACTACACCACCATGATTTTGGGAAACAATAACATGTTTACAAACTCCCTTCCTTTTGATATGCCCTTTTCGTTCTCTTCTTGTCTCACAAACTTGACCTGCATGTGGTCCTGCGATGGCGATGGTGCCTTGCTAATGAGGATTTGTAGCTTATCCACGAACTTGGACAACTCAAGCAGAGTGAGACTTTGGACCTGCGAAGCTTGCTACTTTTTCTCTTTAGTATATTGTGGCTCTATAATTTGAGCATGTCTGTGATTTTACGAGTTTGTCAATAGACGGTGAGGAAGTGTTGGAGTGCAACCTTCCAACAACACAAGAGAGCAAAGAAAAGTGAAGAAGAGGACTTTTACACCTATCATGGAACCCACAAAGGAAACAAAGGAGCAGATAAGTGGAATGTAGATATGGTTGTAGCAACTGCCATAATGGCAGAGCCCTGAATAAGCTTGTCATCTAAAAGCTTCTATGATTAATTTATAGTAAGCTTTGCATGTTTTGCTTTAAAAAAAATAGAAATTTAGAATTCCATAGCTAGAAATACAATTCACTCCTAATGTAAATTTTGCTAGAAGATGCTAGCTATTGTTCTGAATAATTTCAAATTTGACAACCAAGTTCAGTTCAGAATTCAAAAGTAAGGCTTCAAACCCAGTATAAAAATGATTTGAAAATCGAGACTACACATTCAAATTTCTCTCTTTTAAGATGATTTATGCTAGTTTACTAAAATTTAACATTGACATTTCTCCCACTGCAGACTATAAGAGCATCTGGCTTCCATTAGAGGAAATTTGGCGTCTAAAATGGGCCTTATATGAAAATGAGCCATTGATGCATTGGAATTCAAGAACCAATAGAATTTCAAGAAAATGAGTCGACCATAATGGTTGACTTGGCATATTTGTCATTAAAAAAACTACTTTTTGTTTCCATATTTTCAACTATCTCCATGTGGTTTTACTCAAATTTTGAGTGGTAGCACTAGTTGGATGTAGAATTCAATTTTTCATCCAATGAGTACCCACACTGCATACTGTTGATGGATCCCGCCCCACAAAAAATGATAAATACAATAAAAAAAACATGTTACTTGACTACTCAAATTTCGAGCGGGAGCACTAGTTGGATGTGGAATTGAATTCCACATCCAACGAGTGCTCCCGCTCGAAATTTGAGTAAAACCACAGGGAGATAAGTTGGAAATACGAAAACAAAAAATAGTTTTGTGTCTTTTCCTTTAAAATTTATAATAGTATTTTATTATTTTAACTATAGGAGGCCCATTTTAGACCTCAAATTTCCTCTAATGAAGTCTCGGCCTTGGCATCTAGTATAACTAGGAACAACATCTAGTATAACTGGGCCTCCTACCACTTCACATTTTCAATAAATCAATGTACACAAATTCCAAGAAAATCAATTTTAACAAGTTCAAATTGGACCAAGAAGATATAGGTCTTGAAACAAATTCCACATTGTTTTTAAATAAACATTAAGGAGACATTATTTTACTTTCATGACTGGAAAGCATTCAGTGCATTATCCATCTTTTTTGTGTGGAAGGCCTATTTGAAATCATTCTTCAAAATTTTGGAATATTTTGGAGAGTAGAAGTCCATACATGTGCGTCAACGAGTTTGAATCCATGGAGACTCTTAATCACATTCAAGATCTAGTTGATCAAGAACCACTCATGATAAGAAACAAACTTATACATGAGCTTCCATAGAATGAATAAATCCAAAATCCACAAGTACTGCCAAACCCTAGAAAGGGCAGCATGAACTAGAGAGGGACAATCTACAACAAATCCTTCCTCGAAGTAGCATTGAACACTAATCCTCTAAAAAAATCTATCAGCTTTTAGCAAACTAATGCTTATATTAGACTAGTTTTAGACACTTTATCTAGTCCTCAATCCAATAAGGAAAGGTAGTAAGAGCGGGTTGTATCATAATTATCCTCAAAGACAAAAGACACTTCTCTCCTTTAGACTCCAATGACGCATCCTTGTCAGTAGGGACAAACAAGAATGAGAAACAAAATATAAATCCGTACACAGATTGAATCCTTACGGTTATCTCTATAGTTCCATCAATCATCTTGGTGTCTTGAAATCAGGCAAGTTAGAGCAAAGAAAGCTGACAAAACAAGCATGTAAATACAATAGGACAAGAACAGTATAGGACAAGAGATACACATGACAAGGAAGGAAAAGAATAAGGTGGGTAAATCCATTTGGAAGCTGTGAACTACCTCACATCACCAAATACATAGCAGGCTAATCTTCCATGCATGCTTAGTCCTATTTCCTAGGTTCAAATACATGAGAGACCACCTACTAATTTGTTTGTCATACTCACCCATATGTTGTCTTCTTAAACCTCGCATGGACACTCGCCGCCACTTGTCTCTGTGATGGACAAGTGCCCTTGCCACTTTCCCTAACCTCATGTCAATAGGAAATGTGTAAATGGAGTGTTAGTTTTTCATCATTTAATTCAATAGATCTAGGATCTTAACTGAAAGAACAACCTGTACAACATATCAAGCATAAGAGACAAGAGACAAGAGACACAAAATATTTCACCGGGGAAAACCAAGAAGGTGAAAAGCCCCGCAACTTCCTCAGAGATAGAATAAGCACCAATACAAAGATCAAACCCAAGAGATAGATGACTGCAGTAGCTAATCCTCTTCCACTAGTGCGCACTCCTCCTCTCTCTCACTAATGCGAAGTGAGTGAATGAGAGAATGTGTGAAATGAGAGAGTCACACTCTCTATTTATACTTTTACTTTCACTTGACCTTTACTCAACTAGGTCGGCCCCAACTTAACCACTTAACATATTGTTGATTGGGCCGACCCCACTAGGGTGGTCTAATAACCCTTTAACCCACATGACTCATATAGGGCCAACCCCATCAAGGTGGTCTAATAACCCATCAAGTATAAGTTACGACACTTACAATATAACTTGCGACACTTGCAAGTACAATTGACGACACTTCCAATCAGAGGAATAATACATCTTCGTTGGGGATACAATAAAGTACAAATGTAATACATACAATATACAAGTGAATATCTTCTGAAGTTAAAAATACATCAACATGGAGAGTGCCTTATGCACTAGACTCACTTGATGTTCTATTCAATTATGCAAACAAATTGTTTTCTAACTATTTCTTATATCCCATCATAAATAATTTTACAAGTTTCATGTGTCTTAAAAACTTGAGATGTAAACGTCATTGTTTACAAGTTTCATGTGTTTAAAACGAAGATGATCATGTAGCCTATCAATGCATGCATTCCATTATGGCTCAAGGCTGGCATTCTTCCTCTTTCTGTTGTGTTCATCATCAGGGTCATATGGCCTCCACCTTCATTCATGAAACTCCAATTCTAATCTTCATGGTTGCTTCGGTCTTTGGGTTAACCACTGCTCCTACTAGAAGGGCCTTGCATCCAGAATGAGTTCTATCATATGCTACTTGTTCATCATATACTTTTAGATCATCATACGTCCATGCGAAGATATCGAACAAATCATGGAAAATATTCTCTCCTACTCCCCCTCTTGCAGTTACTAGCCTCAATTAGTAACTTTTTATTTAACTGCACTTCTCTCAAATCCAACTCTTGAACCATTTCTGCATCTAGCCCCATAAAAATGGAGCAAAACTCAGGTTCCCTCATGATTGGGAAATTGCTAGTAATTGCATCAATGATGCATTAGGTCCCTAGTCCGATCACGATGTTTGTATAGTCCCGGTCATCTTCTAAGACAATGTCCTGGATGACTAATGTTTCTTAGAGGTCGTTGAATTGTTAAATCTCTATACCTTTTGTATTCAAAAATCCAATCTCATTGCCATGTAAGATGCTTTAGGCATTCACATGCCCTTAGATTCCACCATCCATTTGTAATATGAACCTAACAAGACACAGTGCTAGTAATCACATTTTGACGCATTTCTTCTTAAAAGAAAGACTAACTCTCAAGCCTCCATTTATCACAATATGATTCATCTTATAATCATTGATGCCCATGATGGCGTCAATTTCGTGGTCAATTTTTATCCATTTTCTAGTTGGTATCTTATCTTTGGGAATCTGGACATTTTATTCCATGATATTATCTGCAATAAGACTCTTTTTAAACTTAGCTAAGGTTGTTGCAACTACTAGAAACCTTTTTTATTGAAATACTTTCTTGCACATGTTCTTTTGCCTTTTACACTAGGGCATTTTCCATATGTGGTACATACATGATTAAAGCGACCATATTTACTTGCTCTTCATTTGCAAGATTTGGTGTATTAACTAGGTTGGCATCTTCTTTTCCCAAACTTTAGGTTGCATCATGCTAACATGCTCTTTCTTCAGTTTCATTCTTAAATTTTGCCTTCTTTATGCTTGTATTTGATAGTGACTGCATATAATGGGAGCTTGATCAGTGTAGATTTCTTCTTTCTCTCAATTGTCTACTTTCTGCATGTAGTTTCATTATGGACTCATAAGGGAAGACCATATAAGTCACATAGGTGGCTCCCTAAAACAACCGATTACTTGATTGGAAAAGATCTGTGTTTTGATTACATCAATTACGACCAATGAACAAACTTGATTGATGAACACAATTTATGGATCCCTTCGTCCATACAAACACAAGGTCTACAATCTATTGCATGTAAATTGTCCACCAAATTCACCTTTCCCCTGCAAAAAGGCTATCCCTGCCATGACAGTAACATTAATCTCTCCAGATTGCATGTTAGAAAGGGCGTGTAACAATTGGCGAGGAATGTTCGTTTTATTGGTCTTGTTGCAACTATGTTCAAAGCGCTTCTCTTTGTTTACGACGACATGCTAATCGACATTGAGCACGATGGTCATAGGATTTCCTTCAATGAAGTGTTTTCAGAGGTGAAACCATTAACCTTCAATTATTAGAAAGCTCAATGAATGCTCCAGTGCATCATTTTGCTATGAAAATTGGGTAGCCTTCTTTTGTGAATCAATTTCAATTTCAATTGAATAGTACATGCAAATAGGATTCAATTTCATATGTACATGCAAAAAGGCTTGAAAGTTACATGGGACATGGATTAATGACGTTGTCTATCTAACTTCCAAAAACAATGAATACTTTCTAGATCCAAGTCAAATTGCTACTTCACTTTTTCTAGGCAATCCATTTATTTATCTCCAAAATTTGCATTGGTTTCAACGATTTGTTTTAAAAAATATTAAGCTACAATAGCATTACGGTTAAGCCTTAAAAACATTATGCAGCAAGAAAAGGGCATCCTTACACAAACTTTGAGATCGTAATTAGTATTTTAAAGCTATTTAAAAGTCAAGCCACCATCATTACTCAAATTGCTTTCACATGTTACTCTTCATTTCTCCTTGAACACAGTTTTGGAAGCTAAGGCTAAATAAAGCCCCCTAAGTTCATATTGCTTCAACTTAAAGTTATAAGTAGTGGTCATCCTTTTAGTGGAGTAGGTGGATTCCAAAGGTCAACATAGTGAAAAGACAAGTGATTATTGTATACTATCGACAACTATTTGGCATTGATGGCAAGTAACATGTCAACATTAAAACATACAAACTAAAAGATAGTTGCAACTTGAAATGGTCTATTATTGTTATTTTAGGCAATGGTTTCAAGCATTTCCATATTCACTATAAAAGCATAAAATCTAAGAGACATGTCATGAAATAAAAGCATAAAATCTAAGAGACATGTCATGAAATAAAGAAGCATCCTAACCAACTTATTAAAGATTTGTTTCTTTAACTATCAAAAAACAAACACTAAAGACAAAAACTTATTGGTATGCAGCTAACCTTGTTTGATTAGATTATTATAACAATCCTCTAAGATTGATAAATATACGATTATAAATTCTTTCTTATGTTGTGATTTAATAAGTCCAAATTAAATTGAACGTAACCCTAATTTTCAAACAACTAAAAAATCACAATCCCGTGTATGGAAAGGTGACGAGCATACTTTGTAAAAGCAAGGTAGCTAAACCATTTTCAATGATGGTTACCAAATAAATTTGTATTTTACAAAACTTTGGGTTGGTGGAATAGTGGGCCATAAACTTTTGGTTAAGTGCGGGGAGTGTGCCATCATCCATTTTAGAGCAATGGAACATATAGTACAAGATCAATCCAAAGTCGTTGCAATTAAGTGATTAATGGAAAATATTTGATTAAATTATTTTTAATAAAAATTATTGTGTTTAGTGATTTTAATGATATATATATGAATGATTAAAAAAAATTTAGCATAAAATTTTGTATCTAAAATTTTATAAATATGTGTATATTTTTTTCTTAAATAAAATTTCAAACATATTTTATATTTTATTTAAATATAATGTAAAAATATTAAATAAAAAACATATATATATATATGAATTTGAAGTAAATATAATTTAAAAATATTAAATAAAATATATATATATATATATATATGTGTGTGAATTTGAAGTAAATATTTCAAATCAATATTTTACATTCCATCATATCTTAAGTTATATCTTATTTATTATTAGATATTTATTCTTGACTTATAGTGTGTTTACATAAAACCTTATAGAATTTTTGACTTATAGTTTGTTTACATAAAAACCTTATAGATGTATGCATCTAATAGGGGTGGGGTGGTAGGTAGAGGGGATAGTGTTTTTTTTCAAAAAAAAATAAATCAAGAAATGATTTTTGAATGGGATTGTAGAAAGCAACAAACACTTATGTTAAATGGTTAGCACTTTTTGAAGGGGTAAAAATCATTGATTCAAAGCATAGAAGGAACCTTCTTGTCATAAGAAGCTCAATTATAGTCATTAGCATATGAACAACCCCACCACTCCACCTAAAGGCAAACTCACCATGTCAATACTTCGAATACAAGAGGAAGCAAGCATGTTTGAAATTATTCAATACTTTCATGAAAGAGCACAACTAGCAAGTGGATCAACTATTGGGGATTATGGACACCATAGGTAATTGCTCCCATCTTATTTGATGTCCTTTATTTGAAAAAATTGTAATATCCATAGGACATTAAGAAGATAAGATGAACTTATAGTAGACAACAACACATCAATTTTTCAGTGACGGGAAAGGTTCATGCACAAGAGGAAATTCATAATAGTGCTTATGTACTGGTAATGGAGACAAATTCAAACATTGTAAGCTTTACATTTTATCCGACAAATGGAAACAAATCTAAGCAAGGATTCATAGTATGCATCATCAATCAGAATGCCGATGGGATCAACAATGAGAGAACTTAAAGAAGAAGAGGCAGTCCATCAACTCATTGAAGATGTTGACATAAATGAAATGAACCAAGTGGAGTCTCATCATTCACATGGTGGATAAGACAAAGCTAACGACAATCATATTTTTCTTTAAACTTATTTATTTCATGTTTTATACAACAAAACCATCTATTAATATTGTTTACATAATATATATTAATAAAAAATATAATATTCTCATACTAATCATTTTACCATAACTACATGTTAAACTTCTTATATTATTATGTCAAGAAGTTAAATTAAAACAATTTACTATAAATTATAAGCATAACAATTTACTAATACAAATTATAACAAGTGCAATTACAACCATTTACTAATACAAATTATAATTGCTCTTAGATTATAGATATAATAATTTAAATGCAATATATACCATACTATATATCTTTAAATTTGAAGTAAGTATTTCATAATATATACTTTACATCCCATCATATCTTATATTTTTAATATTACATTACTAACTATTTATCAATTACAATGCTCAACATACTAAGTATCGTGGAGCTTTGACTTTTAAATGTGTATATGTATCCACTCCACTGGAGCTTTGACTTTTAAATGTGTATACGTATCCAATCCACTGGAGCTTGCTTTACAACCACTTGTTCAGTTTCGTTATTCCAAGACCATGCCAGAGAGTCTTCCTCATAGCTAAGTGTGACCCCTAAATGTGTCGGAGCTTAAAGATAGTTGTCCCATCCCACTGCTTTGGCAGCCCAGCCCCAAAGAATCACTTTTCCTCCATATCTGCTCCATGTCCATTTCCAATGGACACCTGTACACTGTTAAATAAAATGTATGTTGAATGTTTCAAATTGGCATCCAATCATATCATAGATTTAATATTTTGCAATACTCCATATTTTTATTGTAATATATGTTGAATGTTTCAAATTGGCATCCAATCATATCATAGATTTAATATTTTGCAATACTCCATATTTTTATTATAATATGTATTACGTTGACTCATTTTCTACCCAACATTTATACATACTTATCTATATCCTCATTATTATTACATCAAGATTCCAAACATAAACGTAGTGTAAATTATGCATAATATATTATGCCTCGTATAAAATGCTACATGCACTATGCATAGTATAAAATCATCCCATTATATCTTATATTTAATATTGCATTATTCCATGTTTATTGATTACACTAATTTAGACATGGTTTAAAAATGATGTATACAAGTGTCTAAAATTAAATGCAATATATGTTACATATTTTTAAATTTGAACGATATAAAATATATTAGTAATTTTATTTAATATTTTTTTCCAAAATTATAATATTTATTTTTATTAAATATTTTATCAATTTGAAAATTATATATAAAGTAATGGATAAAATATTTGTTTTTTTCCATTAGTCCTTATTAGTTTTATATTTCCTTTCCAAATAAAAGATTTGAATGTTGGATTGAAGTATCTCCGATATTTTCCTAAACCAAACAATTACTTTGTTTGGGATTGGTATTGGCTGTTAGTAAAATTTGAAAAGAGGATTAGTAATTGGTGCTTCAGGTGGCTCTCTTTGGGTGGAAGGTTAATCTTAATTAAGGCGGTGCTGGAGAACTTACTAGTTTATTGGCTAATGTTGGCAAAACTTTCCAAGTATATTATGGAAAGGATAAGAAAATTAATTTTTAGCTTTAAGTGGTTAGGAAATAAGTAGATAGAGGGCATGCACTTAGTGAGTTGGGATAGGTTGCCTGGGACTAAGAAGTATGGGGGATGGGGGATAAAAAACACACACCTATTTGGATAAGCTTTAGTGGCAAAGAGCCTCTGGCGGGGCTTATTCTATTTGGACTTGTGGAGCGAGGTCATCAAGGAGAAGTACCTCAAGGATCGGTAACAAAATGGATTAGAACTACTAATAAGAGGGTTGTTGGTGTGTCAAATTTATGGTGTTGTATTATCAATTCTTTCCATATATTGGGAGAATGGCTATATTGGAAGCTAGGGAATGGTCGAAGAAGTATTAGGTTGGGGGAAGATCCTTTCATGGGAAGTGATGGGGCCTATCAGTTTTCGTGAGACCTTGTGACACATCTTAGATCCAGAGATCTTTGTTTCCTTGCTTAGGTGAAAGTGGCAGATGTTGATCAGATGGGTTGTCACTCTTGGAAGAAGGTGGAGGAATTGGAAATACATGTACCGTTCATTGAGGAATGGGAAAAGTTTCTTCTCGGGCTACAGAGCGCTGCCATATAGCTTAATGATGAGGACGATGTCCTTTTTTGGACTTGGAACATGAAAAATGGGACGGTGAGTGCAAAACTCACCTATGAAGCTAATATATGCACTTCTCGGATTATGGATTATAAATGGTGGAATTCATTCGTATGGAAATGGTACATAACATTAAGGATAAAACTCTTATGGTGGTTGGCTCTCAAGAAGAGAATCCCAACTTGGGATAACTAGACAAAAAGAGGTGAGCAAGGCCCAAGTTTCTGTAGCCGAGACAGTAGACCACTTATTGATCCATTGTGCATTCACCTAAGAGGTTTGGTCTCTGGTTCGAAGAGAATTCAATTTTGTCCACAGTTGGAATCAACAATCGCATTGAA
This sequence comes from Larix kaempferi, assembly GCA_027924585.1. Classification (NCBI taxonomy): domain Eukaryota; kingdom Viridiplantae; phylum Streptophyta; class Pinopsida; order Pinales; family Pinaceae; genus Larix; species Larix kaempferi. The sequence continues at coordinate 33,482,464 of BSBM01000096.1, forward strand.
TGATTGTTTCTAGGCATGGGTGTAGAAGGCTTATATTCGGAAGGAATTGCTAGTTTATATTTGCTAGGAAGTTTGGAAGTAACGAAATAGGATGTTATTTGAAGGTAAGCACAAGTTCGTGAGGGAAGTAAGCCTTCGGGCTATTTGAGATTATAAGGAAAACCATGAGGGTATGATGATCGATAGGCAATTCTCTTTAGATTTAGTAGGAAGAAGGGATAAGGCCCCTATATTTAATCAAAATCGACAAGTAGGATATTTTGATGGAGATGCACAGGAGAATGGAACGAAATGTGGTGCATGTCTTTATATGTTGATAAATGGGTCTTATGCGTTTAAGCTAAAGTTTAATGTTTGGAGAGGTACCAACACTAGAGGTGAGCTATAGGCACTATGGGGATTGCTACATTTTTCTTATCACCTTCATATATCTCACCTTCAGGTCACAGGAGATTCATATATAATAATTGGCTGGGCACTTGAGGAGAATCAATTGCAAGTGGTCTTGTTGGATGGGTGGATGCCGAAAATTCCAAGCCTAGATAGAAAATTCTCAGAGGTTACCTTTCTTCACATTTACAGAGAATTTGATGTCATCGTGGACGACTTTTCGAAACAATGCTTGGTGCTTGCTGAAGGTATAATAGATTTTGAGATGTTGGAAAAAGCAAAGGTCATCTCCGAGGGAACTTTTCTATGTTTTGACTGTAATATGGGATCGGTTTTTGTTCTTCATCTATTTATCTAGTAGACATATATGTTTTGAGATAGATATAAAAAGAGATCGTTTTTTGGTTGTGTGTTTGTTTGGACTATGGGATTGTGGTTTTATGCCTTGGTATTGTGATGTAAGGGTAGTAAAACAAGTGTATGGTGTAATTTCCAATAAATAAGTCCTTGGAATGTTGGGGAGAAGAGGCCAGGCTATGGAAATCTTACCGGATTTTATACTTAATACAAGTATAATATTTGTTTTTCTATGAAAAAGAAGTGATATAAAAATATATTATATATACAACTTTGTACAATTAAATGCAATATATGTTTTTAAATTTGAATATATATATAATTTTTATTTGGATACATTTTTATTCAAAATTATAAATCTAATATTTTTTTATTTGAAATTTTATTAATTTAAAAATTATATATAAAACGATGTAAAACTTATACATCATATATCATGTATAATATGTATTGATATACAAATTATACATTATATGAAGTTTTATACCAAAACCTTTTTTTATTCATCTAGAAAATAAGCTATATTTTCATTATAAAAATATAAGTACATGAGGTATTTACAATTCATCCATATCCAGGAAGCAAGGATAATTTTAGGGGCGAAATTTAGCCCATGGGCTATTTTTCCATGTTTTTTTTCCAAAAAAGGATTCGCCAATTTGCATTTTTTGAAGCCCCATTTCGCTCAATTTTGATGGGGTAAACTTTTTTCACTCTAAAAATCGCCAAATTATTATATAAACTATATAAAATCCTTAGAAATTGAAATAATTTTAGAAAATTATCACCAAATATTTTATACTTGACATTTTAAGAATTGGTAATATTCGCCAAGGTTTATACACTTTTAAATAAGTACGGGTCCTTAAAATTATCCCTGCCAGGAAGTGGCCATCAAAGGCATCAACTCAAGACCAAAACCCAGGAAGCAAAGAAACTCCATAATGGTCAACCACATAAGCCCAAATAGACCAAAGACGAGCATGGAATAGGCACATGAGCCATAGTCCTCCATCGAAAGATAAAAAAAGAAAATGAAAGCTACGGCGAAAGTATAGAAATATATACAAAGAGGAAAGGAAAGAGATACCATCCGCCAAAAAGCAAAAAAATGAACCTTGTCACCAACAACTCATGAGGAGGATGACAAGGGAAAACATCGGCCAGCAGTAAGAAGCATAGAATGTGACCAAAACTCGAAATGTATGAAGCCTTCTTCAGCTGAGAGAGCCAACTTTGACAAAAGGTCAGCTTTCATATTGTGCTCTTGATAAATGTGTTCTATCGAGACGAGAGGGAAGTCTTTAAGCAATATTCCACCATTTCCATCCACAGAGAGAGGACCAAAGAACGAAGGGATCCTCGACCACACACCCAATCTATAATAGAAAGAGAATCACCAGGAATATGATGAAGTATGATGCCCTTACTTTTTGCAAAATAAAGAACCAACCAGAGTGCTAGAAGTTCTCCGCAGGTATTTGAGCCCATACCCCCATTCATCCAGACATGGAAATGTTGAAACCGGTCTAATAAAATGAAAGCCCCTGCACCGCATGAAGCTCCCCCCTGTTGGGAATCTCCATAAAAAAAGGCATGGAATCGTGCCTTTGAGGAATGATAGAGTGCACAGAATCCTTGATATGTCAATACTGCATTTATCAGAGGCTGTGATTTCCATGTAGGCCGCTACAACTTTCCTCGCATGCCACACCAGAGAGGTATACTTATCTTCAAAGATAAGTAAGTTCCTAGCTAGCCAGATTTCCCATAAGATAAAGACATCTAATGGAACATGATTTGTGTTGTGTCTGATCCAATTATGCAGACATGACTGTATGGATGTCATGTCCCAAATTTGGAATTGGGTCACAATGGCCTAATCACATTAGCCATATTCATTAGAGTTTGCAAAGTTGATGTTAAGGGTCAAATAATTGCCAATGAGGAAAATTACTAGTTTCCTAGGTTTGGGGTGGAAGCTTTGGGATTTGGAATAATGGGGATAATAAATGATGTTTGAAAATTAGAATGGCATAAATATTTAATAAAGGAGCTAAATAAATATATACAAGTGAAAATCAAAGTGGCATTTCATCATGAAGACACATGGAGGAAGTGGGACCCACATATGGCTAGATTTCTCCACTACATTTGGCATCATTCTCTCACCAATTCGAATTCAAGGTGAATGGTAACATACTTGGGGAAGTCCAAAAGGTATTATTCATGGCATAACTCATCCAAGGTCGAAATATAGAGGAAGAGTAACTCCCATGGAAGAGGAAGAGGCAATTTGGAGCTAGTGAGACACTTGGGCTAGATTCCCTAGCTCTATGACAACAATGATGAAGATGCTATGACACCTATGACACAAATCAGACCTGAAGGCTGACATATGACATATATGACATGTCAGGGCTAAAAATAGACTCCAAGAGGGCGCTCAAGGGTGTTAGGGCAGCTAAGATGCTTCCACATGTGATTTGGTGGATGTGGGAGACTAGGAATTGTTGTACAAGTGGCGTTCTTTGGAATCTCTTCCCAACTTGAGTTGGCATGAGTCTCTTGGAAGGAATTCGACCCATGGAGGCCATTAGAAATTTATAAATGTCAATAACAAAGAATGAAACCAGCTTTTGATCATTTGTAGAATTTGCAATTGCATTTGTGAAGAGGGAGAGCTAGTGGATGACTAGTTTCTTGCCTTAGCCAATTTCGAGGGTGAAAGATTCCCATCCAAGTTGGTAATTGGAAAGGCCATTCAGACCTTTCATTTGGAGCTTTAATGGAGTCTTTATTTGCAGGTGTAAGCTACAGGGCAGCTCATGGTTTCTTCTATTGCAGCTCACTCCTTCAACCATTTCCAGTTTTGATGGCATATTCTTGATCCTTGAGGGAGGGCATTTTTGGTGAGCTATTGTACTCTTTGGGGAAGCTTTTAATGCCCCATTCCCTTTTGTAATATGAAGTAAATACTCTGTTCTTCATCTCCAAAAAGTTTCAGGTCGAAATTCCAAGTATAAATGTATAAATCTCATTTTTAATGGAAGAACAACGCCATTTCCCCACTACCTTGTTGTGAGCCAATGTATTGATGATTATTTCGAATGAATGGATGATTCTCTGATATATTTGTGATAAATATACTGCCATGGATGTCTTCTACAAGTTTCATGTACTGTACTTGAGCATTTGAAGCATTTTTACTCAGTTTAGTTGTATTGGGAGGTGAAATAGTGCCATTTCCCCAAGGGTCGAATTGGAGATTTTTGCAGTTGAATGGGAGAGGGTGAGAAAAGTTGTAATAATCCATTAATGGTGCATATGAGACTTTAATAACATACTTAACACATTAAATACCTCTGTTCATAAATTTGAGTGGGTTTGGAGGCATTTGGGAAGCCATTTTCATTGTTTACCCCAGGGGGATTTGAACCCCAAATTACTAGTAAAATTGCATAATTGGTCCAGAATATTAAGAGAGTTTGCAGAGGTCTTTTGGTGGCCATATTTAATCCATAAACATCATATTCAAGTTATAATATCATTCATACACCTTCCTTGAAGATTTGAAGGCATTTGGAGTCAATTTGAGACCTAGAGACCAATACTAGTCAAAGGAAAATCACTAGTAAAGTTACCTACATTGATCAGAATTGAAAGAGGATTTGCAGAAGTATTTTAAAGGTCCAAAGGCATCCCTGAAATACATATTTATGTTCTAATATCATTCATACACCTTCTCAGAAGATTTGGGATCATTTGGGGCAAATTTGGGACCTAGAGATCAAAACTAGTCAAAGGTCGAACCAAGGAAAAAAAGTGGAAAATTGCAGTTTTAATAAAATTCCTAATAAGGGACATTACAGTGGTATCAGAGCATGATCTTGGCACCTGATGTGGTATAATATTCATGAGGACAATAATTCAGGTACCACCATTAGATATTGAAACCGAAAGTGCTTTTGTTGAAGAAAAAAAAAGTAGGAGAAGAAGAGCAAATTTTTTGAGGAAACTATGACTAGGGATGAAAAGGGAGCCTCATATGATGGTGAGGAGCATATAAAAATTATGAAAACAATATTTGAAGATATGACCAAGCAACTTAAGGAAGGATTCGAATTGTTTTCTATCGAACTTGTGGAAAAAATTATTGATTTTAAGGAAACCAAGGGGAAAAATGCATCAACTTGCTTGAAGGAGCAAAAGGAAGAGACATCACAAGATCATGAAGAAGAGTCTATTGAAAATATGGAAGATCATTTCGAGACACCTTCTAGCTTAGACATGAACCAAAGAGCATCTACTGATGGATGCTTAAACTATGAAGGAGTACCTACTGATGGGTGCTCACACCTCTATGTTGGTGACATAGAGATCACTTTTGAAAGTGTTGCTGCAAGCCCAAGTTCCATTAAGCATGATAATGAAGACCTTGCAGCAGTTGAAGAAGAACCAAGATCAACTTCTCCATCACCACTTGAGCTTCATGAAGTTGGTCCAAGCAAAAATGAAGAAGATGAGGAGGTTCATTTGCAAGAGCCTCATTTTCTTGAAGGGTCCTTAAAGATGGATGAAAATAAGATCCAAGAGTCCCTCAGCATTCTCCATGACACTCAAGCATTGGTGTCAAATTCTTGTTGGAGAGCTACGTCATTGGAGGAAACATCCTTCCTTGAAGACATGGAGAAGATTCAAAGAGCAATGTGCCACATCAAAGATAATTTCATGTCTTTGCTTTTTGATAGAAACCATTTGTTTGAGCTTAATGAATTGTTACATAATGCATACTTGAAGAATAATGAGGATATTCATAAGCTCACCATTCAAAATGAGCAACTTCTTGAAAAGTTGCAAGATACTTGTTTTTCCTCCTATGTTTCAGATTGTCAAATGGTAGATTGTTTGGAGGATTCTCATGACATGGTGGATCATGAGAAATGTGAAAATTTGAATGTTCTTGATGTGTTTGAAGATGAACTTGAAGAGATCCAAACACTTGATGTGGTGGAAGAGGAATTTGAATTGCCTCTTGATGAAGGTTATGCAATTTTTAAAGAAGAGCATGATTCCTCTACATTGGAACCAAAATATGACAAAGAGTTCACACTTTTGAAGGAGATTCATGATACTACCCATATGGATCCTTCCCATGATGAAAATTCTGTACTTTTTGATCATTTGGGTGATTTGGTTCATTCTCCTACATCCTACAATTCCATGTTTTGCAACATTAGTCTCAATGAAGTATGGGTGAAAGGGTTCTTTTTGATGGTGCCACATGAGGAGTATGGAACTCCTATATTTAACTTTTATGATTACATGGTTGGAGCACATTCTTATTCACATTTGCAGCAGCATAATTTGTCACTTTATGATGATTCACATCTACATGGATGCACCTATGATATGGATTTGAGTCACTTGAATACTCATGGTTTTTCTTGCTCAACACTGGGTTCATTTGATGTTAGAGGAACTTCATCCAACACTTGGATGAATAGATTTATGATGGGAGAACATTTTTGTTGGAAGCCACATACTTTGTTACATTTTTATGATTCTCACATTCATGGATGTATGGGTGAGACTTCTTTGAGTCATTTGAAGTCTCCTTGTTTTTTCTGCTCATTATTTGGTTCAGATTCTAGTGGAGATTCTTCATTCACTTCTTGGATGAAAGAATACATGGCTGAATATTTTGATGCATATCACATCCTTTTGGAGCAGCATTATAGGACATGGGATCCTCACCTATGTCATTGGAGCAGATTTGATTGGTCACTTGAAGCTTGTATGCACTTGGAAAATGGTGGTCTACTTGCTTGGAGGTATAAGCACTTTCATGACTCTTTGATGAAGCATATCCTTGATGTACATTTTCATTATGTTGTTATGCACTTTGATGATATATATTTGGTACTCATGATGTTTGGAAGAATGCATACAAGAAAATGGGATCCAGGAATCCTCTTATCTAATGGTGTAGGTTGGAGAGCACTCTTAATTGTTGGGGTGCAATACAAGCAATGGGACCCTGGAATAATTTTTGTCTCATTGGTTTCATTTTTTTTGGGGAAGCCAGCAGTATGGGAGATGGATTCCCCACTTAATAAAGTGATTTTAATCAGAGTAGTGCAGCAGCAAGCATGGTGGTTCCTCTCTAAAATATTCATGGAAACTCAAAGACTCAAGGTTTGGCAATTCAATGGCAACTTCAAAGAATTATACAGAAAGCAGGTTCTTCAACACCCATGTTTGAAATTGCTTGAGGACAAGCAATATTGGGAAGGGAGGATTTGTCATGTCCCAAATTTGGAATTGGGTCACAATGGCCTAATCACATTAGCCATATTCATTAGAGTTTGCAAAGTTGATGTTAAGGGTCAAATAATTGCCAAGGAGGAAAATTACTAGTTTCCTAGGTTTGGGGTGGAAGCTTTGGGATTTGGAATAATGGGGATAATAAATGATGTTTGAAAATTAGAATGGCATAAATATTTAATAAATGAGCTAAATAAATATATACAAGTGAAAATCAAAGTGGCATTTCATCATGAAGACACATGGAGGAAGTGGGACCCACATATGGCTAGATTTCCCCACTACATTTGGCATCATTCTCTCACCAATTCGAATTCAAGGTGAATGGTAACATACTTGGGGAAGTCCAAAAGGTATTATTCATGGCATAACTCATCCAAGGTCGAAATATAGAGGAAGAGTAACTCCCATGGAAGAGGAAGAGGCAATTTGGAGCTAGTGAGACACTTGGGCTAGATTCCCTAGCTCTATGACAACAATGATGAAGATGCTATGACACCTATGACACAAATCAGACCTGAAGGCTGACATATGACATATATGACATGTCAGGGCTAAAAATAGACTCCAAGAGGGCGCTCAAGGGTGTTAGGGCAGCTAAGATGCTTCCACATGTGATTTGGTGGAAGTGGGAGACTAGGAATTGTTGTACAAGTGGCGTTCTTTGGAATCTCTTCCCAACTTGAGTTGGCATGAGTCTCTTGGAAGGAATTCGACCCATGGAGGCCATTAGAAATTTATAAATGTCAATAACAAAGAATGAAACCAGCTTTTGATCATTTGTAGAATTTGCAATTGCATTTGTGAAGAGGGAGAGCTAGTGGATGACTAGTTTCTTGCCTTAGCCAATTTCGAGGGTGAAAGATTCCCATCCAAGTTGGTAATTGGAAAGGCCATTCAGACCTTTCATTTGGAGCTTTAATGGAGTCTTTATTTGCAGGTGTAAGCTACAGGGCAGCTCATGGTTTCTTCTATTGCAGCTCACTCCTTCAACCATTTCCAGTTTTGATGGCATATTCTTGATCCTTGAGGGAGGGCGTTTTTGGTGAGCTATTGTACTCTTTGGGGAAGCTTTTAATGCCCCATTCCTTTTGTAATATGAAGTAAATACTCTGTTCTTCATCTCCAAAAAGTTTCAGGTCGAAATTCCAAGTATAAATGTATAAATCTCATTTTTAATGGAAGAACAACGCCATTTCCCCACTACCTTGTTGTGAGCCAATGTATTGATGATTATTTCGAATGAATGGATGATTCTCTGATATATTTGTGATAAATATACTGCCATGGATGTCTTCTACAAGTTTCATGTACTGTACTTGAGCATTTGAAGCATTTTTACTCAGTTTAGTTGTATTGGGAGGTGAAATAGTGCCATTTCCCCAAGGGTCGAATTGGGGATTTTTGCAGTTGAATGGGAGAGGGTGAGAACAGTTGTAATAATCCATTAATGGTGCATATGAGACTTTAATAACATACTTAACACATTAAATACCTCTGTTCATAAATTTGAGTGGGTTTGGAGGCATTTGGGAAGCCATTTTCATTGTTTACCCCAGGGGGATTTGAACCCCAAATTACTAGTAAAATTGCATAATTGGTCCAGAATATTAAGAGAGTTTGCAGAGGTCTTTTGGTGGCCATATTTCATCCATAAACATCATATTCAAGTTATAATATCATTCATACACCTTCCTTGAAGATTTGAAGGCATTTGGAGTCAATTTGAGACCTAGAGACCAATACTAGTCAAAGGAAAATCACTAGTAAAGTTACCTACATTGATCAGAATTGAAAGAGGATTTGCAGAAGTATTTTAAAGGTCCAAAGGCATCCCTGAAATACATATTTATGTTCTAATATCATTCATACACCTTCTCAGAAGATTTGGGATCATTTGGGGCAAATTTGGGACCTAGAGATCAAAACTAGTCAAAGGTCGAACCAAGGAAAAAAAGTGGAAAATTGCAGTTTTAATAAAATTCCTAATAAGGGACATTACAATGGAGTCCCCATTCCATGCACCAATACTGTCGAAAATGCGGCCAACTGATAACCAAAGACGAACAAAAAATGAACAAGATATAAATAAGTGATTGCAAGATTATGCTTCAATCCCACATAAAGAACAAATGTTAGGATGAGTGAATCCCCTTATAAACCTTATAAATATGAATAATTCATATCTTCTTTATCGCATCAAAATTCCACATAAACTCAAAACTTTCAAAATTTTATAAATGTAGATAGTTTTATATATCTTATTTATCACATCAAGATTCCACACAAACCCATATGAATGCAACAAAATATATATATTTGAATTTGAAGTATTTCACATTTGATACTTTACATTACATCATATTTTATATTTTATTACATGTTTTTTTCATTACAATGTTTTTTTCTATTTAAACTGTAAAAACTATGCATTGAATGTAATATTTTATATTTTATATTAAATAATACATTATTATGTTTATTAATTACATTGTCGGTTATTGGATATATTTTGATTTATAACATTATATATTGAGTAATAATCATGTAAATTTTGATTAAAAAATAACATTTATTAATAATACCAATAAATATACCTTCACTGGAGTATCTTGTCGACTAATGACAGAGAATCATTTTGCTCTATCCCTTAAGACAAACATGACCCTGACAACGAATATTTGCTGGATTGCTGTGAATCAGTTGTGCGCGATGGTCAAGATTGCCATCGAGGATAATCTCCATATCAGTCTGCTACCCCCGGACGATGTCCCTGTAACCCGTGACTCTACATATCGCCTCTCCTCCTACTTAATCAGCCCGACTGGGAATAGATCTCTTCATTGCGCCAACACTAGAAGCAGAAGCAAAAAGACCAGGAAACGACTGAGCAGCTCAACATGGCTTCGGTGGGCTCAACTTCAGGAGGCAAATCGGTGGAGGATAAACTGGACGAACTGCAACAGTCAATTGATCTCCTTAAAGCAAAATCAGAGGAACAAGAAGGGCAACAGCAAGCCAACAATGCAGAAGACCTCCAAAAATGGAGAAAGATCAACAAAGATCTCCAGAGCATTAAAGAGGAAATTAAAGATTCCAAGGGAGAAGTCTCCTACTTTGAAGAGGTGGTCTACACCCACTTCAAGGATCTGGCCAACACCTCAGGGAACTACGGGAATCGAATTGTTGCACTGGAAGCTGCTGTCCAGAAGATACTGGAGAAGCTTAATGGCGCTTAATTTCTGCTCAAAACTCTCCCGTGCTCTCTTTGTAACTCTCAGCCCTATTTCTTGCTTCACAAACTCGTCCTCTGTAATTTTGCTTCATAAATATGAAACCTCTGGGCAACTTAAGCCTAAGAATTTTGTTATTTCAGATAGCGATAAGTATGTATCCAAGCACACGGTGGCTGTTTCACCGGTTTTTAATTAAAACTTCCCAATGTTTTTGTCTAAAAAAAAAATATATATATATACCTTCACTTTATATATAGGTTTTCTACATGGAATTACATTATGTGTTCAAAGCCTTGAAATGACTAAATGTGATGAGAGCCCTCGCTTGACATGTTTCAATTCAAAATCTTATAATTGTAATGTTTTCCCCAAAAAATTATAACTTAAATTTTTTACATAACATTAAGGCGGGGTGTAATATTTTACATAGTATGTTATTATATGCTTATTAACAATATTAAATACGTTATTATCAAGTGGATAATAATTAAGTTAATATATTTTCTTTATAAAATCTAAATAATACATCAAAGTTAAGTTAATGCTTACGTTAGTGTAATGTTTTACATCTACATTCCATTATATCTTATATTTAATATTACATTATTCCATATATAATTTTGTTGAATACATATTGACTTGATAGATTTTCTACCCAATATCTAAATATTGCTTAATTGTAGTGCTCTATAGACCTTGACTTATAGGTTTTTTACCCAAGAGGTAATGATTACACTACTCATACACGTTGACTTATAGGTTTTCTACCCAAGATCCAAAGAGTGCAGTGCTTCATACACCTTGACTTACTAACCTAAACATTACTTGATTGCACTACTCAATACACCTTGACTTATAAGTTTTCTACCCAAGATCCAAAGAGTGCAATGCTACATACACCTTGACTTAATAAGTTTTTTACCCCAAACCTAAACATTATTTGATTGCATTACTAGATACAACTTGACATATAAGTTTTCCGGAGGACTCTTTCACCTACCCTTTGGGTTATTTTGATGGGGCATGCAAAGAGGTGTGGTGCTAGATGTGTTTTGAAAATCAGCTCTAAACATGTTTTTCACTTGTATTTTAAGGCGGCCATTGGCACGAACACTAGAGCAGAGCTTTTAGCCCTCTGGTGCCTCCTGAGTTTTGCATCCTGTAGAGGGGTATCATCTTTGGAGACTCTAAATGCATTGTGGATTGGACACTCGACAGTTCTTCTCTCCACTTAGGTTGACGCCATGGATGGACAAAGTTAAAGTTTTGTTATCTACTTTTGATCATTTTTCTATTAATCACATCTTTATAGAAGCTAATTCAGATGCTGATGCTCTCTCAAAACGTTCACTGGGTGACATGGCTGGGAAGCTGCATTTGGAGGAGTACCTGGATGGATCTCTTGTGGACTCTCACTGTTTGGATCTCATATGAGATTTTTTTTGGACACCTGAGGCATATGCACTAAGGTTTTTCCTTGAAAAAAGACTCTTACAGAATTTTTTTGCTTGGTATGATGGACTGATTTGGATGTATTAACGGAGGACTTGTTCACTCCTACTCGAATGAATCTGTATTTCGCTGAGAAGTTCCTCACTTCTCTTATGTAGCCATGTAATGAAAGATACAATTTTTAAACTAATATAAATTTGGTTTTTTCTGTGTGAAAAAAAAAGTTTTCCACCCAAAACTTTATATCTTATATTTAAGATTATCTTTACCTCACTAAATACACCATGTAGAATAAGTTGCTCAAAACTGCGATAGGCAGGTTTCCCAACCAAAACTCTATAAATATGCATAGTTCTACATGTCTTCTTTGTCACATCAAAATTCCAGACATAAGCTCAGTTGATGCATGTAACTTGCCCTTTTGGTCTTGCACTTGTGGCTCACCCTTCGAAATGTTCCGTTGCTGCACTTATCGCTCACCCTTTGATGTGGGTCTTGCTCTTATCCACATTTATGTTAACTACAATTTGAAAGTATTCACTTTTGTGAATCAGGTACCTCAATCTTATTTTATTGTGTTCACTTTAATTTGAAACTATTGAATTTTGGTACGTTTTGTTCGTGAGTGGAAAGCCACGTTTGTAATTTTTGTGACTTTTCTCTGAATATGCTATCCTATTAATGGAGAATTTTACAACGATTCTTTGAAAACGTTACTAATTTTAGATTCAGGTTTATGCGATGGATTTAAGTTCTAAGTACTATTTTTCATTGATACCTAAAGCAATGCGACCTCCTATTTTTCTTTCAGTAAGACATTGAAAAACGTGAAATTTGAGCAGCTCCAGCCTCCGACACTGTTTGTAGGGTATTGTACACGTCTAGCTGTGGGTTTTTCAAATTCCGTTCATTGGAGGGAGGAACTCGTTTGGCAGTGAGGGACAGCGAAGAAATGCACTGGTCAGTACTTGCTGGCAAATTTATCTACGATTCCAAACGAATATGGACATAGGAAATCTTGCATTAGATTCATGTCCAGTACTCATTGAGGTCCGTGAGATAAAGTCTAGGGTCACCGTACACTCTCTCATAAACACGCTTAGCTCATATGTTGCCTTTCCATTTGCATCCGTGCATGTGTTGTTTCGTTCTCAGCCGGTTGTTCTCGAAATGTCAAATCAGGCAGTCATTCCCATTTCCCACCTCCCTGCGCTGCAGATAAAAGAGTCTGTGAACAATTCTGAATACAGGTCACATCACAATGAACCGCAGAGACAGCTGCCTTTCAATTATGATTCCTATCGTTTTTATTCTAATTGATTGATTAAACATAGCAAATTTGCATAATGCCGCTTAAATCTGCACGCTTATATCCATTTATATAGGCCGTTCTCGGCTGCCTTATCTCTTGCTATGCTACAAGTCCGTCGCTCCGCTCTTTCATTTGCCGTTCTCTCTTCTTGTAGGGTACTTCCCCAGAAGCAGGAGGGTAGTTGTAGATCCATGGACAATACACGGAATTTATCAGGTATGATGTCATTGCTAGACTGCTATTGTCTACTTGATTTGCAAGAAAATCCATTGACAATACACAGAATGGATCAGGTATGATATCAATGGACTGCAAGACTTGGTGTGACCATGTTTTTATTATTTAGCGAGTTTTATCGATTGCCCTTTATGGGTATTTTGTGTTTTGGTTTGCATTCTTTCTCTCGTGCTTGACATTCTGCGCATATCCGCCTTGGTTTGGGCAAGTTATTTCTTCTTATACTGTGGTGCTGCTTTGTAGCAATCTGATAATCTAAACAGGCTGGTAGGGTTTCTCTTCTGTGAATGCTTTTCTTTGAATTAGGTTCCTTTTTTTCTTAATCTGTTTAGAAGGGTCCATTCTGCGGCCTAGATAGAGTGAGATCTATGAAATCTCTATTTTTTGGGCTGTAGATCACAGATGTGTGCAGGTTAATCAATTGAGTGCATTAATGGTATGTGCTAGTTTTGTTTTGCAATGTATTGTTTACTGCTTGAAGGTGTGCGCCTGCCTATGGACTTTTGTGTTTGCTAAAGTTATTTTTGGTGATCCACATCTACATCGCAGTAATATGTTCTGACAAATGCAATGCCTCAGAAGTGGGAAAATATTTCGAGATTGAAATTCTCTACTGTGTCTAATATCTCTCTGTTGCGGTCGATTTATTTTCTAATCTCTTACTATTACATAACACTATAACTATTTTTGGTGATTCACATCCACATCGCAGTAATATGTTATGACAAATGCTAGGTTTCAGAATAAAATTCTGTATCTTGTGTCTAAAATTCTTTCTGTTGCGTTCGATTTTTTTTCTAATTTGGTACTATTTTAGAGCATGAATTTTCTAAAATCGTTTTAGTGAATCAGATTTGGGCAAACGTTGAATCGGCGAACTTGGTGATGATTTATTCCCTCCTGTTATTTGCTGAATAAATATGTCTTTCCATTGGATAATCACGTGTACTTCTAAGGTATGTTATATGATTTTTAATTGGGAAGGCAAGGGACTGGTAGAGCTCCTTTTATACCAATCAAGGCCTGTGCAAAAGTGATCCGACTGCCGATTTATGCATCCTACTGCCCTGCCAATGCCCTGTTGCACTTCCGATTTCATTGCAGGTCAGTGGCGTGCATAAGGCGGGAGTTGTATTGATTTTGTACTGCCCTCGTTTGGTTTGAAGGGAGCTCTACTGGGCGACTGACATTCTACATCGTTTAGGCTTCAAATGTCCAACTTATATTTGATTAAAGTAGAGTTTTTGTGCAATTAATTACTGTAGTTTACATTGCAAGCAGAGTTTGTAATCTTTAATGGTCTGCACATTTATAAAATGTGCGGTGCCTTCATGTCTAGATCTATCAAGTATTATGTGCATGGCAACTAACAGCATTGTAATGCATCTTTTATTGAGTATGATCTGTGTCATATACAGTTTCAACATATTGCTCCTCACTGTTTAAAAGAGTTAGTTAATTCCAGAGCCCTATATTAGAAATATTTTTGATTCTCCTGTTGTACGGAGATCTATTCAACATATTGCTTCACTGTTGATAGTTAGTTGATCTCATAGCCCTATATTAGAAATAGTTTTAATTTTCCTGTTCTGCTAGGATTTTTGTTCTATCTCTGCCACCAATGCTTATGGTTGATCTAGGTCTCCAGATGAAATTTATATCCTTTAACTCTAAAGTCTCATGTACGATGGCTTTTGGTGCTGCCTATTGACGTTAACCCACATATTATTAAGCCTCCCGGGGATTAAAAATAGGTGCAAGCCTCCACTTTCATCCGTTTCTTCAACTCTACTTTAGGCTGGAAATGCAGTTCGCTTCTCACCACATGCTACACAAATCTCTAAAGAATATATAAAGAACAACATATTTTTGTATAAACTTGCGTGGTGAGGAATGGTAGATTGTAAATGTGTATTTCAAAGTCCTGGCTTGCAGCAGACTGTTTGAGTCAAAAGTTTATTAGCAGTACACATGTCCAGAAAAGAAATCAGGTATGCCCAATATTACTTTTTGGTTGTAGGCTCTCATCAAAATAAAGTTGCCTTGATTGTAGGTCTTATCATGCGTTTTTAAACAACTTTAATGAGAAATGGTAGATACTAATAGTCTGTTTCAATGTCTTGGCATGCATCAGATTGTTCGAGTCAAAGGGTTATCAGCACTATTTATGTCAAGGAACGAATGAAGTAGTGTTAAATATTACTTATGGGATGTTTGCTCTTCAAAACAAAGTTGCCTTATCAGACATTTCTTAGGCCAAGGTATCTTTGTAAACTCTTCAGAATTGTAGATCTTTTATGGCTACAGAAGATCAATTCAATTGACATTGTTGCAAGATCTGTTGTAATATATGGATTCTAAGATTAGGTGCAACTTAAAATTTGGAATTTCAAGGAATGTCAACATTATTTTGGGCTGTAAAATTTGGAATCCAAAGGATTGTTCAGTATGTGTTACCTCTTTTGATTATCTGAGCTAATGGGCTAACTGAAGCAAATCAATTGCGTTGTTCTGACTGTTCTACCTTTGATGTTTTGGGTTTCATGAAGTCTCGGAAGATTCCTTCTTTAGCACGAAGGGAAACTGTTTATCTCCAGCCTATTACAAGGTTGTATTTTTGTTGATTGGTATAAAACTTCAGGATATTGGGAGGGAGGGAAATATTAATGGCCATATAACGTGTTGCTGGTTTATTAGTTTGGGTTGATGTAGTAGACATACATGATTGGGAAGGTTGGGATTTTGAATTAACTTTATTTTATTTTATTTATCTATTTCTGAATTTGTTTATATGGAGACGCTCTATAAATCAAGATTGCCAACTTTATGGCTGATACATGCATACCATTCATTTGAGCTCCTCTCTATATTTGTAGGTTTTTGTGTTTTAGAGAGCTGTGTATCAATGTCTTAATACAATACAGATTTTGGGGTATTCGTTTTTAACCATGAGTCGAGATTTGTAATTCAATGTGATAATGCCTTGCAACATTTTGTCATCCTGATTCAAGATCTGTATTTCGAATCAAGATCTGTATATCAATATGGTGCTAATGTTGTAAGATATTTGCTTTGAAAGTTGTCTGTTGAATAAATCCCCAGGAACTAATTAGAGTTTTCATATCATTGTTATTCTATAATAAGTAACAAGTCACCCAATGAGCCAAGTCATTCAAATTACAAGACAAATTAGCTACTAAACCTGCATGGTTTTACTAACAGACCATAGGAGCTATAACGTCTTAAATTGTGCAGCAATGTTTAAACATTAAAAAGATTTTGAGGGTGTCGATGCTTTATAATGAATGGAGATTTGTAATTCATTGTGTGGAGCTATAGCATCTTAAATTGTGCATCAATATTTTAAAATTAAAAATAATTTGAGGGTATCGATACTTTATAATGAATCGAGATTTTTGTAATTCATTGTGCGGTTTAAAATTTTGGGTGTGAAGATTGTTTGTGATGAACAAGAGTTGTCGGTTGTGAATAAAACGTTAGTATCAGACCTGCTATAACGTTTCTATATTTTCGTCTGTGTCCTTATTTCCATTTGTGTTCTTATACCCATGAGAACCTCAAGTAACTGTGTTTCTACGTGTTCTTCCCATTAAACCCAATCATTCAAATTGTAAGAGGCATCGCCTAACAATATAAGCCTAGTTTAATTTGACAGAAATATGCAATAATGGATAAAGATCCTACATTCATGTTAAATATTTGAACTCTCTATGTGATATATGCTGAAATAAAACTTTTACTAAAAAACATAGATATACTGGTATTGTATGAGCTAAAGCGTCTTAGTTTGCTTAGTTTGCTTAATTACTTTGATTTCATGAGTGGCATTAAAGCACTTATTTAAAACCCGGATGATATAGTCACAGATAATGATTAATAATCCGAATATAACCATTTCATGTGTCGTATATATTTTGAAAGATAATGAATACTCATCATAATATAAATTCTCATATTTCATAAGTGGAATAATGCTCCGAGACGAGCACAACTTATATAAGTAAAAACCATTCGAGAGTGCCATAAGAACCCGAGGTCGAGCATAACCACTCTACAACATTTTTCTTAGATCTTCTCCATGGATCTATGTATTCGGTATTTTGGGTGACTTGAGATCTTTTCCATGCATCTTACGTTTTTGGTAATGGGCAATATCTAGGTGTTGGATTTATTATAATTTAGTTGTTAGACTAGCAGGGAGGATAGTTATCATTGGCTTATCATAACTCACTTGGCAGTTTGCAGTTTAGTAAAGAGGATAGCCACATATTCATATCACTGGTTACTATCTGGTTACACCATATGTGTAGGTCAGCTGCCTCCTGCCTCATCAATATTGTTCAAGGAAAAATATGGGTGAAACTTGGTGGTGGTATATGGGTAGACTGACATATTTGTCAAGTTATGGGCTAAACTTGGTGGTGGTAAGTGGGTAGACTTCCATATTTGGGTGGAACTTGGTGGTGGTAAATGGGTAGACTGACATATTTGTCAAGCTATGGGCTAAACTTGGTGGTGGTAAGTGGGTAGACTTCCATATTTGGGTGGAACTTGGTGGTGGTAAATGGGTAGACTGACATATTTGTCAAGCTATGGGCTAAACTTGGTGGTGGTAAGTGGATAGACTTCCATATTTGTCACATTTAAAGTTTTAGATTGTTAACTTGTCTTTTTAATGTTCTGGAAATATAAGATATAATCAATTAAAAATAATTTTAGGTTTTTACTCTACCATCTCAAAAGTAATTTAAATTAGAATGACTTGTATTTTTTTATATTAAATATTTTAATTTAAAACCCATAAAATCTTTGGAAACAGTTTATTTTCTCGATTTACTTTTATTTCTTTTTTCCGCGAAAATTTACTTTTATTTTAGTATACTGTTTCTACTTAATTTTATTATTTTAGAGTAAAACTCTCCGGAATAGTCCATATGCTTTTTCTATTTAATTTTATCGAGTTATTTCCTTAATAAATTTATTTTCCCTCTTCGAAGGTATTGACTGTTGACTGGTTCAACCTAACCTAACCAATAATAAATCTTGAGCGACGGTTATCTTTTATATATATATATATATATATATTTTTGAGTAATTTCCATATGTCTTTTATATTTATTTATTTTTGAGTAATTTTCCTAATAAATTTATTGTCTCTCTTCCCATCAATGTTCAAATTTGAACCTTTTCAGCTCCTCCAAAGGGTTCCTTCTCAGAAGTATAAAGTCGAAATTTCCTTAAAAAAAATTAAAATTTTTATTTTACCCTTATATTTAAGGATATATTTTATATCAATATTTCAAAAGAAGGGCAACATTTGAAATTACCCATCCATATAAAGTTCATGTTCTATGTTGAAATTCCTATACTATAAAATTTGATTCGTTATTGAAAGTATTGGAAATATCATAAATTATAATCACTCACGGCATGCACTCATTGCTCATTTGTGCAAGATGGCAAGCGATGATTGATGACTATGAGGTAGTTGCCATTGTTGAGATTTGACTTTGACTCTCAATTCACTTTGGGTTGAAATCTAAGGTGTGACAATGTGTCAATGACTAGCTGTAACAACAAAGAACCACTACTAGTCTACTACTAGGCCAAAAACGAAATTGAAACTTTGTGCCTACTACCTATGTGAAGTTGGTTACCAATGTCCGTTTGTGTTTCATCAAAATGAAGTTCAAATTGCTGGTTTGATGAGTCCTCCACAATACTTCATTTTTAGCATGAATGTCACATACTCATGGCAACTCTAGACAAACACTCAATGGCATGCAACTACAAATAATGGCATCTAGTTAGGACCACAAATCGTGTAGAGGTTGATTTATGCATATTGATATAGAGAAGTGGCACTGGGCAAATGATATGGAGAAACAATGAGTTAAAAAAAACATTTGGACCAAAGCACGACATTGGTTATTAATAAAAAAATAAAATAAAAAATTGGCTCAGGAACAGTGATCAAATTTGAAGAGTGGATCTTAATTTCAATTTGAAGGGCATTGGTAGGAATTCATGTCAACTCTTCTCTTTACTTTGTTAGTATATTGTTGTTGGACACACATGCTTTGTAAGTTGTTTAGTAGTATTATATGTTTCATGGTATTGGTTCATAGTTTGTATTAGTTCATATTTTTATATGTTTCATGGTATTGATCCATAGTATTGGACGTATGTGTTGTGTAAGTTGTTCCGTAGTATTATATGTTTTATGGTATTGATCTATAATATTGCTGTATCTAGACTTGTATATAAGTATGTGTTGAGGTCAATGAAGACATCTATAAGTTATTTGTATTGAGTTTGCTCAAAAGAGTTTCTCTTTGAAGTGGCCTGCGATCAATAAATTTTTTTTGTGTTTTGATATATCGTGTATTTTCATCAATTAATTGCTTCAAGTTTTTTACATCTGGTATTAGAGCATTTTCTTGGGTCATTGGGTGGAATTTTTGTCAATTTTTTTTCGCATCTGTATTGTTCGTTTCAATTGTAAGTTCGGATTTGGGAATAATATTTATCCGCTTAATTGTGGGAAGTACTTGGACATAGCGCTAAAACTCATTGTGAAGAGTACACTCTTCACAGTAAGTACTGACACCCCTGAAATTCTATTTTTTATATTTCATTTTTGAGGACCCTATCTCAAATTTCAATTCCCGAAGTCAGAGATTCCATATTTGTCTATTTTTAGGGTTTGCCATAACTTCTTCAATTTTCATCCAATCTCGCTTTCAAATTTTGTCAGTGTTCATTTTCTATTTCTGTTTCTTTGTCTCTCTGATAAATTTTTCCATTTTTTCACTGCGTTTCTGAAATCTTCATTTTTTGTTTTTTTGTCCATTACAAATTGTCCAAAACCTAGTCAAATTCCAATTATTCATCAAGATTTTTCTTAAATCCAAATTTTTCTTAAATCCAAATTTTTCTTTACTAAAGAAGCTTTTATTTGTTTTTCTATCCATTAAAAAAAAAAAACTCATAGTTATGGTTATCACTCGCACAGGAGCAAAAAACATGGAGGAAGAACTTGCAGCCTTCAAAACCAAACTCCAAGATTTGGATGAAACATTTCTCGCCCTCCATCTTCAGCATTCAACCATGAACAATAAACGACTGCCAGAGTCTTCTGCTAACACTGAGTTTTCTTCTTCCAACAATTTTCGTGGGCCGAAGCTTGATTTTCCTCGCTTCAATGGTAATGATCTGACTGAATGGATATAGCGGACAGAACAATATTTCAATCTGCATAATACTTTTGATGTCAACAAAGTTCCACTTGCATTCTTTCATTTGAAACATGAAGCGCTTCAATGATACCGTTGGTACATCAAGGCTCATGAATAACCAAAATGGACAGATTTTTGTCAACTCTTTTTGCAATGATTTGGTCTTGGTGATTTTGATGATTTCATAGGAGTACTCATTAAGCTTTGCCAAATTGGCACTGTGAGAGTATCAATCAAAATTTGAGAATTGATCAATCACATAGAATGATTGTTTGATGAATTCTACATGAGTTGTTTTATCAATGGTTTAAAGGATGCAATCCGATTTGAGGTCAAAATGTTTTATCTCAACACAATGATGGAATCCCTGGGGTTGGTTAAGTTGGCAGATGACAAGATCACAGCCAACAACGTTCCAAATCCACCTTTGTTTTCTTCAGAAATATGGTTTCCCAATGACCTCTCATCACACCAGCTCCTCGACCAACTCCTATCAAGCATTTGTTTGAAGCAGAGATGCAGGCACGTAGAAAAAAAAGTTTTGTTATAATTGTGATGAGAAATTCACTCTTGGACATAGATGTGTTAAACAAAAGCCCTATCTCTTAGATGTGGATTTTTCATCTGCCTTTGAAATTGGTGAAAAAACTTCAGATACAATAGATGATCAGGTCGACATTCAACAACTCCCTGTTGACCCTCCGTCTCAGGATGACAACTTAGAGATATCTCTCCATGCTTTAGTCAGAGTCGCCACCCCACAAACACTGCGGGTTGGCGGTTATTTCAAGAAGCTTCCTCTTACAATACTCATTGATTTTGGTAGCACTCATAACTTCATTGACTCTCGGATCGCCAAATAGGCTGATTGTTTTGTCCATCTTCGATCCAACTTTGAAGTCATGATTGCCAATGGAGGAACCTTACCTTGCAAGGGGAAGTGTCTCAATGTGCGTATCTCTATGGGGGATTATATCATGTGCTCCAACATGTTTGCTTTGGCCTTAGGCGGATGAGATGTGGTTTTGGACGCTACATGGCTATACGCACACTTGGTCCCATCTTATGAGATTTTGCTGGACTTTGGATGTAGTTTTCAGTCAATGGGAAAAAACACACATTGACGGGCTTATGACCAGGGTCTCTTAGCATCATCAGTTCACATCGCATGGAAAAACTCCTTAAGAAGAATTTACATGGTGTCATCACTCAGATCCATTCCATTTAGATGCACCCATCAGCGAACTCCACTATTCCCATGGATCTACAACAAATTTTGGATAGATATGCTAGTGTCTTTGTTGAACTAGTGGGATTGCCACCTTCAAGACCAGAGGACCATTGTATTCAGCTCCTTTTTGGAAGCGTTTCTCTCAACATCAGGCCTTATCCTTACCCATTTCACAAAAAAAAAGAAATTGAGATGCTCGTTCGGGACTTACTGAAGCAAGGTATTATTCGCTCTAGTATTAGTTCTTTTTCTTCATCAGTTCTTGTTCGAAAAAAAGATGGGTCATGGCGTCTCTGCATTGATTTCCGAGCACTTAATCACCTTACAATCAATGGTAAGTTTCCAATTTCTGTTTTTGATGAGCTTCATGGTGTTCATTTTTTCTCTAAGTTGGATTTTCGTTCGGGTATCATCAAATTCGGGTTCATGATGATGATATCCCTAAAATAGCTTTCCGCACACATGATGGCCACTATGAGATTTTTGTCATGCCCTTTGGCCTCACTAATGCTCCTTCCACATTCCAGGATTTACGAATAAAATATTTTGGCACTACTTGCAGAAATTCATTATGGTCATCTTTGATGATATCCTCATCTATAGTAAAACATGGGATGAGCATCTCCAACATCTAGATCTTGTAATGCAACTTTTCTCTGATTATCATCTCCACACCAAACAGTCTAAATGTGTTTTTGGACAAGAGGAAGTAGAGTATTTTAGGCATATTATTTCAGCACAAGGGGTTCGCGTGGATTCTATCAAAATATATGTCATGAAAAATTGGCCACATCCTGCCACATCCTCAGACACTCAAGAGCCTTCGTGGTTTTTTGGGATTGACTGGTTACTACCGCAAGTTTGTCAAGGATTATGGGAAGATTGCAGCGCCATTAACTGCTCTATTGAAAAAGAATGCTTTTACATGGACACATGCTACTGAGTGTGCATTTGACAAACTGAAACAAGCTATGTGTACTACACCTGTCTAGCTATGCTCGATTTTTCCAAGCCCTTCACTATTGAGAGTGATGTTTGCGACAATGGACTTAGTGTTGTTCTCCTTCAAGATGAACATCCCATTGCGTTCACCAGCAAAGCCCTTTTCGGCAAGAATTTAGTCGCTTCTACATATGAGAAGGAAATGATGGCTATTTTGCATGCAATACAAAAGTGGCGACCATACCTATTAGGGAATATTTTCTGCATCAAGATTGATCACCAGAGTTTGAAATATTTTTTGGAACAACGGGTCTCCTCCTCAACACAACAGAAATGGGTTAGCAAACTCACGGATTATGACTATGAGATCACTTACAAGAAGGGTAAGGACAATCTTGTGACGGATGCTCTTTCTCGCACATTTGATGACTAAGTTTCTCTTTCAACTATTTCTATGCCTGTTTCAAATTGGTTGCAATCTGTTCAACAGGGTTATGTCAATGACTCCTCATTATCTCAAATCATCCAATGCTTGGACAACAACTCTTCTATTTTATCGCATTACTCTTGGGATGGTGCTTCTTTGAGATACAAGGGCCATCTAGTGCTTCCCCAGAGCACAGATCTTCAACATGTTGTCTTCTATGAACTCCATGCTTCTCCATCGGCATGGCACTCTGGGTTCCTCAAAACGTATGAGTGAGCACAACGTAAATTCTTTTAACATGGAATGGAAATAACAATTCAACAGATGGTGGCTGAATGTGATACCTGCCAGCGCAACAAGGGTGAAACAACGCTCAATCCGGGATTGCTCAAACCCTTGCTCATCCCTACACGGATTTGGACAGATATTTATCTGGATTTCATTGAAAGGATCCCTAAATCTGGAGGGAAGACAATGATTTTGGTTGTGGTTGATTGTCTTTTCAAATATAGTCATTTTTGTGCCCTCAAGCATCCCTATATAGCCTCCTTAGTCGCACAAATTTTCCTGGACTAGATCTTCCGTCTTCATAGAATACCTTCTTCCATTGTCTCGGATCGCGATGCAACTTTCACCAGTAATTTTTGGACATAACTATTTCACCACATTGGCACCAAACTGAAGATGAGTTCAAGGTATCACCCACAAATAAATGGTCAGACTGGAATTATCAATAAATGTTTGGAAACTTATGTTTGTTGCTTCACCTCCGAACAACAACATCAGTGGGAAAAGTGGCTCCCTCTCGTTGAATGGTGGTACAATACTTCTTACCACACATCTAAAATGACTCCATATGAAGTAGTCTATGGTCAGACACCGTCAGCTCTTCTTCCATACACCCCCAACAGTTCAGGTAATTGACACGGTTCTTCGAAACTGCGATCAGATTCTTCGCATTTTGCAGGACAATCTTCACATGCCAAGAAATCGAATGAAACAAGCAGCTGATCATCACCGTTCTAAGCTCACTTTTCAAGCAGGTGATATGGTTTTTCTTCATCTACAGCCTTACAAGCAATCCTCCCTGAAACTCAAAGGGCGTCATAAGCTCGCTCCAAAGTTCTATGGGCCATATAAGGTTCTTCAGAAGATCAGGTCCATTGCTTATAAATTAGAACTTCATCTTTCCTGCATTCATCCAGTATTTCATGTCTCTTGTCTGAAGAAAGTTCTTGGCACCAATATCAGAGGAAAAACTATTTTACCAGAACTGGATAATGAAGGATCCATCCTTTTGGATCCGGAGGCCATCCTTAATAGGCGCACTCGTCATCTTTGCTCTCGATCTATCACAGAGGTATTAATTTATTGGCATAGAATGCAACCAAATGATGCTACATGGGAACCACTCCTTCAGATTCAACAACAATTTCCACATCTAAAGCTTTGAGGACAAAGCTTTGTCCAAGGGGGAAGGGATGTTAGGAACCCGTGTCAACCCTTCTCTTTACTTTGTTAGTATATTGTTGTTAATGGCATATGCTTTGTAAGTCATCCCGTAGTATTATATGTTCCATGGTATTGATACATAGTTTGTATTAGCCCATAGTATTATATGTTCCATAGTATTGATTCATAGTATTGGAAGCATATGCTTTGTAAGTTGTCCCGTAGTATTATATGTTCCATGGTATTGATCCATAGTATTGATGCATAGACTTAATATATAAGGCTTAATATATAAGTATGTGTTGATGCCAATGAAGGCATCAACGAGTTATTTGTATTGAGCTTGCTCGAAAGAGGTTGCTTTCTCGAAGTGGTCTGCAATCAATAAAAATATTCTGTGTTTTGATATATCATGTATTTTCATCAATTAATTGCTGCAGGTTCCTCACATTTGTACTTAGATCCCTTCAAAGATGAAGGGAAATATAAATAATTGTACTTCAATTGACAAATATAAATTAACTAAACTCTTTCCCCCAAAAATGTGTAAAACAAATATTTCCCATCCAATTTTTTTACAATCATGAACAAATAAGCACTCCTTAATATTTACATGAAAATGACATCTTTTCAATAAAACCTAATTTGAACATATTAATTTGTCATATATGTAATATTAATTTTTCAATTCATTAAAATAACAATTACTAAGTTGTATTTTTCCAATTTTTTAGCACATTCCATTATACATAAAAACTACTTAGAATATGTAATAACCATATTGGGGCATCCACATGATCTTACTTATAGTCTAGCGGACATTTTAACTAGATATAATAATAATATAAAACTAAAACCATGAGAAAATTACTTATTGTTAATTATGTACAAAAGGAAGCCACTAAACAAAGTGAGGCTATAATAAATCTACAACCAAAAAATACATATAAAACCAATAAAAAACTTAATTCAAACTAGAGAGAGGGAATCCATTCAAGCTTGAGAGATATAAGAATCATGGGCATTAGGTGCCTAAAAAAAATAGTGCATATCACATAAAACATTAAAAAAAACCTTCCATTCGAAGCAAGTTAGCAACGATAGCATTAGAGGGGCTGGGGCATCAATTTTTTTTTATTCAACACTTGTCGCGACAACATATAGGTATGGGATGGAGGGGAAATGGAATCAAGCCTAATCCAACTAGAGCCTCGCAACTCGTTGCATGTTTGAGTCTCGACAATCTGCCTTTTAAATTGAACCAAAACACCAAAAGAAGTTTGTTATTAGTTGGATTTGAGAAAATTCTCTAAGTGAGTAATTAAGAGCTCGAAGCTCTAAAATTTGTTGTGTTTTGTACCAATCCACGATTCGACGAATTTGCAGTCACTAGCATGAAACTTAAGTTATTTAATTAAAATAATTAATGTATCTATCTCTATGTCGAAACCATCTTCAATGTTGATGCCACTACCCTCCTTATTGTCTTACCAAAAGACATGAGTCGAATGAAGGAGAAGACTTAAAATTGTGGACTTCACCTTCAAAGAGTGCCTTACAATCACATTGATAAGGAGTGATAATAATATCACAACAATCCAACGTGTACAATCTTAGTTGATAGTGTCAATTAAATACTTATATGGTAAATTTAATATAATACTTATAGTTGTCTCTTACTCTTTGCATCTTAACACATTTGATATTTTATGGTTGTCTCTACGCCCCGACCCAATTGATATTATAAGGTGAGGATGTGCATGCATGATAATCCTTAGTAATGACTAAAAGATGAGGATTTAAAGAGAAAATGATGTAAAGACATGTAATTTTTATATGTATTTTGGTGGTGAGCGCCAAAGACAAATGTGGTGAGAATAATCTTTAGTTGTGACTATGCGATGAAGATTTAAAAAGAAGATGTAAAGACATGCAATTTTTATATGTATTTTGGTGGCAAGCGTCGAAGACAAATGTGGTGGGAAACCACATATGTTTGGAAGGATAGAGGGAGATTATATCATGATCATTCCTCCCATCAAATTGAGACAATTCCTAAGCTAATTTTTTTATTTTTATTTTTATTTTTTATTAATAACCATTGTGGTGCTTTGCTCCAAATGTTTTTTCTAACTCATTGTTTCTCCATATTGCGTGCCCAGTGCCACTTCTTTATATCAATGCATAAATCGACCTCTACACGGTTTGTGGTCCTAACTAGATGCCATTATTTGTAGTTGCATGGCATTGGGTGTTGTTTAGAGTTGCCATGAGTATGTGACATTCATGCAAGAAATGAAGTATTGTGGAGGAGGACTCATCAAACCAACCATTTGAATTTCATTTTGATGAAAAATGAGTGGAAATTGGTAACTAGCTTCACATAGGTAGTAGGCACAAAGTTTCAATTTTGTTTTGGGCCTAGTAGTAGACTAGTAGTGGTTCTCTGTTGTTATAACTATAGTCATCGACACATTGTCACACCTTATATTTCAGCCTGTTGTATTCAAGTAGACAGTAGAAGCATACACAGATATAATCAAGACGGAAGATTGGTCGAATGCATTCAACATCTATTATTCATCTTGAGCTATTAATTTATACATTTTAAGGATGGTTGGAGCAGTTACACCCGCTCCAACTTCTTATGCATTATGGGTTAACTAATACATTGATTACAAGATAATATGATAATGATGACATAAGGGGAAGCCTATCATCCCCCTCAACATCTCCCCCATCAATAAAACACTTCTTCGTCCCGAAGAAGACATGAAAAAACAACCATGAGTTGTGATTTATTTATCCTTCGTCAAAAGTCTGGTAGTGGTCAATCGAGCCTCACCCTTTCACCTTCCTGCCAGATTTCATCTCCATCGGTCCAGGAACTTCTGGGCTTCCACGCTCTACCTTTACACCAGCTCACCAACTGCCTTCAAACTTTTGAAATCACATTGAAGAGATGTTTTTGTATTTCAACACCAGGGGGCTTGGTCATTACAAGTGTTCTTTTGTCATCATCAAGCTTTAAGCTCGTCTTCTGTGTGCTGTAAGATGGATTCTGCTTGAATATGGTCTTCGTCGACTTCATCTGTCGTGAGGCTTCCTGCAAGTTTGTAATTGGTTTGTTGTTTTTGGTCGATACCAACTGATAGATATGATATTGTCGTGGCCGAATGACTTGACTCAACTCGACTAATAATGGTCGGCAAGAGACCGACTTGATTTACAACTTTATGAATATATATGGTTCAATAAACTTCAACAACCCTTTATACAAAACTTTGACTAATTTTCAAAGACCCGACTTATTTTACAACAAAATGACCACTTTAAAGACTCGACCAGTTAACTCCATTTTGACAACCTTGATCAACGCATGCAATATGTTGACTAAAAAGTAATACCGACCATATATGGTCGACCATAATTTACAAACTGACCAAAATTTACAAGTCGAGCTTCGACTATATTTTTAATATGATAGTGACCCGACCCCTTTGAATTCCGACCATATCGACACAAAGTTTAATATCGACTAGACGACAATTATAATGACTCTTTTACCATAGACATTTTAATTACTTATAAAGTCACTTTATGAAAAAACATAACTTAATGACTTGTACATAAAATTATTAGACACAAGTATCGGCAAGATGGGTCGACCTAAGTGAAATATGAACTAACTTAAAATACAGACCAATTGTCAAGATCGACCATAATGCAGTCGGTGATCAGGCCAGACGATAAAGTCTTGCATTTCCAATCAGCGTCTCAAGTCGGGGATGCTGGTTCCAAGTCGGAGGTCGATGGATGAAAAGTCATGCTGCACCGGTCGACTTCCTCCATGTCGTCATTGACTGCAAATACCTAGTCGACCATTGCAAACCAACTAACCGCCCACGACCCAATATTGCCAATAGTAACTCCCACTAGTCGGTCATTGATCGACCATTCTGCATCTGTCGGACCATCAACCACGTGCATACAAATGATGGTGGGGAGTCGATCGTCCAAGTTCTTGGTTGTCGACGAACAACAGTCAGTGGACATCAGTCGAGGCCGACGGGTTACCTTCCCAAAAATACTTGTGCATACATATCAGACAAACCTAATCATCTTCAAGTCTCCGCATAGATCGTTGATCATTTGATGCCAACGTGTCATGAATTGCACCTGTGCGACGGAGTTTCATAGGGTTGTTGGTCGATGGAATTTTCTCTATTGCAAATGGACGATCTCCTAGACTGACATCGATGGACTAGTGCTTTAGTCGGTGGGCCAGATAGTTGATAGTTGACCAATATGGCTGCATCTTCATACTCTGATGACTATTCCATTCGTCGGGTAAGGGGAGTCGGTCAAGCAGGTGTATAATATTATGGGTCTTGAGTCAATAAGATATTGGTTGGTGTAATCAACTCTGTGGATGACTGGTATTCGATGGACTCCAAGCGAACTTGACATATATTTTTTTTTGACAAACAAATTTTGTTTGCAAATAAATCAATGCGCGAGCATCCCTTCATCTTCCTTGCAGTTTTTACACTCACTTCACTCAGTAAAGTGAATAAATCGAGAGATAGATGTGGAATTGCGTGCAACAAATTATAGGATGTCGAATGATAGTCGACAGGTATTTTATCAATCAAACTCTCAAAGCTAGTCGGCGAGAAAAACTTCTCCAAACGAAAATGAATATTAGTGCCAGTGCTGCGGTATTTTTCCTCTTTCAAGTTGGTCAACAGGAAGCTATCTTTTCTCCAGGAAGCATATGAAACTAAGCAGCATATCCGCTCAAGATGACAACCTTGACATGATGACATAGGTCTTGCGATTAACTATCCGATAGAGCATAATTAAAATACCTTACCAACGTGGGCATGCATTTGAACTTTTTTGTATGCAAGTGACCTCGTCTTGACCATCTGGAGCAATAGTTTTCATTTCTGAACTTTTCTTGCTTCTTGCAGGGAATCTTTACATCTCCTGGAGCCAGGTGATCTTTTCTTTTGCGTGGCAACAATTACAACTAGCAGCATCTTCAACTCGAATGTAAGCGATCTTGCAAGCTTTCAACATACACATTTCGCATATCCTCGATCATCTCCACGCGTGTAGGAGCAGTCTTTAACGTTTTCATTGCAGGTTTCTTCTACCTCATTCTTTATTTCAGGTTCGAGCCGGTCCCCATCCATTGCTGCTGTCACCCAAACCAAATGGAGATCGGAAACGGCGCCAGATGTTGTATTCAAGCAGACAGTAGAAGCATACACAGATACAATCAAGACGGAAGATTGGTCGAATGCATTCAACATCTATTATTTATCTTGAGCTGTTAATTTATACATCTTGTGGATGGTTGGAGCGGTTACACCCGCTCCAACTTCTTATGCGTTATGGGTTAAATAATACATTGATTACAAGATAATATGATAATGATGACATAAGGGGAAGCCTATCGCCCCCCTCAACAAGCCCAAAGTGAATCGAGAGTCAGAGTCAAGTCTTGGTGGCTAGTGCTTCATAGTCATCAGTCATCACTCGCCATCTTGCGCAGCTGAGCAACGAGTGCGTGACGTGAGTGAGTGATTATAATTTATGATATTTCCAATATTTTGAATGATGAATCGAATTTTATGGCATAGGAATTTCAACACAGAAATTGAAATTTATATGTATGGGTAAATGTTGCCCTTTTGAAATATTGATATACATTATGTCTTTCTTAATTGGAAGGGTAAAATTCAAATTTTAAATTTTCTTTGAAGGGCAATTTTAACTTTATACTTCTAGGAAGGGCTGAGAAGGGTTCAAATTTGAATATTGCTTAGGAATAGTCTCAATTTGATGGGGGGAATGATCATGATGTAATCTCCTTCCGTCCTTCCAAACATATGTGGTTTCCCACCACATTTGTCTTCGACGCTTGCCACCAAAATACATATAAAAATTACATGTCTTTACATCTTCTTCTTTTTAAATCCTCATCGCATAGTCATAACTAAGGATTATTCTCACCACATTTGTCTTTGGTGCTCACCACCAAAATACATATAAAAATTACATGTCTTTACATCCTTTTCTCTTTAAATCCTCATCTCATAGTCATTACTAAGGATTATCATGCATGCACATCCTCACCTTATAATATCAATTGGGTCAGGGTGCAAAGACAACCATAAAATATCAAATGTGTTAAGATGCAAAGAGTAAGAGTGAACTATAAGTAAGTATTATATTAAATTTATCATATAAGTATTTAATTGACACTATCAACTAAGATTGTACACGTTGGATTGTTGTGATCTTCTTATCACTCCTTATCAATGTGATTGTAAGGCACTCTTTGAAGGTGAAGTCCACAATTTTAAGTCTTCTTCTTCTTCATTCGACTTATGTCTTTTGGTAAGACAATAAGGAGGGTAGTGGCATCAACATTGACGATAGTTTCGACATAGAGGTAGATACATTAATTCTTTTCATTAAATAACTTAAATTTCATGCTAGTGACTGTGAATTTGTCGAATCATGGATTGGTACAAAACACAACAAATTTTAGACCTCCGAGCTCTTAATTAATCACATATAGAGTTTTCTCAAATCTAACCATTAACAAACTTCTTTTGGTGTTTTGGTTCAATTTAAAAGGCAGATTGTCAAGACTCAAACATGCAACGAGTTGCAAGGCTCTAGTTGACTTAGGATTGATTCCATTTCCCCTCCATCCAATACCTGTATGTTGTCGCGACAAGTGTTGAATAACAAAATTTGATGCCCTAGCCCCTCTAATGCTAGCGTTGCTAACTTGCTTTGTATGGAATATTTTTTTAATGTTTTATGAGATATGCATTATTTTTTCTTAGGCACCTAATGCCCATGATTTTTAGCGGCTCTCAAGCTTGAATGGATATCCTCTCTCCGGTTTGAATTAAGTTTTTTATTGGTTTTATATGTATTTTTTGGTTGTACGTTTATTATAGCCTCGCTTTGCTTAGTGGCTTCCTTTTGTACATAATTAACAGTGAGTAATTTTCTCATGTTTCTAGTTTTATATTAAGATTATATCTAGTTAAAATGTCCTAGACAATAAGTAAGATCATGTGGATGCCCCAATGTGGTTATTGCATAGTCTAAGTAGTTTTTATGTATAATGAAATGTGCTCCAAACTGAAAAAATACAACTTAGTAGTTGTTATTTTAATGAATTGAAAAATTAATGTTACATATATGACAAATTAATGTGTTCAAATTGAGTTTTATTGAAAAGATGTCATTTTCATGTAAATATTAATGAGTATTTATTTGTTCATAATTGTAAAAAATTGGATGTGAAATATTTGTTTTACACAATTTTGGGGGGAAGAGCTTAGTTAATTTATATTTGTCAATTAAAATACAATTCTTTATATTTCCATTCATCTTTGAAAGGCTCCAAAAACAAATACCTTTATGTTTTTTTACTGCTAGACTGATTGAACCCAACCCATAAGAAGTCCTGCTTGACAAATCGATAGCCGTCGATGTATTTCTCCTACCATGTACATATACTTTATAATTTAAGTATAGCTATTTCTTTTAGTCTTGCTTGACTGCCGTCGATGCATTTCTCCTGCCATGTACGTATACTTTATAATTTAAGTATAACTATTTCTTTTGTGAAAATAAAGTCTTGCTTGACTGTTGTCTTTTATATTTAATTATTTTTTGTAGGGCACTCAATGTTTCAACGTTTCATTATTGGAGCATATTGTTACCGCGATTCACACTCGACCTCTTCCGGAAAATACGAAAGTGTTTTACATTGGTTTGAAAATTGTACAAAAGTGTTTTACATTGGATTGAAAATTTGCATTATTGCTGGTGTCGGGCTGTGGTTCAACCCAACCAATGCATCATTTGTCGGGCTGTGGTTCAACCCAACCAATGCATCATTTTCACAAGTCTCATCGAATGTTTTCCAAAGTCTATTTTTGTGGCCGGTACTGTGTTTGGAAACCATAATTCTGCACTAGCACCATTTTTACGAGTCTTGTCACATTTGATTTTCGTGGTGCCTTGTTTGAACGAAAGTTGTATGTCACAAAAGTTCCGGAGGACTAAATATTCTTGTGTTATCTTTGAACAAAAGTTTGTAGGGGAGTGAAAGAGTGTTTTTAAAGATTATGGTTTGAGTAGGTTCACTATTTTAAGAACGTGTATATTTTTAATGGTTAGATTTGAATTAGAATGGGATAAAACATGTATTTTTTTAATGGCTAGATTTTGAATTTGAATGGAAAGGGAAAATATATTTTATAAAAATATGTTTTTAGTTACAAAAGAGCAATAAAGAGTTGGATTGTTTATGTTATAAAACAGAAAAGAGTTGGATTGTTTATGTTATTATGCTATAAAACAAAACAGAATTGGATTAATTATGTTATAAAAAAAAAACGATTTTTCAAAATCTATATTTATTACTATTACTGCTGAAAGCAGATAATATAGTAATCAGTTAGGATTTTTTTACTTTCAATTATTTTTGTTTTTTGCAAAAAAAAACTATATTGTTTTCAAATGTTTTGAAATTAAATTTTTTTTTTTAATATTTGAAATTAAAATTTTTATTTTATCATCGGCTGAAACTGATGAATTGACAATAATGATTGGTCAAAACTATGATTTGACAATGAATTGACTAATTACCCCTGCTTAGGATGTGAAATTTTGAAAAATAAAAAACAATTTCAAATTACAAAATTCAGAAAAAACATGTGCTTGCCATTGGTTTATTATTATTTTCTAATATTTATTTTTTATTATTACTGTAAAAAATATTGTTTATTTGTAGATTAGTTTTATTATTATTTTTTCTTGTTTTTAAGGGATAGTAATAAGCAGCTTTGCTACTAATTCCGCTTGTACAGATCATTTTATTTTATTAATATTTGGAGATTAATTATAAATATTTAGTGTTAATTTTATTTTATGAGAATTGAGATAAAAAATGATTTTTCACATGTTTTATTACTTTATATCATAATAATTTTGAAAAAAAATGTTTTTTATTATTTTAATTCTGAATACTCATAATTAATCTTGGATTAAATTTAGGTTTTTTAACCATTTTTATTAATAAGTTTATAATTTTTAAATCACATTAAAACTACATTCGAATATAGGTCACCTCTAAATTCAAGGTTATATAAAATGGTTATAGTTTGAGTAATTAAATTGTTGAGAAAATGTATTCCTTTTTCGATACTCGGGTTTAAATCTAAAAGCAAAAGCATAGGTATACATTGAAAATTAAACATTCAAAGTGTAAGGGTTTTGATTTGGCAATTTATGTTTCTTGCAATTTTTATCATGAAAATATAAGAGCCACTTTTTTGATCTGATTTTTATAGATCTATATTTATTATCAATCGTACAAAAATTAGATTAGTTTTATTAATTTTTAGATGGTTGATTATAAATATTTAATGTTGTTTTTAATATTACTTACTATAACTATTAGAAGATTTTAATGATTTTATAATATACATAATTTTATTTTTTTGGAAATTCAATCAAACGATTTCAAAATATTTTTTTTATTTTAAAAATAATTATATTTTCTTTCTATATATGAATATCTATTTTCATTGATTTTAAAAAAATAAATTTCTAAATTTCTAAATTAATTATAAAACCTATGCCATTCAAGAGTTTTACTCAAAATGGCTTTATTGAGGGAAAATCAAAGCCAAAACATTGCAGTTCAGTCTTAAATATATTACATGGTTGATCTAAGTCAAGCATGTTGAACTTATGACTATATTGTTTAACACATTGACCCAATGTCGAAATACATCTAAACACCTGTTGGCAAGCAACACCCTCCGGAGCAATTGAGCACTAAAATCCAATTGGTCATGAAAAAGAACCATACAGCATGCCACCACTTTGATCGACACTCATCTATTTATATTTTAGGAGTGCCTTCAGAATCTTTGATTCTGAAGGTACTCCCAATAAAGTTGATAGGTCGATTGGCACAGGGCAATTCACATCAGCCTTCACTTTAATTAAACCGCTTGACTTGGTTTCGTCTTTCTGGTTGATCATTTGTGAATTACACGATCCTGAAATTAGCAGCTCCTAATCTTTATCATATTGGTCATCTTTACAAATCCAAAGTCAAACAAACTCATTTCATTGATGATCTCAAACTGTTGACTTAATAGACTAATACATCACATATCAAGTTGTCTCTTCAATCTACGTGTTTGGTCTAATGAGTTACTTTTCATCAAATTAATCTCCTGGTGACAATCATGAATATTAATGCTGGTCTCATACTAATATTATAAGCTCATTTTATTTATCTACTTATCCTTATTTGTAGACTTTTGTATTTATAATGGGATAAGATCCATAAAATGATAAAATGTTTTTTTTATTATAATGCCTAAGGTTAATGTCAAATGATTCGATCATAGCTGATCAACATGATTCTCAAAAGATAATCGAAATCTTAACCACATTCATTAATTATTTGTTTATTTATTTATTAGTATGATTATCTTGATTTTGATTGAAACGACATTATCGTGCATTATTGAATTATGACATTAATGATATCAATGTGGTAGAGGATCATGCGATGATAACCATTAACTTATGTTTTAAACTTTTGAAACTTTGGTTATATCTAATGCATCGGATTTTATGGGAAGGTGTCGGCTAATATAGAAAATATCATATGATCAAAGGTTTTCTTTGTTGCGCAACCATACCATTTTGCCATCTGTTGTTTCACATGGGGCAGATGTCGCGTCTAACTCTCACCCTACTATCATTCCTTTGAGTGGCATTATTGCACCTTGAGCCTTCTGTGATTTTCGATAACCCTTACCAGTTTTAAGGCATTATGATTCCGCCTTCCATGACTGCTTATGAGTGTCTACAGTACCTTGACGAGATGAAGTCGGTTGGGATTTTCATTAACCTACGCGGGCCAAGGATGAGCTCGTTTCGTTGTTCTGCCAGGGTTGTGAGGATCCCAGAGCTTTGCATGATGGTTACCATGGCCCCTGTGCCTAGGTTTGAGC
This sequence comes from Larix kaempferi, assembly GCA_027924585.1. Taxonomy (NCBI): domain Eukaryota; kingdom Viridiplantae; phylum Streptophyta; class Pinopsida; order Pinales; family Pinaceae; genus Larix; species Larix kaempferi. The sequence continues at coordinate 33,518,167 of BSBM01000096.1, forward strand.
TTATGGGTGATGAATACTTAGATGCCACTCCCGAATCTCGTGAAATGGTGACAAGGGCAGGATGGTTAGGGTTCCTGCAGAGGTTTTCTGGCTTTAATCTAATGGTCTGCAGGGCATTTGTGACTTTGTTTGATGGTGTGAAAGCACATGTTGGGGATATCGTGTTGGAATTATCGGAGGAATTTGTGTCTCGAGCTATTGGCTTGCCCATGGAGGGAGAACGTTGGTATAAGGGCAAGCATTTAAAAAACGACGAATGGCCCCGTCGGAGGTCCAAAACCAGGTCTAAACGGGTTGAGCCGTTGTTAGAAGAACAGGGGTCTCAAAATGATCTTGAAGATGAAGTGCCTGAACCCAGCCAAACCTCAAGTATCGACCATCCTAAACCCAAGGCCGAGTTAAACCTTGAAATACCCTGTGATAGTCCCCTTCCCCAAACGAGTCAACCTGCGACTATTCCACCTCCTCCATGTGATACTCAGCTTCAGCCACAGATCAATCCCTATCACAAACCAGCAGAACAAGAAGTTAGAAAAATGCTGAGTGATCAAGCCATTCGCCATACCACTCGCAGCATGGCTGCTGCACTTTTTGCAAAAAGGGAACTGGTTGCAGAAGACGCCCCAGTGGTTGAATTGAGCGATTCCTCTGAGTCACGGCCACATCCATCTCCCATTGGACCAACAATTCTCGACCTTAAGTATGTGTCGGCCTCTCAAGATGAAGGTACAAGTGTTCAAAGGTCCAATCCAACGCCTAACGCAGAACAAGAAGTTAACCAAGAGCTGCGAACAGGGCCAAACATGGAACAGGTGCATCAACCTGTTGAAATACCCGTGGCTCAGGTTATTTCATCTTTAGAAACAGAGCTGAAGGAAGCACAAGTGGTTAATACGTTTGCCATGGAAGAGATCGCGGGTTTAAAAGCTGATTTGTCCTTTTTGGTTGATAAGTGAAATTCTTTGAAGGAGAAGAAAACCCAGTACAAGGCTTATGGTAGGAATCTTCTGATGAAAAATAAACGATTAATCAAGCAAAATAAAATTGCAAAAACAAGGGCTGTGAGGTTTAAAGCTAAATTGAATGAAGCAAGGAGGGTGGTCCCAGTTCAAGTATCAGTTCAGTCATCCCCAAAATCATATTGTTGTTTAAAGATGAGGTTTATTTTTGATTTTATGATTTTGTTTGAATGGTCAGGTGACATAAAAATCAGATTTATACAGGTCAGTAAATATAGCCAATTTGTTATTTTAATACAGGGTTATTTTTTATGAGGATGTCTATAGAATTAAAAATTCTGCAGACATCCTATTCATTATTTGTATTAATTAATTGTTGGTATTTGTTTACAATTCCTAACTGATTTGTTTGATAAAATCGAGGTGTTATGCAATTTTTGGAAGTGGAGGTCGATCACGTTGCTTCAATTTTGGAGTTCATTTTGTTTAGGTGTACCTGTTCAAAACCCTATACACACGCAGTTGGTTTCTTTCGTTGGCATCATATCCCATGTTTGGTGACGACGATTGATGGTAATTAATGCAAATTATCTCATGCCCAGGAATAACGATACTGGAGTTATCCAGTAAGTTCTGAAGATTATCTTATGTGTTATTCAAGTCCAGGTGTCACCAGCTGGCATACATTCGAGTTATATCGGAAACAACATTAAGTGATATGTTATTATTGTAGGGATCCACGTGGTTCCACGAAAATAGAACTGATAGGAAGTTAGAAGCTCGTTTCTTTTTCTATATAAACAATCCCAAAACTTTGATGAAGGGTTTGATTTCTAAGACATTGGGGAGCTTTTATTATACATCAGTACTTTTTATTCTCTTTACACAGATCGTCTCATGAACTTCTTCTGATGACTGTCAAATGTGCAAGGATACTGAAACCTTAGCTAAGTTTTGGATAATCGATACTGTGTGATTCATCTCTCCTTTGTTATCTTGTTTGCTTTCATATATAAATGTCTTTATATTGTATGTGAAATGTTTTTTGTGAGAAATTCGAATGCTTATGTTATTTGAATCATTAATTGATTTGCTTACTCATTTATGTTGATGAACAATTTCTATGATGTCAATAATGGTTAATCAAATCTTGTAATTATCTATTTTGTAGAGTGATCTTGTTCTAATTGCAAGTTAGTTTAATTATATCTTTCATGTTTTCAGAATGACATAATCCTGTTAGTGAATTTTGGCTTTGGTTTGAAGTTCTTATATATAGATTATTTTATAATAGTTCTGTTTCTATCTGTTATAAAATAATTTAAATTCACTTTTATTGTTTAGTATGTTGATCACTAAGCTGTAACTAGTGAATATTGTTCTTGCTTCAGATTTTTAGTCGAATAACTAATCTTTGCTCTTGGCCGAGATAGGAATGCTGATTGTCCCTTGTGAAACTCAGATCAGCCAGCTTGACCGTTCTAAGGTGAAAATTATGGGAGAGCTGAAAGGAGTAATGATTAGAATGGTGAATAATCCGCAAATCTTTCAAGTTATCGACATTGTAGTGGCAGACATACCAGATGTATATGGGCTGTTTCTAAGCCGTGATTGGTCTCAAACTTTAAAAGGTTATTTTTCGACCGACTGGTCACATCTGTGGCTACCTAAGAACGGGCGGCCAAATCAGATCAGAATTGACAGGGAAAGGTATATAAAGCACATAGTGACTGAGATCGATTCACCTAACGAACCAGTTATGTTTAGTGATTCGATTCTTGGAAAATTTGGTTTTGATTCTGATTTAGGCACTTTTCAGGCACATAAATCAACACTTGCTGATTCTGTAATTAAATCAGAAATTTTACATTGTGATTTCCAGGAAGCTCCTTCCAGATTGTTAAATACTGTAAATAATGTAGATAATCTTGCTGATAAGCCTTGGAATTTATACTTTGACGGTGCACGATCAAAAGACGGCGCATGGGTAGGTTGTATGCTCCTGGACCCTTTAGGAAACAAACATTTATAGTCTTGCAGACTGGAATTGTTGTGCACAAACAATTCAGCTGAATATGAGGCTCTCATTCAAGGGTTAAAGAAAGCGTCAGATTTAAATGTAAAGGTATTGGTTGCTTTCGGTGATTCTGAAATCATTGTTCGCCAACTTCGCAATTCTATACATTGTTTATCTAACCATCAACGAAGTTATCAAAAGGAGGTATGGAACTTAATTTACGCATTTGATGCTTTTAACATGAACTCTATCCCTCGCTTTCAGAATACATAAGCCGACCTTTTGGCAAATGTGGCATCAAGGCTTCTCCCTTTGGAAAATTTCTCTCCCAACATCTTTTCTGTTGAATTTTTATTTAGACCATCAATTCTTGATAATATCACTAACTGGCGTGTGTTTAGTGATGATTCTCAGATTATTGACTTCTTGACGGGACAGGATGCTTTTAAAGAAACGGAAATTGACGAGATTACGCATGACGAAGATCTGCACAATTTCTCAATAATCCATCCGCCTCATTCTGTTGACGAATCATTTAAGCTGGTAAACTTGATCCCTACTTCAGTTCTTAGACTTGAAAATTTTTATGATCTACATGATAAATTCAAGGGAGTGCCTAACTGCAAAACGAACAGTTCTAGCATGTGTTATGAAACCATAAACTTAGGCACAGAAGCAAATCCGCAAAACATAAATTTAGGATCGGATTGCACTCCAGCTGAGAAAGTAGCTTTGATCAAATTGTTTAAAGAGTTTAAGGATGTTTTCGCATGGACATATGATGACCTGAAAACTTTTGACACACAGATAATACAACACATAATTCCCATGAAACTAGAATCCAAGCCATTTCAGCAGAAACTCAGGAAAATGCACCCTACTTTAGAACCGGCAGTAAAGAAAGAGCTGAACAAACTGCTTGCTGCTAGAATCATATTTCCAGTACGTCACACTCAGTGGGTAGCAAACCTAGTTCCTATCAGAAATAAAAACGGAGACATCAGGCTGTGCGTAGATTTTCGAAACTTAAACCGATCATTGGAAAAGGACAACTATCCAGTGTCACCAATGGAACAGATCTTACAGAAAGTCTCTGGTGCCCAGATGTTATCTTTATTAGATGGTTTTTCTGGGTATAACCAAGTCCTAGTCTCTCCTGGGGATCAACTGAAAACTACCTTTAGGACCCCTTGGGGAACCTATGCCTATAGGAAGATTCCCTTCGGATTAATAAAAGCTGGGGCCACGTTCCAACGGGCAATGGATGTTGCTTTTAGAGGTCTGATCAATCACTCCGTGGTTGTTTATTTGGATGACGTTATAGTATACTCTAAGAACAGATCTGATCATATCTTCCACCTGCGTAAAGTATTTGAATGCTGTAGGAGGTTTGGAATTTCTCTAAACCCAAAAAAGACGATCTTTGCAGTCACTGAAGGAATTTTGCTGGGATTTGTGGTATCAAAAAAAGGAATTATGATTGACCCGGAAAGAACTGAAGCCATCTCTAAAATTCCTTTTCCTACTACTAAGAAATCTATGCATTCCTTCATGGGAAAGATAAATTTTGTAAGAAGGTTTGTCCCGAGTTTTTCAGAGATAGTTCGTCCACTGTAGAACATGATAAAAAAAGACAGTAACTTTATATGGGGAGAGAAAGAAAAGGAGTCATTCGTCAGGATAAGGGAAGCTATTGTTGAGGCCCCTGCACTTTTGAGCCCCGATTTTAAGAAAGATTTCATTTTGTATACCTTTGGCTTTGACATATCCTACTCTGCTGTCCTTTCTTAGAAGAATCAGGAAGACCATGAAGTACTAATTTAATTCATGAGTTCGAATTTGAAAGGAGCTGAACCAAATTATCACGAGGTAGATAAACAAGCTTTCCCTGTGTTTAAGGCGGTCAAACACTTCAGACCTTATCTCCTAAAGTAAAAAACGAAAGTCATTGTTCCTTTCTCCGCAGTAAGGAACCTGTTAGTACAGAAGGATTTAGGAGAGGAACGGGAACATTGGATGGCTTCTTTACAGGAGTACGACCATGATATTAAACCCTCTTAGGTTGTAAGAGGATTGGGATTATGTAAATTAGCAGCTGAATCAGCTCATTTCCTTGCAAGTCAAGATGACTTACCCTTAGATGCTTCATTGCTGCAAAAGGAAATTTATTTTATCCCAGATCCTGCTAATTCTTGGTATGCTGACAATCGCATTTATTTGGAAACAGGAAGTGCTCCAGACCACTTGGAACCAAAGAAAAAGCGAGCTGTCAGGTTGAAATCAGCACCATATCAATTAGTGAATAACATACTCTTCAGGAAGAATGTAGATGGTGTTTTGCTCCACTGTTTAGAAAAGCAAGAGTTTGAGTTAGTCCTAAGACAATTACATGATGGCCCTACTGGTGGTCACTTCGTAGGTGACACTACTGCTCACAAAGTCCCTAGAGCAGGTTATTTTTGGCCAACCTTATTTAAAGATGCTCATTCTTTTGTGAGAAAATGCTAGGATTGTCAACGGGCATCTGGTAGAATCAAAAGGCCAGTTTTCCCTTTACAACCAATGATTGTGGACAGACCTTTTCAACAGTGGGGGCTCGACATAGTGGGCCAAATCAATCCTCCATCTTCTCTCCAACATAAATACATCATAACTGCTACTGATTATTTCACCCGTTGGTCTGAAGCTGCTGCTCTGCGGGTAGTCAATACAAGTCAGGTACTCGATTTTGTTGAGACTCATATAATTACTAGATTTGGATTTCCTGAGTCTTTAGTTTTTGGCAACGCATCATATTTTGCTTCTGGAGAATTGACTGAGTTTGCAGTAGAAAAGGGAATCAGAATCAGGTTTTCAGCTAATTATCATCCCCAAGGCAATGGCCTTGGCGAATCAACAAATAAGAACTTGCTGAAAATTCTTAAAAGGTCAATAGCTGAAAGCCACAGGAATTGGCATACTGTTTTGTATCAGGAATTGTGGGCCGACAGAGTGACCCCGAAGTCTTCTATTGGTAATTACCCATTCTTTCTAGTATATGGTACTGACGCTATACTCCCTCCTAATCTGTTCTTGCCTTCCTTACAACTTGCGCAATCTGTACAAGACACAGAATGTCCTGCAATTGAAAAAAGAATAAATATGATGTTGAAATTAGAGGAGGAGAGGGAAAATGCAAAACGACATTTCTCGAAACATCAGAAAATTGTTAAATCTTGGTTTGATCGCGGGTCATCCTCAGACAGAGAGTTTCAGATAGGTGATCTTGTTTTAAAATGGGATAAAGCACATGAGGACAAGAAAGACCATACGGAATTTCAGAGACTTTGGCTGGGCTCATATATCATAGCAAAAAATTTAGGCCCCAACACCTTTCGGTTGCAAACTTTGCAAAGATAGCCTGATACCTTTCTGGTAAACGGGCAGGTCCTTAACAAATACTTCCAGTAGTTTTGCACTGTTCGATCATTCTCATTGTACATTTTCGTTGTCAATATTTTTGTACATAGTTAGCTTTGTTTTAGTTTTCCAGGGTTATCTAATCTGATGGTCTCACATTTTCTGATCACTTTTCATATCAATCATCAATTATGCTTACTTATCAATATCTGGTGATTGATTACATCGACAATGTTTCATTATCAAGGCCATCTTGATTTTAGTTACTCATTGATGTTTGTCTATTCATAATGAGGTCGACCAACTTCTTAGTTAATTTCTTATGACTTCATAATCTTTTACTATTTCTTAATTGCTGTACATAAAGCAAATCTGCATGCATTCAATTGAATATAGTGATTCCTGTTTTGTTTTTATCAGATTCGGGGGATTTAAATGATTGTCGATTCAACAAATTTTTGCCTTGCTAGTAAATCAAGTGACTCAGTGCTTTGGCAGATTTCATTGTGCAAAATTATATTAATCCAACTGAGTCATAGAATCATCCTGACCTGATTTTTGCTTTTGTACATACAAAGATTGTAATTATCTCTGATATGAAACTTTTGTACATAATCAACTTCCTTCTTGTTGTAAATATTTCTTCAGCAGATATACCATGCACTTTTGCTCGGATCTGGCCTAAACATATGAACGGCTTGGAAGAATTTCTACTTGTTGAAACTGTGTCGACTGGGATGAATGAAATACATATCAGATCGTAATTATCAATTTTGTTTCAAGTTTTTGATGCCTATAAGGTAAGTTAATTCTCACAATTGGTTTTGGTATGTGAACTTGTTGTCTTTTGTAGCAATCCTTAAGTGTTATCTTTGGATGCCTACCCAAAAGACCAATGACTCAGGAAACTTATTTACTGGTTCCAGTAGTGTCTATTAGGCTTGTAGATCAGTTGACCAATGTTTAGTCACTTCCAAGCTATCTCAAAAGGCTAGAGGTTTTCTAACTCCAGTTTTTGTAAATACTTTGTAAATAACCCATAATAATAGAATTTTTAGTTCAAGAACAGGAGGTCTTCTTACAAAGCTGACCTGTCATGATCATCAGCACTACCAAAGATGACAGCACCATTATCTGGTCACCAAGCCAGGGTGATGATTCTTGTTCGAAAAGAATGAGAATCAGGGGGTTTCATTATGTGCCAACCTGTCTATATTTAGTAGTTCTTGTGAATGATGTTGTTAATTTCTGGTCACCTAGCCTGAACAGTAGTCTTGAACTAAAAAATGTTTTAATTTGTTTTTATTTTTGAATATGATAAAAGTTAATCAGAGGACAGAAGGTCTCATGCTGAGCCGGTCTGGTTATGATCATAAGTTCTATTGGATTGACGTTGTCTACATCTGGTCACCAAGACAGGTCAACGACCCTTGGTTTAAAAGCTAGGGGGTAGGAAGTCTCATCACGAGCTAGCCTGATTAGTTTCTGGTAGGACTGGTGAATAACGATACCATCATTTAGTTACCAAGCTAAGGTAGTATCTTTGATTGGCGATTTTCATATTTATTCATCTGTATATAAATTCAAAAAAAAAAGAAAAAAAAAAGAAAAAAAGAAAAAGAAAAAGAGAATCAATGAAAATGAATAAATATCACTTGCTTCCTTTGTTTGCAAGAGAGGAAAATTATCTGGCATTCTTGAGTAGCTATATCTTTCATTGACATTGGTTAAACTATCTCCGGTCTCAAAGATTTCCTCGGGAGCTAAGTCATTCTTTACCCTGATTGTCAAAAGTGAAGTAGGTAAGGAATGCTCAGATAATAGCCAAAGTCTCATTGTTGCTAAATAGGTAAGGCCAACATGTTGGAACTAGTATGGGTTTGAATCATCCAAACAGGAGTTTGGTGCTTCGAAACACTGTGTATGATTATTTGAGGTATTGAAAATTTTCCCTTTTGCACAGAGATAACTAGTTCGGTCCCAGCATGTCGCCATTTGTTGGCAAGCAACACCCTCCGGAGCAATTGAGCACTAAAATCCAATTGGTCATGAAAAAGAACCATACAGCATGCCACCACTTTGATCGACACTCATCTATTTATATTTTAGGAGTGCCTTTAGAATATTTGATTCTGAAGGTACTCCCAATAAAGTTGATAGGTTGATTGGCATAGGGCAATTCACATCAGCCTTCACTTTAATTAAACCACTTGACTTGGTTTCGTCTTTCTGGTTGATCATTTGTGAATTACACGATCCTAAAATCAGCAGCTCCTAATCTTTACCATATTGGTCATCTTTACAAATCCAAATTCAAACAAACTCATTTCATTGATGATCTCAAACTGTTGACTTAATAGACTAATACATCACATATCAATTTGTCTCTTCAATCTATGTGTTTGGTCTAATGAGTTACCTTTCATCAAATTAATCTCCTGGTGACAATCATGAATATTAATGCTGGTCTCATACTAATATTATAAGCTCATTTTATTTATCTACTTATCCTTATTTGTAGATTTTTGTATTTATAATGGGATAAGATCCAAAAAATGATAAAATGTTTTTTTTTATGATGCCTAAGGTTAATGTCAAATGATTTGGTCATAGCTGATCAACATGATTCTCAAAAGATAATCGAAATCTTAACCACATTCATTAATTATTTGTTTATTTATTTATCACTATGATTATCTTGATTTTGATTGAATCAACATTATTGTGCATTATTGAATTATGGCATTAATGATATCAATGTGGTAGAGGATCATGCAATGATAACCATTAACTTATGTTTTAAACGTTTGAAACTTTGGTTATATCTAATGGATCGGATTTTATGGGAAGGTGTCAGCTAATATGGAAAATATCATATGATCAAAGGTTTTCTTTGCTGCTTAACCATACCATTTTGCCATCTGTTGTTTCACATGGGGCAGATGTCGCGTCTAACTCTCACCCTACTGTCATTCCTCTAAGTGGCATTATTGCACCTTGAGCCTTCTGTGATTTTCGATAACCCTTACTATTTGTAAGGCATTATGATTCCGCCTTCCATGACTACGTATGAGTGTCTACAGTACCTTGATGAGATGAAGTCGGTTGGGATTTTCATGAACTTGCGTGAGCCAAGGATGAGCTCATTTTGTTGTTCTGCCAGGGTTGTGAGGATCCTAGAGCTTTGTATGATCGTTACCATGGCCTCTGTGCCTAGGTTTGAGCTTATGGGCGACGAATACTTAGATGACGCTCCCGAATGTCGTGAAATGGTGACAAGGGCAGGATGGTTAGGGTTCCTGCAGAGGTTCTCTGGCTTTAATCTAATGGTCTCTAGGGAATTTATGACTTCGTTTGATGGTGTGAAATCACATGTTGGGGATATCGTGTTGAAATTATCGGAGGAATTTGTGTCTCGAGCTATTGGCTTGCCCATGGAGGGAGAACTCTAGTATAAGGGCAAGCATTTTAAAAACGACGAATGGCCCCGTCGGAGGTCCAAAACCAGTTCTAAATGGGTTGAGCCGTTGTTAGAAGAACATGGGTCTCAAAATGATCTTGAAGATGAAGTGCCTGAACCAAGCCAAACCCCAAGTGTCAGCCATCCTAAACCCAAGGCTGAGTTAAACCCTAAAATACCCTGTGATAGTCCCCTTCCCCAAACGAGTCAACCTGCAACTATTCCACCTCCTCCATGCGATCCTTAGCTTCAGCCACAGATCAATCCCTGTCACAAACTAGCAGAACAAGAAGTTAGCAAAATGCTGAGTGATCAAGCCATTCGCCAGACCACTCGCAGCATGGCTGCTGCACTTTTTGCAAAAAGGGAACTGGTTGGAGAAGACGCTTCGGTGGTTGAATTGAGCGATTCCTCTGAGTCACGGCCACATCCAGCTCCCATTGGACCCACAATCCTTGACCTTAAGTATGTGTCAACCTCTCAACATGAAGGTAAAAGTGTTCAAAGGTCCAATCCAATGCCTAACGCAGAACAAGAAGTTAACCAAGAGCTACGAACAGGGCCAAACATGGAACAGGTGCATCAACCTGTTGAAATACCCATGGCTCAGGCTATTTCATCTTCAGAAACAGAGCTGAAGGAAGCAAAAGTGGTTAATACATTTGCCATGGAAGAGATCGCGGGTTTAAAAGCTGATTTGTCCTCTTTGGTTGATAAGTGGAATTCTTTGAAGGAGAGGAAAACCCAGTACAAGGCTTATGGTAGGAATCTTCTGATGAAAAATAAACGATTAATCAAGCAAAATAAAATTCCAAAAACAAGCGTTGTGAGTTTTAAAGCTAAATTGAATGAAGCAAGGAGGTTGGTCCCAGTTCAAGTATCAGTTTAGTCATCCCCAAAATCATAATGTTGTTTAAAGATGAGGTTTATTTTTGATTTTATGATTTTGTTTGAATGGTTAGGTGACATAAAAATTGGATTTATACAGGTCAGTAAATATAGCCAATTTGTTATTTTAATACAGAGTTATTTTTTATGCGGATGTCTACAGAATTAAAAATTCTGCAGACATCCTATTCATTATTTGTATTAATTAATTGTTGGTATTTGTTTACAATTCCTAACTGATTTGTTTGATAAAATCGAGGTGTTATGCAATTTTTGGAAGTGGAGGTCGATCACATTGCTTCAATTTTGGATTTCATTTTGTTTAGGTGTACCTGTTCAAAACCCTATACACATGCAGTTGGTTTCTTTCGTTGGCATCATATCCCATGTTTGGCGCCGACGGTTGATGGTGATTAATGCAAATTATCTGATGCCCAGGAATAACGATACTGGAGTTATCCAGTAAGTTCTGAAGATTATCTTATGTGTTATTCCAATCCAGGTGTCACCAGCTGGAATACATTCGAGTTATATCAGAAACAACATTAAGTGATATGTTATTATTGTAGGGATCCACGTGGTTCCAAGAAAATAGAATTGATAGGAAGTTAGAAGCTCGTTTCTTTTTCTATATAAACAATCCCAAAACTTTGTTGAAGGGTTCGATTTCTAGGACATTGGGGAGCTTTTATTATACAACAGTACTTTTTATTCTGTTTACATAGACCGTCTCATGAACTTCTTCTGATGACTGTCAAATGTGCTAGGATACTGAAATCTTAGCTAGGTTTTGGATAATCAATACTGTGTGATTCATCTCTCCTTTGTTATCTTGTTTGCTTTCATATATAAATGTCTTTATGTTGTATGTGAAATGTTTTTTTTGAGAAATTCGAATGCTTATGTTATCTGAATCATTAATTGATTTGCTTACTCATTGATGTTGATGAACTTTTTCTATGATGTCAATAATAGTTAATCAAATTTTGTAATTATCTAGTTTGCAGAGTGATCTTGTTCTAATTGCAAGTTAGTTTAATTATATCTTTCATGTTTTCAAAATGACATAATTCTGTTAGTGAATTTTGGCTTTGGTTTGAAGTTCTTATATATAGATTATTTTATAATAGTTCTGTTTCTATCTGTTATAAAATAATTTAAATTCACTTTTATTGTTTAGTATGTTGATCACTAAGCTGTAACTAGTGAATATTGTTCTTGCTTCAGATTTTTAGTCGAATAACTAGTCTTTGCTCTTGGCCGAGATAGGAATGCTGACTTTAGATAGATTAATATAACTTAGCTTATCATAGAGTAATATTAGGAATTACTAAGTTTGTTATTTAGTTTCTAGATTGTCTTTAGGATTAGATCATAAGTAGTTTAAGTTCTTTTGATATTTGTTAACAAGTAGTTTTCTTTCGAGATTTATTCACCTTGGGAGACTCTCTATCTTTGAGAGCACAAAACACAGGAAGCAGGGCCTTAATTCCTGTGAGAAACAGTTATCCCAAACACATACAAAACTGTACTAAGTTGAGTGTGTAGACTATTTTTCCCTAGTTGGCCTAAGACAGTTCTTCTGGCCAACAACACCAGAACATAACTAATTATGGTTAAAAGCATGCCCATTGTGGGTCTCCATATATATGTCTTCCTTGTGGAAGCTAGGGTCACCAAAGGATCCATGTTTTTCTATTGAGATTACTTCTAGTTGTTGCATTGTATTCTCATGAATGGGTTGGTATTTTGTTGAGCCAATGAAGATTAGAGAAATCGCTATCTAGGGTTGAAATTTGATGTCCTACCTACCTTGCACATCAATAAATTTTTATGCGGTGTTTTAATTTTAACATTGCCTTTCATTTGATGTTTAAATCTTAATTTACGATTCATAATAATAGAACCTTTAAATAGGCTTCTTCACTAGCAATAAAATGGGCCATTACCATAGGCTCAAAAAACCATGACTGAGTCAAGTTCAATCCAACAAGGGGAGACAACAAGACCATGCCAAAAAATAAAATTTCCATATTAGATATAGAAATATAAAGAGAATATATATAAATTAAACATCATTAATGAAGTGTGAATTTTAATTTCACCATCATTTCAAAGTGCATTCTTATTTTTACACGTCATAAATATCTATATCCCAAGGCCCCCCCCCGCCACACACATCATTAATATATACATCTGAAGCCCATATATATTAATATATACATCTGAAGCCCATATATATATATATATGGGCTTGGGATATATATATTAATGACATGTAAAAATAAAAATGCACTTCGAAATGATGGTGAAATTAAAATTCACACTTTATTAATGATGTTTAATTTTATAAAGTGGAAATATTTTGGCGTGTAAAATGACAAATGACGGTTATTTTATCGTCAAATTTTAAACTTGTACCCATCATCAATTGAGAGCTTTGATCAAATCCCAATATCATGTTGTATGACATCTCAAGGCCCATTTTCATCTTATTAGCTCCAATCCTCTATTCCCCAAGCTAAATTTCAAAGACATATTACTTGACTTATTTCTTTTCTACATGCAAACTTGAATGCTCAATAACCTACCTCATGCTCTTCGCGCTTCAATGGATAAATGTCTTAGCATTTTTTTCATCTTGTAATTTTCTTCATCGTTGTTTCTCCCAAGGATCAATTCCTTGTCTATGTTGGTCTCCCAACTTGAGGATTGCCTTAGACTCCTTATTGTTAGGGTCCAATTCCTGTAACCTACAAGTCATTACAAGAACCATAACAAATGAGTAAAGGAAAACTTTGATTTAGGGAAAATATTAGGTTTAGGGAAAAAACTCAAGAGTCCAAAAAGAGGACTAGTCTTTCAACAATTAGGTAAACCGAAAGGAAAACCAAGAAGTTACATAGTTTCACTTCCTCGATAGAGAAGCCTTCATAATAGTGAATTCACTTGAAACAAACAATATGCTTCCCACAATAGACAAAAGAAGAAGAGAAAACATTGTACTTAAGACCACTTTCCCTTGTCCCAAATACTGTTGAGGTTGAGACTTCCACTTGAGAGTGCGTCTAGGTTTCCAACATGTAGCGTGTTCTTGACTATGCATCCATGCCCTAAGATAATGCTTTCCTTGTTGAATGCATGGTAACATAGAAGTACAACATTTTCCACTAAACTCATAAAACATAATAACATCTAACTACTTATTATCCCACTTGTAAGTTGCATCACCATCAATCTAGGATTAAATGCTCCCATAAATTAGCTTGCGAGGTTAATGGCGGCACGAGGAGGGATATAGTAGCTCCCCTAAAATCCACTTAGAGACACCTATTTGATGCCTTCATTATTTCAACATGTGAATTACAAAACATGTTTAGAGGTTTGTATACTATGGAGGTTATAACCATGTTGAAGCAAATGCTAGGGAAGCCACAATGTTGTAGGGGTCCCCCATTTTTGACGATGATTCCTTTGTCCAAATAAGTACATTGGTTCGCCATATAATCAACACTATAATTATTTGATTTTTGAATGTGGATCAATTCAAAAAATGCTAGGGGATTGTGGATTCTTTTTAACATTTTGGTTAAAAGTATGGCCATCGCCGCCCCTTCCTTTTATTGCTAGGCCTATAACAAGGGAGGTGTTGCCAAATGTTAATGATGATTTGATTTGTCGAGAGTGTAAGAAAGTGACCCCAAGATACAAAACATGAATTTTACGATAGTTATTGGTTGTTACGTCTAGACTCCAGGCGAAGGGAAATACATAATTTCCATCAAGTTCGTATAAGACAACCCCTCACGCCTACCACCCCTATGTGATTCAATCACCTTAAAAATGTGATATGACCACCTATAGCACTCCATGGCATAGGTCACCTCCAAATTTGGGGTTATGAGAAAATATTAAATTCCTATTGGTTGGTTTTGAATTCTCACACAACTCCACTACAATTATTAGATGGAGAAAATAAAAAAAGTTGTTTTCTTAGGAATAACAATTCATTTTCAATGAGTGTCACTCCTTCCTTTCAATGTGCACAACATGGAGAAAGCAGGTCCTTAATTTTTTGAAGTGACCTCCTTTCCCTCCAACATTTCAATGTAATAAGAAACCACATCTCTTCTAGTGTGGACTAAGGATTTTTCACTATTACTAATTATAACTTATTTTTTTCATACATTCATGTAATTTTGGTCATGGGTTTGACATATACATTATCAAAGTTCTGAAAGGATAATCAATGGGAACAAAGGTACAACAACATGAATGAAGATGGACATGAACCAAGAGTGATGATTGAACGAGGGAAGAGCTTTCATGTCTAAAACATTGGGTAATATATTCTATGGGTAATATATTTACATTGATAAGTGTTTTTCTTTGAGGGGGAGTTTGAAAAACATAATAGAACTTTCGTCGTCCCTCCCGTGAATCAAAAGATGTCATGTGTCTTTCCAGTAAGACATTGCCATGTTTAGATAGGTTTGAGATAAGGTTTTAACACATGTTGAGGAAGTTTTACTCCATTGCAATGTCTAGAGATATTAATGAATGGTGGGTGGTGAGTCAACATTCACGTAAATGCAAAAAATAATGAGTATTGAGCACTATGTTCAAACTGTATTTGAAACTTTGCTTTCGCTAAGGTATGCTTTGGTGGAGGTCCCTATCAAGCAAAAATAACATAACAGAGAAGGGTGCAGGAGGGGTGAGACTAGTTTGAATGATCAACAGACTGTTAGTTTTCCAATTGGAAAGTATCTAACACTTAAATCGATGTAGCTGTTAATTGTTATGACTTAGAAATTCAAAATTGACCCAGGTTTCAATTAAAAATGGATTGGGGGAAAACACTTGTAATCTTTGTGATGGAAGGGGAGAATAAATTTGAATATTCTTTTACCTTCTCAAACCCATACTAACCCATGATGTTTCTTGGTTAAAAATGAACATGAGATATATTCTACACATCCATTTTGAATTTATGCAGCTATGTGGTATGTACTATGTTCTGTCTTTTTATTTTTCATCTCTTTTGAGCTTTTCTATGTGCGGTGTTTTTTTTTACCATGATGGATAGTGTTTCTTTTACTGCATTTTATTATACCCACAGAGGAGGTGTGTAGTAACTATTATATTGTGTGAAAGGTTTTTCATCTCTTAATTGTAATATGGACAATTTTCTTCAATCCGTTGACATCATTTTTTTCCTTGACTCTATGATGGGTAGAGTTGTTTTTGGTAGTCTCAGAGTATGAATGGACATCAGAAATTGAAATTGAGTGCATATTGCACAATGAACTCTAGAGTATGGTATTGTATGTGTGTTTTTTCTTAAATAGTATGTGATCATCTATACCCTCAAACACACAACTCTCTCTAAAAGTTGATTTCATTTGCAGCTTGTGGGTGTAGGCACTAAGGAACAAAGGTTTCCACGGGAAACCTATAATTAGTTCAATGATTGATCATACTCATAAGAATGAACATCTATGAATATATAAATAATACAATGAACCCCTCTATTAATCAAATCATCCATTTATTTATTTATTATTATTCACTAGCACATTTGAGGAAATTTGCCACGGTTTTGCGTTGATATTGCCACGTTTTGTCGTCTCAATTGCGACGATCATGGGTGCGATTTTGCGTGGAACCTGTTTCGTGGATATAATGACAAAATTGGAAAGCCGTCGCAATAGAGATGAAAACTAGTCGCCGCGTGTCTTCTATAAGGTGGTATTGAAAATGATTTTTCTTATTCATTTTCTACAAACTGTCTCTCTATCGACGAAAATGTGTCCCTATAATGACGAAAACATATCGAAAAAGCATTTCACAGAAATTTGCTTCCACGAAAAACCGTCTCTCTATTGAAGGTTGTTCGTCGAACAGACTAAAAAAAGGCAGAGGATGCGACGGTTTTGCTATACCTTCAATGATGTTCCAACGCAACTATCGACGAATGATCGTCGAATAAACCAAAAGAAGGCAAGTGCCTTTCCACCGTTTTTCTATACCTTTCGACGAAATTTCGTCTATATATTGACGATACCTAGAAGTTAAAAAAAACAAATTAAAAACCGTGAACATTTTCTACATCTATCGACGAAAATGCTTCTCTATAATGACGCAAATATGTCGAAAAAGCGTTTCATAGAAATTTGCTTCCACAAAAAACCATCTCTCTATCGATGGTTGTTCGTCGAACATACTAAAAAAAGGCAGAGGCTGTGATGGTTTTGCTATACCTGCGATGATGTTCTGACAAAACTATCGACAAATGATTGTCGAACAGACCAAAAGAAGGCAGGTGCCTTTCCACGATTTTGCTATACCTTCGACGAAATTTCGTCTATATATCGACGATACCTGGAAGTTAAAAAAATAAAATAAAATCGTGAACATTTTATACATCCAAAGAAGTTTGATGTTTGAAGGTTATTTATGCTCATAACTTGAAAAGTGATGCATGAATTTCATGGATTAGGGTTGTTACTATGCCCATAATCATAGGACTATTGTCTTATAGGGAAAAATGCCATTTTCAGCTGTCAAATTCAAGCCATAATTGCTTCTTATGCACCCGAAATTGAGAAAAGGTTGCTACTTGATGGTTTGTGGCTATCAAGAATTCCATTTCAAGGCTAATTTGGGGTTTAGAAATGTTTGGAAAATTCCTAGTTGTTCTTAGACTTGACAAATAACCCTCTTCATCATTGTTTATGTGCCCATATTTGTGAAAGATGCTGCTTGCTTCCACTGTCCATGCCCAGAGTCACTTCAAAACTGCCCAAATTTCATTTTTTGATACTTAGACTTCCTTCAAAAATATTACAGACTTTATTCTAGGGTTGTTTACGCCCATGGGACTACTCATAATATCTCTTTAAGGTATGAAATATGTCATAGATAACTCAGAAATCTACAGAATAGTCCCAGATTAGCTCAAAATCCTCAGATTGATCTCTGAAAACCTTAGTGCATACCCTATGCAAATGGAGGGATAACACCACTCATATAAATAGATGAAAGAGAGGGTCTTCCCAAGCAACACACCACATCACACATTCATTTGTATGTCTTATTTGGAGTGCTCTCTTTGTAATGCACTAGGTTTCATGAGGAAACCCTCATGGAGTATATTGGACTTATTTTATAACTTAATGTTGGTCCTTTTATTTATTTATTTATTTTTTGAATGGAACCAATAGTATGTCTGTTTGTGTAATATACTAGCATCCATAGAACTAAGAAGGTCTACTTTCCGTTGTAACTTTATCCTCTAGATTTGGTAATGAATTCATTAGACTATCTTGACAAACCTCATTTGCACTAGGTAGATCTTATCCCAAAAAATTGTCTATGGACCATTCAATAAATCTTGTAGATAAGAGAACACCCCATGAACAAATTGTGAATATTTCATTAAGATTGGCCTCCTTTGATTTAGTTAAGGATAACATAATCATGGAAAATCCCAATGACTGCTACAAAGAATAAGTCTGATATTGACTTTCAAAAGATGCCAATATTTGTGAGGAGGGTTTGGAAATTGATAACAATAATCCTTAAAGCATTGATGAAAAGCAATGTGTGTGGTATCTCATATTGACACTTGTGAACTTGCAATCATGGGAAATGGTTTGCTAGTTGAGAGACCCATTCTAAATTGCAGATTGTGTGTGGAAACTGATGTCTTATGAGTATAACCTAAATGTCCAAGCTAGGTGACATTATATTAGTGAATTTTGGCATTGGAAAAGAGCTTATCATCTTTTTTGAGAACAAAGATGATTAAATGAAATTGATGTTAAATTTTCAGAATTTAATTCAATCTGATCTAGGATCTTAACTGAGAGAACAACATGTACAGCAAATCTATAGCATATCAATCATGGACACAATAATGCAAGCACACAAGAGACACAGAGTTTACTTGGGGAAAACCATAAAGGTGAAAAACCCCAATAACTTCCTCAGAGATAGATAAAGCAATGATACAACCAGAATACAAGAGATAGTATTCTCCTAGCAGCAGAGCCTCCTCCTCCACAAGTGCGCCACTCTCCCAAGTGTGAGTGAGAGAATAGAATTTGTAAAATGAGAGAGACACACTCTCTATTTATACACTAACTTGACTTGACCTTTACTCAACTAGGTCGGCCTCAACTTAACCACTTAACATAATGCTGACTGGGCCGACCCCCACTAGGGTGGTCTAATAACCCTTTGACCCACATGGCCGACCCCCAATAGGGTGGTCTAATAAACCTTTGACCCACATGACTTATATAGGGCCGACCCCAACAAGGTGGTCTAATAACCCATCAAGTATAAGTTACAACACTTACAATATAAATGACGACACTTCTGTATAGAGGAATAATAACATCTCTATAGGAATACAATATACATATATGTGAAATACATTCTGAAGTTACATATACATCAACACTTCCTCTTAACTAGGAAGGTATTTCTTGACACAGGTCTTCTAGCACAAGTCTTCTTCTCTGGATCATCGTCACTGGATAATCGTCATCGAGTCATCATCATCGTCACTGCTACTGCTATCTCAATCAATCTCTGAATCTACTTGTCATAGGAAGTTCTACAGAGCCAGTCCTTTTTCATACTGGATGTAGGCCCACTACCTGTAGGTCTTCATCATCTGTGCGAATGGTCTGATAGAGGTGGCCTCTCAGGACTAATTTTATGTGCGGGTGCAATACCGGAAAGAGTATCCCAGGAACATTTATGTGCCTAAGCACGACCGGCAAGATCTCCCAGGACTGATTACATGCATCTCCTCCACAATACCTTTAAAGAGCATCCCAGGAACATTTATGTGCCGCAGCACGATCGACAAGATCTCTAAAGAGCATCCCAGGACTTATTACGAGCACATAGTTCAACCTCTCGGATCTCCAGGACTGATTACATGTGGATAGACAAAAACTTTAAAGAGCATCCCAGGAACATTTATGTGCCGCAACACGACTGGAAAGATATCTAAAGAGCATCCCAGGACTAATTACGAGCACATAGCTCAACCTCTTGGATCTCCAGGACTGATTACATGTCTCCGTAGTAATACCTCATCCCAGTATTGATTACGAGCACACATCTCAACCTATCGGATATCTGAGGACTGATTACATACTACATAGCAATACCAGAAAGAGTATCCCAGGAACATTTATGTGCTGCAGCACGACCGGCAAGATCTCCCAGGACTGATTACATGCTATTTGCACAACTTGCCACATATCATCTCTGACCTCCAAGTATCAACCTGATACTCATGATCCAACGGATCATCATCGCACAAAGCATCATCCTGATGCTCATGATCACATTGATCATCATCATTGTACCATCCTGATACATATCATCTGGAGCAACACCTTGAAGCTCGTCATCATGATCATCCTAATCATACAATGCATCCACCTGATGCATACCAAGTATATACCTGATACATATCATCATACATGATCCACCTGATCATACAGTGTATCCACCTGATACAAATACAAATACATGATACATATCAACATACATGATATACCTGATCATACAATGTATCCACCTGATACATATACAGATACATGGTCCAAGCATCCAACATGATGCATATACAAAAATACATACAATTGATCCACTTGATCATATCCAGCATCAAACATGATGCGTACATACATATATATATAAATGATCCAACTAATCATATCCAGCATCCAACATGATGCATACATATACATATAGAGCAGTAACTGGAGCATCGTCCTGATGCTCATCATCCATGATCCTCTTGATCATCATAGCATCATTTTCTTCAGATCATCTCATCGTCCATGAAGCACATCCCAGATGCACATCATCCAACACTTACACCAACAACATGGGAGAACACATCTACCACCATTCAGGGAAGGCTACAGTGGGAGAACACATCTACCACCATGTGAAAAATGGCTTCAGCCCTTACATCTACACCATGGGAGAACACATCTACCACCATGTGAGAATGGCTCAGCAATTACATCACGACCATGGGAGACCATGTCAGAAAAGCTCATGTGCATCTGCATCTTCCGGACTCATCACCTCCCTTTGGAAGGAACCTCAATCTGAAGTGCACCAAGCATCTCTCTGAAGTACTCAAGCTGCACTCTGGCCAACGGCTTGGTCAATACATCTGCAACCTGCTCATCCGTCACAACATATTCTGCTTCGGCTGTACTCAGTGCTACGCAGGACTGCTTCCTGCTAAACCAAGAGATCACATCTGATACCATAGTGAAGCAACACCCAGATGTGCTCTTCTTATCTGCAACACTGTTTGCCCAGTCTGAATCAACATAACCCTACGGGTTAAACTTTTGATTTGCGTCATACTTGAGCCCATAGTCAACCGTACCCTTCAGGTACCTCAGAATATGCTTTACAGCAACTAGGTGAACATCTCTCTTATCCGTTAGGAACTGGCTCAATGTGTTCACCGCAAAGTAAATATTTGGTCTCGTGTTCATCAGGTACATAGAGGACCCAATCATCTGACAATACATCGTGACATCAATCGGATCAGATGAAGCATCACACAGAAGCTTCAGGTTCGATGCCATAGGTGTGGCCATAGCCTTGCAGTCCATCATCCCGAACCTCTTCAGGATCTCTACTGTGTACTTCCCTTGTCCAAGGAAGATTCCATCTGCACTCTGCCACACCTCCATGCCAAAAAAAAATAGTGCATCATCCCCAAGTTCTGCACATATATGACTCCCTGTCATGTGTCTTAGAACCAAGTGGCTTCACCACATAAAATTCTTCTTCAACTACACCATTCAAGAAAGTGTATCTTCCTCTTCATCACTGCAACATGCTTGATCTTGTAGATCCTCTTGGAAGTCACTACAGACTCCCCTTCAGGTCTTGGGACTGCATCTCAAACATCTTTGTGATCGACTGGTACTCCTTGATCATGGCATTCTTCCCAGATCCTGGGAACTTCAATATTTTCAATAGATAACTTTGTTGCTAAACAAATGTTGTAGACCTTCTTTTGTAGGTTATGGTATATGATCTTTCCTACACAACAAGTTAAATTGCATGATTAGAAAACATCTCATAGTTTTCAGAACAAATTCTTACACATACAGAAATATGTCATACAATCATGCAATTATCTTAGCCAATGCTTCAATACAACATTTATCCATATTCCGTAACTTTCTAGATGCCTTCCAATCTCTACCAGAACATTGTTAAGAGTGTGCACAACTCCTAACATGTCAGCAAAGAGGTTTCATTCTAGATAAGTAGCAATGGAATGTTGTACAGTGCCATAGGTCACTTACCCATGTATATTAGTAGTATACTGTTCATCAATGCAACTATTCTAATATGCATAATACACAACCTAATTCTAGGAACATAAGCATATACATCATTGAATAACATTATGTAAGAAATGACAATTCAAATACTTATCTTTGTTTGGTTGCTGGGTGGAATCCCTCCGAATCTTTGCAACTCCATTATGATGTGGATTGTGAGAAGTGGTCAACTCCCTGTGAATATCTGCATCCTTGCAGAAACTACTGAAGTGTGCTCCTTTGCTTTCTTGTAGGAACAACTGGAGTGTGCTTCCTCTTGATCTTTGCTTCCTGGATTACCTGTCCTTGAACTTACATCCATCCTTAATCACTTTGCATGCTTATTAGTATCATCATTGTGTTATCCTTGAGTTCTCATACATAATCACACATTTATTATTATAATCTTAATACTATCAAAACACAATAATCTTAAACATGTATAGTCATGATCATTCACAGATAATAAACATTAGTATTCAAGGTTTCAGGGAAGTCTTCTTTTACTCATGCATATTCTTATTTGATCATGGGACTCTTCTGATTAGTTAAATCATCAATGCATAAACTCGTGATTACTCAAACCTATACCTACATGATTCTTCTGGTTAGTCATATCATCAATTATGGTAAGAAACATAATATGCATACAACCATGACTATTCAAACGTATGACTTCATGAATAATCATTATCAACAACACAACAGTGTAAGATCCTAACACAAGGTAGGATTCTAGCTTGATATAGGAAAAACATACTTGGATTAGCATGCTAGCTAGTTATGTCTAACATACCTACATAATGTCTTATGGTTCTCTTCAATGACTTGTGTTGGTAACCTGCATGTCTCATAGGTTAACCATTGTAGGACCAGGTTATACATACCTCGAAAGTAGATCTTCTATGTGATCCATGACAATGGATGAATCTTTGTCTTCATGTCACCATGACCATATGTTCTTGAAGTAGAACATGATTTGTCTTTCTTGGTGTACCTTTTATGTTAGCGAACAACATAAACCGCATACAACATCACAATGCATTAGTACATTCATAAGTGTCAAAACCTTAATCAATGAATATCTTCTATTAAGGTGATACGACAAGTCTAGTAATTAATCAAGACAAACATATGATAAACTTAACCATGAAACATACCTGTAAGCCATACCTGTCAAGATTGCTTGTAATCTTCTTATGGAAGGCCTTAGCCTCATCTCCCTTTGAAATAGGAACTTCTTCACTTATGCAGGTGACCAATCCATCCTCTTCTAGGATTAACCCAATCCACTTGATTTGCAGGAAATGGATCTGGAGCTGTAATAGGGTTTGTTAGAGAAACTGAAAAAATTCAAACTTTAAATTTCAAACTTCTGAAAGGATAGAAATATGTGCCTTGATGAGCTGATCAAGCTGGTATATTCAGAATTTGAAAATTGCAAAGTTTCCCTCCTCAATTTTGCCTTTGAAACTTCTGGATTCACTGGACGTGACCTCGAACTAGGGTTTGATGAAGCCCACTCTTCTGCCCAATCAAAAGGTTTGATCCAAAGCTCTAATCTTCTATTTTTATGAGGAGCTTCCAGCCATGGTCACAGATTTAAAAAATTCCCATTTTTGCAGAAGCCCTAATTTTCCACTTTTCTGATCAAAGTCCTGAACTAGGGTCTGATCAAGCCCGGCCTTTTGCCCAACCAAAAATTCTGATCTTGGTCTCTAAATTTCGATTTTGATGAGTAGCATTCAGCTTTGGTCTTCGATTACAAAAATTCCAGCTTTCTTCGAAGCCCTAAATTTTGGAAGCCATGAATGAAGGTGCTCAAAAAATAATTCTGATTTGACAGAAATATGTACCTGATTGTTTCTAGTGTAACTCCAAACTTTTCAATCCACAGGGTCTAAAATATTTTTCTAAGATATCCCGACCTGTTATCTTTCCATCCCGATAGGTCTTACCTCAATTGGATTCTCTGAGAGAGATTTATGCCAAGTGTTGCAACGTGACCTGTTTATGGGAAAATACAAGAGAGCAAAATTTACGGCGTGCCACGTGTCATTGGTTCAACTTCAGCCTCTGAAAAGTTTTCCTGAGATAGTCCGACCTGTTATCTTTCCATCTCAATAGGTATGACCTCAATTGGATTCTCTGAGAGAGAGTTATGCCAAGTGTCGCAACGTGACCTGTTTATGGGATAATACAGGAGAGCTAACTTGTACGGTGTCCCACGTGTCACTGGTTCAACTTCAGCCTCTAAAACCGTTTTTTGATATAGTACAGTCTGTTTAATACTTGTCACTTTTTACGACATTTCATTTGGAGCTTCCTAGCCCAAGTTATGACCTTTTTCCCAAGGTCACCTGATTTTGACTCAGATCTGGAAGAGGCAGAAACCCTATATTGTATAGATCATAAATCACAAAGTACAACGAATTAGAGGTTGTCCTTTGGACACAAGGTACATGGGGATCTGATCTTCGACCTGTAAAAGTTTCAAATCTGAAAACTTCGCCAAAATGGATTTATAGCGAAAGTTCTACGACGACTGGTTTTTTCTATATCAATCCCTAACATCGTAAGTGCAACAAGTGTCATACATGCCATATCATGCCTTTTTTCAGGCTAGCTCTGATACCATGTTAAATTTTCAGAATTTACTTCAATATGATCTAAGATATTAACTGAGAGAACAACATGTACAGCAAATCTACAGCATATCAATCATGGACACAATAATGCAAGCACACAAGAGAGACAGAGTTTACTTGGGGAAAACCATAAAGGTGAAAAACCCCAATAACTTCCTCAGAGATAGATAGAGCAATGATACAACCAGAATACAAGAGATAGTCTTCTCCTAGCAGCAGAGCCTCCTCCTCCACAAGTGCGCCACTCTCCCAAGTGTGAGCGAGAGAATAGAATGTGTAAAATGAGAGAGACACACTCTCTATTTCTACACTAACTTGACTTGACCTTTACTCAACTAGGTCGGCCTCAACTTAACCACTTAACATAATGCTGACTGGGCCGACGCCCACTAGGGTGGTCTAATAACCCTTTTACCCACATGACTTATATAGGGCCGACCCCAACAAGGTGGTCTAATAACCCATCAAGTATAAGTTACAACACTTACAATATAAATGACGACACTTCTGTATAGAGGAATAATAACATCTCTATAGGAATACAATATACATATATGTGAAATACATTCTGAAGTTACATATACATCAACAATTGATGGTGAGTTTATCATGGTTTTTAGAATTTTCAAGTGCAAAAGAAGAGAATGAAAAAATAGATTGATCTAATATATCTCCTTTGATTGATCTAATTGTAAATTAAACAGAGAAATGCTTTTCAAAAACATTATATATTGTAGTTAAGGGTTTGGAGTTGGAAGTTCCCTCAGAATCCAAATGTTGTGTTAACTCAATTGTGGACATGCATAACTTTATTTTTTTTTAAATGGAAAATAAAAGGGACTAGCTAGGTTCTTCTAAGCAAGATTGAAATACTATTCTCCAAGGTTTTGTTGAGTTTTTTCATTATGTTCAATATTTTTGTTACTTTAACACTTCAAAAGAAAAATATCTCTATGGGGAAAGCTTAGAAATTAGGATTACATAATGTATATCTGAAATTGAAATGGAGACCTCTTTGGATGTGACAAAATCAAATAGTAAGAAATCCAAGCATAATATATGTAAATGTCTCAATTTATTGTCGTTTATTTTTGTTCATACCTAGCCATCCAAGATGTCTTAATTCAAACCTAAACTTGTCACTTACAATATTATCATGAGAGCATGCAATTTTTCTCCTTGCCATGCAAGATTTTTGATGGAAGAAATAGAAATGCATGGCATATAGCCAGGTCGTATTAGTAGGTCTATCCTCTCTAATGCATATGTCAATGTGGGTTATGTACAAGTGTATTTGCAAAGTTTCAAAAAGATGTGCGAATCCAATACTAAGCCTAATGGAAACACATACACATTTTTTTATCAAGACATGCATTAAGAATATAAATCTGAAGTGGCCTTCCTCTATTTTGAAAAAAAATGAAGAAACAATAGTTGTAATAAAATGTGGTGGCATATAATACATTCTTGAGCGCTTGGAATTCATTTGAAGAAGGGGTCCATCGGTTCCTTGCTCTACAATCCTATATGAAGACCTCTTTCAAAGACATGAGATCCCAGAAGCTAGTGCCAAAACCCTATAAGCTAATGCATTGGACAAGTTTCGTATTGAATGGATATTCCAAATCACTCCAAGAGTATTCAAGTGTTTCATGTGTTCTATTTGAACAAGGTTGCGGGGCCAAATTGTTGAGTTTGAAACAAATTCCAAGAATTTGTTAGGTGGATATGATTGTTGACTTCTTATCGATCCCACTTATGCAGGTTTTGAAGCATTGGAACATAATTGCATGAGTGGACATAATTCTTCATTTGATCTTCTTTAGGCTTATATATATAACTTTTGAGTGGGGATCTCATTCACTTTGGTATAATATGCCTATTTTCACTATGTCAGAGTTCACTAAGACTTTTGTCTTAGTGTGTGATGACTATGGTCGTGACCTAAGAGTGGTATTTCAACACAATGGATTCCTATTATCCTTCAATAGTAAGCATCAATTAAAAAATAGAAACCAAAATTCAAATGCTGATTATGATCCCCAAACATAAAATAATGGCATATTTGATGCATTTCAAGATGGATCTTCTAAACACTAAAATAACTAGAGAACTTGCAGAAAGCAGAAGGAAAAAACCATGTCAAAACCCACTTTAAAAAACTTGTCAAAAGCCTTACCTTATCTTGTCCTTTCGCCAGATCCATTTGCCCATACAACTTGATAAGAGTTGTCCACGATATGCATTTCCATCACCAAGACCCGCATAATCATCAAAGACATAATTTTTATATTAGTAAATAATATATAAGGAAATAAACAGGCATTTAAATCCTACTACAAAGTCCCGTAGAAATCAATGAACCGTGAAATGTTAAATTTATTAACAATATTTTAAGAAATAGACATGCATTTAAAAATTTACAACAATCTTTAATATATACGAATAAAAGACTATTATACCTTATTGAGCTCCTCTATGTTTCGAGAATAGTTTAATATTCTCTACTAAATGGGGCCAACCATGTGAAGGTGGAAGATCATATGGCCCCTCCCCCCGCTCACATTGCTCTCAATTCCCCATACCCAATAAATGATTTTGTTTACATAGAAAACATATAAACATTCATGCATAACTAGGCTAGTCATCAAAACATATAAACATTGAAGCATAATTAGGTAATTCATATAAACAATGTTTCAGACTAACAACATCGATATACATCAAAATACAAGTAATGAATTTATACATCTACTTTTTCATTAATTTCTGTTTTTTTGCATTGTAATAACTGACGATTAGGGTATCACAATCATCATTTGGTGCAGCATTTACTACGCCATCTCCTACTATTGTTTGTGTTTCCATGCCCTCATGTCTCATACTTCTTGTACGTCGCTGAGTAGGGCATGGAGGTCGTTCTGAAGGGGTGTGAACTGCAACAACATAAATGAGCATATCGATATGTTGAAATATTATCGAAATAAATATTTCATTATTTTTATTAACATTACAATATTTCTCTGTACCTGTTTGTGTAGCTGTGACAGCTGGTGTGTTAATTGTTTGTCTACTTGGTTCCTCTTGTAGTTCACCCTCGTGAGCTACATGGTATTCCATTGAAAGAAGAAAATTTATAAGTATACATCAAGAAATATATATCTATAATCAAAGTAGATATTTCTATTTCCAAAGCATACATACCAGAATGGCTACTTTGCTCCCCACTATCATGGGACATGCACACCCCAACATCAACTGGTACGTGCTGAGCACCGCTAGATTCACTGCCGCGGTTGCATTGTTGCTTAAAAACAAACATAAATATTTTGAATCTTGGTTAAAATGAATAAATTAATTAATAAATTCCTACAATATTTTGAATCTTGATGGGAACACAAGAGTCATCCACCGGAAATATGAGATCTAGTGATCCAGTGCTTTTAACTCGTGCTGCTCTAGGAAAATTTTCCTAGTCATCTACAGTACGTTCATCTCCAGAGTCATGTGGAGTCCTAGGCTCCGTCTCATCATTCTATGGCATGTCATGCCGATCAAAATCAGTGCCCTCATCAATGGATTCAAGGCCAACCACAGGAGTGTAAAAAAGCCTCATTGGTACATTGCTTTGCCGATGTTTTTGCTGCATTGGAGCATCACTTCTACCTATACTTGTCTCGACAGGTTCTCTAGTCACGGGTTTTAAAAACTCCTACAAATGAAAAAATTTAATTTATTAGATCACTTGGAAAAATAGAAAACATAATATCAGACATGAAATCATGTCATAGCTTACAAAAATATGTGAAGATGCCACTTACCCCATAAGATTGTATTTGATCTTGTAGCTCTTCAATCCTTGCCCTATTCTCCTGTGTCATGGGCCTAATGCGAGCCAAGGCAAGCATTTCTATGTTTGCCTTTTTCAGGGCATTCTTTAAAGTTTGCATTGGTTATGTGGAATAGTAAATCTCTTCCTCAAGTACCTCATCACCCAGATCGAGTGCACTGGACTAAAATCATCAAACAATAAAATTAAGAATTTTTTTTTTAACATCATTCAAATATTGTTATTGTAATGAAATTTAATTACTATTAAGCACAAACACTTACCTGACGCGGTGTTGTGGTCGGTGACTTCCTACGGTCACGCCGTACTGACCTACTTCGAGTGGGTGACTGTCCACGGTCACCCTGGACCGTGGAAGTAGTAGGTACCTTTCCACTGTCCTCACCCTGACATGATAAATCAATCAATAATTCATCATAAGCACATAAAAATGAAAATGTCAACAGTGGAAATCGAATGTTAACAGAAAATATCGAAACATTTAGTTATTATATTTAACACTTACCTGACAGGGCACAAAGTGTGACCTTCCACGGTCACCCTGGACCATGAAAGAAGCAGGTACCTTTGCACTGGCACCACCTTGACACAATAAATCAATAAATAAATGTTATGAAAATAATTGTAACATAATAAAAAATGAGATATTTCAATAATATTTATTTTTACCTCAGAAGTAGAGGACACACGTTCTGTTCCATGAAGAACATGGGAAGACCCCTGCAATAGTGTAATAAGCATGTTGTCACATGGAAATCTTCCGGGGTTGGAGTTTCTAGTTATTGTAGTCATATTTAGTTACTATATTTAGTTGAGTCAATAATTGTAACATAAACAAAAATGGGATATTGTAATAATATTTAATTTTACCTCTGAAGGAGAAGATACATGTTCTACTCCATGGAGATGAGTAGAAACCTGCTACAATGTAATAAGCATGTTATCATATGTAAATATTCACAATAAGCACGAAAAAAGCAAATGGTAACAGTGAAAATTGAATGTTAACAGAAAAAATCGAAATATTTAGTTATTGTAGTCATATTTATTTACTATATTTAACATTTACTTGACGAGGCATAGCTTATGACATTCCACGGTCACCTTGGACTGTGGAAGCAACATGTGGATTTCCACTGCCGCCACCCTGACACAATAAATCAATCAATAAAAGTTGAGTCAATAATTGTAATTTGTAACATAAACACAAATGAGATAAGCATAATAGTGTAATAAGCATGTTATCACATGGAAATATTCATAATAAGCACGAAACAAGCGAATGTCAACAGTGGAAATCGAATGTTAACATAAAAAATCAAAACATTTAGTTATTATAGTTAACACTTACCTGATGGGGCATAGAGTGTGACCTTCCACGGTCACCCTAGACCATGGAAGTAGGAGGTGCCTTTCCACTAGCGCCACTTTGACACAATAAATCAATAAATAAACATATGAAAATAATTGTAACATAATAAAAAAAGAGATATTGCAATAATATTTATTTTTACCTCGGAAGTAGAGGACACACGTTCTGTTGCATGACGATCATGGGCAGACCCCTGCCAAAGTGTAATAAGCATGTTGTCACATGGAAATATGCTGGGGTTGGAGTTTCTAGTTATTGTAGTCATATTTAGTTACTATATTTAGTTGAGTCAATAATTGTAACATAAACAAAAATGAAATATTGCAATAATATTTACTTTTACCTCCGAAGGAGAAGATACATGTTCTGCTCCATGGTGATGAGAAGACCCCTTCCACAGTGTAATAAGCATGTTATCATATGGAAATATTCAAAATAAGCATGAAAAAAGTGAATGTTAACAGTGAAAATTGAATGTTAACAGAAAAAATCGAAACATTTTGTTATTGTAGTCATATTTATTTACTATATTTAACATTTACCTGATGAGGCATAGATTGTGACCTTCCACGGTCACCCTGGACCGTGGAAGAAACATGTGGCTTTCCACTTCTTCCACCCTGAAAAAATAAATCAATCAATAAAAGTTGAGTCAATAATTGTAATATAAACAAAAATGAGATAAGCATAACAGTGTAATAAGCATGTTATCACATGGAAATATTCATAATAAGCACGAAAAAAGCGAATGTCAATAGTGGAAATCGAATGTTAACAGAAAAAATTGAAACATTTAGTTATTGTAGTCATGTTTAGTTACTATATTTAGCATTTACATGATGAGGCATAGCGTGTGACCTTCCATGGTTACCCTGGACCGTGGAAGCCACATCTATTCGATTTAAGTTGTAATCGATCAACAACTCTTCACCTGGAAGTATTGTTTTTGTTGCACATACAAATATACGATGTTCTTCACATACCTCAAATTCGCAATTCGGTTGCTTAGTTGCTTTCACTGGTCATGTACTATTTATAAATCCAGCAATGTTTCCAGATGCTTTTGGTCTCCCATCAATATACATAGTCGCCCCTTTGTTTTTATTGTTTTCTACTAGTTGTATGTAATTTGCGGCAACTCCGTATCTCCGCATACTTCGAGTATATTGGACCAAGATCAACCAGTTATTGTATCTGTATAATGGTCCAACATGCTCCATCAATTCAGTTACAGTGCCGTAGCCGACCTTTATGCCATCCATGGAAAATAACCCCAATCCATGTAATGATGAAGGAGCAATGCGATACATCGATGAAGAAATCTGTATCCACTTGAGGTAGCTTATTAGGCACCCATCGTTGCACTAGATGTCTATACCTCAAGGGAAAATCAATGTCACCTATGCTCTCAACATCATAATACATGACCCTCCGTTGGCAATAAAATATTGCATGCATCTACGAAATCTTTTCCTTACCTTTTAAGATCTAGTTGATATAGAACCGGTAGATCTGGTACAACACGTATCACTTTCAACCTCTCCGAGTATATCTTCATCATCACTCGAGGAAGATAGATTTGACAGATACCTATTTGGTGGTACCTACACTCGATAAAACAAGAATATAAGTTACCAAGCGGATATAATTTAGCGTGCAAATATATTTACTTGTAATGTTTTAATATCAAAAGTTTTTTCTTCCCAAATTTTTTATCAAAAGCTATTTTTCTCTCAAAGGTGTAATTTATTTTAGAGTTATTTATATTTGAATTATTTTGAAGTATAAGACATGATTTGATTTGATTTGGAATTTGTTCACAACACGGATATAGAAGTGTGTTTCTTGGGCCACTTGACTAGTTAATGCATGCAAAGAGGTATGGGGTTCCCCCTCATGTAGATCATGTCAGGGATTCAATTTGGAATGGGCGGTGCTCATATTGCTTCATTCATGGATTTTCCACCGAAACTAGGTGACGTTAGTCTAACACTCCCTCTTCCACATTGGTTTGATATGCAAGTTTCCTCATGCAAGGTACTCCTTCTCTAACTATGTGCTACATGTGCACAATGGTACTCTATTGTATGACAATGTGGTCACAAAGGTCCAACTCTCCTCCTCAACATAGGTCCTTGGCTCCATCACCAACCTCCATGAAGTATCCTCCTCAAGCCAAGAATCATCAAATCAAGTGTCCAACCTGCAAGGTGTGTAGGTCCCAAGCTCTAAGGGTTAAGTGCCCAATGCTCCTCCTCCTAGGTAAGTACCTCCCTTCATCAAGCAATCGACTTCCCCATTGTGTGCACCCAATTAGTTTATCAACATGTCGATTAGGTAACAATTTCCTAAGGGTACCATGTCAACACACTAACCAAGGCCAAACATCCACCCAAACCAAGACATTGATATGACCATGAAGCATCACAAGGGGCTAGGAGACCTATTGCTCATTTACCGAGGTGAGAACACTTTTGGAGTAATGACAAAAGCTAACACATAGTTTTCCCTAAAATGAATAATTATATCTAAAAACTATGTCCCCATGTGTATTACTCACTCATTATCCTTTCCAAAATTTTTAGGTGCATGCAGTTAATACACATGAAATTTATAACATCACGTCCATAAAAGAAAAATGAGTATGGAGTAACATAATTCTCTACAAAACTTCTTTTTGCTTCAAAGTGAAATTCTCAATGTAGATATGAGTTTTGATTGCATGAAGTTGAATGAACAAAAAAATTTACAAATTTAATCCTCAACAAGCAAATGCATTACCCATTTTCGTGTTTGCACCCTTATACCAACGGAGACAACCACATGAAAGTGGTGTCTTCCAATAACATATTGGTTGATTGGATGGGGGGTCAGTATGCTTTCTTGGTATACAATGTTAAACAGTTAGAAACTCCTATAATATGGCACCTTAGAAGAGCTTAGAACGCTTTAACTTACACCAAATTTGGCCATATTTTGCCCATTTTTTCCAAATTTCATACATGGAGGGAAAGTGGGCCCATGCACAAAATTTTCCAAAATTGGGCTAGATTTGGTTAATTTTGCAAAAAACACACCATTTTTTTTAAATTTCAAGCATGAAATGAGGTGGAATAGCATTGGGTATGACTCCCACTCCCTACCATGCATGTTTGAAATTGTAAAGGATTTGGACAAATTTGGAAACATGAAAATCCCGAATTTGTTTGGTCGTGATGGTAGTAGGGTTCAGGCCCGTTCTCTATCAAATGAGCGATGGATGGGTTCAGGGTTGGTATTTGACGGGAAAAATGCTTGTCATGGGTCATTTTTCCCCTCAAATACGGCCTATATTTCATATAAATCCTCAGAAAAATGAAGTAAACAGTGAAACGTCTGTATTTAGTGTGGAAACAGTCAAAACCGTGGGATTTTTCCCAAATTCCTACGCTTCTAGGGTTAATGGGCTTACCGAATTCATTGGTCCCTTTGTTATCCTTTGGACTGCCATCGGATTTCCTCCCCTGGGAACGCCTGTATCCTTTGGACTGGTATCCCCTGATCCTTGATTTACCACTGCTCTGCTCATCAAATTACTAGTGCTCTGGATGCTGCTAATGAACTAGTGCGTGGGAGTGAACTTGTTCTTTGTTGTTTTGCTCTGGATGCTGCTAATGAGCTAGTGCGCGAGAGTCTTTTCCTTATATGTTTTTTTGTTTTTTTATTTGCATATTTTATATTTTGTGTTTTGTTTTGTTTTTTTATTTGCATATTTATTTTTTGTTTAGTTTATTTTGGTTTTTTTTTATTTGCATATTTTATTTTTTGTTGCATTTTAAATTAATTTTAGTTAAACAAATCTATGTTTTTAATTTAATGTAATTTAATTTAATATAATCTAATTAACTAGGATTTTGTCATAATTTGTATTGGTTGCATTGCTTATAGTTAGATCCTATACATAAGTCCCTTCAAGGACGAATATGATGATGATGAATACCAGGAAGATGATGGTGATGATGACAACAACGATGATGATGATGATCATCATCCTTGTCGTCATCATCACCATCGTCATTTTCGTCTTCATCATCTTCATAATCATCATCATCGTTGTGTTGTGGCCACAACAGATCCCATGCTTCAATCAAGCATGAGAGCCCCCGATTTTAAATTTGCGCAAAGATATTCGTACAAGTATTCTTGAGAATATGAATTTTTGGCTTGGTTTCTGCAATCTTGTACTTATGCCTTTGCTTAGCTTGATCGTATTGCTTCCCTTAGAATTTTTTCGAGTGTTTTGATCGCAGAAAGATTTAAATTTCAACTTTTTCATTGTTTGTTTTCTGCCTACTCGAACCCGACTTTCCGACATCGCGAAATCCCGAACCCGACGGTTGCAGGTTGTGGGAAAACAATTTTCAGTTGTTTGGTTTTGGTGATCCCGAAACCCGCAACTCGATAGGTGTGGGATGCAGAAACTTCTTGCTAATAAGTTTGGGAATCGTCACCCCGAAACCCGAAACACGCAGTTGTGGTTTTCGGATTTTGGATTCCCCTTTTTTTCTTTTTAGTTGCTTAGTATGTTCTGAAACCTGCAACCCGCATTTTTTAGGTTGCGGCTTTCAGAAATATGTTTTGTATTTTTGATCCATGTGAGAGATCCCGAAACCCCCAACCCGCATTTTTTGGGTTGCGTCTTTCAGAAATATGTTTTGTATTTTTGATCCATGTGAGTGATCTCGAAACCTGCAATTTTTGGATTGCGGCTTTCGGGAATCATGAAAAAACTTAGAAATAATTTCCCGAAGTCTTATCCCGCATTCTGCATTGCTATATACTCACTGTCTGTTTAGTTGATCCAATGGATGAGATTCAATTATTCAAATTTACGTTGCAAAGTCTTGTTTTCACTGTTGTCACAGCCGGGATTCTCATTTCACTTCGCACTGCGTGATCATCCTTGAAGACATAATTGCTTGACAAGATTGACCTGTAATGACAAGTTTTTAGATGCGACATTAGATTATGCTTCATTCTGTTAAAAGTGTACTTGTTATGATCCATTTTGGATTAACATGCTGCGACATCATTTCATTCCAGTTTAAATGATTGTAATCCCCAGATTCGCATGATGTTAATCATTGCAGCTCATTATATTCAATCATTTTGATCCTCTTAACTGATTTTAAAATCTAGCCGTAGGTATGAAGCACTTAGTTCGTTGTTTGAATTGTTAGAAATTTTTCCTGTTTTGGCAAGTTTTCTGTCTGACAATTTGTTGGATAACATGCAGATAGGTTGTGAAAACTCTGATGAATCTTCCATGCAAGAAGAGCTTCAATCTTTGTTATTTCCTAAACCTATGTCGCCACCTTTTGATGCAGGTGTTCATGATATCAACAGTGGTAGCAGAGAAGAAGTTTCTGAAATTCTGCCAGTTTGTTTACCGCCTCCTCAAAGGGACGAAGAAGAAAGCAATGAACAGCTGCATGATCAATATAATTCTATTATCCAAGATTTCATAATTAATGGAGACCCTGATACATCATCAGCTCCCGTGAAACAAGACCCGTTGTCCGATTTTTCTGTCTTTGACAGCGTTATGGATCATCTAGGAGATTCTGCGGCGATTCAACAAGAAGGTTTGGAGGACCGACTATTCCCTGTTGTCGATAGCTATTAAGCTATTGACAAATTCTGCAATTTTGCTACGAGATTTTCCCGAAATTCCAAGATGGAATTTGTTCAAAATTCACCTTAAAGTGGAGGGAATCTACTGAGTTAGAATTGTTTAGATTACTATGGCTGGATTCCATGGATTAATAGTCGAATTTAAACTTTGTAATCCCTATCTTTTGGGATTCCCTTTTTGTACTCCTTTGTAATCCTTATTTAAGGAAGAATACCTCTCAGGCACAAGGGTTGGGAATTTTTTGTTTAAGGAATCAGCAGGATACAACTGGAGATACTTTGTTTTATCAGAGCCTTGTAATTTTGTTTACAGACTTCTTAATGGAGTGAAGTAATCTTTCGAATCATCTCTTGTTTATCGTCAAGTTTCTTTGATGGTGTCTGATTTTCTAATTTCAAAAATTTTCATCTACAAGGTGTGTTTCCTTAGCATATATTAATTAATGCACATATCTCTTGTATTGATTTTTCTTATGACAGATCTTTGTATAAGGGTGTCTTGTTAAATTTCTTTAATTTAGATACTTTCTTTATCGATTTTTGCAAATGATTCGCAGCTACTTAATCAATGTTAATTTTTCAATTAACACTGTGATTACAGATTGAACTTGGACCGGTTTAAATTACTTGAATTATCCTATTTTAATTTTTATTAATGGATTGTGGTTTAAGTGAGTAAGTGAATGCACCTTTTAACGTTTTTGTTGAAGTTGATAAACCCACTTATTCTTCTTACATCAAGGTTGATTTGTTCAAAAAAAAGCTTTTCTTTAGTATAGTTTATAACTCATAAAAGATCCTTTTGTTTTCAATAGGTTAAGCTAGGACAGACTTAGTTTTAAGCTTCTATTTTCCGTAGTGAAATTTGATCAATCGATCAAACCCATCTACTCATAGAGTGTCAGCGGAGGCCGAATATCCATGAGAGAATTCCACACCAAACAGGATGGGGATAGAATTTCCCTTGCGTAGGTGATGAGCCCCCATTTTAGGTATCTGATAGTGTCTTTTCCCACCAGAAAACACAAGAGAGGTTGAAAAGATACACTCGCTAGTGGGAAAATGATTTACCTTAATAATTTAATGAAGTGTTTAAAAGATTATTTCTGTTATGATTTGAAAAGCATTGCTATGAGCTAATTGCATGTAAAATGAGGTTGGATGAGCAGATGTAGGTGTACTCAAGGATAATGCGTGAATCAAGTGGAGAACTGGAAGGACATCACCAAATTCAACGCCTTTTTCTTGATTTATAGGGAACGAACTCCTGTTCAAAAGTGAATCGGCAGTTGGACATTTTTGTTAGGTTAAGCATTAGGATTTTATAAATATGAACCTCTCGGGTAGCGAGAGGCCCCTGCTGCTATTTTGAAGAATTATTGTTTACGTTTCAGACTATCAAGACAGTTGTGTTACATACCTGGTTTTTAAACGATGAAGTTTCTATTTTAAATAAAGACTTGATGTTGTCTATGATTCAACGTTTATAAGTTCTTTTCACTCCTGAGTGCGGGTTGGAGAGGGCCCCTCCAACACGTAGTTCAGGAGATCTTGCAGTACAGGTATTTCTCATTATGTGTTGTGCATTGATTGAATTTATATTGCAGATGAGAGTATTCTAAATAGCGTCTAGATAACACGATTTAAATTCTGTAGTGGTTGATCACTTCTAATTCCGTAGTTCATTACAACGCATTTCGTAGTATGATAATGTTGTGTCTGTAGTCCTGAAGCAACATTCCGTTGAAGCATAATTAACACCCATTTCTCTATGTAATGGCATTTATTTTTGAAGCAACAATCTAGATCTTCAGTTTATGTATTCGTTTCATTATTAGAACTGCTTATAGAGATTGATTCCTTTAAGTATTTATTACCTGATTTGATTAATGATTGCAACATTAGATAAATGGCATTCCGAATTCAGCTTTAGCCTTAGATTATGTTAGATCAAAATTCGAGTTTTATGCATTCAATTTACAGTAAGATTAAAGGTCAAGCTTTCATTTCTTTAGAATAGGTCTGTTATAATTCCAGCATTCAATTTCATAGAATAATTTTTATTGTTTTCAGCAAATTAATTCTTAAAATTAGATTGATTATTTCCTGCATTCAAATTCTTATCCATAGATTTCCTGCTTTCAGTAGTTGATTTCTTAGGATAGGAATTTATTTTCCATAGATTAACAATCCTATTTACAGTTGATACAAAGCACCTAACTTCGATAGAGACTATCCTAGAAGAGCACATATAGTGCCAGTGCCTCTAAATTTTGTACGTCCCCTGGTTTGATAATTAAAGTAAAGCTCCTAGTCTAGCTGCCCTCATTAGGCACCCATACTTTGAGCTCACCACTTTTTGGCGCCGTTGCCGAGGAGGTTCTAATCTTTTAGGAGACATCATAAAAAAAACAACACAAAAAGAAAAAATCACATAAAACAACAACATAATTTTTTTTTCCAATGAATGCCTCGTCGGCAAAGGGATAGGTTTGGATGCTTTCTAACTAGGTGTCCCATGAGCAATAAGGGTGACAACAATTCTTACCACTCTCAGTTTTGATCCCCAAGCTCTGAAAACGAAATTGATTCCACATACGATCCCAACAGTGACAACTTCTCTACTAGTTCCAGCTCCAACACCACTATGGCTGAAGAAGAAGAAGAACACAAGGAGATTTTCACCTTTCCCATTAGCATACCTCTTGGAGATGCCA
This sequence comes from Larix kaempferi, assembly GCA_027924585.1. Taxonomy (NCBI): domain Eukaryota; kingdom Viridiplantae; phylum Streptophyta; class Pinopsida; order Pinales; family Pinaceae; genus Larix; species Larix kaempferi. The sequence goes on from BSBM01000096.1 coordinate 33,556,543, forward strand.
TAATGAAGAATATCAACCCTAACAATTTTCCAAACTTCCATGGATTGACTTCAGAAGATCCTGACACATTCCTGTTTGAGTTTGAGGTAGTTTGTAGATCTTTCGATTATACTACAGATGCACAAAAGCTGAGGCTTTTTCTTTCCACACTGAAAGATTTATCACTTAGGTGGTTCATGAGTTTAGAAGGAAATAGTATTTTCAGCTGGGATCAAATGAAACATGCATTCCTAGAGAAGTATAGGGACTACTGCAAAGCAAAGGATGCATGGGATGAAATATTTAGGATGCAACAGGGAGACCGTGAATCCTTAGAAGATTATGCCCAACGATTTTAGCTCAGCTACAAACGAGCTAACCATTGCACCCTAGACCCTGAATTGCTGAAACTGGTCCTTCTTAGGGGGATTAAAGAGGACAATTTTGAGATCTTAAACCTCTTGGGATATGGAGACATATTTCAGAAGACTTATGACCAAATACTACAGATCTTCAAGAACCATTCTAGGTCTAGGAAAAGCAAGAATGGGATAAGAGATACACATTTAACCACTGAATCATCATCATCTTCAGGACCCAATCTTACAAAATATGACTTAGGAAACCTGTTAGATGACATGAAGACCGAAATCTTACAATATCTGGCCATGCAACTTGATGCACTACAAATTAAAAAGAAGCAGGATGAAATTAACCAAGCCTTGGCAGTATTCTGTCCTCGTTGTAGAAAAAAACATGAGAAGGGTTAGTGCACCTTGAACACCATAGAAGTATGTGGCCTTTGCACTGACGACCATTCCATTGATAAATGTCCTCTCTTACCCTCATGTAAGGTGACTATTTAAGACCCAGCATCTGAAGTGGCAATAGAATAACTCTGTTTTATAAATCAAAGGAGGAATAATTTTGTTAGACCATATCAACAGAGCAATCAAGCCTACTATAATCAAGGACAACCAAATTGGAACTCTGCACCAACTCCATGGAAAGCACAGCCAAATCCAAACCAATGGAAACAGAATCAACAAACATATCAACCATCCTATCAACAATCGTATTACCCACCATCTTACCCACAATACCCCCCGCCTTTCCCTCCATCCACCACAAATTATGCAAATCAATACCCCCATCCATCAAATTGGAGGGCCCCGTTACAACAACCACTTATTATGCCACCCCCACAGCCTCAGCCACCTCCTAGACCTCCACCCATTCCAGCCCAACCAATCCCAAATCCTAATAATAACAGACCTCCACAACAGCAATAGGCTTATAATGTTGATATCACACAATTCCCTACCTATGTCGTAGACACCATAGAAATAAACGAAATAAACCTACGATCTGGAAAAACATTGCAGAATACATCCCCACACAATATCCAACAACCTGAAGCTCAAGAAAAAACATCAAAACCCTATGTTCAGCATCCAGATGAAACAGACCCTCCTGAAGACGAAACCCAACCACTCCCACGAAACAGAAACCCTCCATTTCCAGAAAAACTAGTCCGAAGTACGAAAGACGAGGAAGAGAATACAATTTTAAACTAATTCAAGCACTTAAACATCCAAATCCCGATTTTACAAGCCATAAGGGATGTGCCCATCTGCAACAAATTTATTAGAGAGAATTGCCTAAAGAAACCAGGAAGGAGGAAACATGACCCACCAACCATAAATGTAGTCAGACAATTGGATGATTTAATGCTGGGTGTCATAATAAACCCTAAATATCTTGATCCAGGTAGTCCTGTAGTAAACATCACCATCAATAACAAGCAAATAAATAAAAGCTTAATATATTTGGGAGCTGCGATCAATGTCATGACTAAGGAAACCATGCTATACCTAGGACTCCAATCAATGGTCAGACCAACCACAATAGTACTCCAACTAGCAGACACATCCACTGTGAAACCTGAAGGAATGCTAGAAGACATCATGATCAATATTGAATCCCGGGAATACCCAACTGATTTTATAATAATTGAAATCAAAAGCAAACTTAGTGGCTATCCAATTATACTAGGTAGACCTTGGTTAGCAACTGCGGACGCTTTCATAGGTTGCCGATTAGGAAATACGACAATCACCAGTGGACATGCCAGGAATAAAATCACAGTCTACCCACCAGCAATGAAATCTTCAGAGTTAGAATATCAAAATTGGACTGATGATTACCATAACACACCAAATCACAACCTACGACCTATCCTAACAATTGATGCTGCAATATCACTAAAAGCAATAGACGAAGATGGACATATAGATAGATTTATACAAAATGTATCTTCTAACAATCATGTTATTCAAGAATTTTTTTCCACAGAAACAGGTGACAGTTCAAAACAGAACATGGATGAATTATGGACAAAAGTGCTTGAAGAGCAAATTGAAAAAGTAAAAATCGTGGAAATTCTGCCGGGCAAAACAATCAACATACATTCCAATTTGAAACCAGAGCAAGAAAAGAAATTAATGAAGATACTAGAAGAACAAAGTAAATCATTTGCATGGACATATGCAGACATGAAAGACATACATCCTGATATCTGCAAACACTACATTTACATCAAAGAAGGTTCTACTCCTATCAGGCAACCACAAAGAAGGCTAAACTCTGCATTGAAAGACATAGTCAAAGTGGATCTACAAAAGTTATTAGATGCAGGGTTCATCTATCCAATATCTGACAGTGAGTGGGTCTCACCACTAGTTATAGTACCTAAAAAAGGAGGCAAATGGAGAATTTGTGTGGACTACAGAGAGCTGAATAAAGCAACCAAGAAAGATCACTTTCCTCTTCCATTTATAGATCAGGTGCTAGATACATTATCTGGAAACAAGTATTTTTCATTCTTAGACGGTTTCAGTGGGTACAACCAAATTTTAATACACCCAGCTGATCAAGATATGACGACCTTTACATGACCATGGGGAACTTATGCCTATAGGGTCCTACCCTTTGGTTTATGTAATGCCCCAGCAACATTTCAAAGAGCCATATTGAGTATCTTCTCCGATTTTATGAATGACAAAATGGAAGTCTTCATGGATGATTTCACACCCTATGGACAAAACTTTGAGTAGGCATTGAACAATCTTGAATTAGTATTGAAAAAATGTATTGAAATGAGTTTGTGCCTAAGCAATGACAATTGTAGAATGTTAATGGAAGAAGGCATCATTCTAGGACATCATATATCCCAGAGGGGGATAGAGGTTGATCAAGCAAAAGTCTCAGTAATCAAAACATTGCCACCTCCTATCAAACAAAGGGATGTAAGAAGTTTCCTTGGACAAATAGGGTACTACAGAAGGTTTATTGAAAATTATAGCAGAATTGCTTCCCCAATGTTTGCACTTCTCACAAAAGACAGTGAGTTCATATGGTCAAGTAATTGCATGACAACATTTGAAAATCTTAAAGAGAAAACAATCACAGCACCAGTACTCCAAGGACCAAACTAGGAAATTCCATTTCACATCCACACAGATGCATTAGATAAAGCCATTGGATCTGCGCTTGGACAAGAGCGAGACAAGAAACCCTATGCCATATACTATATAAGCAAAAATTTGGCTGGGGCAGAACTCAACTACACAGTCACGAAGACGGAATTTTTAGCAGTCATAAATGCAATCAATAAATTCAGGCATTACATCACGGGATACCAAAGTTTTATCCACACTGATCACTCAGCAATCAGATATCTCATGAAGAAGCCTAATACTAGTGCAAGAATTATTAGATGGATGCTACTTCTACAAGAATTTGACATTACTATAATAGATAAACCAGGAAAGCATAATGTGGTAGCCGACTTTTTGTCAAGAGTCACACATGGAAAAGATAATGAATTGGTTCAAGATAACTTCCCTAATGAGCACCTTTTTGCCATATCAATAAGAAGCCCATGGTTTGCTGACATAGAAAAATATTTAGTATCCGGGAAGTTTCTAGAACATTACAGTTATAAAGAAAGGACAAAAGTAATAAGGCAAAGTGCCACATATACATGGATAGAGGGCATGCTTTTTAAACAGGGACCAGATCAGATACTTAGAAGGTGCATTAGGGAAGATGAAGTACATGACATAATGCATGCCACTCACAATGAACCCTGTGGTGGACACTATGCTGCAAAAAGGACAGCCTACAAAATCCTGCAAACAGGATATTATTGGCCAACACTCCACAAAGATGCTTATGAGTATGTGTCCCACTATGATGACTGTCAAAGAATGGGGAAGCCTACAGAAAAAGAAATGCCTCTTCATCCATAGATCTCCTTACAATCATTTGAGAAATGGGGATTTGACTTCATTGGTCCAATCAACCCACCATCAAATCAAAAGAACTACATTTTAGTATGTACGGATTACCTTACAAAATGGACTGAGGTAGCAGCACTTGCTGCAGCAAATGAGAACAATGTAGAAAATTTTTTCACTGAGCAAATCTTCCACAGGTTTGGTGTTCCAAGGGAACTAGTTTCTGATCAGGGACCACAATTTACATCCAACTTAATAGAGGACCTACTGAAAAAGAATAAAGTTAAACATAGACAGTCCTCTTCATATCACACTCAAGGAAATGGTCAAGCAGAAGTCACCAACAGAGAATTAGAGAGAATTCTAACAAAGATAGTCGAACTCCACAAAAGAGATTGGGCTGACAGATTAAGTGAGGCGGTTTGGGCCTATAACACCACATGAAAGACAACAACATGATTCACACCTTATGAACTAGTATATGGAAAGAAAGTCATGCTGACAATTGAATTTGAAATAAAAACACTAAGAATTGTAGCAGAGTTAAACATGGAACTATCATAAATACAACAAGAATGCATGCTAAAATTGAATCAACTGGATGAGCACCGCCAACAAGCACTAGCCCACACTGAAATCATCCAGCAACAAAGAAAGAGGTGGCATGACAAGCACCTAAAAGATAAAAAGTTCAAGGAAGGTGACTGGGCACTACTCTATGATTCTAGGTTTCACACATTCAAAGGAAAATTAACAACTAGATGGCTAGGACCTTACATCATTGAGCACATCTATGAAAATGGAGCAGTCAAGATTATTACAATAGATGAACAACAGTTTCCCATGATAGTGAATGGAAATCGACTCAAACTTTACAAGAAACCACAATCAAAAGAAGAGTTTACATAGGTACTCTACCAGCAACAACCGATGCTGATAGAAAATATGAAAAAGCATTGAAAAAATGAATGAAAAAAAAATCAACAAAAAAAAAATGAAAAAAAAGAGAAAAAAAAAGAAAAAGAAAAAAGAAAAATTGATAGAGAAAATAGCAAGCCAAATAACAGGGCCACGTATATCACTAACGATCTAGCATTACTATTGTGAAGAGAAATATCAAACACAATTCAAGCGAGCCCGGGAATTCTTAAACATTTTCAGGATACAAGCGAGCCAGATATACATTCAAGAGAGCCAACAAAATTATCTACCACTATAGGAAAATCCAAGCACACTCTTCAATCAACTCTGCCATATGATCACGAGCGCTTGACCCTACTTCAAGTGAGCCTGAAATTGATTCAAGCGAGGCTGCCATTTATTCAAGCGAGCCAGAGCGAGCCAAACATTCATCCAAAAGCAGCAAAAAGCAATCAAATTCATGCAATGCATCATCAAAGTCAAATCAAAATGGCACGAAAAAAGAAAAATGCAAAACACACTAACTACTGACACGCCAAAGATTAATACGGATTACACCATATCTACCACAACATCCAGCACACGCAAATCAATAATGATCATGAACTCAGGTACGATACAAAATATAGCGAGGTAATCTCTGAACATTTTCATTTTATTTTTAAGGTCAAATCATTATCCCCAAAACGGTTATATTTTAAGCTAAGGACATCTTTACCATAAAGTCGAAGGGAAAGGTTCAGATTACAAAACCATGATTGCACATACCCGTCATTTCAACAAATGATGAATCCGCATATAACACCATACTCCACAATAATCGCAAAGTACAAGCATAAAGCGAAATGAAGAGCTTGATCATGAAAAGAAATGGATCAATCATCAAGTACAACAAAGAATAATAAGGATAAGTGTGGAAGGACATTTAAGTTAAGCTGCATGATCGCCAAAGAAAAAGCCAGTTTTTGCAAAACAAAAGAAACCTCTCAGCACTTCCCAGAAGCAAGCCATCAGAAGATAGTGCATCACACAGCAAGCAATCCAGCCCCAAGCCTATAAGTAAATCCAGACCAGTGAGGTAAAAGACACATTCAAAGTTGGTTTTTGTCGATTGTAGAAGAGATTTTAAAATGACGAAATGATTCAAGAAAAGTGAACGAGAGGAGCACAGCGCCATCTACCAGAACCTACGAATATTAACAACCATCCGCAGTGCAGGATGGATGCCCTTCATCCTAGGACTGAAAGGGTACAACACAGGGATAGCTATGGAGTTTGCAAATTTTTTTAAACATATCAAGGATGAACAGTTCGTCACCCGAGTGAAGGGGTTACGTATTAAGATTGATGAGGATGTAATGCCAAATTCACTGGACTACAGAGAGGTTTGCATTGGAGCAGGGATGACAGGGAGGCGAACCAGGAAGCAAAAAAAGCCTTCTTCAAGCAAGGAGAGGTCTATGACGAAGAAAAAAATGGAGTCAAAAGACTCTCCATGCCAGCACCATGGGAGGACGTGGCTGCAATTATTCAGAAGTACATCACATGCTCTGATAGGTTAAGCTATGTCCCCATCTTTCATTTTCAGATTTTAGAGTTGTTAAGACACAGAACCCATTATCCACCAAACAAAAACATTAGTATTCCATATTACCTGCTCCAATATCTAGCAGAAATGAGCAAGAAGGTGGCTAAGGGTAAGGAGGATGCCTTGGCCCATCATGGGCTGATCAAGTTAATCATCTGTGAGGAATTAAAGGCGCAGATACCAGAGCTTTCATGGGAAGAATTCGCTTTGGTATCCACCGACGATGTTCAAAGGATGAAGGGTACACCCACAACTGCCATACCGCCAGGAGCAATGAACAAAACCACCTCTACATAACGGGCGAAGAGGAAAATTGACCTGGACCATGTGGCCGAAACCCTGGTGAAAATCAAGCACTCAAGAGAGGACTCCCCCAAGCCAAACCTAGGGATTCCTGCCAGTACTTAAGATCTGAAAAGAAGAAGTAAGAGATTCACCCAAGCATCCTGAATCTGAGTTACCAAGGAAAAGAGTAGGGAACCCAGTTCCATAATTCAAAATGTGTCGGATGGGGACGATGATTAGTGGGTAGATCAGAAGGATCCCACTACAGAAGAGGAGCAGGATGAACAGGAAATGCAGGATGAACAGGAAGAACAGGAGGAGGAAGAAGAACAAAATGAACCAAAAGAGCAAGTCAACCCCCAGGGGGACCTTCCTTAGCATAATGAAAACCCTGGGGTTGTCAATCAGCTGGCCGAGGCATGGGAAGAATTAGAAGAGCTCGGAAAGGAGCTGGCGGCATTAAAAATTGGATCAGGAAGCCAAACAGCATCACCCCCGTTCTCATCTTAGAAGACACAAATTCTAAGAATGCATCATGCAGCGGAGCTAAGACTAGTGGAACAGAGAAATTCGACACTTCAAGAAAAGTTGGCTGAGGCACAAGGGGAACTAGCCAAGGAGGACCAGGAAATTGTTCAACTGAAGCATGTCTTGGCTACTACCACTGAAATATACAGTAAACTATTGGAGAATATGCCACCTTCAGCAATATATGCAATTTACCTACAAGAGAAGTGGGGCAAATTCCAGCTCCAAAGGTTGGCACAAGGACTCCCAATAGAAATCAAGACACCTAGGGAATTTGTGGATGCATCTCTCAAGGCCACAAAGTCAGAGAAGGACCAGCTTAGTGAGTTTTTCCTACACAATTTTGTAGCTCCTAGCTCGTCCAACTGGTCGCCAAACCATTACATGGGTGATTTCCAGTTAAGGGCATTATGTTCTTGGATGAACAACGAAATTGAACGAGCGCAGGACTAACACATTTATGTGGCAACAAAACGACAGACCTCATTATGGATTAGGGCAGAAGCATCTCACCCTGAAAGAATAATCTATGACCACAGAAATCTCACCATAGATGAGGAACTGATCCCAATTCTCCTTGAGAAACAACAGGGGGCTGTGGATCACTTCGATCTTACTCTTCAGAGCACACATAAGGAGGTTCAGGAGTCTATTGGTGAAAGATGGCGCAGAGTGGCAAATGACCCGAAAATAAAAGAACTTACCTCCCCTGCTAGACTGGAAAATGCTCTCGTAAAAGCCAAGCTCTATAGAGAATCATTAATAAAGAATCAACTTAGGTGGATAGGGATGAGGCTAACCCCCCTATTCTTCCTCCCTCTAGTCATTAAGGAACAGGTCAATGAGGAAGAAGAAAGGGGGGCATGCGTCAAGGAAGATCAAAGTATGGGCTACCACAGATAGGAAGGGACCCCCAAGGTGACAGCATGGGACATCAGAGACGTCATCAGAGAGTAGAATATGTCACCCAAGGATGGGTGAATCCTTCAAGCATGGGGGAGATGATGAGCCCCCATTTCAAGTATCTGATAGTGTCTTTTCCCACCAGAAAACACAAGAGAGGTTGAAAAGATACACTCGTTAGTGGGAAAATGATTTACCTTAATAATTTAATGAAGTGTTTAAAAGATTATTTCTGTTATGTTTTGAAAAGCGTTTATATGAGCTAATTGCATGTAAAATGAGGTTGGATGAACAGGTGTAGGTGGAGTCAAGGTAACGCGTGGATCAAGTGGAGAACTGGAAGGACATCACCAAACTCAACGCCTTTTTCCTGATTTATAGGGAACAAACTCCTGTTCAAAAGTGAATCGGCAGTTAGACATTTTTGTTAGGTTAAGCATTAGGATTTTATAAATATGGACCTCTCGGGTAGCGAGAGGCCCCTTTTGTTATTTTGAATAATTATTGTTTACGTTTCAGACTATCAAGACAATTGTGTTACAGACCTGGTTTTTAAACGATGAAGTTTCTATTTTAAATAAAGACTTGATGTTATCTATGGTTCAACGTTTATAAGTTCTTTTCACTCCTGAGTACGGGTTGGAGAGGGCCCCTCCAACACGTAGGTCAGGAGATCTTGCAGTACAGGTATTTCTCATTATGTGTCGTGCATTGATTGAATTTATATTGCAGATGAGAGTATTCTAAATAGAGTCTAGATAACAAGATTTAAATTCTATAGTGGTTGATCACTTCTAATTCCATAGTTCATTACAACGAATTTCGTAGTATGATAATGCTATGTCTGTAGTCCTGTAGCAGCATTCTGTTGAAGCATAATTAACACCCATTTCTCTATGTAATGGCATTTATTTCCGAAGCAGCAATCTAGATCTGCAGTTTATGTATTTGTTTCATTATTAGAACTGCTTATAGAGATTGATTCCTTTAAGTATTTATTACATGATTTGATTAACGATTGCAGCATTAGATAAATGGCATTCCGAATTCAGCTTTAGCCTTAGATTATGTTAGATTAGAATTCGAGTTTTATGCATTCAATTTACAGTAAGATTAAAGGTCAAGCTTTCATTTCTTTAGAATAGGTCTGTTATAATTCCAGCATTCAATTTCATAGAATAATTTTTATTGTTTTCAGCAAATTAATTCTTAAAATTATATTGATTATTTCCTGCATTCAAATTCTTATCCATAGATTTCCTGCTTTCAGTATTTGATTTCTTAGCATAGGAATTTCTTTTCCATAGATTAACAATCCTATTTACAGTTGATACAAAGCACCTAACTTCGACAGAGACTATCCTAGAAGAGCACATATAGTGCCAGTGCCTCTAAAGTTTGTACGTCCCCTAGCTTGATAATTAAAGTAAAGCTCCTAGTCTAGCTACCCTCATTAGGAACTCATACTTTGAGCTCACCAGTAGGGTCTTTCAAAGCCTTTCAGTCTGGGTTTTCACCCTCTGTTGGGATCCTTGGACCGATTCCAACACCTTGCAAATACCCTTCACCCCCGAGGCCTTCAACAGGCGCTAGAAGGAGGGCCAGCAGTAAGCTATGCCTAAAAAAAATACTCAGAAACCTCCTCCAGCAAGAATACCAATTGTCACCCATAGCCACACTCAAGCATCTACTTCCGTGGAACAACCGGTGCAACACCCTAATACTATCCCTGCCACCCCCACAGCTCATCGAGATCCTAGAACAGGGGATATTATCATTATATCACCCACTAGAGGACCTATATCACTCGAAGAAATACTCAAGAGGTCTAATGATAGTACCACTAGACTACAACAGAGGCTCTCTATAGAGAGAAACCAAGGGTTAGCAACAATTCACCAAGAAAACACCAACCCACAGGCGAGCACTCAGGAAAATCAAGTTAGTCAAGATTTAGGTGAACAAAACACTGAACAAAATAGTTCGTCAAAACAACAACAACCCCCTGAATTTAATCTTGATTTCTTATTCACTGAAACCCCATCAACTTCAAAAGTAATTCCTTCAGGTGGACTGCCACCCTCTCCACCTTCATCTTCATCCTCCTCATCCGAAGGTGAACATTCTTCTGACTCTTCATCTGAGGAAGAAGAAGAAAGACCCATGGCTGGAGAAGGCCAGAACAGACCTTGGCTTAACCAAGATGTTGTATGGATACTTGGTGATCAACACAAGTTACCCAAGAACCTAGAAAAATGGCATAACCCGGATGACAAGTCACCTGCGCTTGATCATATTAAAACTTTCATGCAAGCCATTAGGATTAGGAATGTTATTCATGAGGACGTAGTTTGCAGACTCTTCCCTTACAAATTTGAGGGCAAGGCATCTACATGGTACTTCGCATTGGAATCCAGATCGATTACATCTTGGGATGATTTTGAAAAGCTGTTTATTCAAAAGTTTGGAGATGACAAAACACCACAGGACTTAGTTTTGGAGTTATCTTCCATAAAGATGAAAGGTAAAGAAAGAATTAAAGATTATAATCAAAGGTTTTCTTATCTGAAGAATAGTATCCCTGCCCCTGTTCTTCCAGCCGAAGATCTTTTGGTTTCCTTTTATGAAAAGGGTCTTTCTGCCCCCATTGCAATGTGGGTAAAAAGGGCACGTAATTTTTTTTTATATGAAGCCTACATTGAAGCTATCCAAGTTGAAAAGGATATTTATTGTCTTAAGGATGGCCTCGATGCAGTAGAAGAACATCCCTCTACCTCTACATCTAGGAAGAAAACTAACATTGTGCTAAAAAATTCTACCCAAAACAAGGATCCATTTGACATGACTGATGTAAATAAATTTCTTCAGAAAATGTCAAATGAGATGGTTGATCTGAAAAGAAATAACAACGAGAATCAAAACCAAAACATAGGTTTTTTAAGGCCCCCTTTTAGGAGACCTTATCAACCTCCTTAGAATCCACGACCTCCTGACCCTACTGAAGGACTTTCAAATGAAGAAATCTATTCCAATTTTAGAGCCTTGGCAACAAAAACCAAAACTATCCTGAAACCTCCAACGACCATACCAATCAAGATTCACAATCACCTGAAGAGAACGAAGAACAAGAAGACCTACAGGTAAACATTGTTAGGTATTTCTCCGAACTCCCCATGAATTAAGAGGAAGAAGAACTTGAGACTATGTTTAATTTCCAACACCCTTACAAAACAAGGTCAAGACCCCAACCCCCTTAGGAACCTTTATCCTCAACAACAGTTCCCAATAAAGGAAAAACTGTTCCTCAAAGGGATACAATTATTCCAGAAATCGAGTATAATTTAGTTGATGATCTGAAAAGAGTTAAGGCTAATATCTTTCTTTTTGAACTATTGAAGATTCCTTCTATGAGAGACACCTTACCCAAAAGTATGGTAGTCAAACAATCTAGAGAAATCCAGAATAATAAATTTGACTCCCTTACCAGATCAGATGATAAAAAACCAGGAAACAAAAGAACACCCCCTTTTCTTCTGACTTTCGAGATCTTCAACAGGAATGTGCATAACTATATGATAGACTCCGGTGCTTCATTGAATGTAATGCCATTGTTTGTCTGTAGAAAACTTAATGCCACATGGGAACCTTGCCCTACTCAGATCATCCAACTCAACAGATCAAAATTCAGAGTAGTAGGAAGGTTGAGAAACGTTTTGCTCACATTATCTGCCAATCCACGCATTCACCAAACTATAGACATAGTTGTGGCTGACCTTCCTAAAGATTATGGGATGTGGTTAAGTAGGGACTGGTTAGAGAAGCTTCAAGGCTACTTTTCCACTGGCTGGTCTCACCTATGGTTACCCTATAATGGACAACCTAATAAAATCAAGATTAGTAGGGAACCATTCATGAACAAACAGTCATAGATTTGAATGACTCTAGTGAACCTGTTGGTTATCTCAATTCACACATTGAATATTTCACGTTTGACACTTTCTTTGGAGATTTTCCTGCTGACTGTTCTCCAGATGAAAATTTATGGAAACAATCTCAGATCACTCAACTTACCACTGTACCTTTCACTGGAGATGTTGTACATAATGTTTTTAATGTAAATACAAATTTTAGAATAGATCCGATTGCTTGGACTTTATTTTTTGATGGCTCCATGTTTGAAGAAGGAGCTGGTGTGGGTTTTGTTCTCATCAACCCAAAAGGGATTAAAATCATGATAGGATGCAGATTGGAATTTGACTGTACCAACAATGTGGCTGAATACAAAGCCCTTGTTCAAGGACTTCAAAATGCTATTGATATGGGGGTACAGGTGATTCATTGTTTCGGTGATTCCGAGATCATTATCAAACAAGTAAGGAACAAGATACACTGCTTATATCCCCGCTGATGAATTATCAGAAACTGGTAAGGGATCTCACCAACTCCTTTTCTGCATTTAACATTAATTCAGTCCCTAGGTCACAGAATTTCGATGCCGATCTCCTAGCGAACACAACATCTAAATTGATACCACCAGAAGGCTCGTCTCTCTAGAATTTTTCTATAGAACTCATGTATAGGCCTTCCATACTTGTCAATGTGATCAATTGGAAAGTGTTTGATGACGATCAACAGATACTTGACTTCCTCACTACACAGGATACGTTTCAAAACATGGCCATAGATGAGGAAGAGCATGAAAAGTCACTCTTTGATCCTTCAAATGTTATCCCGAAATCTGTTATCAATCTCAAGAAATTCTATGATTTACAAGATAAATTTAGACACAAGACCAATTGCAAAACTCAGAGCTCCTCCCTCAGTTATGAGCCAGTCAACTTAGGCACTGAGCAAGAACCTCGCTTTATCAATATTGGAGTTAATTGTTCTCTCGAGGAAAAAAGAGCTATCATTAAGTTATGTAAAGAGTACAAGGACGTTTTTTCCTAGAATTACGATGAATTGAAAAGTTTTGATACATGCATCATGCACCACAACATACTTATGAAGCCGGAGGTGAAACCTTATCAACATAAATTGCGCAAAATGCACCCTAGCTTGGAACCTTCTATGAAAAAAGAATTAGAAAAATTGCTGTAAGCCCGAATTATTTTCCTTGTCAGACACACCCAATGGATTGCCAATTTGGTGCTCATGCGTAAGAAAAGTGGTGAAATCAGACTATGTGTCAATTTCTGAAATCTAAATCGGGCTTATGAAAAGGACAATTATCCTGTTCCACCCATGGAACAGATTTCGCAAAAGGTGGCAGGTTCTGAAATGTTCTCACTTCTGGACGGTTTTTCGGGATACAACCAAGTTATGGCTGCTCCCGATGACCAGTTGAAAACTACGTTTAGAACCCCCTGGGGCACTTTCTCCTATAGACGAATGCCTTTCGGATTGATAAATGTCGGAGCCACGTTTCAGAGAGCTATGGATATAACTTTCAGAGGCTTAATGCATAACTCTGTCGTAGTTTATCTTGATGATATCACTATATATTCTAAGAAGCAACATGAACATATTTTTTCCTTGAAACAGGTTTTCGAACGTTGCAGGAAGTTCGGGATTTCGCTCAATCTAAAGAAATCTATCTTTGCAGTCACAGAAGGAAAAATTCTTGGTTTCATCGTGTCCAAAGAAGGTATGATTATCGACCTAGAACGTACCGATGCTATTTCAAAATTTGGCTTGCCCGGTTCACGCAAGGCCATGCAGTCTTTTTTAGGTAAGATCAATTTTGTTCGTAGGTTTGTACCTAATTTTGCACAAATAGTTAAACCTTTACAACAGTTAGTCAAGAAATATGTATAGTTCACTTGGTCGTAGGAATAGAAAGATGCTTTCATCAAAATTAGAAGAGCCATTGCTGAAGCTCCTGCTCTTATGTCCCCCGACTTTGATAAATATTTTATTCTCTATACTTTTGCCACAGATTTCTCTTATGCAGCTATCTTGACACAGAGGCATGACAATGATGCTGAGATCCTGATATCCTTCATGAGCTCAACATTCAAAGGTGCGGAGCTTAATTATTCCCAAATTGACAAATAGGCCTATGCAATTTACAAATCTGTCAAACACTACAGGCCATATTTGTTAAAATCTCGAACAAAGGTTATTGTCCCATACTATGCCATAAGAAATGTGTTAGTCCAAAAGGAATTGGGTGAGAAAAGGGCCCATTGGATGATAGCCCTGCAAGAGTATGATCTAGAAATCAGACCAGTCAAAATCGTAAAGGGACAAGGTCTCTATCTTCTTACTGCTCAATCAAACGACCCTACTCAACAACACGCTGAATGGGAGAAGGAGGAAGATATCCCAACAGGTTCTGTCAATGCTATTGATACTCCTCCATCCGAATGGTATGACCATATAAAATTCTTTCTAAACCAAGGGTTTGATCCTGAAACCCTTGACTTTAATAAACGTAGAGCATTAAGGCTGAAAGCTGCTCCTTATCAATTCATTAATTAAGTCTTGTTTAGAAAGAACTATGATGGGGTTTTCCTTAGGTGTTTAGAAAATCATGAGACTAATGATATTCTTTTTCAATTTCATATAGGACCAGCTGGAGCCCATTTTTCAGGAGAAACTACAGCTCATAAAATTCTCAGAGCAGGGTATTACTGGCCTACATTGTTTAAATATGCATATGCTTATGTAAGAAAGTGTGAACCATGCCAGAAATGTGCAGGGAAGTTCAAGTAACCTGCTTTCCCATTGCAGCCAGTCACAGTTCAGTTCCCATTTCAACAGTGGGGAATGGATTTTATTGGACCTATAAACCCCACGTCATCCCTGCAACATAGGTACATTCTTACAGCCACAGATTACTTTACCAGATGGACTGAAGCAATTCCACTCAGATAATGTAATGCGAACCAAGTAATTGCTTTCCTTGATAGTCAGTTAATTACAAGGTTTGGTGCTCCAGAATATCTTGTTTTTGATAACGCATCATATTTTTCCATGATTGTTTTGACACATTATTCCCTTGAAAAAGGGATTAAGTTAAAATTTTCTGCCAATTACTATCCACAAGGTAATGGGTTGGCTGAGTCTTCAAATAAAAATATGATAAACATTCTCAAAAAGACTGTAGCTTCTCATCATAAAGATTGGCACACACACCTCTATAATTCTCTTTGGGCAGACCGAATCACCCCAAAGGAAGCAATTGGGATTTCACCCTACTGTTTGGTGTATGGAAAGGAAGATGTTCTTCTTGCTAACCTCACCATTCCTTCGTTGCAATTAGCCCAATCTATCCAAGAAGATGACTCCTCTTCCCTTTAGCATAGGATTGATACATTGCTCAAGCTGGACCTTTCATTATTACAGAAAAGATGGGTCCCAGCACTGTTCGATTACAAACACTAGAGGGAGTCGTAGACACTTACCCAGTGAATATTTCACTGCTCAAAAAGTACTTCGTTTGAAAAATTTGGTACTTTTGTACATAGGTTTGGCGTGTGTTTTCTTTTGAGTTGATTAGATTGTTTTCTTTTGAATAATAAGTTCCACACATTTGGTAGTGATTGGAAGTTAGTTTTAATATGATCTCTATTTTGAACTTGTAGGATGGTATGATGGTCTCAACCTCTTTCGGCTGATATCGGAATATGTTTTGTAAAGAATGCACAGCCAAATGATGTAGGACCTTGATATTGATATCTTTCCATTGTGGTCATTACCTTTTAAATGTTTTATCTATTTAATTGAGATGTAGGAAATGGTTGGAATGTTTTTATTTTATGTCTCATTGTCACAGCATATCATAATAACTTGGTCAACTTTATCTACTATGGATCCTATTACAGTCACCATATTAATAATTTTATTCAATAGTGATAGGATGCAAGGAGGGGGGTCTTATCACAAACCATCCCTTTAGGTTCATAAGTGTTTAGTGGAATGACATCTTCACATCAAGCCACCACACTTGGAAGATGACTCTCAGTTTTCCTGAGAGGTGGAATATCTTATCACAGGTTGGTCCATTCATGATCTGTAGAACACTGGTGAGTAACGATGTCATCATGAGGTTACCAAGCCCTGTAGTGCCTTGTAGCTTATCCTTGAATAATGCCTTTATTTCCATTTTATAAGATCCCTATTGTGTACAAGGATAAGGGGATCTTATCAAAAGCCATCCCTACCATGATCATAGGTTTAATCTGGACTGAAGCTATCAACATGTGGTCACCAAGCCATGATAGTTTCCTTCAGTGTCACAACTTAAGGACAAGGGGTCTCCTTATCGAGCTAGCTTGATCGGTTTCTGGATTAGGTCTGTGAATGGTGCTTTCAATATTCGATTACCAAGTCAGGGCAGCGGTCTTGTATCAACAAAGTCTTATTTTATAAGCTACATTCGAACCAAAAAAAAAAAAAAGAGAAGAAAAAATCTGTGTATATAGTAAAAAGGATTGTTGTATATAAAACCAATTAGTAAATCAAGGTGATGTGTAAATTGGATATCCATGAGTAGTTTTAAGTTTGTCCCAGGTTTATCACAAGTTGTTGATTCAGTGATTGCATAATGATAAAGAAGTCTTACTGTCTCCTAATCCTCCTTATTAGATTTGCATTATTTTTAACATGATCATTGATGGGAACATATCAATTTTATGATTTCTTCTTATTGGTTGTCTCTTTACCAATCTTTTCTAAAATTTCAGGTTGGAAAAGGCACTCGAGCGGTACATCGTTCTAACTAAAGTTTGTTTGCAGAGATAACTGGTTCTTCCCAGCTAGTCGCCATTTGTTGTGGCCACAATAGATCCCATGCTTCAGTCAAGCATGAGAAACCCGATTTTAAATTTGCGCAAAGATATTCGTACAAGTATTCTTATGAATATGAATTTTTGGCTTGGTTTCTACAATCTTGTACTTATGCCTTTGCTTAGCTTGATTGTATTGCTTCCCTTATAATTTTTCCGAATGTTTTGATCGCAGAAAGATTTAAATTTCAACTTTTTCATTGTTTGTTTTCTGCCTACTTGAACCTGGCTTTCCGACATCCCGAAATCCCAAACCTAACAGTTACGGGTTGTGGGAAAGCAATTTTCAGTTGTTTGGTTTTGGTGATCTCGAAACCCACAACCCAACAGGTGCAGGATGCAGAAACTTCTTGCTAATAAGTTTGGGAATCGTCACCCCGAAACCCGAAACCCGCAGTTGCGGCTTTCAGATTTCCGATTCCCATTTTTTCTTTTTAGTTGCTTAGTATGTTATGAAACCCGCAACCCGCATTTTTTGGGTTGTGGATTTCAGAAATATGTTTTGTATTTTTGATCCATGTGAGCGATCTCGAAACCCGCAACCCACATTTTTTGGGTTGTAGCTTTTGGAAATATGTTTTGTATTTTTGATCCATGTGAGCGATCCCGAAACCCGCAATTTTGGGGTTGCGGCTTTCGAGAATCATGAATAAACTTAGAAATAATTTCCCAAAGTCTTATCCCGCATCCTGCATTGCTATATCCTCACCGTCTGTTTAGTTGATCCAATGGATGAGATTCAATTATTCAAATTTACGTTGCAAAGTCTTGTTTTCACTGTTCTCACAGCCGGGATTCTCATTTCACTTCGCACTACGTGATCATCCTTGAAGACATAATTGCTTGACAAGATTGACCTGTAATGACAAGTTTTCAGATGCGACGTTAGATTATGCTTCATTATGTTAAAGGTGTACTTGTTATGAGCCATTTCGGATTAACATGCTGCGACGTCGTTTCATTCTAGTTTAAATGATTGTAATCCCCAGATTCGCATGATGTTAATCATTGCAGCTCATTATATCCAATCATTTTGATCCTCTTAATTGATTTTAAAATCTAGCCGCAGGTATGAAGCACTTAGTTCGCCGTTTGAATTGTTAGAAAGTTTTCCTGTTTTGGCAAGTTTTCTGTCTGACAATTTGTTGGATAACATGCAGATAGGTTGTGAAACCTCCAATAAATATTCCATGCATGAAGAGCTTCATTCTTTGTTATTTCCTGAACCTATGTCGCCACCTTTTGATGCAGGTGTTCTTGCTATCGACAGTGGTAGCGAAGAAGAAGTTTCTAAAATTCTGCCAGTTTGTTTACCGCCTCCTCAAAGGGATGAAGAAGAAATAAGCGCACAACTGCATGATCAATATAATTCTATTATCTAAGGTTTCATAATTAATGGAGACCCCGATACATCACCAGCTCCCGTGAAACGAGACCCATTGTCCGATTTTTCTGTCTTTAATAGCGTTATGGATCAGCCAGGAGATTCTGCGGCGATTCAACAGGAAGGTTTGGAGGACCGACTATTCCCTATTGTCGATAGCTATTAAGTTGTTGACAAATTTTGCAATTTTGCTACGGTATTTTTTTGAAATTCCAAGATGGATTTTGTTCAAAATTCACCTTAAAGCGGAGGGAATCTGCTGAGTTAGAATTGTTTAGATTACTATGGCTGGATTCCCTGGATTAATAGTTGAATTTAAACTTTGTAATCCCTATATTTTGGGATTCCCTTTTTGTACTCCACTGTAATCCTTATTTAAGGAAGAATACCTCTCAGGCACAAGGGTTGGGAATTTTTTGGTTAAGGAATCAGCAGGAGACGACTGGAGATACTTTGTTTTATCAGAGCCTTGTAATTTTGTTTACAGACTTCTTAATGGAGTGAAGTAATCTTTCGACTCATCTCTTGTTTATCGTCAAGTTTCTTTGATGGTGTCTGATTTTCTAATTTAAAAAATTTTCATCTATAGGGTGTGTTTCCTTTGCATACATTAATTAATGCACAGATCTCTTGTATTGATTTTTCTTATGACAGATCTTTGTATAAGGGTGTCTTGCTAAATTTCTTTAATTTATATACTTTCTTTATCAACTTCTGCAAATGATTCGCAGCTACTTAATCAATGTTAATTTTTCAATTAACACGGTGATTACAGATTGATCTTGGACCGGTTTAAATTACTTGAATTATCCTCTTTTAATTTTTATTAATGGATTGTGGTTTAAGTGAGTAAGTGAATGCACCGTTTAATGTTTTTGTTGAAGTTGATAAACCCACTTATTCTTCTTACATCAAGGTTGATCTGCACAAAAAAAAGCTTTTCTTTAGTATAGTTTCTAACTCAGAAAAGATCCTTTTGTTTTCAATAGGTTAAGCTAGGACAGACTTAGTTTTAAGCTTTTGTTTTCCGTATTCAAATTTGATCAATCGATCAAACCCATCTACTCATATAGTTTCAGTGGAGGCCAAATATCCGTGGGAGAATTCCACACCAAACAGGCTGGGGATAGAACTGCCATTGTGCAGGGTCTTTTGAAGCCTTTCAGTCTAGGTTTTCACCCTCTGTTGGGATCCTTGGATCCAATCCACCACCTTGCAAATACCCTGCACCCCCGAGGCCTTCAACACATCATCATCATCATCGTCATCATGATCTTCTTCATCATCATCATCTTACTTATCGTCATCATCATAATCATCATCTTCACCATCAACATCTTCATCATCATCATCATCATATTGATCATCATCATCATATTCATCATCATCATCATCGACATCATCATCTTCATCATCATCATCATCATCATCCAGTTCATCATCATCTCCATTATCATGATCATGATCATCTTCATAATCATCATCATCATCATCATCATCATCATCATCATCATCATTTTCATTATCATCATCATCATCCTCATCCTCATCATCATATTCGTCGTCGTCGTCATCATCATCGTCATCATCATCATCATCATCATCATCATCATCATCATCATCATCATCATCATCATCATCATCACAATTTTAGGGGGAACTCAGTAAATGAAGACGTCTACATGATACGAGGAGCAGCCAGTTGAGTGAAAAATTAAGGATTGCTCCTAACACCCATTCTAAGGACTAATTTGACAATTCAATATGATATGAGGAAGTAGTAAAAAAATACAACTTTTTGGGCCCTGTGAAGCCTCCTACTCTTAAGATTTGTGCACATGAAGAATCAAGACTTATGGACCTAGTCCAGTGTCTTAAAAAATGAAGATCCTAACTGACCAGTTTGGTAGTTCTATAAAGTGCATTCTTTATAGGAGTGAATAATCACTCATAACCATTTTATTATAATGTTGGCCAAGCTCATAAGACTTTAGTGAAGACCAAGGTAAAGATATTGTCATCACATCTTCATCATCATCATCATCTTCATAAACATCATCATCATCACCATCACCATCACCATCACCATCACCATCACCATCATCTTCATCTTCATCAACATCATCATCATCCTCATCCTAATCCTAATCATCATCATGACAATCATGATCATCATCTTCATCATCCTCATCCTAGTCATCATCATCATCCTCATCATCATCGTCCTCATCCTCATCCTCATCATCATCAACGTTGTCATCATCATCACCACCACCACCACCACCACCACCACCATCATCATCATCATCGTCATCTCCCTCTTCCTAATCAACATCTTCATCATCGTCATCATCATCATCTTCATCGTCGCCATCATCATCATCATCATCATCATATTCATCATATTCATCTTCATCATCATCATCATCATCGTCGTCGTCATCATCATCATCATCATCATCATCGTCGTCGTCATCTCCCTCTTCCTAATCAACATCTTCATCATCATCATCATCATCATCATCTTCATCATCACCATCATCATCATCTTCATCTTCATCATCATCATCATCATCATCTTCATCATCATCATCAACATCTTCATGATCATGATCATCATCCTCATGATCGTCATCCTCATCATCATCATCCTGATCCTCCTCCTCCTCCTCCTCCTCATCATCATCGTCGTCGTCATCATCGACACCACCACCACCACCACCACCACCACCACCACCACCATCATCATCATCATCATCTCCCTCTTCCTAATCAACATCTTCATCGTCGTCATCATCATCATCTTTATCATATCCATCATCATCATCTTCATCATGATCATCATCTTCATCACCACCACCACCACCACCACCACCACCACCACCATCATCATCATCATCATCATCATCATCAACATATTCATCATGATCATCATGATCATCATCTTCATCATCCTCATCCTCATCCTCATCATTGTAACATCCCGTTAATTTCATAAAATTAAAAATCTTTCAAGACGTCATTAAATACTAATAATTCAAATTTGCGGAAGTAATAAATGCTTAACAAGGCAACAATAATGATGTGGTTATTAATGCATAACTCAAATTAATTTCGGAGGCCTTTTTAATTAATGGCAACTATTGACAGGGACACGACATACTTAAGTTTAACATACTTAAAACATTTATTTTACTTGTGTTAATTGTACTTTGAGTTATCATATAATTCAAGCATACTTGGTACATTATATCATTAATTACAACGGTGCACAAACAGACATTCATGTGCTATGTTCCACTTCATACAAAGATACTCATTCAATCAAATACAAGATGTATACAGACATGTTCTTTTCACACATACACTCACATAGATCATCACCAATGCAATTGATCTAAGGTCATGTTTCAATCATAGTCAACCTAAGACTTTACACATTTATTTCAACACACAAGAAGCTCATTCATTAATTTATGGATTCACAATCACATGCTTTCCTATTAAATGTAACGTCTAATCCAGGTTCTCACATTAACGACATAAAATGGTAAATATTTAGGCATGTGTATGACACTACACTTCCCTAGTATTAGCATCATTTTGAAATCTCTTTTCGATCAAAGGTAGCCTCTTTCTCGTGGCCATCCAACAAATCAATTATACATGAGTATATGAATAAGTAAATAAGATCTTTACTTTCAATCATGTCAAATACAAATAATGAAACAATTAGGAAAGCAATATATATATATATATATATATATATATATATCAATGCGAATGATAAATTCACAAACATACTCTTCTTACCACCTTCGTAAAGCTGCGGAGTGGCATTCTTTCTGTCATCTATTTCCTGTATTCATCATGTATACTCATAACAAACATTAGTACCATAAAACATAATATCACAACTATAATTGTGATTTCATAAATCAAGATACATCAAATTAATTTACAAAACATAGTCATTTTAACAAAGTGAAAATAATGTGGGCAATGCAACGCTCCACCCAACCGTAGGCTCTTCGACGGCATCTACTCAGTCCGTCCGAAGGGAACCCCCGAGCTGGGCATGGTGATCCACAAATAGGATAGAGAGTCTCTAAGTGTCGTCTCCCTAGAACTAATCACACAAAACTCTAGAGGTGAATGCAGTACTCCTGCAACTTATAAGGTAGTGCTCCTACCTAGACACTACTCGTGTCCTAACCTCTGACCTAGCTGCGGTGCTGTCCCCAGCGGGCCCAATTCTGTACTCCAGACTTGACACTCTATGCCCCATGGCATAAGCATGTGTTAACCAACTTCCCTTCACGGAATTCCTACCATAAGTAAAATAACAAGTGTATTCAACAAGCCATCCAAACATTTCGACATACACTCAAACAGACTTGCACTTCCACTAGCATCATAACCACATATGCATGTTAAATTTTCAGAAATTACTTCAATCTGATCTAGGATTTTAACTGAGAGAACAACATGTACATCAAATCTACATCATATCAATCATGGACACAATAATGCAAGCACACAAGAGACACAGAGTTTACTTGGGGAAAACCATAAAGGTGAAAAACCCCAATAACTTCCTCAGAGATAGATAGAGCAATGATACAACCAGAATACAAGAGATAGTCTTCTCCTAGCAGCAGAGCCTCCTCCTCCACAAGTGCGCCACTCTCCCAAGTGTGAGTGAGAGAATAGAATGTGTAAAATGAGAGAGACACACTCTCTATTTATACACTAACTTGACTTGACCTTTACTCAACTAGGTGGGTCTCAACTTAACCACTTAACATAATGGTGACTGGGCCAACATCCAATAGGGTGGTATAATAACCCTTTGACCCACATGGCCGACCCCCAATAGGGTGGTCTAATAACCCTTCGACCCACATGACTTATACAGGGATGACCCCAATAAGGTGGTCTAATAACCCATCAAGTATAAGTTACGACACTTACAATATAAATGACAACACTTCCGTATAGAGGAATAATAACATCTCTATAAGAATACAATATACATATATGTGAAATACATTCCGAAGTTACATATACATCAACACTCCCTCTTAACTAGGAAGGTATTTCTCGACACAGGTTTTCTAGCACAAGTCTTCTTCTCTGGATTAGCGTCACTGGATAATCGTCATCGTCATTGCTGCTGCTATCTCAATCAATCTCTGAATCTACTCGTGATAGGAAGCTCTACAGAGCTAGTCTTTTTTCATACTGGATGTAGGCCCACCACCTGTAGGTCTTCATCATCACTGGCCATACTTGGGAATCCTCAGGACTTATTACGTGCGTCACAAAACCTGGTTGCAGCATCCCAGGCTATTACGAGCACACAGCTCTACTTGTCAGATCTCCCAGGAGCACATTACATGTGACCCATCACAAAACCTGGATGAAGCATCCTAGGCTGTTACGAGCACACAGCTCTACCTGTCGGATCTCCCAGGAGCACATTAAATGTGATCTCACCACAAAACTGGGCTGAAGCATCCCAGGCTGTTACAAGCACACAACTCTACTTGTCGGATCTCCCAGGAGCACATTACATGTGGTCCACCACAAAACCTGGCTGAAGCATCTGAGGCCTTTTTCATCCTGTCCAGATCTCCCAAGAGAAAATTACATGTGGTCATGGCAAAACCTGGCTGAAGCATCTGAGGCCTTTTTCAACCTGTCCAGATCTCCCAGGAGCAAATTACATGCCATAGGAAAAAACCTCGCAAGAGCATCTCAGGATGTTACGGGTACACAAATCCGACTTCCCAGGGCACAAATTACATGTCCTCTTAGAGCAATGTCTCGAAAGAGCATCCCAGGCTGTTACAGGTACACAACTCCAACCTATAGGATCTCCTAGACATGCTCATTTGCACAACCTGATCCACGGCCACAAAGTATCATCCTGATACTCATCATACATCATCCTGATGTACACATGATCATCCTGATCATCATCACTGCAACATCCTGCTGCATGTCATCTGGAGCAACATCTTGAAGCTCGTCATCTATGATCATCCTGATCATACAATGCATCGACCTGATGCATACCAAGTATCTACCTGATACATATCATTATATACAATGTATCTACCTGATACATACATAGGTACATGATCCACATAATGTATCCATCAATATACATGATCTACCTGATCATACCTGATACATATATAGATACATGGTCCAAGCATCCAACATGATGCGTACATACATAAATGTAAATGATCCAACTGATCATATCCAGCATCCAACATGATGCGTACATACATAAATGTAAATGATCCAACTGATCATACAGAGTAGAAACTAGAACATCATCCTGATGCTCATCATCCAGTGCTTACATCCACAGCCATGTGAAGGATCCTCCTTCCAGCATGCTTGGAATGGCTTCAACAAATGTCTTCATCACTTCTTCCTCGAAGTGTCATCGATTTGAAGAAAATCAAGCCTCTCTCTAAAGTACTCGAACTTCACTCTGGCTAGTGGCTTCGTCAGCACATCTGCAATCTGCTCATCCATCGCAACATACTCTGCTTCGGCTTTACTTAATGCTACGCAGGACTGCTTCCTGCTAAACCAAGAGATCACACCTGATCCCTATCTGCAGCACTGCCTGCCCAATCTGAATCAACATAACCCTGCAGGTTAAACTTTTGATTTGCATGATACTTGAGCCCATAATCAACTGTACCCTTCAGGTACCTCAAAATATGCTTTACAACAACCAGGTGAACACTCCTCGGATCCGTCAGGAACTGGCTCAATGTGTTCACCACAAAGGAAATATCTGGTCTCGTGTTTGTCAGGTATATCAAGGACCCAATCATCTGATGATACATAGATACATCGACCGACTCAGATGAAGCATCACATAGAAGCTTTAGATTCGATTCCATAGGTGTGGCCATAGCCTTGCATTCCATCATCTCAAACCTCTTCAGGATCTCTACTGCATACTTCCCTTGTCCAAGGAAGATTCCATCTGTACTCTGCTACACCTTCATGTAAAAAAAAAATAGTGCATCATCCCCAAGTTCTTCAACTCGAACTCGGCAGCAAGCTTCCGCTGC
Source organism: Larix kaempferi (assembly GCA_027924585.1). Lineage (NCBI taxonomy): Eukaryota > Viridiplantae > Streptophyta > Pinopsida > Pinales > Pinaceae > Larix > Larix kaempferi. The sequence continues at coordinate 33,582,330 of BSBM01000096.1, forward strand.
ATGTCGGCAATCAATCTATCCTCACCTATTACGAACAGGTCATCCATATACAAAAGTAGTATCACTGGATTGCCTTCCTCAACCTTGTAGTAAAGGTTGGAATCCGCTTTATTCATGGTAAATCCCAAACTGGATAGAAAGATGTCTATCCTACCATACCAAGTTCTACACATATATGACTCCCTGTCATGTATCTCAGAACCAAGTGGCTACACCACATACACTTCTTCTTCAACTACACCATTCAAGAAAGTGTATCTTCCTCTTCATCACTGCAGCATGCTTGATTTTGTAGATCCTCTTGGAAGTCACTACAGACTCCCCTTCAAGTCTTGGGACTGCATCCCAAACATCTTCATGATCGACTGGTACTCCTCGATCATGGCATTCTTCCCAGATCCTGGGAACTTCAATATCTTCAATATTTTCAATAGATAACTTTGTTGCTGAACAAATGTTGTAGTCCTTCTTTTGTAGGTGATGGTATACGATCTTTCCTACACAAGAAGTTAAATTTCATGATTAGAAAACATCTCATAGTTTTCAGAACAAATTCTTACACATAAAGAAATATGTCATACAGTCATGCAATTATCTTAGCCAATGCTTCAATACAACATTTATCCATATTTCGTAACTTTTTAGATGCCTTCCAATCTCTACCAGAACATTGTTAAGAGTGTGCACAACTCCTAACATGTCAGCAAAGAGGTTTCATTCTATATAAGTAGCAATGGAATGTTGTACAGTGCCATATGCCACTTACCCATGTATATTAGTAGCATACTATTCATCAATGCAACTATTCTAATATGCATAATACACAACCTAATTCTAGGAACATAAGCATATACATTATTGAACAGTATTATTTAGACAATAAAATATGCAAGGAATGATAATTTAAAAACTTATCTTTGTTTGTTTATTGGGTTGACTCCCTCTCAGTCTTTGCTTCTTTTCTGCAACTCCATTTTGATGTGAATTGTGAGAAGTGGTCAACTCCCTCTGAATATCTGCATCCTTGGAGAAACTACTGAAGTGTGCTCCTTCTTGATCTTTGCTTCCTTGCAGGAACAACTAGAGTGTGCTCCCTCTTGATCTTTGCTTCCTGGATTACCTATCCTTGAACTTATATCCATCCTTAATCACTATGCATGCTTATTATTATCATCATTGTGTTATCCTTGAGGTCTCATACATAATCACACATTTATTAGTATAATCTTAATACTATCAAAACACAATAATCTTAAACATGTATAGTCATGATCATTCACAGATAATAAACATTAGTATTCAAGGTTTCAGGGAAGTCTTCTTTTACTCATGCATATTATTAGTTAATCATAGGTCTCTTCTGATTAGTTAAATCATCAATGCATAAACTCGTGATTACTCAAACCTATACTTTCATGATTCTTCTGGTTAGTCATATCATCAATTATGGTAAGAAACATAATATGCATACAACCATGACTATTCAAACCTATGACTTCATGAATAATCATTATCAACTACACAACAGTATAAGATCCTAACACAAGGTAGGATTCTAGCTTGATATAGGAAAAACATACCTGGATTAGCATGCTAGCTAGTTATGTCTAACAAACCCGCATAATGTCTTTTGGTTCTCTTCAGTGACTTGTGCTAGTAACTTGCATGTCTCATAAGTTAACCATTGTAGAACCAAGTTACACATACCTCGTAAGTAGATCTTCTATGTGATCCATGACAATGGATGAATCTTTGTCTTCATGTCACCATGATCATATGTTCTTGAAGTAGAACATGATTTGTCTTTCTTGGTGTACCTTTTATGTTAGCAGACAACATAAACCTCATACAACACCATAATGCATTAGTACAATCATAAGTGTCAACACCCTAACTAATGAATATCTTCTATGATGCATTCATAATTTTGTTAAGGTGATATGACAAATCTAAAATCAAGATTGTACTAACCGTAATAACATGAAGACAAACATACCATAAACTTAATCATGAACAAATCTCGAAACATACCTCGATGAGTCATACCTATCAAGATCGCTTGTAATCTTCTTATGTAAGGCCTTAGCCTCATCTCCCTCTGAAACATGAACTTCTTCACTTATGCAGGTGACCACTCCATCTTCTTCTAGGATTAACCCAATCCGCTTGATTTGCAAGAACTGGATCTGGAGCTGGATTAGGGTTTGTCAGAGAAACCCCAAAAATTCAAACTTTGAATTTCAAACTTCCCAAAGGATAGAAATATGTGCCTTGATGAGCTGATCAAGATGGTATATTCAGAATTTGAAAACTGCAAAGTTTCACTCCTCAATTTTGCCTTTGAAACTTCCGGATTCACTGGACGTGACCCCGAACTAGGGTTTGATGAAGCCCACTCTTCTACCTAATCAAAAGGTTTGATCCAAAGCTCTAAGCTTCTATTTTTCTGAGGAGCTTCCAGTTGTGGTCATAGATTTCAAAAATTCCCATTTTTATAGAAGCCTTAATTTTCCACTTTTCTGATCAAAGTCCCGAACTAGGGTCTGATCAAGCTTGGCCTTCTGCCCAACCAAAAATTCTAATCTTGGTCTCTAAATTTTGATTTTGATGACTAGAATTCAGCCGTGGTCTCTGATTACAATAATTTCAACTTTCTCCGAAACCCTAAATTCCAGAAGCCATGAATGAAGGTGCTCAAAAATAATTCTATTATGATAGAAATATGTACCTGATTGTTTCTGGCATAACTCCGAACTTTTCGATCTACAGGGTCTAAAATTTTTTCCTAAGGTAGCCCGACCTGTCATCTTTCCATCTTGACAGGTCTGACCTCAATTGGATTCTCTGAGAGAGAGTTATGCCAAGTGTCGCAACGTGACCTGTTTATGGGATAAAACAGGAGAGCGAACTTGTACGACGTGCCACGTGTCACTGGTTCAACTTCAGCCTCTGAAACATTTTGCTGAGATAGTACAGTCTGTGTCATACCTATAAATTTTTACGAAATTCCATTTGGAGATTCCTAGCCCAAGTTATGACCTTTTTTCTAAGGTCACCTGTTTATGACTGAGATCTGGAAGAGGCCGAAACCCTATATTGGACAGATCATAAATCACAAAGTACAACGAATTAGAAGTTGTCCTTTGGAAACAAAGTACATGGGGATCATATCTTCGACCTGTAAAAGTTTTACATCCGAAAACTTCGCCAAAATGGATTTATAGTGAAAGTGCTGCGATGACTGGTTTTTGCTATATCAAACCCTAGCATTGTAAGTGCAACAAGTGTCATACATGCCATATCATGCCTTCTTTCAAGCTAGCTCTGATACCATGTTAAGTTTTCAGAAATTACTTCAATCTGATCTAGGATCTTAACTAATAGAACAACATGTACAACAAATCTACAGCATATCAATCATGGACACAATAATGCAAGCACACAAGAGACACGGAGTTTACTTGGGGATAACCATAAAGGTGGAAAACCCCAATAACTTCCTCAGAGATAGATAGAGCAATGATACAACCAGAATACAAGAGATAGTCTTCTCCTAGCAGCAGAGCCTCCTCCTCCACAAGGGCGACACTCTCCCAAGTGTGAGTGAAAGAATAGAATGTGTAAAATGAGAGAGACACACTCTCTATTGATACACTAACTTGATTTGACCTTTACTCAACTAGGTCGGTCTCAACTTAACCACTTAACATAATGCTGACTGGGCCGACATCCAATAGGGTGGTCTAATTAACCTTTGACCCACATGGCCGACCCCCAATAGGGTGGTCTAATAACCCTTCGACCCACATGACTTATATAGGGCCGACCCCAACAAGGTGGTCTAATAACCCATCAAGTATAAGTTACGACACTTACAATATAAATGATGACACTTCCGTATAGAGGAATAATAACATCTCTATAGGAATACAATATACATATATGTGAAATACATTCCGAAGTTACATATACATCAACAATGCAACCATAACCCAAGCGTGCTATGCATTTGCCATGCAACGTTTAGACATCATGTAATACCAATATCATGTATATGTATAGGTAACAATACTGATGGATTTGTCATGCAACCTATGCATTAGATGTGCAATAAAAGACATAATGTAACACGAGGATCACAATTATGTATACGCAATCTATCCAATGCATTCAACATAAACCTAATGGACGAGATGTGATACCATTACTATTTAACTATGTGTGGACTAGATCATTGCACACACAATCCATGCATTCGTAACAAATGCATACCACGTGTAAATGTAAAAGCAATTAGTAGCATAACTATGACATGTCGATTCCAATGCATCCAATGCATACGACATATTCGATGTAAGGTGGCTACTATCAACTACTTTCAGTATTGCTCTAACAATCCTCATGCAACATTTTTAATATGAGAAAATGTGTTCAAGCGACCATCGGCATGCTCCAACACTCGACATGCGATATTTAATATGAGAATGGATACTTTAAAAGAACAAGCAGCATGCTACAATGCTCGACACACAACGTCCCATGTGAATTCCTTTAAATGATAAGCATACAGTATTGAATTGGAACAAGCATCATACATGTGTATATAGGCATATTCAATATGCAAACCAAGAATCCAACATCCAACGGAAGTGACCAATCCACTAACAACACATTTGTATATATATATAAATAAGATCACAGGCAAAAATTCCTTTGGCTTGCAATGCATGGATGTAATGTGATACTACCACAAGTTATGGTCATGTAGCTTAGTCAATGCATACCAAGATCCATGCTATTGATATTGAACAAAATTTGCTATTTCCACTGGCCTCATATATAGAGATGTAAACAAAATCAACATACAGCCCATGCATATACTACAAATGGCGAGTATATATATGTAACAATTTCCAATGTATCCATGTTTTCCTCCAGCAACCAAAATGTAACCAAGTAACTCGAAACTTAGAGCAGAAAAGATCTTCCAGCCTAGCTCCAATGCATAATACGTTTTTAAAGAATTTATAACTGACCACAGAACTTTACCAAAACAACTTCCAACCAGCATGGATTACCAAAACGTTTTTAAAGAATTTAGAATGAAGTAAAGAGATGCAAAACGACTCCCAGCCAAGCATGGATTTCCGAGACGTGTTCCAGACTTCAGGAAGTAAGATACAAGATTAAAAATCGTTTTTCTATCTCAATGCACAACCAACAGGGTATAAAATCATTTTTTTATACTTGCCAAGCATTTTTGAGATGCCCCAACGCATTACTCTGTCTCCAGGAAGCAAATACAAGAATAAAAAATCGTTTTTCTATCTCAATGCATAACTAGCCGGGTATAAAATCATTTTTTATACATGCCAAGCATTTCTGAGATGCCCCAACGCATTATTCTATCTCCAGGAAGCAAATACAAGAATTAAAAATCGGATACCCAAAAACGTTTTCTCGACTTCAGGAAGAAAATGCAGACATTAAAACTCGTTTTCTAGCCACCGAGAACACCCAAAAACGTTTTCCATTCTAATCAGATAAGGAAATGCAAGCCAGCTTAAGCAAAAACGTTTTTCCATCAAGCAGACATTCCCAGTAATGGTTTTACCACATTACATGCAATAGACAGAGTATAAAAACGTTTTTCCATCTAGCATACATTCCCAACAACATTTTCAGACTTCGTGGGATACTCACAGGTGCACAAAAAATCATTTTCCAGCCCATAATGAATGCCCAAAACGTTTTCAGACTTTGTGGAATACACACCGGTGCACAAAATCGTTTTCCAGGCAACATGGAAGGCAAAAAACGTTTTTAGAGAATTAAATAGTTGAACACAGAGCTTGAAATTTGACTTCCAGGCAACGAGAAAGCATAAAATGTTTTTACAAAACCAATGGAAACATACAGGCACGAGAAGCTTTGATTTCCAGGCAACATTCAAAGTAAAACGTTTTTGCAAAACCCAAAACATTGATCCAATCCATTGAGTGAATACCCATAGAGAGAGAGCTATACAAATCGAGTTTTTCCTTCCCCAAAACTCCTTTGTGTGAAGGATTCCAAAAAAATAATGGGAGCCCCCAAAAACTAGGTCAAGATATATAATATATCTCTCCCAAATAAAAAACATATTAAAATATATCCCATGTATATTTTATAAATTCCCATATGAAAAGCATAACAAACATATATATAAAAATAAAATATATGCATTCATAAAAGCATAAATCTAGAATTAAAATATATGCATCTTTATAATTATAAAAGCATACTCATAAGAAATATCTTCTTTTATATATAAACATATGAATAAATATATGTTCTCAATATAATGCACATATACCTATGTATTTTGATAAAATTAGTTATCTTGCTTTACTTAAAAGCCACATAGACATATAACATATAAATAAGTTTAACTTAACTCAAGTCTAGAAAACTAAACCGAGTCAATGAACACTGCGACCATTACGACCTTAAGACTTAGTTACTCTCCCCCTTGTGGTTCACCATGCCCTTTTTCACTCTTGATTGCATTGCGGGAAAATAGTTTAGGCTTCTAATTAGTGTCATCATGTAGATAAACAAAATTAAATAATTAAAAGCTTTTACCAGAATGGAGACGTGACAATCGTTGTCGTCGTCATCACCACCACCACCACCACCACATCATCATCATCATCATCATCATTATCATCATCATCATCGTCATCATCATCATAATCATCATCATCGTCATCTCTCTCTTCCTAATCAACATCTTCATCATCGTCATCATCATCATCTTCATCATCACCATCATCACCATCTTCATCATGATCATCATCTTCACCACCACCACCACCACCACCACCACCACCACCACCATCATCATCGTCATCAACATATTCATGATCATGATCATGATCATGAGCATGATCATCCTCATCCTCATCCTCATCCTCATCCTCATCCTCATCATCATATTCATCATCATCATCATTTTCGTCATCATCATCCTCATCCTAGTCATCATCATCATCATCATCATCATCCTCATCCTCATCATCCTCATCATCATCGTCCTCATCCTCATCCTCATCCTCCTCCTCATCATCATCGTTGTCGTCGTCATCACCACCACCACCATCATCATCATCATCATCTTCAACATCACCATCTTCATCATCTTCATCTTCATGATGATGATGATGATCATCATCAACATTTTCATCATCATCATCATGATCATCATGATCATCATCCTCATCATCCTCATCCTCCTCCTCCTCCTCATCATCATCATCTTCATCATCATCATCATTTTCATCATCATCATCATCATCCTAGTCATCATCATCGTCATCCTCATCCTCCTCCTCCTCCTCCTCATCCTCATCCTCATCATCGTTGTCGTCATCACCACCACCACCACCACCACCATCATCATCATCATCGTCATCATCATCCTCATCATCATCATCCTCATCCTAATCATCATCCTCATCGTCATCTCCCTCTTCCTAATCAACATCTTCATCATCGTCATCATCATCATCTTCATCATCTTCATCATCATCATCTTCATCATCATCATCTTCATCAACACCATTACCACCACCACCACCACCATCATCATCATCATCATCATTGTCGTCATCATCATCATCATCATCCTCATCCTCATGCTCATCCTCATCATCTTCATCATCATCATCATTTTCGTCATCTTCATTCTCATCCTAGTCATCATTATCATCATCATCATCATCATCATCATCATCATCATCATCCTCATCATCGTCCTCATCCTCATCCTCATCCTCATCATCCTCATCATCATCGTTGTCATCGTCATCACCACCACCACCATCATCATCATCATCTTTATCATCATAATCATCATCATCATCATCATCATCTCCCTCTTCCTAATCAACGTCTTCATCATCATCATCATCTTCATCCTTGCCATCATCATCATCTTCATCATGATCACCTTCATCACCACTAGCATCATCATCATCATCATCATCATGCTCATCATCCTCATGCTCATCCTCATCCTCCTCCTCCTCATCATCATCATTTTCGTCATCATCATCCTCATCCTAGTCATCATCATCATCATCATCATCATCATAGTTGTTAGAAAAACAATATTGCAGAGCAATAACAATAAACATAAATGCAAATATAACTAGCTTAGATCCAAACCTCTCCTATAATAGCTCCTTGAGTGCAATACTTGAGATTTGATCCATGCATTGCACTCAAAATACAGCTCCTCGAATATTTTGTTTTTTTTACTTCTTATATTTCTAGTTTTTATGTCGGCTATATATATTTTTTACTTCTTTATTTTATGTCGAGTATAATATTATGTTTCTACTTTTCATATCCACTATAATATTTTTTTAACTTCTTTATTTTATGTCGGCTATAATTTTTTTATTTTTGTCCCACATGTTACTTTTTAGTCCTTTTTTACTCGTGTAACGTTATTGGACAAACGTTACAACATCTCTCTCATACTCGTGTAAAGTTACATGGACACACGTTACAAGATCTCCCTCATACTAGGCTGTACAGCGCCTCTCGGAGCAATCACACAAACACATTACAAGAGAGACACCAATGTATCGTGGTTCACCCAAGATGGGCTACGTCTACACTGAAATTTCCAGCCCTTCTTATTATACCATCCATCAAAGTGAAGGGATACAACCTGCAGCACAGCCACTGCACTTCCTCTTCACACTCTCTCACAGTCTCTCTTTACGATCTCAAAGATCTTTACAATGCATAATACCTAATACATCCACCCTAGCCATATTACAATGTCTTTCTTTTATAGGAGAAATACAATGGGAAAATACCATGGTTTACCCAAAACCATGGGCCCGTAAACTGTTGGCGAAAACAACCCCAAATTTTTTTCTCGAGGGCGTTTCCCTCAAACCCCCTTTCTTGGGGGAGCTGGCCCCCATGCCCCCCAGCCGAGGGAGTGTCAACACTCCCCCGGACCCCCTGGGGATCATGCCGGGATCATAACCAAACCTAGGGTTCAAACACACCTGAATCATCATCTATGAGACTAGAAAATCAGGATCCACAACCAACAATAGCTGTCATCATCATCACCACCACCACCACCATCATCATCGTCATCATCTTCATCACCATCATCATCATCATCATCATCATCATCATCGTCATCTCCCTCTTCCTAATCAACATATTCATCATCGTCATCATCATCATCTTCATCATCGCCATCATCATCATGATCATCATCTTCATCACCACCACCATCATCGTAATGTTCATCATCCTCATCATCCTCATCATCCTCACCCTCATCCTCACCCTCATCCTCATCCTCATCATCATCCTCATCATCCTCATCCTCATCATCATCATCATCCTAGTCGTCGTCATCATCATCATCATCCTCATCATAATCACCACCACCACCACCACCACCATCATCTTCATCATCATCATCCTCATCCTCATCCTCATCCTCATCCTCATCATCACCATCATCATCGCCATCATCCTCATCCTCATCCTCATCCTCATCATCGCCATCATCCTCATCCTCATCCTCATCATGATCATCATCTTCATCCTCCTCCTCCTCCTCCTCCTCCTCCTCCTCCTCAACATCATCATCCTCATCCTCATCATCATTATCATCATCACCACCATCATCATTTTTGTCATCATCGTCATCACCATCATCATCATCATCATCACATCATCATCATCATCTTCATCATCATCATCGTCACTGTACAACATCATAATCATCGTCATTGTACAATATTTTTATTTTAATCTAGCTAACTATATTATTAATATTGTACAAAAATATACATTATTCACTAGTGAAAAATTCCACTAGGAAAACCAAGTCCATAGTGGATCAAATTTACCATTGTTGCTCATAAAACCAAAACATCTGCCATTCTGTTCATGTAGAATTTCCACACATTGTGCTATGCCTATTCCTAGAGCTCAAAATTATCACATGTTAGAGTAGAAAATACAAAAGATAATATCATAAATTATAGCCTATACTATTATGTGAAATGGTGATCGTTTTAATATTTCCCGTGTAGTGGCTCTAATCTTCATCAAATTTTCATATAAGAAAAATAAAAAAATAAAAAGGGGACAACACCTAGTCATTTCTAGTGTATTTTGAATCCATGTGTGTAACTAGGGTTTTCTCCTCATAGCTTTTCTCCTTATCCATTACTTACATGTAGAAGAGTTTCTTGACTAAAGATTCATACTTTTGATTAAAAAATTCTAGTTTTCCAATATCGATTTTCTATGGATGCCATCAAAACATATTATTTTTCTAATTTGTTGTTAATCAATGGTCATTGTCGCCTCTTCCAAAAGGTAGGGGGCCCTACATGTCGTCCCGGGCTCCAGGATGGTCACTACATGTGAAGTCCAAGCACCTAGAGCCCCCACCATAGCTTTGCACTACACGTCGAATACAAATAGAGAGGCCGAACCATATAAACTCATACAAACATGACTGGGCTGCCAATGTGGGATAAATCCCAATAAACAAATCAATCGCTACCGACAATCCTTTAATCAAACAGTTGCTGAGTCTTCTCCATTTCTCCTGCACGATCACAAGCACCATCACAGATCTGCGCAGAAATATCCTCACTGTGTATCCGGGCTTCACATTTTTAATTACTCCAGGTACCATTGGCTCGTAGTTATCTCAACAAATTACATTCTCAATTTTGACGCTGCTTTTTTTTAAAATCCCTACACTATTTTTTTGAAATTCCCGCAGCTAAGCTACCTCTTCACAGACATGTGTAATATGTTACTTTGCCTTCAAGCTGAAATAAAAAGGTCTCAAGAACACGTTTTATTTCCTGTTGCTTCAAAATATTGAGCCCCCCTAGTATAGCTGGATAAAAAAGTTATGAACCTTAACTTGCATCTCCTTTCAATTTAAGGGGATTCCTTATTATATTGATTAGGTCTCTTTTGGTTTTTAGGGCCCGTTTCATCGTTGCCACCACTATGGTTACTTCTTCACCACATAGTGTAATGCAATGAACCAAGAACTCTTTTTTGAGATAAATCTGCAACTTCCATCTCGTATGAAGTGCCCCTTTAGTCCCATGAACAAGCATAATTTTATCTAGCTTAAGCCTAATAAGAAATCACCGGGGAGCATTTCCATATGTGGCTCTTACAATCCAATCCAATGCCAAGATTTTCCTCCAAAATGTATATCAATGAAACATAGGTCTCCTTTGTCTTCATAAAGAGTACATATTTCCCAAGCAACGTTGTCTCTAAGGAAGCATGAATTTTCCAAACAATCGAACGTAGTAAGCATGAATTTTCCTCATTTTCATCTCCATAAGAACCTTCTTAAAGCCATTTCCATTTTTTAATTATGATGATAGAGGTAAAATGAAAAAATGGTTAGTTGATAGGTCCTATCCAAGATGCTAAGTTTACTTTCTAGAGATATATTTCCACAAGATTCCTTTTGTAATTTACTTTCAATCTTACTTAATAATATTTGTTGAACTAATGAGACAATGACACCCACAAGGATACTTAGGTATCTAATAGTTTTCCATTGTTGGGTGATTTTTCATTATGTCATATGCCTTTCTAGGTAGACATCTTGATAGATTATAATTGCTTCTAATTATTCCTTGCAAACCAAATCCCCTATTAGTTCAACAAAAGTATTGAAACATGGAAGAGTTCATTAAATTAATTTATGTGAGAGCTCTAGGGTCAAGTTTGGATCATCTACAAAATGAACATTAATGAAATAACATTCAAAGGATATGCCCCTAGTCTAGTATTGAATGTGCACTACTTCCAATAGGTGTCCAAGTGTCTACTACAATTACATATAAATTATAATCAAGGCATTACCCCAAAACCATGTGAGTATCTCTCTTTAAGAATTTGAACCTTATAAAGTTGAGATGACATTTTTTGAATTATTTTCATAGAGTATGTCATTAAGGAATGACCCATATCCCATTAGTATTATTCAGGATGACAAATTTCTTATGATATTGAGTAGTCCACTTAGCACTCATTGCATCGAGTGAGTTGCAAAATATTTATCTCAACAATAAATTTACAACTAACTTCTCTAAATCATCGTAATATTTCTCAAAATTTCATACTCCAAAGTTTTGCATGTGGCCAACATTTTCATTTTGAAAATTCCATGATCAGTACTTTCAAAGCATTCCCTCTTTAATGTTTAGTCTTCCACCTCAACTCGTGTTTATCAAAAATCATCTTAACCTAGAGAAACATGATCTCCACAATTTTTTACTAAGCAACTTACCTCAATATATATAAAATTTATCTTCTCGCTTGGAGCTATGCCCTTTAAATGTGTCTTCTCTACATAGAGATTCTAAGAAATGGCTCATATTGAATATTGATTGTTCTAATGAACTCAATTTTTTTAAACATGCATCTCATATAACATTATTGCAATCGAATATCCATGTTAACAAAAAGGAGTAACCATAGAGACCTTTATTTATACAAAATGAGGTATCCCTATTGATACAAAAGAGGTATGTATGGTAACCATAGAGACCTTTATTTTTACAAAATGAGGTATACATGGTACCATGAATACCCTATGAAAAACCCTTATTTGAAAGAAAAAAAACCATGAAAATCCATAGGAGTAGCCCTTATTTTCATAAAAATAGGTCTTCCTGATGATGATGTGTCATGTGTGATGAGGCTGGAAAGACACATGATGGTGTTCAGGTGCTATCATGAAGTCAGTGTTGCAATCTGACATCATTCTGGAAAAGTATGGCAAGTTTGTGAAACTTTGGAATTTGACTAAGTATGGAAAAATTAGTAAATAATGATCTAAGATAATGCCCACCATAATTCATTGTTTGAAGACAAATCCTGCACCATCATATCAAGATATACCTTGTTGAATAGGATATCTAACCATGGTCTCATTTATTAAAAAGAGTGTTTTATGACAAAGTTATAGATCTGCCAAAACAGGGGTTCAAGCAGTTTTAGACATTCTGAAAAATGGCTGAGTGTTGAAAAATTGGTCAAAACTGCTCTAAGAGAATGCCCTCCATAATTCATGGTTTGAAGAAAATACCCGCACCATCATATCAGGATATACCTTGTTGAATAGGATATCTAACCATGGTCTCATTCTTCAAGAAAGGGATTTATGACAAAGCTATAGATCTTCCAAAACAAGGGTTCATGCCGTTTTAGACATTCTGAAAAATGGCTAACTGTTGGAAAATTGGTCCAAATAGCCTTTGGGAAATGCACGCCATGCCTGATAGGTGAATGGTAAAAATTATCTGAAACTGTTATGATGTATCTTGTTGAAGAGGCTATCTTACCATGGTCTCATATCTCAAAGAGGGTGTTTGATAACAAAGTTAAAGGCCTTCCAAAACAGGGTTTCAAGATGTTTTGCACCAGACGTAGTAAAACTGCCTAAGTGGCCTCAAACAAATGCACTCCATAATTCATAGGTTAAATTAAAGGAACAAACCATATGTTCAGGCTGTATCTTGTTGATTTGTCTACCTGACCATGGTCTCATTTTGTATTGAGAGTGTCTGAGGAAAAAGTTATAGGTCTGCCAAAACAGGGTTTTAGGCAGTTTTGCACCAAGTTCAGTAAAATTCCCGACTAGGGAAAATGAAGATGAGTCTGAGAGTGAAATCAGCTTGGGTGTGCTCAGTGAGGTATACTAAATCATCTAGTGGCATTGGTTTAGGATTTTGATGAAATAAAAAATCCACCTTAGAAATTGCACAAATTGTCTAAGTATAAAAGTACTGGTAAAAATGCCTAATTGACCTCAGTAAAATGCCTGCCATTTCTAGTAGTTGATGGATTAAATTATTATGAAGGTATGGGTCTCTAGAGTGTTTATTTTTTCATCCAACCATATCATTGGTTTGTCCAAAATGTCTCTATAGGAGAAGATACTGATTTGCCAAAAATGCCTCCCATCTTGATTTGCACTGCTCCAGAAAAATGCCCGTCGAGGAGAGAGAAAGAAGCTTCAGATGATGAAAGTGGTCCTGATGGAATCACCTTGTTGGCCTCTACCCATTGGATGTCTCACACTTCAAATTGGATGAAAATAAAAATCTCATCATGTTGACCTAGGGTTTGACAATTTGTCAAGTGTCAAATCAACAATTAAAAATGTCAATTGGAAATTCCCGCAAGAAGGTGTCCTTGTGCTGATAAAATTAATAGGGTGACATATATTTGTTCCTTGCTTGAATTGTTTAACAATACTGATTCACCCCCCCTCTAAGTATTGACCAATATTCCAACAATTGGTATCAGAGCAAGATCCTTCACTACAGTCTAAACCACTGGAAGGAAGATCCTATTAAAAACCACTATGGATCAACAAGAAGAGATTGCATCCCACAGAGCTCTAGTACTTGATAAAGAAGACTGCGCATATTGGAGAGAAAGAATGAGCGCATACTTACAATCATTAGGATGGGGTGCATACTTACTAATGAGTGCATACTCAATAGCAATGGAGGACATACTTGATGGACTATCTCAACCCATCAAAGAAAAGATAGGACAATGCATCTTAGCTAAGGAACTTTGGGTCAAAATGGAGAAGCTTTATTCAGTCAAAGAAATAGTAAAGAACAAAGAACAAAACTATAAGGAATATCAAAAGAACAAAACTATATACAAGAAAAAATTTAATGGCAGGAATAAATTCTTCTATTCCATGGAAGATAGTAAAGATGAAGAGATTAGTAAAGATGGAGAAAATCTATTTATGGGGACAATAACTCAAGATTCAGAAGAAGAATCAGATGTGGAAGAAGAGTTGGACCTAGAGGCTGAACTCATGTGTGCTCTTGAGGAAATTGAAAAATGTAAGGAACAAATCCTTGAAAGGACCATTGTCAAAATACCAAGAATATTTAAAGTCAAAAGAAGAGGAAGTCATGACCCTCCAAGAAGAGCTGCACAAATCAAGTCAACAAGTGATGATCAACATGAAAGAGGCTGAGAGCTTAAAACAAGAAGCCTCCAAATTCGAAGGAGAAATAGAAAGGCTGGAAGACCAGCATACCAGTAATGAGAAGCCCAACATACAGGACTATAAAAGACTTGAAGAAGAAGTTATTTTGCTTAGAAAGAAGCTTGATGAAGAATCTATTAAATAAAAGTTTGAGAACAACTCAAATACTTTAGATGAAATCCTAAGTGGCCATAGACCATCAAGTGATAAAACTGGATTAGGTTATGACAAAGAAAAGAAGCTAGAATATTTGTCTCCTACACTCCAAGATAAAAGAAGCTATGCTGCTACACTCAAAAACCCGATTAAGAAGGATAGTCAGAAGTCTTCTCCCTCATATCATAATAGAGACAAAAATGATGTGATACCTAAAAGACAAATGACAAGCAAAGTCCAACAGATATTTTTTGGTCATTGCTACTCGTGCAATAATTTTGGACATATGGCTAGAGAATGTAAGTTGAGGAAGAATGCTTCAATAAAATTCCAAGAACAAAGGAAGGAATGGAAGAAGATGGAAGTTGTGAAGTAGAAAGATCAACGATTCCTCAAATATAAAGGAAGGTTCTTTGGATATTGTCACTGCTGCCACAAGTTTGGTCACAAGGATGCTAATTGTAGAACCAAGGGAAAAGATCAAAGTACAGAATCCAAGAAACAAATAAAGTCAGTAAGCAGGGTATCTCATGGAAAGATATGGAGAAGAAAGGAAGACTACAAAGAGTCGAAGGAAACACAGATTCCAAGCATCAATGAAGTACTTTCCAAAGATGGTGTTCAACATAATAGTGATATAGATGAGAATGAAATCCATTATGATGGAAAGCTATATTATGAAGATGTAAAATACACTGATAGAGAGAAATATGATGAATGTATTTTCTAAATTCTCTCATGACCAAAAGAGAGAAACCCTGAAATTAGCATTAGAGGGGATCATATACTCCGGGGGAGTAAATATAAAAAAATTGCAGTTGGTATTTGAAAAGTAATTAATATCATTTGGTAAAAATAAAAGGCTATAATCATCAAAGAAAATAAGTAGAGGTGACAAATTGAAGAAAAGCATTTTGTCTAGAAAACATCTATGTGACAAGCACACTTAATGGTTTAAGTGTAACAAAATGAGAAGCAGAATTAGAGAAGATGGCAGGGAAAACTCTGTAGAAGAAAAAGGAATGACAAAGGAAGTGATGACATGACAAGTATGATGATGTGGCATGTGTGATGAGGCTGGAAAGACACATGATGGTGTTCTTGTGCTATCATGAAATCAGTGTTTCAATCTGACATCATTATGGAAAAGTATGGCAAGTTTGTGGAACTTTGGAAATTGACCAAGTATGGAAAAATTAGTCAAAACTGCTCTAAGAGAATGCCCACCATAATTCATGGTTTGAATAAAATGCCTGCACCATCATATCAGGATATACCTTGTTGAATAGGATACCTAACCATGGTCTCATTTCTTCAAAAGAGTGCTTTATGACAAAGTTATAGATCTTCCAAAACAAGGGTTCAAGCAGTTTTAGACATTCTGAAAGATGGTTGTGTTGGAAAATTGGTCAAAACTGATCTAAGAGAATGCCTGCCATAATTCATGGTTTGAAGAAAATGCCCGCACCATCATATCGAGATATACCTTGTTGAATAGGATACCTAACCATGGTATTATTTCTTCAAAAGAGTGCTTTATGACAAAGTTATAGATTTTCCAAAATAAGGGTTCAAGTAGTTTTAGACAATTTGAAAAATGGATGTTGCAAAATTGGTCAAAACTGCTCTAAGAGAATGCCTGCCATAATTCATGGTTTGAAGAAAATGATCACACCATCATATCAGGATATACCTTGTTTAATAGGTTATCTAACCATGGTCTCATTTCTTCAAAAGAGTGCTTTATGACAAAGTTATAGATCTACCAAAACAAGGGTTCAAGCAGTTTTAGACATTCTGAAAAATGGCTAAGTGATGGAAAATTGGTCCAAATAGCCTTGTGGAAATGCATGCCGTACCTCATAGGTGAATAGTAAAACTTATCTAAAATTATCATGTTGTAGCTTGTTAAAGAGGCTATCTTACCGTGGTCTCATCTCTCAAAGAGGGTGTCTGATGACAAAGTTAAAGGCCTGCCAAAACAAGGTTTCAGGATGTTTTGCACCAGAGGTAGTAAAACTGCCTAAGTGGCCTCAAGAAAATGCACACCATATTTTATAGGTTAAAGTAAATGCACGCACCATACGTTCATGATGTAGCTTGTTGATTTTTCTACCTGACCATGGTCTCAATTTGTCTTGAGAGTGTCTGAGGAAAAAGTTATAGCTCTGCCAAAATAGGGTTTTAGGCAGTTTTGCACCAAATTCAGTAAAATGCTCGCCTACGGGAAATGAAGATGAGTCTGAGAGTGAAATCAGCTTGGGTGTGCTCAATGAGGTATACTACATCATCTAGTGGCATTGGTTCAGGATTTTGAAATAAAAAATCCACCTTAGAAATTGCACAAATTGTCCAAGTATAAAAATACTGGTAAAAATGCCTAAGTGACCTCAGTAAAATGCCTGCCATTTCCAGTAGTTGATGGATTAAATTATTATGAGGGTATGGGTATCTAGAGTGTTGATTGGTGCATCCATCCATATCATTGGTTTGTCCAAAAAGTCTCTCTAGGAGAAGATACTGATTCCAAAAATGCCTCCCAGCTTGATTTGCACTGCTCCAGAAAAATGCCTGTTGAGGAGAGATAAAGAAGCTCCAGAGGATGAAAGTGGTCATGATGGAATCACCTTGTTTTCCTCTACCCATTGGGTGTCTCACAATTCAAATTGGATGAAAATAAAAATCTCATCATGTTGACCTAGGGTTTGACAAATTGTCTAAGTGTCAGATCAACAGTTAAAAATGTCAATTGGAAATGCCTGCAAGAAGGTGTCCTTGTGCTAATAAAATTCATAGGATGACATAGATATATTCCTTGTTGAAGTAGTTATCCACCCATGATTTAAGTTTTCCTTATAATGGTCACATAAGTAACTTTGGGTCAAACTGGAGAAGCTTTATTCAGTCAAAGAAATAGTAAAAGCAGACCTCGCGATTTTCAAGAATTATGATGAAGAAACTTGCAGCCATAAGGAAGATCAAAAGAACAAAAATATATACAAGAAAAAATTTAATGACAGGGATAAATTCTTCTATTCCATGAAAGATAATAAAGATAAAGAGATTAGTAGAAGACAAAGGAATGACAAAGGAAGTGATGACATGACAAGTATCATGATGTGGCATGTGTGATGAGGCTGGAAAAAGACATTATGGTGTTCTGGTGCTATCATGAAGTCAGTGTTGTAATATGACATTATTATGGAAAAGTATGGCAAGTTTGTGAAACTTTGGAAATTGACTAAGTATGGAAAAATTAGTCAAAACTACTCTAAGATAAGCGGCCCTTCATAATTCATGGTTTGAAGAAAATGGCTGCACCATCATATTAGGATATACCTTGTTGAATAGGATATCTAATCATGATCTCATTTCTTCAAAAGAGTGCTTTATGACAAAGTTATAGATTTTCCAAAACAAGGGTTGAAGCAGTTTTAGACATTCTGAAAAATGGCTGTGTTGGAAAATTGGTCCACTTGGGGAAATGCATGCCATACCTCATAGGTGAATGGTAAAAATTATCTGAAACTATCATGTTGTAGCTTGTTGAATATGATATCTTACCATGGTCTCATCTCTCAAAGAGGGTGTTTGATGACGAAGTTAAAGGCCTTGCAAAACAAGGTTTCAAGATGTTTTGCACCAGAGGTAGTAAAACTGCCTAAGTGCCCTAAAGAAAATGCACACCATAATTCATAGGTTAAAGTAAATGCAAGAACCATATGTTCATGTTGTATCTTGTTGATTTGTATACCTGACCATGGTCTCAGTTTGTCTTGAGAGTGTCTGAGGAAAAAGTTATAGGTCCGCCAATGATCTCATGGTTTGAAGAAAATGCCTGCACCATCATATCAGGATATACCTTGTTGAATAGGATATCTAACCATGATCTAATTTCTTCAAAAGAGTGATTTATGAAAAATTTATAGATCTTCCAAAACAAGGGTTCAAGCAGTTTTAGACATTCTGAAAAATGGCTGTTGGAAAATTGGACGAAATAGCCTTGGGTAAATGCACGCCATACCTCATAGGTGAATGGTAAAAATTATTTGAAACTATCATGCTATAGCTTGTTGAAGATGATATCTTACCATGGTCTCAACTCTCAAAGAGGGTGTTTTATGACAAAGTTAGAGGCCTACCAAAACAGGGTTTTAGGATGTTTTGCACCAGGGGCAGTAAAACTGCCTAAGTGCCCTAAAGCAAATGCACGCCATAATTCATAGGTTAAAGTAAATGCAAGAACCATATGTTCATGTTGTAGCTTGTTGATTTGTATACCTGACCATGTTCTCAATTTGTCTTGAGAGTGTCTGAGGAAAAAGTTATAGGTCTGTCAAAACAAAGTTTTAGGCTGTTTTGCACCAAGTTCAGTAAAATGCCTGCCGAGGGAAAATGAAGATGAGTTTGAGAGTGAAATATGATTGGGTGTTCTCAGTGAGGTATACTACATCATCTAGTGGCATTGGTTCAGGATTTTGATGAAATAAAAAATCCACCTTAGAAATTGCACAAATTGTCCAAGTAAAGAAATACTGGTAAAATGCTTAAGTGACCTCAGTAAAATGCCCGCCATTTCCAGTATTTGATGGATTAAATTATTTCGAGGGAATGGGTCTCTAGAGTGTTGATTGGTGCATCCAACCATATCATTGGTTTTTCCAAAAAGTCTATGTAGGAGAAGATATTGATTTGCCAAAAATGCCTCCCAGCTTGATTTGCACTGCTCCAGAAAAATGTCTGGAGAGGAGAGAGAAAGAAGCTTCAGAGGATGAAAGTGGTCCTGATGGAATCAAATTGTTGGCCTCTACCCATTGGGTGTCTCACACTTCAAATTGGATGAAAAAACAAATCTCATAATGTTGACCTAGGGTTTGACAAATTGTCTAAGTGTCAAATCAACAGTTAAAATGGTCAATTGGAAATGCATGTAAGAAGGTGTCCATGTGCTAATAAAATTAATAGGGTGACATAGATATGTTCCTTCTTGAAGTAGTTATCCATCCATGCTTTAATCTTTCCTTATGATGGTCACATAAGGAACTTTGGGTCAAATTGGAGAAGCTTTATTAGTCAAAGAAATAGTAAAAGCATACCTTGCCATTTTCAAGAATGAAGATGAAGAAACTTGCAGCCACAAGGAAGATCAAAAGAACAAAACTATATACAAGAAAAAAATTAATGACATGAATAAATTCTTCTATTCCATGGAAGATAGTAAAGATGAAGAGATTAGTAGAAGACAAAGGAATGACAAAGGAAGTGATGACATGACAAGTATCATGATG
This sequence comes from Larix kaempferi, assembly GCA_027924585.1. Lineage (NCBI taxonomy): Eukaryota > Viridiplantae > Streptophyta > Pinopsida > Pinales > Pinaceae > Larix > Larix kaempferi. The sequence goes on from BSBM01000096.1 coordinate 33,602,871, forward strand.
TGGCATGTGTGATGAGGCTGGAAAGACACATGATGGTGTTTTGGTGCTATCATGAAGTCAGTGTTTCAATATGACATCATTTTGGAAAAGTATGGCAAGTTTATGAAACTTTGGAAATTGACGATGGAAAAATGAGTCTAAACTGCTCTAAGAGAATGCCCACCATAATTCATGGTTTGAAGAAAATGCCTGCACCATCATATCAGGATATACCTTGTTGAATAGGCTATCTAACCATGGTCTCATTTCTTCAAAAGGGTTCTTTATGACAAACTTATAGATCTTCCAAAACAAGACTTCAACCAGTTTTAGACATTCTTAAAAAAGGCTCAAGTGTTGGAAAATTGGTCCAAATAGACTTGGGGAAATGCACGCCGTACCTCATAGGTGATTGGTAAAAATTATCTAAAACTATCATGCTGTAGCTTGTTGAAGAGGCTATCTTACCATGGTCTCCTCTCTCAGAGAGGGTGTTTGATGACAAAGTTAAAGGCCTTCCAAAACAGGGTTTCAGGATGTTTTGCACCAAAGGTATTAAAACTGCGTAAGTGGCCTCAAGAAAATGCACGCCATAATTCATAGATTAGAGTAAATTCACACACCATATGTTCAGGCTGTATCTTGTTGATTTGTATACCTGACCATGGTCTCGGTTTGTCTTGAGAGTGTCTGAGGAAAACGTTATAGGACTGCCAAAACAGGGTTTTAGGCAGTTTTGCACCAAGTTCAGTAAAATGCCCGCCTAAGGAAAATGAAGATGAGTCTGAGAGTGAAATCACATTGGGTGTGCTCAGTGAGGTATACTACATCATCTAGTGGCATTGGTTGAGGATTTTGATGAAATAAAAAATCCACCTTAGAAATTGCACAAATTGTCTAGGTATAAAAGTACTGGTAAAAATGCCTAAGTGACCTCAGTAAAATGCCCGCCATTTCCAGTAGTTTATGGATTAAATTATTATTAGGGTATGGGTCTCTAGAGTGTTGATTGGTGCATCCAACATATCATTGGTTTGTCCAAAAATTCTATGTAGGAGAAGATATTGATTTGCCAAAAATGCCTCCCAACTTGATTTGCATTGCTCCAGATAAATGCCCGCTGAGGAGAGAGAAAGAAGCTTCAGAGGATGAAAGTGGTCCTAATGGAATCACCTTGTTGGCCTATACCCATTGGGTGTCTCACACTTCAAATTGGATGAAAATACAAATCTCATCATGTTGACCTAGGGTTTGACAAATTGTCAAAGTGTCAAATCAACAGTTAAAAAGGTCAATTGGAGATGCCCGCAAGAAGGTGTCCCTTTGCTAATAAAATTCATAGGGTGACATAAATTTGTTCCTTGTTGAAGTAGTTATCCACCCATTCTATAATTTTTCCTTATGATGGTCACATGTGCAAGAAATCAATATGCCAAAGTAGGAAAAATATTGTTTTGCATATTAAAAAATTTGGTTCCGTGTTGAATTCACAAGGCTAAGGGGCCATTTGGAAATGCCCGCAAGGAAATGTCCTTGTGTTGATAAAATTCATCAGTTGGCATGGTATTTTTCTTTGATGAACTGGTCATCTATTCATGGGTTCATATTTTCCTATGGAGTTTACACGTGCGAAATACAAACCTGCCAAATTGAGAAAAGTTATGTTTTCCTGTTAAAATAAATAAAATCTATTTTAGTGTTAAACACAGGAAATTTGAAAGGCCATTTGAAAATGCATGCCAGAGGATGTCTTTGCTCCAGTAAAATCATCCAATGGCATGAATATGTTCGTTGGTGATTTGTCCATCCATTCTTGGTCTTAGTTCTCCACTTGGTCTTAGTTCTCCATTTGGTGAGCGTTAAATTTCAGTCCATGAAATTAATTTTTGAAAAACATTCAACGTTGGCCCCACTCACATGTCACGACTTGTAAGCGGGGTGATGTAGTACATGATTAGGTGCAGTCGCTCCTTAATGGTAAACCCTCCCATACAATCATTGCATGTGTGTTTTCCTACCATGTCAAATGTGATTAGTCCATAAATGCACAAATTAAACATTGACCCCATTCACATGTCACAACAAGATTGTTTAGTTAAACCATGCCAAAATTCAGCTATATATGGTATATACCCCAATTTTGAGCTTCTCTTGGTTTTGAGAATAGTTCATTCTCTACTAAACAGGGGCAACCATGTGAAGGTGGAAGCTCTAATTATGCCCCCCCCTCACATCACTCTCAATTTCCCCATACCCAATTTGAAATATTAAAGAACATGCAACATACTCTATTATACAAAATAAAAACATATAAAGATCATCATGATATAAAAGATATAAACACTTAACTCTACTTTTCAACAATTAAATATCATTCATCTTCTTCTTCATCCAACTCAACATCTGTATCAGGATCTGGTTCAAAATAGATATTGATGAAAGGCTCATTCACATCAACATCATCATCAACATCATATTCGCTAATATAGTCATCAATATCATCAATGAGATCATCGTTTGCTACATTTGGATGCTCAACCTCTTCAACTTCTTCATCGAACACATCGACTGCAGCCACCTGCTCCTGATCTGAATCATCATCATCATCTTCTTCTTCGTGATTATCTTCATCATCTAGTACATGATTATACTTTACTAGTCTTCCTCTTGGATCATATCTAACAACGTATGACCAACCTGATTTACCTGGTACCTTTGAGTAAAAGACTTTCTCACATTGACTTGGAAGAACATAAGGCTCTGTACCCTGTTCAAATGCCCTTGTATTAACCATGGTAAATCCATTAGCATGCTTAATAACAGTTCTTTCAGGATCACGTTCATGCATCTGTAGCCTGTACCACTTCACCTCAAACAAAACTATTTTAAAGGAATTAAAATCACACTTAATTATGTCCTCCAAATGCCCATAGTAACTATTCTCAGTTTCTTTTGTATGTCTTTCACTTCTAGAGGAAACATTGGTGACCTTAAACACTACAGTTATCCCACAATCCGAGGTTTTCATCTTATCATCCAACATTTTGATACAAAATTTACGGTCATTACACCACATAGCCTTGTGATGTTTCAACTGCAACATTGACAACAAGTAAAAAATACATTGTGAATTAATAAATGCCATATAGGACTTAGTAAATATATTTGAAAACTTAAACAAATCAAATACATTGAAAAAATGGGAAGTAACTAGAAAAATGTGGGTAAACAGTTTACTTTCCTTTTTATCTTTTAAACCATAGGGTAAATCAACTTCCCTTTGCGACGTAACATCAGGAAATTGATGTCGATGACGATGAGCTATTTTAATCATCGTACTGACCCCTTCCCATGATAACCTACCGAAGTATTCTTCACAATCTTCTATCCAATGCTCCATCCAATCAAGGTTGTTTGCAATGTATAAATGTAAAGCATCCAACACTCGAGCAACTATATGAAAAAATAACAATTCAATATCATTAATTAGATATCATTAAAGGCATAGTTTAATATAGTTGAATATGGAGGATTAATAAAAAAATAAAAAATCAGTATAATAAAATAAAATTGGAAAAATACATGTGTAATATATTAATTCCACAACATCTAATAATTACCTTTCATAGTCCTCATTGTACCTTTCACCAATAGGACCTCCCCTTCAAATTTGTTGATGGAGTTGAGATACCAAATGCAAGGCACATTCATATTTTCTGCTAATTTGGGTAGAAATTCACTAATATACACCATGCATTGATATACCATATATCCCTCAACCATAGAACCCTCAGGATGTGCTCTTTGTCTAAAAATCCTTCAATGACTTCAACCGCCTCTCCACCATCCACATCGACCTTGTGTGTACTGGTCCACATAATTCAATCTCGTCAACTTGGTGTATGAGGTAGTGTTTTGTGCATTGAGAAATGATGGAGGTAGATATTGTTGCATTTCACACATTAGTCGGGGAATTTATCTCTTCCATTACCTTATATATTATTTATGGGTTTCTTTTGATGAACGCCACCTACAAATGATGCAATGAAATAATATCAAGGCATATATAAAATTTGCGAGAAAAACATAATATCTCAATAAGTTACGCTACAAATCGCAGACCAAGTACATTTTCCATATAAAACATTACTTACCTCATGTATTTTCCAAGAACATAAATAATTTGTTTTATGTTGTTGTCAAACTCATCTGGGAGAGATAAAGGTAGAACATACTGTATCAAAAAACACATAATTATTATTTATTTCCAAATAAGAGAATAAAATTAATAAAATAGTGCATACCAATAAGGAAATATATTATAAACTTATAATTACCTTAATGAATGTATGCCAGTCATGTGTTTTAACCCCACCAAAATCACCTTTTTTCGTTGAGATATTCTTTATGTTAGATGAAAACCCCGTCGGAAACCTGATTTTTCTGATGACCTCTTTTACAATATTGCTTTGTTGCTTCGTTAAGCACCAAGGAAGACTAATATTCGGTTGACGACCATCACCATTAGAATTAATGATCACACTTTGCAATGCGTGATTAGCTTCTTGGATGTCACTACAAATATTTCCAATTCTTTCTTTGTCAGTCATTCCATCTAATATTCGCCATAACAATTCTGTTATGTTCTTCCTGATATGCATTGTATCAAACAAATGAACTATTTGTAGGTGCTCGTAGTATGGCAACCTACTGAATTGCATTGGGTAAATTTTCATTCCTCGTGAAATCCCATTGTTGCCTTAACGAAATTCATGAAACATCAACAAAATCAAATTAACTCTAATTGTTGACACAAACCCAGTTGATAGGGGTTCCCGACATTGTCGACTCCCAAACCACCGCGATCTCCCTGAGCACCAACCCATATAGGTTTAACCTTGTCTAGCAACACCTGCAGAGTAGATGAGGTCTCATCCAAGATGTTCAAGGGAGAGTTGACGAAACCATGTTTCCGCTGAGTGAAGGAGGATGTTGTGCATCAATTGATTAACTTATTGCAACATTCATAATTAGATCTAAGCATTCAATTAAGGCATTAAGCATAATTGCAACATTTTTCAATAGATCTCATCATTGATAGAACCATAAATATGCAACAGATATAACAGTAAAGCATTAATCGCAGCAAGGAAACATCGCATCATTCACAGATTCATATCGCACAATACATTTACCACAGAAAGATGGAAATGACACAAAGGTTCTACTTAAAAGCTCTGTCACATCATATTATCTCTGCAAAAACCCAGATACAACAAGATACTCAGTCTTCCACTTCGGATCAAGATCTCTCAGATATCAATATTTTACAATCATGTTCTCTAAAAATATATCCCAATACTTACAAACCTACATCTATTTATAGGCTTGCACGCTTACATTTATGGTCCACTTAGGAAACCACCTAACTACTCTTTAACCAACTTTACAAAAACTAATCCAAAATCCCACATAATACGGTCAAATGACCCAAAATATACATGACACGGTCCAAATGACCCAAAAAAAACAAAAATACTTGTCGCCTTGCTCGTTGTTTTCCTCCTTTTGCGGTATCTTTGGCTTGGTGCAGCATCCGCGATGCTAAGATGATGACCCATCAAACCACCTGCCAACAAGCCCCCAACACAATCTTGTGGCTCTCCCTTGAGCCACGTCAGGAGGACATGGTGTAGTCATTGGTTTTGACCCTGAAGTCCTCGTACTGCTGATAAACTTCCGTGACTTGCTCCTTTACTGCCGCAGCCATCGCCTGACTGTCTATCACATCTTGCAAAGATGGATGCTCGCTTAGCTTCACAGGAACTTGCTGACGACCTTCCTGCACAGCCTAGAGTGAGAAACTTGCCTTAAGCAAAAATTGACCGCCAATCTCCTGGAACTCCTCCAGCTGCGTGGCATGCTTCTTCTGACGCTCTTCAGCCTTTGTGATCCGCTGTTGCAAATATTTCAATTCTGCTGATTTGGCAACTTGAGCCACCGGCGACATCATTCGCATCGTTTCTTTCAGTGTCGCCAACTACCTCTCTACTTCTTGCCTCAGCTTGGTCAGTTGTTCTATCTGCTCATCCTGAACAATGTCGCCCCAAAACTGCGCGGTATCTATCATGAGCTTTGTCGCTGTTTGTTCCAGCTCTCCCAACTGTGTTGCTGCCTCCTCAATGGCACGTTTTCGGTCATCTATGCGTTCTTGTGGTGTGCCAGGGTTCAATAGAGCTATTAACTCCACATTATCATGCTATAATTGGGCGATGACAGCCCCAAGTTGTTGCGCTCTTTGAACCGGATCCAACTACGCGGTAGGATTGAGAACATGTTGAAGGGCCTTAGAGATTGCCTCTTCCAACTGCACTTTGCTATCCTAGATAAAAGCTCTTTTGACCATCAACCGATCCTGCTCCTTCTTGAGCTCCGTAACTGCACTATTCTTCTTGGCCATTAGCTGCTCAAGTCTATCCTCTAATTCATTGACCACCTTCATTGCCTCCACTGCCTTTCCCTTTAACTCTGCAACCTCCTATTGGGCCGTTGCTTCATTTGCTTACGATTGCAGGTACTAACCGCTGATCTCTTGTAACCTGTCCACCATTTCCTAGTTGGAAACCGCCTGCACAGTCATCAACTCCCTCATAGGTAGCTCATTGATGTTGATGGTTATATTTTCTAACTGCTACAGCAAGGCCTGCAGAGCCTCGTTGTCAGTCACAATCGCAGTTGGGGGAATATTCATATTCTGAACCCGTGGCTCAGTGCGGATTGCACCAACGACATGCCCAGTTGCAACCTCCGGTCCCCTTTGTCGAACAACATCGCAGAAAGAATCAAGATGAACATTTACCTCTTTGAAACTAGCTTCCACCTATGCTGTCATCGTTCGAGCTGCCACATTTGTTGCATTGGTGAAAGCCGCGATGAAGCATCCCAACTATGTCTCTGTCACTGGAGAGGCCCCACTGATCGTCGCATACTCATGACGTGCCTTCATTATTCCATCCTTGAGGTCATGATTGATATCCTCATCCGTGGGTGTCTTTGTGGATGAATCCTGATCTGAGTCATGGTGACTCTGCTGGTCCTGCGCAAATAACACATCATCTGGGCCTGTCGCTGGCAGTCCCGTCTCAATCTCTGCCTAGCTGACTGGTTCCCGTCATTCAATTAGCCAGTGATTGACGATGCCCTCCATCATTTATTTAGACAACTTATAGTGTGTCAACAACCATTGCTTCCCAGGGTCACACCTTTCCTGTAGATGAATCGCGTGAGGCCGAATCGCGAACAGCGCAATCGACTTGTACTTTTCCTTGGTTTCTTTAGTTAAGTGGGGCACCTTTGTCACTTCATCTTGTAGCATTTACTGATACAGCGAAACTGCATTGCACTTTCCCTCAGGCGCTCGGGTTCTTGCACCCACCACAAGTTTTTATACCGCGCACCCTTACGTTCTTTCGCGGCGTCAACCTCCATGCCCTGGTAAGTGTCAAGCTCCTTCTGGGAGACCAGTGCGATTAAGATTAAGAGGCAACTGTATGTGAAGGGGCCTTTCCCATCTTGAACAGCTGCTGCATCCTCCGCTAACTAGTTCAACAAAAATAGTGACCAGTTCATCTACACGCCTTTTGCGCAATGTACTGCACACGCCACGACCCCTGAGTTGCATTGGTTGGGTTGATTCTTTCGAACCACTTTGCAACTTAATATCTTCGCACTAGTGAGGACCGCCTTATCATTGATCCTACTGGTGCAGTAATCCCAACCATCACGTTCCAATGTGTAGTGCCGGACCAACTGTGCCATGCTCTTCTTATCATTGTCCTTCCCTCTGAAGTATTGCGAAGGGTCCACTCCATTGTTCGGCAATCCTGTGATCTCAGTGATCAAATCGACAGTGACTAGAACCGTCCTATCCAGCCACAATGTGCCGTCATGGAAGCAGGCCAGCAGCTGCTTCTGTCACGTCTCCATTTTGACCCCCTTCGCATTAAATCGTAGATGATGTAAATATTGTTACTTAATTATGGTGAGGAGCTCAAGGCCAAGGCCCCACCATTGATTTAGCGTTTTATGTATCGAAAATTAAACTAGATGCTTATGACTCTTGTGCTAGATGGGCACAATGTAAATGAGACATCATGTAAATATGAATTTTAATGAAAAATACCCACAACTGGCTATGCAATGCAACAAAGAGATGGGGCATGGTTCTACAAGGAATGGGGGGGGGGGAATTATCCAAACCCTTGAGCCAATGGTGTTAATCCATGTGTCAATGGGGAAACCCATAAACCACCAACTACCCATTTTGTCTCATGCACCCAATCATTTAATTCTTCCAAAGATTGGTTGGGGCAGTTATTGTCTTGGGATTGGAGAAGTATGGCAGCCAGATTTTCGTGCATGGGTAAGCCATCAACCTGAAAATCGTATTTTTGGCTTGCTGGGAAAGAAAACCCCCACGAAATGCTACCTAAGGCATTTTCCTCATAGATTACGTCCTTCCTCTCATGCAGATGGAGCTCACTGGAAGTTATCCTCACGTTTTTCACCATAACCCTGCATTTTTTCCATGACCAGGAACTCGTTTTTGGTATTTTGCAGCAGCTGGGGAAGGAGGGACGCAATTTTGGACTGAGGGAGAGGTCGTTTTTGCCCTTGGGTCGTTTTTCTGGAATGGGTTGCTCTCCTAGTCGAATTTTCCTAGTTGCCAATTCGTTTTGAGTCTACCCACGTTTTTCTGAAGCTCAGGAAACCCCACCTCATGCATTCCACTGTTGAAACGTTTTTCTCATGCTCATCAAGTGTAGTTTTGCTGTTATGAGCATCCTTGTTTGATTTGAACCTGTAAGCAAGAAACTGGAGTGGTAGTGGATAGAATTAGCTTGATAAACCTAGTGTAGGGAGTAACCTCTCAAGCAGATCAAGAGGGATAGCTACTTTTCTATGCACACCCTGAGAGCACTAGAAAGGAAGGTATGGCTTGAGGGACTGTGTGGAAGTGAAGAGAATAATTCCTGGTGTTGGGTGTGTAGGCATTGTGAGTGCCAAGCTGAATAGATCTGGGAGGGGTACCCATAGCTCTGTGGTTGAGCTCACTAGCTTAGCAATTCTTCCTTTCCATCTCCTAGCAGCCTGATAAACCCAATTGTAGATTGGCTTGGCTCATCTTGGTGTATGCTTGGCTATGTGTGAGTCTACTGTTCCCTGGTTCCTTGTAGAGGTCATGCCCAGCTCGGGGGTGGCAGTGGTGCTGAGAGATTGAGGAGCACACTGGCCTACGGTTGGGTGGAACGTTGCAGTTGCATAGCCAGTTGCTTGGGGCTACTGTTATAAGATAAGTATTCTCCTGTATATTCTTGCAATTATTTAATTGATGGATATCTGAATGTATGGTGATGGTGTAAATGATGTTACTTCCGCTGTGTTATAAGAATAGTTATGCATCTACATCTCTCTATTATATTATGTGAATGCTTATGTAATAAGTTCATGGGGCTAGATGCCCAGTTTAGTATCACATCTGTTCTGCATTTTCATATGTATATGTATATCTTCTTTTTAATTTGAATGTTTGTTTACTATGTATGGGCTGGATGCCCGGTTTAACCTCACGATCCTCTCCATCTAGCTGGCAGGATGGGAGGGGACGTGACAGCTTCACACAAGAATTAACCTCTTGCAGTCTCCCAAGGTGTGCCATGTTAATGAGTCCCAGCAATATCGCCTGGTTCAACCCACGCGCCCAAGCTTGCGGAATCGAATTACCGCTGAGTTGTGACCCCGGCATGTAGGGGTCCGACGTAATTTCCTTATATGGCACCATGTCATGGTCATCATATTTCAGGCGCATCAACGCCGACATAATATCAAGAGAGCACTCCATACCTGCTGGCAGCGTTGGCATCCGCACAAGGTATTTCTGATTCTTCGTGAGCTTCCAGGGTGGTATACAAGGCCGACAGGGGGGGACATACCCAGGGATATCTACAGTAGACAACCCTACCTAATAAGCTGCTTCTTCAACTCCACGGCTGGACTATCCTACCTCCACTTGGACCTCCTCCATGACTGTTGCGGATTATCTTAGTTGTCGTTTACTCTGCGGGGACTCGGAATGCTGACCCCCCCGCCGCTTCTTGGGGATTGTTGTAAATGCTAATCCACTCGGCATGCTGACAATCTCTTCTTCGATTCTTACCACCCTAGCTAGTGACTATACCCCACTGGAAACGTCAACCACGGGTATGCTCAGCATGCCGCAGCAGGGCTCCTCGTGGCTCAACAGTTCCTCACTTGCCAACCCAACTTGCTGCTAGCAAATACTCAACACCTAACTTGACAATTCAACTGAACAATGCAACACTGAACTCTCCTTTGCACTCGATGAAATGGTGCCTTCCAATCAAATACAACCCCCTTCTTATAGTGCCAAAGTGTGTCCTTAACCATCATTACCAAATCGAATTATGCATCATGACCAAATCCCACCCTAGTTACCTGAATCTGCCGTTGATTCGGTCAATCCAACGGTCGGATCTTCCATAAATGGCAATCATTCCATCATGCGGAGCTAACTAATTGTTTTTAACTTTCTGTATTTATTTCCGATTTGACCTGGTTGTGAAACTGCCTCTGTCGTGAACCTGCTCCCAAACTGCGACACAAGCACTCCCACTTGCGCATTCTTTCCCTGCTGGTGCACCATCTTGCCACCAAGCATCCTGCATTTTTTTTCTCGATGAGACTCAGGCATCACGCTACTCCAAACCCAACTTGTAGGGCTTCAACCTGCTACCATTTACCAACTTTGGGAGCATCGCTCCATCTAACTGCTGCAACTATACTACTCCTGAATTTATGCTACTGATGCGATATGGACCAAGCCAATGCATCTGCAATTTCCCTGGTTGCTTCATAAACTTGCTGTTGTACAATAACAGCAAGTCACTTTGCTGAAACTGTTTGTTCTTGATATGGCCATCATGCAAAGCTTTCTGCCAATCCGTTTCCACACTCTGGTGGAAGCATGCAATAAAGCGGTCTTCTTCAAGCTGCACTAGTTGTGCCAGACGTTCTCCTAATGCCACTTCATCATCCATGCCTGTTGCTGCCGCGATGCGCAGACTTGGAACAATGTACTCCATAGGCATAATCACTTCTTGTCCATACACCAACTTAAATGGTGTTTGTCTCGTCAACCTTTTATAAGTGGTGCGATACGCCCACAAAACGACTAGAATTTTCAGATCCCAATCATCGTGGGTCACATTACAAACCTTCGTTAGCGCATGCTCCAATACTTTGTTGAAAGCTTCTACTATCTTATTTTCCTGTGGATGATATGGCGTGCTCTTCTTATGCTGTATCTGCAGCTCCGCTATCAATGCGCTGACGGTGCGATAGATAAAATGATTGCCCTGGTCACTCATCAATACCTTTGGGCATCCAAACTGAGTGACGATGTTGTCAAATAAGAAATGCGCTGCTGTTGCAGTGGAGCAATCTACAACTGGTGCAGCCTCCACCCATCTTGTCAAATAATCTGTCGTTGTGATGATGTATCTTGCACCAGTGCGCTTCCCAGGTGGGTTGATAGGGCCCACGAAATCCACTTTTCATTTATCAAATGGCTGCAGCATAACTTGAGGTTTCAATGGCATCTCATCCCTCCTAGAGGGTTTCCCAGTTCTTTGACAGACATCGCAGGTCCGCGCATAATTTGTCGCATCATTGTGAAGCGTCGGCCACCAAAGCCCTGTGTGAAGCACCTTTCTAGTAGTCACACGAATTCCATAGTGCCCACCAGCTACTCTTGCATGTGCTTCCGACAAGATCTGCCCTTGCTCATGAGGCAGGACACAACACCTCAAGATCTCATCTGATCCCAGTTTGTATAACTCGAATGCAATCTACTGGAAATCTATGGCCTTGACCACCAACTGCTTCTTCTGACTGGTGGTAAACCCCTCCAGTGCGGTTCTTGTCGCCAGAAACTGAATGATATCTTTATAGTAGTCATCAGGTACTTCAATCTTAAATAGTTGCGCATAGGGAAAATAGTCTTCAATGTTGGTTGGTTCCTCTCTTGTATCAATCCGCGACAGATGATCGGGTCCTGCATTCAAACGTCCTGGCTTCACAATCACCTCAAAATTGAACTCTTGAAAAAGTAGCCAGGGACATATATTCCCCCCTGATATAGGATTATTGACTAGATATTTTAATGTAGAATGGTCTATGAAAATCTTAAAGTGGCTGCCTAATAGGTAATGCCTAAAGTTCTGCAGCACATATACCATCGGCAAACCTTCCCTCTCTATCGTTGTATAGTTTCTCTTTGCGGATGACAACTTACGACTTGCGAAAGAAATGGGGTGATCCAGATCCCCTTCCCCTGGTTGCGCAAGCACTATTCCCGGCATGATCGATGATGCATCGACATGGACATGGAATTCCTTGCTTTAGTCCAGAAATACCTGTATCGGCGCAGAAGCCATATTAGCCTTCAAAGTTTCAAAACTAAATTGACATTTAGGGCTCCATTGAAATACCGCATCTTTCTTAAATAACTTCTCCATAGGGGCTGTCAAGCACTCTATTTGCAGATAATTAAATATCAAACACACAGAGCGTATGAAATTTATTGTCAACCCGAGAAAGTCTTTTTATTTCAAAGGACAAGTGCACAATATATGCTTAAACACAAAACCATTAGAAGTGAATACTTTTATCTTCTATCATCCATGTTCATCCCAAGAATCTATGCAATCCCAATTGCCTTCTAACTGCTATACTACAATTCTTTTCTATCATGCATCAAGAAGAAATGGTATCAGATCTAATCAACGATTGCAAGAAGGAAATCTCATTCGCATTCTAAAATAATCACTTGTCTAATCTAATCAAGCTGGGAATCATAAAGCATGACCTGAACATTACTCTAGAACTTTAATGAAAGAGATTGAAGCAACTGTTCTAAGAAACTGAATTGCAAAATATAAATCAATCAACACATAACAAGAAAGCTAAATTGTAAGAGCTCCTGGGATTACGTCTCAGCTGTAGGATGAACACGGCAGTGTGAACAGAAATTGAAATGTGTAAAACAAACCTGACTCAGTCGACTGTTATTCGATACCATTCACCAATCTCACGGAAATATAATCGTTTACTGAGAAATCCACACAATAAATATTGCTGCTGCGTAGAAAAGAAAGAACAAAGCATCACACAACAAGAAAGATGAAATCCTAAATTAACGCAGCAATCTCTATGGAAGACGGGCCCAGTCTTCACACAGAGACGCTGGTTGAACAACACTCTCTTTAACTCAGAAGTAACTCCTTATATTAACAGAAGAATGAGTACACAGTTTTGGCTCGGCTGCTAATACAAGATAAATTAATTGTTTGCTGTCCAACCCCTCGGTCGAGGCAATTCCCCATATTTATACATACAATTTTGCAACATCTAAACCTATAATTGGGCAGCCATGAAGATCTCTGATCTTCAGGTGCCCTAAATAATCTAGCTGTTACAATGCGTGGCAGAACTGAAATATCCAAATATAAGAGAGTTATTAATTGCCCCAAGAGTGGCGGTCCTTCTAGCTCGCAGCTGGACTCGAGCAGTGACATACTTAAGATAGCCATTTCTGTTACAGCTGACCCATCACGACTGTGCCTTGATTGACGATTCGAGCCCCAAGGAACCTTCTACAAGCAATGAACGTCCCTTCCTTCATGACTTGTTCAGCTCCGATCTTCCTGCAGTCTATTTGTCTTACTACCTTCATAAATCGCATCATGTTAGCACAAATTAAGAGATGCATAGCTTTAATCATCACAATCATAAGTATTAATACAATAAAACAATAATCGGCCATACCTTGGTAATTTGGGGAATAAGATAAGGACAATAAGTCGAATTGCCAAGGTAATTGGTGTAAGACAAGGGAAGGGAAGATGATAAATGATGGTAAAAAAGGACTAATTCTGAGCTCAACATCTCCCCCCAACTACCCTGTTGCATGTCCTCATGCAACAACCTGCATCTGAATCTTGAACTGAGCTCTGTCCAGGAGAGAGGAAGGAATGTAAGTAAATCAGGCATCTCATTTATCTTTTTGAAAGGCTTCTGTGAGCAACCCGACATCTTCCAACTTCACTGTTTCCCTTCTGCTGCTACTTGCTGATATTTGGGAATGCACTTGGTGTGGTGGGAATCTTTCTGCAGTTGTCTTATGCTATGCCTGGGAGAGTTGAAAAGACACCCTCAATCTGAATCCAACTCAATGACACCTGTAGGAGGTGGAAGCACTGGTTCTTGTGGGACAGTGTCTTCCAGCGCATCTAATGTTAACAGGAGAGTTGCTGGTTCTTGTGTAACAGCAACATCCTTTAACCCGTCTTCAGCAGCTACCTTTATTGCTTTTGGAGACACTGGTTCTTGTGTAACAGTGTCTTCTTTGTCATTCTGCTGCTGAGACTGAATATCCTTTTCAATTTGCAGCTCCTCCTCCAAGATTTCAGTGTCACCTGAGCATGGTGTCTGTACCTGTTCATTGTCACTCCACTGTGTGTCAGGAATGATATCCACTCCCAGGTTATCTCCCAGCTGCAATTCAGGAGTTTTTGTTGCAGCCTCCAAGGATGTTTGTTCTTGTGTAACAACATCCTGGCTTACCTCTTCATCCTTCTTCTGCTGCAGCTCCTCTTCTATGAGTTCTGTATCATGGGAGCTTTCTGGGGTTACAACCCAGAGTTCATCATTGAATGCCAAAGTATCCTCTGTCCCAGCTTCTTCTCCTGTCTGCTCAGCCGGTTGGACAGTCCTATTCAGGGTTGCTAGTTCTTGTGTTGCAGCATCCTGTTCCAACTTATCACTGTCCTGCCTTTCCGTTTCTTCTTCTAAAATTATTGTGTCCTGGGAACGTTCTGGGGTTACAGCACAAAATTCTTCACTATCCTCCAGAGTATCCTTCGGCTCCATGATCTCTGTATCATGGGAACATTCTGGGGTCTCACTATATTCTTTTATAAGCTCCAGAGCATCCTTCATTTCCCGTTCTTCTCCCATCTGTCCTATAATTTCTATGTCGTGGGAGCATTTTGGGGCTACCATACATTCCTTATAAATCTCCAGGGCGTCCTCCACTCCAAGTTCTTCTCCCATCTGTTCTATAATTTCTGCATCATGGGAAGTGGCAGCTGCAGCAAGGATGTTTAAAGGTGCTGGTTTTTGTGTGACAGCACCTTCTTTTTCCACTGCTTTCCCTTCTGTGGCTACAGGCTGTTGTGCTGAATAGGTGCTAAGTAAAATTTTATGGCCTGCTTCCTCAAAGATTTCCCCACAGGTGGGGCAGAGTATTCGCTCATCCTTTTCCCCAGCTCCAGCAGAAGCTGATTCCTCCACTTGGTCTGCAGCTTCTATTAATGTGTACATTTTTCTTCCACCCTGCTTTCTGCAGGTTTCCTTCCACATTTCCAGCTCCCTTCTAAGTGCTTGGAGGTCCTCTTTCAGCATTGCATTCTCATACAAGAGTCCCTCAATTTCAGGTTCTTCCTCCACTGGCCTTTGTGGAGCATCCCTTGGTTTTGGTGTAAGGATTGGGGGTTCAACCTGTGTTTCTAAGGTTGCCCATTTTGCTCTAGCTGCCTCTGCTGCTGTGATTGATCGAGTTCGTTTCCTTCTGATTGGTGCCACTAAATCAAACTCATTGGTGGCCCTCTTCCTTTTCTGTGGCGTTTTCTTTTGTGACTTTCCTTTTTGTGGTGTTTCTTCTTGTGGAGCTGGAATATAGGGGGGCAAAACTGAAGTTAAAGGAATATTTCCCTGCCCCCCATGCTGTTCTTCTTCAATCACAGCTCCTCCTCCTACCCACTCAGGTGAAGACTCGATTGTGACCAGCTCAATATCTTCTTCCATTGCTCTAGCTCCGTCATCTTCAGGTTCCATTGTCGCAGCATTTGATGCTGCTCCAATTTCACCTTCTGCTGCCGGAGCTGCCCTGTTATCTAAGTTTTCCATGAGGGTTTCATCTACATTGTCGCCTGATGGCTCTGTTTGTGCTTCCCCTCGCTCTCCTTCAAATGCAGTGTCATCCCCCACTGGTTCTGCTTGTGCTGGGGATTCATACACCTCAAATGGCTCTTCCTGTGCCCCTGGTTGTTCTTCCTCCTTTTCATCCCTCCCCCCAACTTCAATGGAGGAACTCCGGTCCTCCTGTTGTGGCGGAACCGGTAATTGCTGCAATGGGATGACCCTCAAGGGAACAGGTTGCTGTGGTCGGGTTATAAATTGTTCCCATGTTATATTATGTTGGGCAAGGGTTCTCACAATAATTAACTTAATGAGGCCATGGTGGGTGAGAGAGGACAATGGATTCTTTGCAGACTGAACAAATGTGGCCATATGACGCAAGTCGTGCAATAAATAAAATGGAATATTCAACAAAATGCCATGGCGGAGATGAGAAAGCAAAGGAAGTTCAGAGTTGTACACAGTTTGGTATCTACCTTCGCAGGTAATGTATTTCTTGAGGAAGATAGCGATCTGGTCCCATGGCTGCGGCAGTGACTTCAGTGCAATCCCTCTCCTGGATGCTTCAACTTGCTCCCTTGGGAGTAAAAATTCTTCCCGTGCAACCGTTGCAGGGACTCGATGGTTAAACCAAGGTTTTCCCACCATCGGGATAGCTGTAACCTCAGATATAATGAGCTCAGAAACATCTATACACAGACCCCACACCGTGGAATGTGTTTTAGTAAGATTCAAGGCAAATTGCAGGGCTGCGTCCCGATCGAATCCGTCCAAACGCTCAAAGAACTCGACCCAGCCAGCAGCTTGAAAAATGGCCAGAACTGGCAGATTCCGTCTGAGTTCCCGGGTATTGAAAGGTTCATGGCGAACTGGAATGCCCATGGTCCTGGCTGCAAGATGAAACTGCTGTTCGACAGAGTACAGGATCCCAGAATGGAAGTTGCAGCACAGAGAATGCACGAATCATTGAGCGGAGACGTTGAGCGAATGAGCTAATTCGGAAAGTTAAGCGCAGAGAAGAGTTTAAAATTTTCATGCCGAATTGGGGAAGGTGGAAGTTATTAGTATTACGTCGTACGAGGGAAAGGTTTAATCAGGTATAAATGGTGGTACGAGTGAAGGTACGGCCAATCTCGTTTAAATGATATCAATACTTAATCACGTGATAAATGAAAGCCATACCTCATAAAACTGCGCGTCGGAAGGCTGCGGAAACTGGTGGAGCATGTAGTTGGTGACGTCACGGAGCCGAACGCGTGCACAGTCAGACGTGGGATCATGATGACTCGGATAAGGCACTAATTTCCTTCACCGGTAAAACACAAGGCGTCGCATCCTCGGGGTTAAAATGATGAGTTCGCCGGCAGGACTGGGATGAATCAGCATCATGATTAGCAGGTTGCAGCAATTCTTCTGTTAACACGGGAGTTACCACTGCAAGTTGCCAAGGAAATGATAATACGGCCGATGAAAAAGCTTGTTGCAGCTGGCGGGAAAGAAGTTGCAGCCACCAGAAAAGAATTCACGGCAGCCGGAATTTTTTTTTACGATATCAGGGAAAATTACGGCTATCACGGAAAAGTTTTACGGCGGCGGGAAAAACTTACAGCGGGCGAGAAAAGATTTTACGACTATGGGAAATATGTTACAGCCGCTGGAAAGAAATGGCAGCTGCAGGGAAATGATGTGGCAGTGAGTGGTCAATGAGGTGGCAGCCGCTGGAAAATGTGGTGGCGGCTGCGGGAAAAAGATGTTGCAGCTTCCGATGTTGCAGCTGCCGAAGTCGCAGCCGCCGAAGTTGCAGCTGCCGAAAAATATTGACGGCTGACGGAAAAAGGACATTACGGCTACCGGGAAATAAAATGGCCGTGAAGTGGCAGCCGCTGGGAAATAGGGTGGCAGCTACGGAAAAAGATGTTACAGCTTCCGATGTTGCAGCCGCCGAAGTCGCAGCCACCGAAGTTGCAGCTGCCGAAAAAGATTGACGGCTGACGGAAAAAGGACATTACGGCTACCGGGAAATGAAATGGCAGTTGCTGGGAAATGAAGTGGCAGCCGTGGGGGAAATGGAGAGGTAGATGCGGAAAATGAGATGGCAGCTGTGGGAAATGAGGTGGAAATAGCTGGTGAATGAGGTGGCAACCATGGGGAAGATGAGGTGGCAGCCGCGGAAACTGGAGTTGCAGCCGCCGATGTTGCAGCTGCCGAAATTGCAGCTGTCGGGAAAGATTGACGGCTGACGGAAAAAGGGCATTATGGCTACCGGGAAATGAAGAATATGGTTGCCGGAAAAGGATATACAGCTGCCGGAAAATATGTTGCAGCTGCCGGAAAATATGTTGCAGCTGTCGAATTTTTTTTTTTTTTTTTTTTTTTTAACACAAGGACAGCACAGGGAGATTTTCATTACGGGCCCAAACTGATCGTTCTCCTGGCGCTTCCCTGAATTTTTTTTTTAAAAGACGACAGCAAGAAAAGAGATCAAATGCAAAGAGAAAGAAAACGACAACTATACGCTACAGCAAGAAATTATTTATGTACAGCAAATATAATTTTCAGTTTAAGATTTGGCAAAGGTAGAGAAATGTTCCTGCTCTGGTGCCAATTGATAGTTTGGATCAGCAGCAATCTGTGAAATGAATGCATCTTTCGAAATGGGCTTCTGATACAGTCGCAGTCTGTGGCCATTAGCAAGTAATGGTATACGGTTTTCATCAATGGTGACCAGGCGAACAGTGCCGTTGTCAAATACCCTGTCAACCAAATATGGACCCAGCCATCTTGTGCGTAATTTCCCTTTAAAATCCTTCTTGAATCTGGAGTCGTATAATAGTGCCTAGTCTCCTTCACGGAAGATTTTCTTTTTGATGAATCGGTCATGCCAATTAGATCTCTGTTGCTGAAGCAGCACAGTCTGGTCTACTGCAGCTAATCGTTTCTCATCCAACTCATTTAATTGATTCAATCTTCTTTTCTGGGCTTCTGTTACATCCAGGTTCATTTCAATGGCTGTTTTCAGGGTCTTGATCTCAAATTCAATTGGAAAAATGGCACTCTTTCCATATACCAAATCATAAGGAGAAAAGCCCGTGGTGTTACGCCAAGTCGTGCGATATGCCCACAGTGCTTCTGCAAGCCTGTCAGCCCAATCCCTTCGATGGCTTTTAACTGTTTTAGTAAGGATTGCTTCGATAACTTTATTAGTGCTTTCCACCTGACCATTGGCCTGGGGATGATAAGGTGAAGCTATCTTGTGCTGCACATGATACTTCCGGAGCAAGGATTCAAATTGGTGTGAAATAAATTGTGGTCCCCCATCGGTAACTACTTCCTTTGGTACTCCAAAACGGGTAAAAACTTCACTGTACAGGAAATCAATCACCGCCTGGTCATTTGCCTTAGCCAAAGCTACAGCTTCTACCCACTTGGTCATGTAATCTGTACACACCAAAATGTAAACCTTCTGTTTGGAAGGAGGGTTGATAGGACCAACAAAGTCCAATGCACATCTATCAAACGGTTCTAGTACCACTTGGGGCTGTAAAGGCATCTGATCTGTCTTATTAGGTTGGCCCATCCTTTGGCAGCTGTCACAGGACTGAACATATCTCTTAGCATCTCTGAACAGTGTTGGCCAATAATAGCCCATCCGCAACGCCTTATGTCCTGTTCTTTTATCTGTAAAGTGTCCTCCGCAAGGTTCATCGTGACAGGCCTTCAGTATATGAAAAATCTCATCTTCCCTTACACATCTTCTAATTTCAAGATCAGGTCCTGTGTAAAAGAGATGGCCTTTGAGCCAACAATACCTGGCACTTTGCTGAATAATTTTTCTTTTCTCTCGTTTAGACATATGTGGCGGAAGCTTCCCTGCAACCAAATAATTAGCAACGTCTGCATACCAGGGTGAATGAGCTGAGAGTGCGAATAAATGTTCATCCGGGAAAGCATCCTCAACAGGTGAACTGTCATCACTGTTAGTAAATCGTGATAAAAAATCAGCAACAACATTTTCTTTTCCAGGTTTATCTATAATAGTAATATCAAATTCCTGTAATAATAAAAGCCACCTGGTTACTCTGGCATTAGTGACAGGTTTATTCATTAAATACTTAATGGCAGAGTGGTCAGTATGCACAAATGTAGGATACCCAGTAATGTAATGCCGAAACTTATTAATAGAATAAACAATAGCAAGGAATTCTTTTTCAGTAACAGTATAGTTTAGTTCAGCAGGGGCTAAGTTTTTACTAACATAATAAATAGCATAAGGTACTTGACCATCCTGCTGTCCTAGTACTGCTCCAATGGCGGTATCAGAAGCATCCGAAGAAATGTGGAAAGGTATGGTCCAATTAGGTCCCCTCAAAATAGGGGCTGTGGACAGTTTCTCTTTAAGCTTATCAAATGCTGTCTGGCATGCTGCACTCCACACAAACTGTGCGTCCTTCATTAACAATGAAAACAAAGGAGAAGCAAGTTTGGAGAAGTTTTCTATGAATCTCCTGTAATACCCAGCATGTCCCAGAAAACTTCGCACCTCTTTCTGAGTTGAAGGGGTTGGTATATTTTTTATCACCTTAATTTTTGAAGGATCCACTTGAATACCATCAGTAGAGATGAAATGTCCTAATACCACCCCCTCACTCATCATCATGTGGCATTTTTCAGTGCTTAGTGAGAGGCGAGCCTGTTCACAGCGAATTAAAACTTTCTTTAAATTTTCCAGTGCTTCCTCAAAATCCCTGCCATAAGGAGTAAAATCATCCATAAAAACTTCCATGCTATCATTTACCAATTCAGAAAATATGCCAATCACAGCTCTTTGGAACGTTGCAGGTGCATTGCACAATCCAAAGGGAAGCACCCTGTAGGCGAACGTTCCCCAAGGGCAAGTGAAGGTGGTCTTATCCTGATCCTCTGGAGCAATCTAAATTTGATTGTACCCACTGAACCCATCCAGGAAGGAGAATAACTTCTTCCCAGATAGGGTATCAAGTACCTGGTCAATAAAGGGTAGAGGAAAATGATCCTTTTGTGTAGCTTTGTTCAGCTCCCTATAATCAACACAGACTCTCCATTTACCATTTTTCTTGGGTACAATTACAAGTGGGGAAACCCACTCACTATCTGAGATAGGATAGATAAATCCTGCTTCCAAGAGTTTCTGGATTTCTTCCTTCACTATATCCCTCAGATTGGGGTTCATGCGTCGTTGGGGTTGACATACAGGCCGGGAGTCGTTTTTAATATAAATATGATGAGTGCACAGACTAGAAGGAATGCCCTTCATGTCTGTATACTCCCAGGCGAATGCCCCCTTACGTTCCTTCAAGAGATTGGTTAGGCGCATTTGTTCTTCTGAGGAGAGACCAGGGTTGATGTTCAAAGTTTTTCCAGGCTCTACCTCGATAGGAATGCTTCTGGAGTTTTTCAAGACTGGGATTATGTTTGTGTCATTGACTAGTGCTTCCTCCGTAAGCTGTTCTTGTTCTTCCTTCCCAAGGGTACTGTTCAGGAGTTGATAAACTTCCTTATCTACTGAAGCAGGTTCGCTAATGAAATTATTAATGGCATCGTCTTCTGTTTCGTTTTTGAATGTTAGTGCCTTCCCTATTGTTAGTAATGGCTGAACATCTTCCTCCTCTTCCTGTTCTATCCAAAGGGAAGTTTCAGTTTCTAGACTCGGCTGTGCTGGAGGGTATAGGGTGAGGTTTTTGGTTTCCATGCCATCAGATATAGTCATAGATCCTGATCGACAGCTGATGCAAGCATCAGCTGTAGCCAACCAGGGCCTCCCCAAAATCAATGGATGTCCCCCCAGCTGTGATTTTGGTTGTAATACCAGAAAGTCGGCAGGATATTCCCATGAGTCTACTGAAATAACAAGGTCGTCCAAAATCCCTTTGGGTCTGATGGTGGATCTGTCTGCCAATTCTAAGATAGTAGGGGTCGGTCTAATATTGGTGAATCCGAGCTTCTTTACAGTCTCCATTGTTATAACATTGACCGCAGCTCCTAAATCTACTAGTACGTTGGGTATCTGTGTTTGTCCTATGTGTACAGTGACAGTAGGATTGCCGGGATCCTCATACTTGGTTATAGGGGTTTTTCCAGTCATTAAAGCGGATAAATTCCCTATAACATGAACAGTAGGAGGATCTCTGGGTTTCCTTCCCGGTCTTTTAGTGCACAGGTCCCGAACAGTTCTAGCATAAATAGGTACATCTTGAAGAGCTTGTAAAAGGGGAATCTTAACATAAAGGTTCTTCAATTCTCCTAAGAGATTGAACTGAGGTTGCCCCCCTCTTTGTGGCAGCATCAATCTCTCAGGGTATGGTGGTTGCCTTACCAGCTGGGTAGGCTGCGTGTTATCCACTTTATTGTTTAATGTTTCAGCCGTCCCATCTGAGGGATGCTCAGCACCTTTAGTGTTAGGAACCAGATCAAATGGATGCTGGGAACTCTCTTCTTTGTCATGCTCAGATGGTGGAATATTTTCTGAAGTTACACGTTCTACTATCTTTCCAGACCGTAAGCGAATATCATTACAAGGTACAGGGGAGAGAGAGTAGGCCGGCATATTGAGAGCTTCCAATTGCTGGACTATTTTATTGTTTGGGTTAGGGTTAGGTTGGGCAGGTAGCTGAGGCCGTATCGGTAAGTTAGGAACAGGATTATTTTGCAGCTGCAGCTGCGACTGCTGAGGTGGGTATTGAGGATATTGATGAAATTGAGGATATGGAGGATACGATAACTGTTGAGGTGGAGGTGGTTGAGGAAACTGGTTCCCAGGATGGAAGTTCCTCCATCCAGGAGACCATGAAGTAGGTTGATGTGGTGGCTGTGTCCAAGGACTCCATGAATTATAACCTTGCATCGCAGGTTGAGGGGAATTCCACTGAGCATAATTCGAAGGGAATTGTGTATTCACATTTTGCATATTAGTATTCCAATTATTCAAATTATTCAAAAATGGAAATGAATCGGGAGACATACCTTGATTCTGGGGTTGCCAAGGTTTCTTCTGTGCAATGAAGTAGGCTGAATCTACCTCTAGAGTTGATGCCTGCAGAACAGCCTTCACTTGGGGTAATGTCGGACATTCTTTCATATCATGGTTCATCTCGCACAGCTGACACATTTGTATTTTGTCAAGAGGGCATTCTTTCAGTGGATGAGTCTTTCTACATCGGGGACAAAACACACCTAGTGTGAGATCCTCCACTGCCTGCCTTTGCTTGGCCTTCAAGACATCAATCTCTGAAGAGATAGAGCTCATCATTTCTGTTTTAAAGTTTTCAAGAAGATTGCCTATCTCCGCACGTGTAGCTCCCCCATTGGATGACTTCTGAGTTCTGTCGAAGACATCACGTTCCAGCTTATCTCGTTTATGCTGCTTATTATGCCTAGAAGATCCCCTGGAATATCTCTTACATAATTCCACAATTGTCTCAAAAGATTCTTTAGAGATATCTCCCTTTCCTAATAAATTTAGCATGTCTAAACAATCATCCCTGATCCCTCGGAGCAGGATTATCTTAAGAACATCTAGTCCCATGTTCGTCTTCCCAGCTCTCTGCACATTGTACAGCAACCTCTCCACAAAATCCTCCAAACTTTCATCCTCCTTCTGTACCATCTTGAATAACTCCTCCCTTTTGTCCCTGGTGTTACAATATTCTTGATATTTTTCCAGGAACACTTGCTTCATCTTATTCCAATTAGCAACAGTTCCTCCCCCAAGGCTCATGAACCATCGTAATGCATTGTCCTTCAAGGTGGCAAGAAAAAGCTTCAACTTTTGAGCATCTGTGACATAATCATAGCTGCGACAGAGGATATCGAATTCAAAAAGGAATTCGTCTGGATCCTCTGCCGCCCTGCCATGGAAGCGAGGGTAACACCGACGGTGAGATGTTTTTCATAGGGGCTGTCCCCTCTAGCTGCTGTATTGGGAATTGTAATGTAGCCATAGTTTCTGGCGGGGAATCATCTTCATGATGGTATTGTACCACTGCTTCTTCCTCTTCGTTCTCATGTCTGTTATTCATCTTTTCTTCTGTATCTTCTCCTTCGTTTGTTCCTTTGTTCCTTACCTCAGTTGTAACAGCTGCGTATTCTTCAGTTGTAACAGCTGCGTATTCTTCAATTGCAACAGCTGCGTATTCTTCGGTTGTAACAGCTGCGTATTCTTCGGTTGTAACAGCTGCGTACTCTTCAATTGCAACAGCTGAATCAGCTGTTCCTTCTTTAGCAGGAGTATATGCAGGAATCACAGCTGCTCCTGTATCTTCCACTGTAGATCCTGATGCTAACGCTCCAGGATCAGCAGGGCCTCTTTTGATAGGAGTCTCCCGTTGACGAGATCTGACAGCTGAATCAGTTTTGTCAACAAGGTCGTCAATAAATGTTCTTCTACCCAGCAGTGGACCTCGACCACGACCCGAACCACCTGCACTGTTAGTAATTTGTGGGGTTTTGGGGGTTGGGAGGTGATCGCGTTTTACCCTCCTCGTATTCATGCGAAGCAGATCATTTCAAAAACAACCAAAAGACTGACTAAAAGCAATTATTAGATACAACTAATGACTAGTGTTTAATTTTCATCCTTCCCCAACAACGGCGCCAAAATGTAAAGCACTCTATTTGCAGATAATTAAATATCAAACACACAGAGCGTATGAAATTTATTGTCAACCCGAGAAAGTCTTTTTATTTCAAAGGACAAGTGCACAATATATGCTTAAACACAAAACCATTAGAAGTGAATACTTTTATCTTCTATCATCCATGTTCATCCCAAGAATCTATGCAATCCCAATTGCCTTCTAACTGCTATACTACAATTCTTTTCTATCATGCATCAAGAAGAAATGGTATCAGATCTAATCAACGATTGCAAGAAGGAAATCTCATTCGCATTCTAAAATAATCACTTGTCTAATCTAATCAAGCTGGGAATCATAAAGCATGACCTGAACATTACTCTAGAACTTTAATGAAAGAGATTGAAGCAACTGTTCTAAGAAACTGAATTGCAAAATATAAATCAATCAACACATAACAAGAAAGCTAAATTGTAAGAGCTCCTGGGATTACGTCTCAGCTATAGGATGAACACGGCAGTGTGAACAGAAATTGAAATGTGTAAAACAAACCTCACTCAGTCGACTGTTATTCGATACCATTCACCAATCTCACGGAAATATAATCGTTTACTGAGAAATCCACACAATAAATATTGCTGCTGCGTAGAAAAGAAAGAACAAAGCATCACACAACAAGAAAGATGAAATCCTAAATTAACGCAGCAATCTCTGTGGAAGACGGGCCCAGTCTTCACACAGAGACGCTGGTTGAACAACACTCTCTTTAACTCAGAAGTAACTCCTTATATTAACAGAAGAATGAGTACACAGTTTTGGCTCGGCTGCTAATACAAGATAAATTAATTGTTTGCTGTCCAACCCCTCGGTCGAGGCAATTCCCCATATTTATACATACAATTTTGCAACATCTAAACCTATAATTGGGCAGCCATGAAGATATCTGATCTTCAGGCGCCCTAAATAATCTAGCTGTTACAATGCGTGGCAGAACTGAAATATCCAAATATAAGAGAGTTATTAATTGCCCCAAGAGTGGCGGTCCTTCCAGCTCGCAGCTGGACTCGAGCAGTGACATACTTAAGATAGCCATTTCTGTTACAGCTGACCCATCACGATTGTGCCTTGATTGACGATTCGAGCCCCAAGGAACCTTCTACAAGCAATGAACGTCCCTTCCTTCATGACTTGTTCAGCTCCGATCTTCCTGTAGTCTATTTGTCTTACTACCTTCATAAATCGCATCATGTTAGCACAAATTAAGAGATGCACAGCTTTAATCATCACAATCATAAGTATTAATACAATAAAACAATAATCGGCCATACCTTGGTAATTTGGGGAATAAGATAAGGACAATAAGTCGAATTGCCAAGGTAATTGGTGTAAGACAAGGGAAGGGAAGATGATAAATGATGGTCAAAAAGGACTAATTCTAAGCTCAACAGGGGCCATGATCGATGCAAACCCCCAAATGAAGTTGCAATAACACCCAGTGTGTCCCAACGTCGCTCTTAATTGCTTGACATTCGTCGGCGGTGTTAAGCTCATAATGAGTGCAATCTTTGCTGGGTCGACTAACAACCCCTGCTTGCACACAATGTGACCCAGTAATATCCCAAATGGTGCACATAAGATGCACTTCTTCAAGTTCAGCGATATCTGATGCTGTCGACAGTGCTCCAACATCAATCGTAGATTGGCCAAATGATCGCTGATCAATCTGTAGACTATCCAATCATCCATGTATACTTGCAAAAACTTCTGGATGAAATTCCTAAAAGTAGCAACAATGACTCGAGAGAATATCGCCCGTGCATTCTACAACCAAAACAACATCGCTGTGTACTGAAAATAGTTCCATTCTATCACAAACGTTGTCTTGTGGCGGTCTTCTTTCACAATTCTGATCTGATGACAGCCGGAGAACCCATCCGTGAAAGAATACATCTCTTGGCCACCCATGCCTTCGAGCACCTCATCAGTAAACAGGGTCGGAAAGGGATCATGCAAACAGGCGTCATTCAACTTCCGCAAATCGACACAAATGCGCACTTCGCCGGTCTTCTTGTCCTGCACCACCATAGGACTAATCCAGTATGATTCCTCAACCGGTTCAATAATGCCAGCATCCAACATGCGGTCAAGTTCTACTTTGACCCTCTTCTTATGGAGTGGATTCAGTCGATATGGTTGCTGCCTGATTGGTTTGGCATCCGGTTTCAATGGGATCTTCATCTCCCCCAAATCACCCAAGATTCCCTTCATCTTAGAGAACTTCATAGGGAACAAGTCTTGGAATTCATGCAACAAGTCTATGACCTTCCCCATCATCTCATCATCCCAATAGTCCCCAACATTTGCAAACTTTGGACTTTCCTTTGTCCCAATGTTGACCTTCCGGAGCTTCAGTGGCTGACTGATCGGATCAATTGGTGCATCAGGTGCTACAACATGGCGACTTCCTTTGGATTCCAGAATATTGACATTACGCGGATCATCACCATCTTCTGGCCCACCAGTGATATTATAACATTCCATCATGGACTGCATTTTGCAGTGCGTATGTGGATCCGTAGGATATGCCACCGGAAAAAGCTTCAGAACTACGTCACAGATGATCTACAAAGCATTATGGACATTTGGGTTGGCATCCGTGAAGCCGAACATATGGGTAAAACAAACTATTAGATCCAACCATGTGGTAATCTTCCTACGCAATTCGGCTGCAGTATACCATGATCGCAACATCTCGTGGAAAAAGGAATGGACCCACTCATCCTTTGGTCGCGATGCCCGCAACATCTGACACTCCATCAAATGACCGCCAGGGTCATGCCATCCATCATATTTTCCTGTGTGTTAAACTTCGGTGTCTCCAAAGCGAACCTTCAACAATCTCTGGCATTGCAGGCACCCTGCAATCGACTTCTTATGTGTCGCCCACCAACGTGCTGGAGAAGCCTTTAGTGCTTCCTCCAATGCCAGCAATCGTTGTGGTTCTGAGACCTTTTCCTTGAACACCACAAGAAAATCAGACAAGCCAGGTATCCCTTCATATACTGGCAGTGAAACAGTTTTGGTCGCAACACGGCATAATGACTGCATGACTAACCCACACTTGCAGAGTGACACCTCATGCAAACGATTCTTCCAATTTTCTAAGGCATCATCAGAGTCGGAAGACGCAGAGATGAAGCTGCTCCACCCAAGCTCACTGTCGGAGTCGGATGAATATAATATTCTGAAATATTGTATGCATTCTCCCATCCACTGGGAACTTCATCCTTCACTGGTTCAATATACCTGCGTCCTTCAGCCGGATCCAATGGGGCTATGACTCGGAGGTCGCGGTTTTCAAAATTCATCATCTGCTTCTTAAATTTGATGACTGCTGCACTGTTGTTGGCCCATCCAATCCTGAGCAATGCGGGATAGGAGCTTCCCCCTTCAACTACTTCGATCACATCGAAATCAGCGTATGTCTTCATTCCCTCAATGTCCACAACCAGGCGTGGAACTCTCCCTATTGGTGTTACCTTGGCCTGATTAGCCAGCCAGAGCTGTACGGGAGACCAGCTCAACGTGGGACTCCCCATTTTTTGCCAGGCCTGCTTGGTTAAGATGTTGACATCCGAACCAAGATCCAGAATAACTGAATCAACTTCATAGTCTCAAATTTGAATGTTCATGCACATCTCCTTACCTGTCTTTCACCTCTGTAAGGAGTTTACTGCGGACTCTTACCGTCCCCTTGCTGGTCGCTGCAACAGCCCTTCAAGATCAGAAATAGCATCTGGATCCCTTACCAGCGATAAACAACTTTCAAAAAAATTATGTAGGGTCCCAGGATGCTGCGATGGACTTGCCTCTGAGGTGGCATAAAAAACAGGGGGCATGTCGCAAATGATTGGCTTACCACGATCTTTTTCCATCGCACGATGCGCTTGAAAGAATGGATCACACTCGGAATCAATGTCAAATGACACCTTCTTTTGACCTGCTAACCGGATGATAGATTGTGGACTGTCTTCGCCTGTTGTCGCACCTCCACGAGTGATAACTGCAACAACCACGTCTTGTGTCCTTGGCTCTGCAGAAATTGTTGCAATAGTTGCACCCTGAGTCTGATTCAGTGGTAGATTCCCAGGTTGGTTCAAGTTCTAGTTAACCTTCTAATTCGGACACTGGTTCTAGTTTTGCGGCAGTTGCTGTATTTGATTTAAGCTGGTTTCTGCACTTGGTTTTGATTTTGCAACTACGGAACGTTCCCCGCTTGCCATCATGCAATCAACTGCGGGAAATTTTCAACAGTGTGATCGGTAACAAAACAAAACGTACACTATGTCTGCAATTGTGGGAAATCTCGCTGGTAGTGTCCCCACACTCCGTAATTATAACACTGGATAGGGCCTCGACCTTCTCGTCCTTGTCCTCCTCCACGACTAAAGCCTCCACTGCGTCCTCCCCAGAATCCTGCATGGAATTCCCCCTTGCTGCTGGTATTGCGGTTGCGTATACTACCTGGGCTGCACGTATTGTGGCTGCTGAACGTACTGTGGCTACTGTGGAGCCATTTGCATTACAGCATATTGTGGCATAAACTGTTGTGGTTGCTGCTGCAGTACAAACTGCACCTATGGTTGAGGTAGCGGCTAGGATACCTGTGGCTGTGGTTATGGTTGTTGTACAGCACGATGGTTGTCCTTCACATATAATGAATCGTACGTTCATTCATGAAGAAACCCATATGCTCAGCAGTCCTTGTCTTCATGTCCCACATACTTGCATAATGTACAATATAGATTCATTGGTTTGGTCACCATCTTCTGCATGTATTGCCACTCCTCATGGCGGTGCCCATATACCTGACAGATGCAGCACGACGGCATACCGTCGTCGCTCAATGGATTTGGTTCTCTTGAAACCAGATTATTGCGAAAGTTTGGGAAATTATCCTTAGTGTGCCCCTCTCCGCGACATTGCGTACGCCATACTTCTTCATGTTGTTCTTTTCCATTCTTAAGGTCTTGTAGTTGTATTGTAAAATTAGCCAGCTGCGTCTAAATCTGCGACATACCAGTTGTGTTCTCACCGATCGGCGAAGCTTCTAACCACATCGCAATTTCCAGGGCTTCACTCATTGTTGTAATGTTTTGTTGCATCAGTGGTAGTCGAATGTGTGGGAGCAATGCCGGAATGAACCATTCTTTGTGCTGGACATTGCTCATGTCAAAGCTGACCCTCGCCATCAGCGTTTTGAATCGCTGGTCAAAATCCCACATAGTTTCATTGGGATATTGCTTAATATCTTTTAGTTCTGTAATATACTGCGCTTACGATTTGGGTTTTCTGAACTCTACAATCAATCTAGCTTGAAATTCATCCAGTTTCTTTTCTGGAGTGTCATAGGAACTTGCACAAACTTCATGAACCAGTCTAATGCGCGACCTTGAAGAGTTGTCGCCAATTGTCCTTTCTTGGCATTATCATAAGTAATTTGCTGCACAGTCCATACTACCTTGCATAAGAACTAGTACTGCTAAGGATTATCTGTTCCATTTCCGTCGAACAATGGTAACTTTGCATCTTTGCCCGCCATCCTGGGCTTCCTTCCTATAGTCGCTGAGCTACTAGCAATTAAATTCTGTTGACTTGATGAACATGATGGTGTCAAAGTTATATTTCTTACTAGTTGAGAGATAGTGAGAGGAGGTGTGGGTACGTTGTTGTTGGGGTTTGGTCCTGCCTCTATCCTGGGCGTAGCCTGGTCATCCTTGTCAGCACTGTGAGGTCGCATCATCCCGTGTGGTCTTCCTTTGCGGCCTTGCATTTCGATTGCAGCAGGACCTTATCTTGTCCTCTACCTCTTTTACTGTCGAAACCTTGCTCCTCCCCTTGTAAGAGCACTCTCTTCCTCAACTTCCTTCGCAGTATCGTCATGACCCGCACCCATCTACTCCTTATCATTCCATGTACCGCCCCCCTGTCGTCGTGGTATTTACGACCTCCGTGCAGTAGGGTTATTACTGATCTAGGTGCATCTTCAGTATGCCCTTCTCACAAATGAACATTTTAATGGACAACTGTAGCGACAACAGAAACCTGCCCCTTGGCCCGTTGAAGAACTCCCTTTCTGCCTCACTATAAGACTTGTTCGTATCAATCGCAAATTCAGTGATATATCCTTCCAGAATGTTGTCGACCCAAACCTCAACATCCCACGACACTTTGTTGTCAACTTCTTGCAGTTCCTGGATCAGTTCTGGGTTCCAGGCTGTCGTCTCACCACCTTGGAAGTTCCTCTTTTGGAAGGTCAGTTTTGCTAACCATTCATACAGGATGATTGGGACCTTGCAGAAAAAGTATTCATGTGGACCGTCGTGAATGTACTTCTCCAACCACCAATCTGTCAATAACCCCGGGTTCTTATTATCTTTTTCAGCGAACTCTCGTAACTTCAGGTCGAACCAATCTCGGATCTCCGGTCTTGTCGGATGCCACAACATATCCTCCTTTCACTTCACACTACGATCCTGGCAATGGAACCATTTGTTGACACAAATCAGTTGATAGGGGTTCCTGACACTGTCGATGCCCAAACCACCGCGATCTCTCTAAGCACCAGCCCCAACAATTTTAACCCTATCCAGCAACATCTGCGGAGTAGATGAAGTCTCACCCGAGATGTTCAAGGGAGAGTTGACGGAACCATGTTTCCGCCGAATGAAGGAGGATGTTGTGCATCAATTGATTAACTTATTTCAACATTCACAATTAGATCTAAGCATTCAATTTAGGCATTAAGCATAATTGCGACATTATTCAACAGATCTCATCATTGATAGAACCATAAATATGCAATAGATATAACAGTAAAGCATTAATCGCAACAAGGAAACATTGTATCATTCACAGATTCATATCACACAATGCATTTACCACAAAAACATGGAAACAACACAAAGGTTCTGCTCAAAAGCTCTGTCACATTCATATTATCTCCGAAAAAACCCAGATACAACAAGACATTCAGTCATCCGCTTCGGATCAAGATCTCTCAGATATCAAGATTTTACAATCATGCTCTCCAAAAAGATATCCCAATACTTACAAACCTACATCTATTTATAGGCTTGCGCTCTTACATTTATGGTCCACTTAGGCAACCATGTAACTACTCTTTAACCAACTTTACAAAAACTAACCCAAAATCCCACATAATGCGGTCAAATGACCCAAAATATACATGACATGGTCCAAATGACCCAAAAACTACAAAAATACTTGCCGCCTTGCTTGTTGTTTTCCTCCTTTCACGGTATCTTTGGCCTGACGCAACATCCGCGATGCTGACTCATCAAACCACCTGCCAACACTAATTAATCAATATAGGTACATACCTGTTGGTCACCCTATATGCTAATCAATTACAACTAACACACAGGATGCTCAATATAAATTTTCAACCCAGGTAGGTCTTTCTATTTCAAAAGTAATTAACACAATCTATGCATAAACATTGAAGTAGCTGATTGAATAATGGAGATAAATTATCCTACCTATCTACTCAGTCAAACTCATCTCATGGCTAAAACTAATCTAATTTATCCATCTAATATTTCAAAGTACATTTAGCTTCCTACAATCATCACTATTGTTTAGGATTTCTACCCTATAGTGAGGAGATGGACACTACCAACTGGGCAGGGTTGACAGGTAAATACATTACTTGCATTACAATTAGTTCTTACAAATGAGAGAGATCAGGATATCGAAAGAAATACCTTTAATTGACGGCTGGTCCTAGCTTTCACTTGATCTCCTGCTTGACGAACTTGCAATACAAAGGATACCTTCTTTAGCGTATCTTGACCATATAACATATGATGAAATTATAAAACAATTTAACATCAAATATAATCAAGCATTAAGCCAAATGGAGATACAATCCAATAGATATTTGATTTGGGACAGGAAGGGTATTTCAACCTTTTTATTGTCAAATAAACATGAATCAGTACAATATACCTGACGTGTAGAGATGTTTCTGCAACCAGATCCTGGGCTCCTGGTTTTCACTCTGACATGGGACTTTCCTCCAGCATAACAGTGCTTGAAGCAATTTTTCCTCTAGGTCTTCTCTTAAGATTTCATGAGCATTATGAGTCTTCTGAGTGTCCCCCCTCTCATGGATCCTCCTTGTATTTATGGGACAAGGTAGGCAGTTTAGATCGAGAGGTGGTTGGATTAGGAGGTTGGGGAAGTTGCAGAACAAACTTCAACTAATCCCAATTCGTCAAATTAATTTATTTTTTGATTTCATCTTAAGATGTACGTGGGTTTCATATCACAGGAGTAGCGTATAGGAAGCAACTTTTGGGATTTACAACAAGCGTTTACAATGTTTTGGGAGATGTACGCTGGTTTTCCTTGAGCAAAGTAGGGTATTTTCTCAAGGTGTATGCTGGTATTCTATGCAGAGAGGGGCGTACATGTGACAAAATCAGGAGAAACTGCAATCTTTTCGGGTGAGAAGTGTACATTTGGCAGCAAGTCATCCAAGGCAATCTAGCTCTTCAATCCTTTGTGTCCTTTTATGTTATCTAGAAGGAAAGGTGATCATGGGATAGAGAAGTGCACATTTGACCTATAATAGATGCCCCGTAATGTGTGAGGGCATAGGGAAACGATGGCCGAAATACATTATAAATCCAAGTCAAAGGAGGAGCAAGAAACCGCAGAACCAAGTCACAAAAACATCTGAAACAACGATCAAGGTCAGCGAGAAATTACAATTTTGACATCATATAGATGTGTAATATATCTCCGATACATAACTAGGAGATGTATATATAGAGCATGGCCACTGGAATACAAGCGTGGATCCATGTCAACAGAGAGATCATAGCCATAACAACAAGTTGGATCTATGTCTCATAAAGAGCCAAAATGAGTGAGGCTCAGTCTTGCGTAGCTTGGGGAATAACATAAATATGGTGATGCTATCAGAGCCCCAAGGTCTTCATCCAAAACAACCCAAGTTACAAACCCTAACCATGCGAATAAATGAGCTGATGTAGAACATGGGGGGTATCATTTGATTACTGATGATTGATGTATACCGTTAACAAACGTGAGGACTTCCATCGATAATGTTAATGGGGTCCAAGGTACCTAGTACGATCCAAACAAGTGTGAATAAGTGGACTTGAAGTCGAACACTTGAGGAACCTGTTGAATAAGAGACATTGATGTATTCCCATTTATTCAACAGCGAGGGAAATTGCCACTGATGATTGCAATCCCCAAGGTACTAACCAAAACTCTAAACTTCGTTCCCAGAGCATAATGAGCTGATGTCTATGGGAAGAAGCCCGTTGGAAGGGAGGCATTAATGCATCCTACATCATCCAACACGAGGAACACTCACAGGTATGAACTGATGTGGAGTAGGACAAGTAACAAGATGAAACAAACTGACACCAGGATGGCCGACCCATGAAGTCAAGGTAAACTACAGAATGGCCGACACAGGATGTATCCTTGAACAGTGAGCACAACACAAAGTGACTTAAGAAGTTTTTAACATGAAGGAGAAAATGATATAAGTCTCCGATGTAGGAGACATAACAGACCCTCCATATGATTTGAAGAATAACCAACCGGGGGAGTAAAAACTTGGAGATCAGGTTCACCCTAAGGTCAAAAACTAAAACCCGACTGACATGAAAGACTCAAGTAGGTGCTATGTTCAAGGACATGACTGATGTAACTGACTTTGAAACTGAAAAAGATGTAATATACCCTTCTTATCCCTTATTCTTTTTGGTAAAAGAATATCTGTCTTGTTGTTTTAATGAGTCCAAGAAGAAAATAAAACTCAATAAGTCCAACCATGTAATAGGTTTAACGAGCCCATGGGAGGAAGACATGGGACCTTCTTCATTGTTTACAGAGTTCGAAGAAGAGATACAAGAATACTCTATAGTAATTATCTTTGGATTTTAATATCGAGCCGAGATCTATTTTTCCTAGCTAGTGTTTTCAATTTTAAGGAGTCTGAAAAACTTAAACAATAAATCCTCACACCTACTCATGGATTTTAATATTGAGCCCAAGTAGGTTAATGCTCGCCGGTGTTTTCCTGTTTATTGAGTCTGAAAAACTTAAACAATTCTCTATATACCTTCTCATGGATTTCACATCAAGCCCGAGCAGGTGAGTGCTCGCTTGGTGTTTTCATGTTTCGAGAGCCTGAAAACCCTAAAGAGAGGTTCCAAAAGGTCCTTTTTCGTACAGTTAGTCCCCTCCTGCTATAGGTCAAATTTTCACTTCTCCGTCCGTGATCACCTTGAGCTGTTGATCACACAAAAGGACAACTTGGATTGAAGAGCATGATAACCTCAGATGAGACTTTGACCTGACTCACCTTCCTGTAAGCTGACAAAACCCTAAAAAATATCATATTTTAGCATGGGTGCTACATTTCTTAAGCAAACCAGCGCATATGCCCTACTTTGTAAGCTATATAGTAGCGCACACCTCCTGGTATGAGCTACTCTACTTTGGTAAACTAGCGCATAACATCAAAAAAGTGGCAAATGCTAGTTGTTAATGTTGTAGTTGCATGTTGGGCACTACTCCGCTGTGAAATAGTCACACACATATTAAAATATGATCAAAAAAATATTAATTTGATGAATTGGGATTAGTTGCAGTTGGTTTCCCAACTTCCCCAACTTCCCCTTCAACCAAATCTCGACATGAACTGCCTACCTTGTCCTATAAATACAAGGAGGATTGAAGAGAGGGGTTAGACATGAGAACCATAGAGAGACTCTTCTTATATGAGAAGCTTGTATTGAAGGTGGTTATGCTGGAGAAAATTTGAAGTCAGAGAGGAGCAAGAGCATAGGATCAGGTTGCATGAGCATGCTGCAAAGTCAGGTATACTTTGTATCATTCATATGTTTTTGACAATAAAAGGTTGAAACATCTTACTCGTCCCAAATCAAATGCTTAATGGACTATGTATTTGTTTGGATCAATGTTGGTTAATGTTTGATGTTTGAATTACTTTTTAATTCCATCATTATTATATTGGCCAAGATACGCTAAGAAAGGTCTTTGTGTTGCAGGTTTATCGGACGGGATATTGAGTGGAGGATTGAGCGCAAGGTTGGACAAAAGCTAGGATCAAACTTCGTTCACAAGTTATGTCCTCAAAATCTCTAATCTATTTCCCTTTATAAACACTTATGTAATGCAATCAGTATGTTTACATGTCACCCCCTTAAGTTGATAGTGTCTATTTCCTCACTATAGGGGTAGTATTTCCCGTCAACAGACGGGCGACTCCGCTGGGGAGGTTGTTTTTTCTCCTCTAGGAAACCCTTATTGTTGTCTTTCCAGTACTTCTTAACCCCTTTAATATTCTGAGAAGCCCTATAGGTTTCCCCTACCTACTTCCCTTTGTTTGACTCAGTCTTTTTACACCTCTGCAAAGTTAGTTTTTGACTTCTTAAGACCTATGCGCTATTCTACTGTACATACAGTAGTGCATATGCTCCAGTTTGCCTTTGCACAGTAGTGCACACATCCCCAAATGCGCTAGTTTTCCTACTACATAGTAGGGCACATTTGTAACATCCCTCAATTTCAACACCTATTGTTATTATATTTGTAAAAATAAATATGAATTTTGTAATTGGCCCTGGTGAGGATCTCAAGGCCAAGGCCCCACCAGTAGGCCTTGTTGGTTTTTGTTGCTTATGCTCAAATTGTTAAATAGTTTATTATAGACCTAGCGACTAAAGGTTTAGACGTGACTAAAACGACGAGGCAAAGAATCCACTAGGGGAAGAGGTAACATGGCTAGGAAGCCATGGGTTAGATGACCTTAACCATAAGTATCGTCTTAAGTTATGAGAGTGTTAAAGTTTCATCCTTGTAGAGCTTACCGTAAGTATCTAACTAAGTTATTATGGCCTATTTATTAATTATGACGACCTTATTAAGATTAATCCCATTTCATATAATCATTTTAACTAGGCATGAAATGCCACCGTGTCATCTATAAAGAAAGATACAAGCCAAGGAAATTATTTTAAAGGTACTATGCGGTATAGTCACCTTGAAATGAAAAAGAATGATATCATAGTATTTATGCCATTATACTTTCATAAATATATGGTGCTACTTTTATATATAGTTATATATATACTTGTAGACCAAACTATGAAGTAATTATACTTGGGAAACTCTAGAAGAATTATGAAGTAAAGTTATATGTTAGGAGAAATTACATACGGGTGATAACTATTATTAGGGGCCTATGCATCTTAAATAGCACTCAAGATTTAGATGTATATAACCTTTCTTGTTAAAAGGAACTCACTCCATTATAAAAGAAGAGTGTGCAACTAGTTAGAAGCTAAGTGGAAAAATCTTAGTGGGAAAATTGTGGAGTATCGAACCCCAGTAAGGAAGCCACTTGTTTCCTCTTGTTAAAGTTGGATCCATCATGTGTCACCCCATTAAGATGAGGTAGACTCTTCTTAAAAACTGGGCATGATGAACTGAAAAGGAGAATGCCGATCACTCTTTGGTGGTTGTATTTTATAGGAACTCATGGAAAGTTAGTTACGAGGTTGTCCCCTACGAAGAGCACCATAAACAGCTGACACTCGTTCTCCGTAGTGGGAATTAGGTTGTTGAGATCCGGCCTATGCCACTCGGCATTTTTGGTTAAACACCTAATTGCCCGAACTTTTGCCTTGCTAGAAGTCTGGAGGCTGTCTCTTTTAGTGGAGCGCCTTGGCACATTTTTTTTTGGGAACGACCACTTCCAAAATTGGAAAGGGGGTCGGGTCACAAGTATGAAACGCCCACCTGTGAACTTAGTGGGGGAAGGCACGATCTATCAAGCTGAATGGGAGATGGTTACGAATTGGATTGGGATGCATTATGCGGTTGTAGCATGTCTCCTATTGAAACGACCATGCCAGCGTTAGTTTCTCATTAATAGGACGGGTTCTTCCTGTAGTTAGAAGGTAGTGGAAGGGCACACTCCCTTCCTTTGTTTTTGTCACTTGTCGGGTGATTGGAGGACACTCTTTATTTCGACTACGAGTGGGTCGGTTTCATGGGGGGAGATCTCAATAATATGGATCTCGTGTCATTTGTATTTATGGTGGCGTGCGATCGGAGAGGGGGATGGAACCCAGTTCCATGGGAAGATAGATAGTCATTTTATGCTATTGCACGAGAGCCATTCAGAATGGCATGTTAGTGAAATTACCTTATATATATTACCAGAAGGAAGACATCATGTTAGTTATTGGGCTTGCATTTTTATAATCAGTAACTCGGGAGTAAGGAAGCGAGGTTGTAAATTAGTTATGAACTAGCTATCCGCATCAAATACCACATTGGTTAGAGCTTAGGGAATGGGTCAAGGTACATAGTACATCCATAAGCTGAATCGATGTTATGATGGTGATCGCTGCTGCAGGTGATTCACCATTTTTAATAAACCAGGCGAGGCTGCAATCGGATATGAACTCTGTATCAATAGGAAGAGGAATCCAGATCAATGATCCTTGCGCTAGTGAATCAGTAAGTTGAACTATGTGCAATTCTTTTTATGAGTGCATTTTAAGTTGCTATCTCAGATTTACAAAATTGTGTGGCCACGTTTTATGCTTAAGACATATGCTGCCATCATGAAATACGATGATCTCTTGTTTAAATAGTGGATCTCGGACTGTAAAATAAGGTCACAATCCTTGTTAGGATATAACCTTACAGCGTGGGAACTCAGTGAGGATACACTCCCTACTTAAATCAATAATTCAAGCATAAGGTCGTATTAGGGTTTTTCTGCATAATACTAGTTGTTGAGATAATTTCCGATTATTGCTGGGCGTTGAATTTGAAATCGCAAGTCTAAAAACTCTAGGATTTATCAATATATTTTTTGGTCTTTTATTATTGGGATCCACATGTGAGGAATTTTACTAGTCGGTAATTGCTGTAGCATATCTTTTTAGGATGGGCGTGTGAGGTAATTACTTAGTTTGTAATTCCTGTAGAATACTTTATTGTGATCTGCGTTGTAATTATGAATATGATCGCATGAACAAGAGATTTCATTGTGCATTTTATTTGCATTAAATTCATATGGTAGCTAAATTAATTATCTAGCCCCGATATATTGAATCTAGATCTCAACTAGATCGCTATTAAGTGTTAATATATATGTTCTACATGTTTATTTATTATCTCTATCGAATCATTTTACTAAACTTCCTCTATCTGGTAGTGTAACGAGTTAAATGATCGCGATGAGTATGAAATACTATTAAATAACGTACTTATCTATGCCATAGTGAAACTAATTAGTGGTTGAAGAATACCCAAAGTTGCTCAAATGATACTTAAAATACTTGTTTAAGCATAAAATCGGATGTGAGCTACAATAGAAGTATGGATTGGGAATTATTCTATTTTAAACTTTCCAAATTGATATTTGAGTGAAGTTTAAAAGTGTACACTTGTGTATTCAGGGGTAAAGAAAATTATAGGAATATATAAATAGGATTGAAGGAATTTTATATGGAAAGATTAGTAGACTTTGGATGGTACTTGTTGAAAGACTTGTGAAAGTGGGTAAATAAATCTAAATGGGAATAAACTTCTACATAGCTACAAATTGAGAATCATTTACTTTTGGTGTAAAGTTATGTGAAACGTAAAAGTTACAAATTTAGCCTCCCTGCATTATCTTAAGACAAATGTTTTTAGGAAATAATTAATAGTTAGGTTGATAATAAAATAAGTATGAAAACTAGTCGAAAAGGTTATGAGCGATATTGAATATATGCCATTAAAGAGTATATTGAATTTGTTATTTTACATCATGCTGTGACATATGGTATGTAAATAAGAAATTACATTTGGATATACAAGTCATAAAAAGAGGGGGAAATTCTTGTAGAAATCATATGAAGTTACATTAGTTGGTTTAATTATCATATAAAGGTTGTATATATAAGAAGTGATAAAAAGTTACATTAGTTTTTTTCATTATCATATGAAGGTTTCATTATCATATGAAGGTTTGACCAAGATTTTATGATGGTAAGATATGTATGTGTACAAGTGAGTACAAAGGTCATATAAAGAGTGTATTCTTATAGGTATAGTAGAAGTTATTACAGGATTAAATATGCTAGTCATTTATATTATATGCAACTTTTCTTTATTCAAAGATAAGGTTTAAAGTGTTAAGTGTATAATAATATCTATATGCTAGTTCATTTATAATGGTGCTTATAGTTGATTCATGAAAAACTCTATGTGATAGAGGCTTGACGGAAGGAAAATAGATCTTGTTGCAGCAACCATGTTGCGCATTGTAATCCATTTACTCTTTGCCTAATAATAAAGGATGCACACACCTTTGTGGACTAGCCCGTGTACGGGTGAACCACGTTATTTCTTGGTCTCGTTTATCTGTATATGGATTTTATTATATGTGTTTGTGCCTACATGACGATTGTATGATTTTTCTCTCCTATGAGTTACCTTGATAACACATTGGTCGAATGCATCTTGGTAAGGGGTAATTCATGTTAATGTTGTAAAAAAAAAATATTTCATGTATTCAAATGATAAATTTTATGAAGCATTACATGTCACATTTATTAAATAGAAATTTAGATACTAATTATATATTTGTAATTCCGCAAAGCAATTTTAATGGCGATTAGACCTTTTGGAAGGGAAATAAGACCACTTAGAAAATTTTTAAATTTTCACAAATTTGTGTATGTGACAAATGGTATCAGAGCACTAGGTTAAAACACTCGGGTCTATTGGGCTCAACATGGATTGAGTAAAACATGAAAGTTGATAAACTAGTCACTCCGTTGTTTTTGTTTTATTTTTGAATGCATGGATTGGAATGGACAAGGAGTAATATTATTCAAAGTACCACTTCAAGTTTCTTCGAAAGCGTAAAGATAAGTAATTTTGTATTTCTTACAAAATTTTGAATGAGGTATGTTTTCCTATATTATGAGTTTTTCTTTTCCTATATATATTTGTCGTATGGTATGAAAAGTGGTAACTAGTTAAAATGATTTTCTGTAGTTGTGCAAAATGTTGTGAACATACCACTTAATTATAAATTTGAAAATTTCATAGAAACATCATTTAATTCCGCATTTCAGTTGTCCAAATTTTATTACCTATGTACATCATTAAGTTAAAAGTATAGTTTCATTAATACACTATGAAGAAGTAAAATTGTTCGATTTAGCAAAAGTCATTTGAACACCTTCATTGTCTATGCATAGTTGTTATGACAAGATTCATATAATGTTTAGAAGATGATCAGATAGAACTATTGTTGGTAGAAGTTATAATTATTTAGCTACTTTCTTTGAAATAAAAGTTAGTACTCAAACATCAAAAGTTAGAAGGTACATCTTTGTATTTAGGATTGGGATAGTATGTTTATTTCAAAAGTGTAAGTTGTCATTCTTTCATTAATTTCATAGATCCAATAGAGTCAAGTTCATGTAGAATATAGCCTAAAGAAATATTTATTTATCCCAAGTATTGATAGCTAGAAAGGATGTAACATACTAGGTTACATGATTAAATATAAAATACATGTATTAATTCATGTGATTAAATGACCAATATATTTTGAATATTATTCTTGTTTACGAAAAATTATCATTTGTATTTCATTACAGAATTTCTTACCCTTATTAAAAGTAATTTATAGCAGTATTTCCTAGAAGATTGAGTGAATTTATTTTATAATGCATCTGAAATTCAGTTATTTCCTCATAGAGAGACTATTGGTAGGAATTATTATATCTTTTACAGATGGAAATGCATCAAGTTAAAAAGGTCCTGTTAATAATAGGAGTTTGATTATCAGAAAAAATTAAAAAAATTCTAATCTTGTTATGATTGATTGAACACATGATGTTGAGTTAGTATCATTTAGTTGAATATTGATAATGCAGAAGAAAGGTTTAAATTTATGATATGTTTATGATTTTGTATACTGTTGAAAAAATGTTTATTGACCCACTGGGTGGAATGGAAGTCTAGGGTAGAAGGAAATGGACAAGTGGCAGCATCATGAGGCAACTAACTAGCTGTTGGTATGGGACAACTCCCTTGAAATGTGGTCATAGTGCCCTGAAAGATGGGATTGGAGCTTGAGGCTCATTTATTCAAAACTGACTACTAAAGACCTAGGCAGTCTATATGATAGCCATCAAATTTTGAACTGAGGTTCATCACTTTCCCTGATGAGGAAATTTACCTTGGGGTTTTGTTGTGTTTGCACCCAAGAGATTTGATGAGGGGATATGCTATGTTGTTGATCATGTTGTGAGTCTACCAAACTCTTATTGAGTTCAAGAGGTTGATGCCGAGTGGAGAAGGCATGTTATTTCAGGAGGTTGATGTCGAGTGGAGAAGGCATTTTGAGTGCCTTGCTTCTACACAGAATCTTCTACCTAGTGGTTCAGTAAACAGGTCTCCTTGGGTGTTTTGTTTTCTGTTTAAATTTATTTAATATTGTGCAAATTACAGTCATCCTTGGACACTTGTCCAAATATAAAACTATACAATAAAAATTAGTATAATGTTTCCTCCAAGATAAAATGTATTCATCTTGTTACAATGTTGATTTTCCTAAAAATATGCTATGTTATGAGTTGACTGTCATGTTCCTACTGGAAGTATGCAGATGTTATTTTTGATGAGTTTTCAGAGGGCTCATGTTTGTATGAAAGTATCTATGATTGCTGATATGCAAAAGAGCATTATTTATGCAAGTCTTCATGATTGCTGGAAATACATAAGAGTTATGAATGCAAGTCTTCATGATTGCAGGAAATACATAAGAGTTTTGTATGCAAGTCTCCATGATTGCTGAAGTACAAAGAGGTTTGGTGATTACAAAGTTCGGTTGAAAGAATTATTTTATGACATGAGCTAATGATAATGATTGTCTTGTAGCTAGACTCTCACATGTATTTATGTGTCAATGTTATGAATGCTAGAATAAGCAAAATATTTCTTCAAGGAAGAGGAAGAATGATGAATATTTACTATTTTGGAATTTTGTATACTTATCATATACTAAAGAACGTTGGGAGATCTTGTATGATCTGTGTAATGTGCAGGATATAAGTGATGAGGGCTTGTTGAAAATCACAAAAATGTGAAGACGACCAAAGCACAAGAACAAAAGCAAGCGAAAGATGGGGAAGGATGCAAAAGACAACCGTTGAACATCGAGGACGGTGTTATCTTTAAGGGGTGGAGTGTGTAACATCCCTCAATTTCAACACCTATTGTTATTATATTTGTAAAAATAAATATGAATTTTGTAATTGGCCCTAGTGAGGAGCTCAAGGCCAAGTCCCCACCAGTAGGTCTTGTTGGATTTTGTTACTTATGATCAAATTGTTAAATAGTTTATTATAGACCTAGCGACTAAAGGTTTAGACGTGACTAAAACGACGAGGTAAAGAATCCATTAGGGGGAGAGGTAACATGGCTAGGAAGTCATGGGTTTGATGACCTTAACCGTAAGTATCGTCTGAAGTTATGAGAGTGTTAAAGTTTCATCCTTGTAGAGCTTACCATAAGTATCTAACTAAGTTATTATGGCCTATTTATTAATTATGACGACCTTATTAAGATTAATCCCATTTCATATAATCATCTTAACTAGGCATGAAATGCCACCGTGTCATCTATAAAGAAAGATATAAGCCAAGGAAATTATTTTAAAGGTACTATGCAGTATAGTCACCTTGAAATGAAAAAGAATGATATCATAGTATTTATGCCATTATACTTTCATAAATATATGGTGCTACTTTTATATATAGTTATATATATACTTGTAGACCAAACTATGAAGTAATTACACTTGGGAAACTCTAGAAGAGTTATGAAGTAAAGTTATATGTTAGGAGAAATTACATACGTGTGATAACTATTATTAGGGGCCTGTGCATCTTAAATAGCACTCAAGAGTTAGATGTATATAACCTTTCTTGTTAAAAGGAACTCACTCCGTTATAAAAGAAGAGAGTGCAACTAGTTATAAGCTAAGTGGAAAAATCTTAGCGGGAAAATTGTGGGGTATCGAACCCTAGTAAGGAAGCCACTTGTTTCCTCTTGTTAAAGTCGGATCCATCATGTGTCACCCCATTAAGATGAGGTAGACTCTCCTTAAAAACTGGGCATGATGAACTGAAAAGGAGGATGCCGGTCACTCTTTGG
This sequence comes from Larix kaempferi, assembly GCA_027924585.1. Lineage (NCBI taxonomy): Eukaryota > Viridiplantae > Streptophyta > Pinopsida > Pinales > Pinaceae > Larix > Larix kaempferi. The sequence goes on from BSBM01000096.1 coordinate 33,646,850, forward strand.
TGGTTGTATTTTATAGGAGCTCGTGGAAAGTTAGTTACAATTTGAATAACTTTTCTCTTGGTTCCAGTGGCTAGTTGAACTAACCATGATTTACTATGCTTTTACTTCTTAAAAGCACAAATCTCAACAATTTTAGGAGTGATATAACTGTGAGTAGATCCAGGATCAATCAAAATAAAAACGGATTGCTTAGCAATCTTACCTTCAACTTCAACAACAGTTGATTGATGATCTGCCTGGCGGTCATCCAGTGCTGCATAGATTCTAGGAATTGTCCTCGCCACTTGACCCATAGTTTCAGCTCCTTGGATGTTGTGACTTGATTTGCATTCCCATTCCGATGTGGACAGTTCCTAAGCATGTGGTCTCCTCCACAACCCCAACATTGAAGTGGTTCTCTTGGCTCCTTTGGATCTCTTGGATTGTCTTCCATCATCCTAGTTGGCTTAGTCACAACTTGTGATGGCTGTCTTCGCTGATTTCTGATATGAGGAGGTTTGAAACCTTTCTTCCTTTGGTCAAACTTCTCATTTGTCTCGTCCTTCCATGCCTTATGGAAATCGGGTTTGCTTTTGTTCTGATCATAGAAATACTTGGCCTTCCTTATTGCCTCCTCTAGAGTTCGAGGCTCATCAAATTCAATTCTATCTTTATATGACTGAGGTAGCCCACTTAGAAAATGCTGAATTTTCACCTTATCATCTCAAATATACCGGACATACCTCAGCAGATCCAAGAAATTGTTTGCATATTCTTCCATGGTCAATTGTCCTAATTTCAGCTCATGGAACTCTTTGATCTTGTCATCATAGTACCTATAAGAGAGGTACTTCTGCTTGAAGTATTTCTTGAACTGCTTTCACACAATCTTTCTTTCATTGATATTCTTCACTTTCCTGATGTGTTCCCACCATATAGATGCTCGTCCATTGAAGTTGAAGATGGAGACCCTTGCCTTCATATTTCCAGAGTAGTCTTGGACTTGGAAATACTTTCTCATCCCAAGAAGCCAAGCTTCAGCTTCTTGACTAGACTTTACCTCTCCATCAAATGTAGGAGGTTTTGCCTTCTTAAATTTCCCATGTGAATTGTTCTTGAAATGCCTCTTCCTCTTATTCTTGCGAGCTGAAGAGCTTGAACCCTCAATGGATCCTTTAGAGTCAGGTGAGCCACTAGAAGAGATTTATGGAGTATAGGTTCTATCTCTAGAAACTCTTCTTTAGATATTGGACCTCTTGCGGGAATTCCTCCTTGAACTACTGCCACTCCTTTTTGGATTTGATGTCTGATGCGCAGAGTTTATTTGCTTTTGGATATCTGTCAAACTCTGTAACATGGCTGCATTTAACTGATTTTGTTCTTCCTAATATTTAATCATCCTTTCATTATCTTCTATGCAACTTTGCAACTCCACCCTTAGGCTCCTCATAGTGGTTGCAATATCTGGGGGAGTCTCTCAATTTCTTCTCCCATTGGATTCTGTTTCAGCATTCTCAACATGTATATTTTCCCCCATGGCATCTATCTCAGGCTCATAGGGATCATGTACATCATCCATGATGTTGATATTCTTGACCCAACCAAGACTAGAACTTTCCAACTGCACTTATCTGGAATGCTGCCTTGATGTGACTATAATTCTGCAAAATGTGTTTATAAGCACAACTATTAGCTTCATTATAATGCTATAAATTATTTGCATGTATGTGAAAAATCTCATATTGACAACTTTGTCCAATCATAGACTTTCCCCGCTGGTGGAACAATTAAGGTTAAAATGGCCCCCATTGCGCAGGAATTTAGCTTTAAAAAGTGCCGCCCATGTCGCGAAATTTTAAGCTAAACTTTGTCGCCGCGCACTGCACACATCACAGATTTTATCCTTAAAATTGTTGCGGGTGTTAAGGTTATTCTTGCTGCCACGCACCGCGCACGTCGCAGACTTTATCCTTAAAATTGTTGTGGATGTTAAGGTTATTCTCGCCACTGTGCACCGCACACGTTGCAGAATATTAGTCTAACTTTCGCCGCTACACGCGTAGAAAGTTAGCCTAACTTTCGCCGCCGTGTGCGCAAAAAGTTGGCCTAACTTTCGCCACCTCGCATGCAGAAAGTTGGCTTAACTTTTGCCGCCGCGTCGCACAAAGTTAACCTTTACTTCGCCGACACAGTCTTTGGCAAATTTTGAAACACTTGGAAAAATTTGGAATTTTCTCTTCCTTTCGGCGCAGAATTAGCAACATCTCCGCCGATCATGCCACAAAACATAAGGGTAAAATCTCTGACCGCCAACCCTACGACCACCAACCGCTTCCCTTCGGCGCAGAGTTAACAGTTATTTCGCCGACTGTTGTGGCGCTTAGCCCAATTTTTTCCACAGTGCGTGCAGAAGATTAGTCTAACTTTCGCCGTTGCGCATGCAGAAAGTTAGCCTAACCTTTGCTGCCGCACGCGCCGAAAATTGGCTACAACCCATAATATTTTGTGCGCAGGATATTTTTGGCCTACTATATTCAAAGATTGTATTGAGGCTGTCAAAAGATGTTGCCCTTGCCAACACTTCCATACGAAGAAGTGCACCCATCCCGCCCTGTTACATCCGGTTATTTCCATAGGCCCTTTCGCAAAATGGGGCATCGATTTTATGCATTGTAAGCCTACCACGGCCGGGGGGCATAGTTACATCATAGTAGCCGTGGATTACTTTACAAAATGGGTCGAGGAAATGCCTACATACCAAAATGATGGAAAAACCGCCGCACTCTTTATATTCAATCATGTAATAGCGTAGTTTGGAGTTGCGCAAGTGATAGTGACCGATCATGGTTCTCATTTTCAGAACCACATGGTCGACGAACTGAGCGATAGGTTGGGTTTTCGTCATGAAAACTCAACACCCTACTACCCGCAGTCCAATGGACAGGTCGAGGCCATTAACAAGGTCTTGAAAACTATGGTCCAAAGGATGGTAGGAACCCAGAAATCCAACTGGCACAACATGCTCTTTTCAACACTATGGTGTAAAGTCCCCTCCCATCATACCAGCATGGGAGAGAACATCACTCTGATTCAAACATCTATCCCCATACTTAGTAAACAAAGGTTCATATAAAATGTAGATGGACATGTGCAAATGCATAAATATTTGAAAACACAGTAGAACTTAATCCTATTACACATCCATCATACATTCGAGATATTCATGTCATTCATTAATTAAAGGCATTAAATCCGGGACTCTAGCCTCATATCCATTAAGTAAAAATCATTGATAAAAATACATATACATGCGCATATAGTAGTTAAACACAACGGAATTAAAATCATGTTAATATCTAACATACATTCAGCATTTTCATGACAACCATTAAATAAAGACATGGCAGAATTATAAAAGAAAGTACTTATCTTAAAACAAAGTGGCCCTGAGCAACCAGCTATGCATCTGCAACATTCCACCCAACCATAGGCCAGTTGCGCTTATCAATCCCTTGATACAACTATCACCCCCGAACTAGGCATGATTTCTACAAGGAACCAGGGAACAATAGACTCACACATAGCCAAACATACACCAAAATGATCCAAGCCAATCTGCAATTGGGTTTATCAGGCTGCTAGGAGATGGAAATGAAGAATTGCTAAGCTAGTGAGATCAAGCACAGAGCCATGGATACCTCTACAAGATCTACCTAGCTTGGAACCCACAATGCCTACACACCCCACTCAAGGAAGTATTCCCTTCACCAATACAGAGTCCCTTAGGCCATACCTTCCAATATAGAGTGTCCAAGGTGTGCATAGAAGAGTAGCCAGCCCTCTTGATCTTCTTGAGAGGTTATTTTCCCCACGAGGTTTATCAAGCCAATTCTATCCACTACCACTCCAAATTTCTTTCTCACAGGTTCAAACCAAAACAGGGATGCACATAACAGCAAACGTATAAGTGTTGGGCATGAAGAAACAATTTTTTTTATAGTGAAATTCCCAAAGATAGGGTTTCTACCAGTTTAGAAAAATGTGGGCAACCAAAATGAAATGGAGAAATGGGAAATCGACCCTAGGAGAACATAATCGTTTTCAGAAAATGCTCATGGGCAATTCGTGGGCAGAAACGGCCTCCATAACCCCAAAAATCGTGGCTCCCTTCCTTCCAGCCACTGTGCAGTATAAAAATGAGCTCCCAGGCATGGAAAAATGCAGGAAATGGTGAAAAGCAGGATGGAAAAATTGCCAGCTAGCTCAGACTGCATCAGAGGGCAAAGGCCATGGGTTCAGAATGGCTTTGGGCACAATTTTCTGGGTGTTTTCTTACCCATGAAGCAAAAATACGATTTTCCAGGTTGATGGCTTGCCCATACACGAAATTGGCTGGCATACCTTTGCATTCCCAAGGCATTAACTGCCTCAACCAACTCTTGGAAGAAATAAATGATTGGGTGCATAAGCCAAAATGGGTAGTTGAGGGTTTATGGGTTTTCTCATTGACACATGGATTAACACCATTGGCTCAAGGGTTTGAATAATTTCCCTCCATGTTCCGTATAAAAATCATGCCCCCATCTCTTTGTTGCATTGCATAGCTGGTTTTGGGTATTTCATTAAAATTTGTATTTACATGATGTCTGAATTTACATTATGCATGTCTAGCACAAGAACCATATGCATCTATTTTAATTGCCGATACTTGAAATGCTAAATCAATGGTGGGGCCTTGGCCTTGAGCTCCTCACCATGATTAATAATAATATTTACATCATTTACAATTTTAATGCAATAGGGTCAAAATCGAGATATTACATATGGGCCTACATAACTTCTGTTAAAACCGCCACAGGTTTCACTCCTTTCCAATTGGTATATGGATTGGAGGTTGTCCTGCCGATAGAGTGCGAAATCCTATCTCTACAACTCACTGTCAAACTTCTTCCTAACACTACTGTCGAGGAAGAACGTTTCCTGTACTTAGCCAAACTGGACAAGTCTCGCCGAGATGTTTCTCTTGCTAATGAAGCACATAAGAAATGCATCAAAGGTCAATGTGACAAGTTAGTGGAACCTCGTATCTTCAACGAGGGTGACCTGATCCTCACATACGACCAGAAGCAAGATAAACTAGGAGCAGGAAAGTTCGAATCCATGTAGCATGGACCTTATATTGTCAAATGTGTTTTGGAAAAGGGAGCTTACGAGCTTGAGGACTATGATGGAATATCTTTGGGTGAACCCCGCAATGGGATTTACCTAAAGAGGTACTATGCCTGAACTTGCCATGCATAGATTTTCATGTATATACTATACATGGCATGTTCTTGTGTTTTTGTGTGGTGTGACGTGTTATTTTTTGAGTGTCTTTAGATCTTGTTTCCGCTTCTTATACCATGTTCTGTTTGCGTGTGCAGATGGCAACGTGCAACTGATTCATGGACGGCGCTAGCCGGCATACCCATAACCTTGCTTCGGCAACCTGGGTACTGTATTCCCCAACAGGTGAGCTCATCAGCTCAGGAGGAAGTTGCCTTGGATTCGCAACCAACAATGTTGCATAATACTTGGCAGTTGTTGGAACCTTAACTGATGCAATTTCCTTAGGTATGGACCACATTGTCATCCACATGGATTCTCAACTGGTGGTTTCCCATCTTAACCGGGTTTATGATATATGTGATCCTATCTTACTTCGTCTCTTTAGACAAGTTCGTCTCCTGGAAAGGTCATTTGAATCCATTCAATACCTGCACATTCCACGAGGGTTAAACATAGTTTTCGACTCGATGGCCAACTTCATTTTGGATTGGTACATCGCACACACATAACACTCATAATATGTAAAAGCATTCTCAGCATGTAAATAATGCACTATATAGAAGCAAAGCATACAAACAAGATCACATCATCATCATTTGTAAAAACACATAATATATAAACCGTCGTAATGTCTATATAAATATATCTCAAAAAGGTAGTGCTGATACAAAATTCTGAAGCACGATAGCTTTCAGTAAGTCACTATAAGATCTGAAGCTCCATAGCTTTCAGTAATACAAAATATGAGGCCTCTAAGCTCTCAGTACACACACAATGACAATATGAGGCCTATCGCATGGCATGCACAACCCTAGTTGGTCTAACAACCCTAGCTGGCTGAGTCTGGAAGCAATCCACCACTCTCACAACCATGCGAAGTAGTGTGTTGAAGCGCGCGGTCGCTCCAACCATGTGCACCTGTATAGGCCGCGACACCTCATATACCGTCGGCTGAGGAACATCCAGTGCCAACCCACTCAGGTTGGCATAGACTCTGTCCATCTCTACGATGGCAGCATGCATAGCTAAATCCACCATCGCTCTGTCTCCTCTCTCTCTCCTATCTAGAAGAGAGGTCCCCACTGGTCGTACAGGCCCCACATCTGCACACACATGTAGTTCACCTGTCAGCGCTATATCAAAAAAAAAATCATAAATGCACAAAACTTAAAAAGTTCGAGGGTCATTTGTTCTTAACGAGGTCTTCCCATGCTGCTCCCTCGGGCAGCGGCAAATCTGGGTCATCTGTGAAGTCGGTGCCACTATATGGAAATTCCTCCACCATCAGTAGCTGGTCCGCCAGCCAAGTGAAGAACTCAGGAGGGAATCTGATAATAGGACCCCCACCGTGCCGAGACATCACATCGGTCCACCTGGCCATGTGCAGATCTCTGAGGTCCCTATCCTCTAGTGGTACCTGAGGACGCAAAAGGGGAACCCGTTCCAACAAGAATGAGATCGCGATACATGCATAGCCAAACTATTTGAGCTCTCCCCACCAACATTTTGTTAGCTAAGCTTGTACGTTTGCGAGGACCCCCTCGCACCAGTTGAAGATCTTTGGAGACAAACAATCCTCCGCATAAAGCATCTGTGCTCTTGTGGCTAGGTGAGGAGCTTGACTCCCCACCATCCTCATAATGGTGAATAAAATGGCCCGCAATGGGCGCTCCTATACATCTTTAATGCAATTATTCCCACTAGATGCATGGGCGTTGGGACCACAATACTGTCAGATCAAATCTTCCATGGTTCGATCACTCCCACGTGATCCAGTGAGTGTCACATTGTCCCCCCTTCAGGACAAACCAGTAAGGAAATAGATTTCCTCGACATCTATGTGAAGCTCATGCTCACCAACCATGAAGTACTGCTAGGATGTATCCCAACATTGGAGCATATGGTTCAGTAGTGGAAGTTGGGATCTCATCCCCTGAATGCAGAAGAACTTGAGAAGCCCACAGTTTCTCAAAGCTTCCACACAATGTCGATCATTTGTAGCTTGTTCATCATCTAATTCATGTTCCCTTTCCCACCATTCCAAAACCATTTTGGATGCTTGGAACCTGTGAACAGGAAGTTCTTAACAATGTTAGGACTTGCTTCATCCACTGGATGTCCTTCTTTTGAGTTTTGGTTGAGTTTGGGGATGGATGTTGCTGTCGTCGCACCCCATTTTTGCAAACAACGAGACGTCATCGTAGTCCATGTATATTCCATTTGCGACGACTCGGTCTCGTCGCAGTTCCCAAAAAGGCCAACTGCGATGAACTGAGGGCGCAATGGCCCTTCCCAAATCAACCCAAAACCCCAAAAAATGACTGAAAATCAAAATTGTAAACCACTACGATTTTGTTGGCTGAAGTTTAAGGTTTCTTGTTCCTGGCGGTAGGTGAAATGGTTGATCGTAGCTCCCGAAATCAACAAGTGAAGATCTGGTAGCAAATGGCACTATTCCTCCCAAATTTGGCAAAATAGAACAATAGTAACTATGTTTGGTTTTTGTTTCTATTTATAAACAAAATAGAATATTCCTTTTCAAATATTCGATGTCGTTATGCCATTTGCTATAGTTTGGGTCAGTTTTATTGTATTTGAACATTCGATTGACTATTTGACCTAGTTTCCGAGTGTGCAGGAGTTGTGAACTGCCTTTCTATGCCATTTTCATATTGGAACGGTCATCTCAGGTATGAACATCCCTTGTGAGTTTTTGTCATTTACCCATTTTTTCATAGATTGCAGTTAATGAGCTTACTCTTTGTTCTTTCTCATGCTCTTGAAACTATGAGAATATGTTACCGAGTTACGATTTATCACTTTTCCGGGCTCGTCAAACTCCTACGGAAAAGGAACCCCCCAGAGTCTACTTTTAAGCTCTTTTCAGGCTCTCACAATACGAAAAGATTGCCAAGCAAACTTGTCGCGTTCACGCTTGTAAAAGAATTTGAATGGTCATCTTCCCGGTGATAGTTTATCCCTTTTTCGGACCAGGGGGCACTAGTTACGAAAAAGTATACTCCAGCCAATCATGACAGGAAGAGTCCTCTCCCGCGTTGTTTTACCCTTTTTTCGGGCGATGAGGCTAACTTTACGAAAAAGGACCGTTGGAGTCTTCTTTAGATCTTTTCAGACTTTCTAAACATGAAATGACGACCAATTTTGCCTTCTATGGACTCGTTAAAATCTTACATTGAAGGGCCCGCCATGGAACGAACCCCTCCTATCCCAGGTTCAAAAAACATTTGGGATTGGATTCATCTATGACATGAGCTATACCGAGCATTTGGTTACCCTCATCAAGGTCGTAAAAAACACATGAGGCACTCATCGTTCATGATGGGGAAAAAGGAAAGTTTTTGTTGAGATATTGTAACTTCTAAGAATATTATATTTGTACTTTATTATTCTGGAGATGTTTTCATTCCTCCGTGAAGATCTTATTGTATATCCGGAGATGTTTATTCCTCCGTCGGATTGTGGTAACTTGGGTTATTAGACTTCCCTAGTGGGGGTCAGCCTTGTATGTGTTATGTGGGTCAAAGGGTTATTAGACCACCCTAGAGGGGTCGGCCCAGTTAGTTTTAATGGGGTTTTTAGCCCAGTAATTATGTTGGGGCCGACCTAGCTTGTGTTAAAGTCAGTCGGGGAACAAGTATAAGTAGAGGAGGATGTTCCTCACTTATCTCACTTTTTCATTCACTTGTGAGTGGTGCACTTGTGTGAGAGAGGTCTGCTGTGAAGAAGAAGGAGCTCATGGTTTTGGTTTGCATCTTTGTATTTGCTGGTCATCTATATTGAGGAAGCTTTGCTGGGTTTTCTACCCCATGAGGGTTTCCCAGGATAAATCTGTGTCTCTTGTATTTATGTTGTGCTTGTGGTTTCTTCAGTGATCCTGTATATGCTATTGTGGTGAAATGAAATGTAATGCTGATATTTTTTATCTTATCATATTAAATCTTAACATGGTATCAGAGCTAACCTGAAGGAAGGCAATGTATGGCACTTATGACACTTGCTTCACTTCTGACAATTTGAAGGTTTGGGTTTTATATATAAAAAACCAGTCATTGTGGAACTTTCGCTATGAATCCATTTTTGAGAAGGTTTAGGATCTAAAAAGTTTACAGGGCGTAGATAACATCCCCATGTACCTTGTGTCCAAATGACACCCTCATATTCATTGTACTTTGTGATTTATGATCTGTACAAGTTAGGGTTTCTGGCTCTTCCAGATCTCAGTCATAATCAGGTGACCTAGGAAACAAGGTCATAACTTGGGCTAGGAATATCCAAATAAAATTTCATAAAAAGACTGTACTATCTCAAGAAACATTTTTAGAGGCCGAAGTTGAACTAGTGACATATGGCACGCTGTACAAGTTCGCTCTCCTGTTTTATCCCATAAACAGGTCACGTTGAGACACTTGGCATAACTCTCTCTCAGAAAATCCAATTAATGTCAGACCTGTCGGGATGGAAAGATGATAGGTCAGGCTACCACAAAAAAAGTTTTCAGACCCAGTGGATTGAAAAGTTCAGAGTTACATCAGAAACAATCAGGTACATATTTCTGTCAAAACAGAATTATTTTTTAGCACATTCATTCATGGCTTCCGGAATTTAGGGTTTCGAAGAAAGTTGGAATTTCTGTAATCGGAGACCACGGATGGATGATACTCACCAAAATCAAAATTTAGAGATCAAAATCATAATTTTTTGTTGGTTAGGAGACCGGGCTTAATCAAACCCCAGTTCGGGATTTTGATCGGAAAGGTGGAAAATTAGGGCTTCAACAAAAGTTGGAATTTTTGAAGTCTGTGACCACGGCTGGAAGCTCCTCAAAAAAATAAGAGTTTAGAGCCTTGGATCGAAACTTTTGATTGGACAGAAGGGTGGGATTCATCAAACCCTAGTTTGGGATCCTGTCCAGAAGATCCAGAAGTTTCGAAGACAATTTTGAGGGGTCAAATTTTGGAGATTTCAAAATTGAAGTATGCTAGTTTGATCAGCTCAGCAGAACACATTCTTCCATACATTCAGAAGTGTGAAAGTCAAAGTTTGAATTTTTAGGATTTCTCTAACAAACCCTAATCGAGCCCCAGATCCAGTTTCAGGGGGAGTTGAGTCTAATGCCTTACATAAGAAGACTAGAAGAATTTCCTGACAGGTATGACTTGAGGAAATACAGGTATGTCTTGAAATCTAATTCTTGATTAAGTTCATAATATGTTTGTCTTCATATTATTTAGGTTAGTACTATATTGATTAATGATATAATTGTCTTATTGTTGCTTGGTTTTTCAACCAAGCATGTGTAAGGATGCACCTATTAACTTGTAATAGCAGTCTTCAAATAAAAGCAAGAACAATTATAAATTAATCTGAATCTAACATGTGCATATAACACTAAACTAGAAAAGATTTAAGAACAAGAACAAGAAACAAAAATAAAAAATGACTTTTGTATTGCAATACCTCAAATGGTGAGGATGTTTGGTGTTGAGCAACTCCAAGGTTGAGATGCTCTAGGCTCCAATGGTCTCTTCTCCAAGATTGCTACAATGGTCAAAGAACTCAAGAGAGATTTTGACAGCATGAGGATAGGATGATGGATGGATGGAAAGTGAGGAGCTCCTATCACATTTTTATAGTTTTTGGTAATGGGGAATACCATTGTGGTTTTGTGGAAACCAATGGTATTGACCAACATGGTTTAGGGCTCTTTTCCTCCTTTTTTTTCTTTTTTTGAATATTTTGAATATTTTTATTCCTTTCTAATATTTTTGGGAATACTGGACCCTTTTTTAGAGTTTTTTGTGTTTTTTGAGGAAACATATATATATTTTGAGGGGAAAAAGGTGTATTATGGTCTTTTTGGTGACCTTTTGATGGCTTTAGAGGCTCAAATGGTAGAAAAGTGGACAAATGGGTCATGTGAATAAGGGAATGAGCTAGTGAGCACTTTTTGGGTGTTAACAGATTGCCCCCCTGATGTGTGAGGGCCGGAGCTCATCGTATGGCTGATAGACATCATAGTTCTTTTGTGTTTTTTCTAGGGTTTGGAGTAGAGAAGAGACCGGTTGGAGACTAGATCAATGGCCCCTTGGAAGCTGCAAAAAACAAAAAATATTACATGGCCTCAATATGAATGAGGGATAATCTCTAATAATGGATGACGAGGGCATACCCATGCTCGAATCAGACATATACATAACAATTAGTCCCAAGAAGTGGGACCTGAATAAAAGAATAAAAAATCTGCTGGTACATCATAATGGTCTAGAGGGGACACAATGCTGGGACATACTCATGGTCATATCATGACTGATCTGAATAATTGATACACTGGAAAAAATGTAACAATCGTTCTGAAAAAGGTATGAGAAGGGTTGATGAAATACTAAAACTGAAGGTGTCCAACATCTGTAGGGACTCAACAACTGTGAGTCTACTCTAAGGAGTATATGTAACTGTATACTCAAGGGAGTATAAAACTGGGGTACATCTGAATACTATCGCCATGCGCAACCCGGATCTCTATAGGGAAATGTAACTAGTTGTTTCCATAAGTAGACTCTCAAATGTGGAAGAGTCTGGTGGTATCCGGGGTCTTCAACAAATAACTGAAAGGACCAATATCCTGTGCGAGTCTCAACGATGCGACCAAGGTGTTTGAAGTCGAGCTTGTGAGAAACAACCATTTGGAGAGGCACTGAGGACTCCTCTCGAAATGATTCGTAGGCACTCATAAGAAGGTGATGAGTCTAAGGCACAAGGACCTCTAGGTCTATCCTCTGGAATAGATTCGGTTGGTGTCGACAGAGGGAAACCAACAACTATCAAGGAAATGATGTTTCCTTGATAGGAGTGCAAGGTGTATAACCGAAGTGTGATAGTACTGATGGTAGGACTGACATATTGTGGGGATGGGAAATAACTGGGGTCATAGAGTGGGTGGACTCAAAATTCCTTTGTTCAGAGCATGATGACATGGTTTACCTGGCAGCATAGGAAACTGACTTGTAGGTGTGGGGATCATAGCTTTAAGGACTGAAGGGTATGTATTGAATCTGGGGGGTCAAGCTGATTAATGTTGTAGAGAGACTCTCAGGGTGACATACTGCAGAATACTCTAAACAAAGGCGACCAAAATGGGGAAGCTACCATATGAGTAGACATGATCTATTGTGGAACCAAGAAGCACCATTGGGTCCTTCTTCGTAGTTTTAATGAGCTCCAAGAAGGGATAAAAGTGTGCTCTGAAATGGTACTGTCCTGTAGATTATGTGAGCCCAGGACTGTTCGTGCTCATGAGTGCTTTCATTTTTAAGGAGTCTGAAAATGATAAGAAGACTCTACGTGGTGGTGGAGTACCATCCTGTGGATTTATACGAGCCCAGGATGGTGATTGCTTGTGGTTTCTTTCAATTTTAGAGAGACTGAAAGTGGTAAGTAGACTCCATTGGTGTTCTTTTTCGTATGTTAGTCTCCAAGGCCCAAAAAAGCATAAAATGATGCAAATGGAGAACTCTTCTAGCCGATGTGACTAGAGTATTCCTTTTTCGTAATTAGTCTACAAGGTCCGGAAAAGGGGTAAACTTATACCAAGTAGATGCCCTTTCAAATAATTTTAGCGAGCATGAAAGGAAGCAAGGTTGCTCGACACTCTTTTCATTGTTTTAGGAGTCAGAAAAGAGCTTAACAGAAACTCCCTAAGTGCCTTTTTCGTAAAAGAATTGCTCGGCCCGAAAAAGGGATAAATTTATATCGAACAAAAAGGTATTTGTGAGAGAGAGGAATGATTTCAAGCTTCGTCACGAGCACGGAAAGCTGAATCCAGCGACATAAAGATTGTGAAAAATGGGCAACGACCGATGTGGCACGCAAACCAAGGTGATAAGTGGAATTTTGAAAAAAAGCCCAAAAATAATGGGGGGTGAGAGCGAGAAATGGTCTCAAGCATCATCATGAGCACGGAAAACTGAATCCGATGATATAAAAGTTGTCAAAAATGGACCACGGTCGATGTGGCACGCAAATCGAGGCTACGAGGGGCATGTAAAAAGTGCCCAAAAAATCTTGGGGGTGAGAGCGATAAATGATCTCAAGCATCACCATGAGCGTGGGAAGTTGAAACCAACGACATAAGACTTGTAAAAAATGGACCACAACCAATGTGGCACGCAAATTGAGGCGACGAGGGGCATGTAAAAAGTGCCTGAAAAATCTAGTGGTGAGAGCAAGAAATGGTCCCAAGCATCATCACGAGCACGAAAAATTGAATCCGGCGATATAGGACTCATAAAAAATAGACCATGACCGATGTGGCACGCAAACCGAGGCAATGAGAGGCATGGAAAAAATGTCTTAAAAATATGATGGTGAGAGCGAGAAATGATCTCAAGCATCATCACAAGTTCAGAAAAATGAATCCGATGGTATAAAAATCGCCAATAAACTGACAACAGTTGATGTGGCATGCAAATTGAGGTGCCATGGGGCATGGAAAGAATGCCCGAAATTTTTTGGTGAGAGTGAGAAATGATCTCAAGCATCATCATGGGCACAGAAATATGAATCCGGGGTGCAAATGGTGCAAAAAATGGAGGTCATAAGGACTCCGGAATGGTAAAAGGAAATAACTAGGTTAAAAAATGGCTACAAATAAAGGTGAGCCCACCAAGCTAAGGATGCAGTGGTGGGGAGAAATGATGACCTGCGGGGGAAGAATACTAGGTGTACCAAATCAAATCAAATATACAAGTGATATGTGACCTAAAAAAATGGTTGATATCGCGCATGTGAAAAAGTGAGCAGGGTTAATGACCTGCCCCCATGCTGGGGTTTATAATTGTGGATCACATATGTGTTGGTTTGAATAATGGGTTCATTGAAATAATGAGATAGATGTGATGGGGAAGGTTCAAAATGATTGATCATGCCCCCTATCCTAGGGTCGAGGTAATTTATTATTCCCCCTAACTTAGAGGTGTCAATGTGGTGCAGTAGTTGTCTCAGAGAGGGATCAATAGGGCATTGAGAAATTGTTGGCGAGGGGTATACCATGAGGTTGTGGGCCGTGGTGGCATACTGAAGTGATGATATGATGATGGGGGATTCCCCTTGTGGGGTGGATGCCCCCAGTATATCCGACGAGAATCACGATGATGATGAGTAGACAAGATTTTGGGCTTGCCCCATGCTGTGGACATGTGGTTTCCTCTTTGATTTGAAAAGGTTGAATATGTGGTTCGGAGGGATCAATGGAAGGGGTCGACCGGACAAAGGGGTCTCCATTGGAAACCATGTAAATTGTGTTAATATATTCTGAGGAGGAAGATGGTGGGGGATGAATTTCCTCAATGAGAGGAGGGGATATCTCTAGGTCGGCATTATTCAATTCGTATAGTGTTGCTCTGTAATATGGGAGATCGGGGCCGTGATGTGAATAATGGTCGTAGATTCCGCATATTGCACAAGGATGGCTTGTGCACACTGATTTATCATGAGGTTAAGGGGTAATTCTAATTTGACAACTGGAATGTTGGTGTCATCATCCAACATATTCATTTGTTCTCGAAGTGTTGGTAGTTGTGGACATAGATGGGTGGCATGGCCAATATCGTTGCACAAGGAGCACTTAGGAAGCACACAGGTTGGGGGATTCTTAGCTAATTTGGGCGTCACTGGGGGGGTGTGAGTTGTGGGTGCAGTGTTGTAGGTTGGTGGACCTCTACCCCCAGTGTGGCGGGATTGAGGGGGGACATAAGTAGATGTCGACGTAGTGCCCCCTATTGGAATTGATCGGTTTTGGGGGTTCGAAACACCAGGTGGTGAACGATTTTGGTGGTTTGGTATGCCAGGTGGTGGATGGTTTGACATATTCACGAGCTGTACCGGTTGTAAAACAATGGTCGGAGTTGGTAGGGGGTTTGGTGCACGTAAGTACCATAATGGTAACCCTATTGTTAAACTTGGGAGGTTGAGTGTAGCCATTACTGGCGAGCTGACAACTCCTGAAAACGAAAACAAGAATGGGATGGTATGGATTGGTGTTGTTCCGATATGACTAGGCATGATGGGTGCCTATGGCGGTGGTTGAGGTTATTGAGGATGTTGTTGTTCATTGTGCGATAAGGTGCACAAGTCAGATACTGCAATTACCTAAAGAGGAGGTGGGATTGACGGGAATGAGGTGGTCATGGGAGTATCTGATTATATCTCAGGTCCGACTGATGAGACGAAAGATGTTGGTGCACTAAGAACGGGTTGTTCGATCATGGGAAGAACATTCTTTGGTGCTGCGGGGGCATTGGGATCATAGTATGTAATCTGGTCGATTTTAATTACACATCCTTCATGGGGGAACATCATGATACGGAAAACTGAAGAAGCGACAGCTTTCATTTTGTACATGTAGCTTCGTCCCAGAAGGAGATTGTAATCAAGTTGGGCGTTAATGACCTCTATATCTATGAGAACCAAATTGCCCCCAAGTTGTATGGGTACGTTCACTAGCAAACCTCGAGGTTGAGCTGCACGGACATCGTAAGCTCGTAATGGGGTGGTGGACAGTTGTATTGTTGGGGATCCAAGTTTCTGCCATACGAAAGTTGACATGACGGAGGTAGAGGCCCCTTCATCAATTATGCATTGATGGACAATGAGGTTGCGAATGGAGAATGAAACTTGAAAAGCTAGAGATGCAGGCATGCGAGGTTCAGCTCGTTCTAAGTTGAAAGACATCATGTTAGAGTCATTAGGATCTATAGCACCAATGGCGGATAACAACAAATTTCTCTGTGCAGGACAGTTTTTTAAGATTTCGAGAGTGGACATAGCAGCGGGGGATTGAGCTAAATCCTCTACAATGTTATAGTTGGAAGCTGCACGAGCATTCAAGTTATTGTTAATCTCTCTCAAAGGGAAACAAGGTGCTTTGGGGCCCCCGTCCATTGGCATAGTGGGTATGCGAAGTGGTTGATCAGTTGGGAGAGTACTCAACGATGGGTCTGTAGCTAGGGTTTTACCCCTAGCTTGTGCCAATGAGCACCTACTAAGGAGAATGGACTCCTTAGTAGCAGTTCAATAATGATTAAATGATTAAGCTAAAACAACAATTAACAAACTACTTTAAGCATTGCATGAGACATAAATAAAAGATGTAAAAAATGGTTTTATATTAATGTTACCTTGAGTGTCAAGGTTGAAGAAGCCCTTTGCAGTGTCCAAGAGGATGCTCCAAGCTTCAGGATGCTCCTTTCTCCTTCTCCAATGTTGGGGATGGGCCAAAGGTGGCTCTCAAGGTGAAAATAGTTCAAAGGTGAACTAGGGTTTCGAGAGAGATTTTGGCAGAGTAAGGGTGCTTGTGATTGTGGATATGGAATAAGGGATCTCCATCACCTATTTATAGTTTTTTGGTGGTGGAGTGCTGACCCATGGTTTTAGGAAACACATGGTTTTGTGCAGCTGTATAGGGTTTTTTCCTCCTTTTCCTCATTATTTTATATTTTTTATTCCTTTTTAGGGGATTTTTGCTATTTTTAGAGGAAAAGGGGGTTTTTTAGCCTTTTTTAGGCTATTTTGATGGTTTTGTGGCCTTTTGGAGGCATTTTAGGCCTTTTGGAGGCTTTTTAATGGGATTTTTTGGGATTTTAAGGGAAAAATGGTAGGAAAATGGACAAATGAGCCATATAATGTGGTAAATGAGCTAGTGAACACTTTTTTGGGTGTTAACAGATTGCCCCCTGATGTGCGAGGTCAGGAGCTAATCGTATGGCCGATGGACATCATAAGTCATGAATGGTTTTCCTTGGGAGTGGAGAGAAGAGAAGAAACAAACTGGAGCCCGGAACAACGATCCCGAACAACTGCAAGAACTAAAAGTACATAACCTCAATAATGGATGAGGAATCATCTGATCATATGGACGAGGCGGGAATTCCCATGCTCGTATCAGGATATAACATAATAACAACAATGGGGTCCAAAAAATGGGGACCTGAAATATACATGACCTCAAATACTGACTGAGGAATAATCTCAATATATGGACGAGGCGGGCATACCCATGCTCGTATCAAGATACATAAACATAACTGTAAGGCCCGAAAAAAGGGGGACCTGTAAGATACATGACCACTGTGTACATCATAAGAGTCCAGAGGAGACACAAATCTGGGACATACTGCTGAGCGGATCATGTGTGAACTGCAGAACTGGTGCACTGGAACAATCAACAGTGCTACTGAGTGTGGTACCAAAGGAACTAATGAGCTGCTGGATCATAGTGACTGGGGTCAAACTCTCCATGGTACACTGAACTGGAACTGAAACTGGGTACTCAAGGAAGCATGGAACTGGATGGCTTCCGAATACAAACGCCAATCGCAGCCCGGACATCTACAGGAACATACAACTGGGCGTTCCGAAGTGACTCACCAATGTGCTAGAGTCGGGGGAAATCCGGGGTCTTCGACTAAAAACTGATGGAATATAATCCTACGCGATCCTCAACGATGCGATCAAGGTGCTGAAGTCGAGCATGTGAGGAACAACCACTCGGAGAGGCAATGATGTCTCCTCTCAGAATGATCCGTAGGCACTTACCACAGATGGTGATAAGTCCAAGGCGTAGGGACCTCTGGGCCTATCCTCTGGAATAGAGGAGCTGTCGTCGACAGAGGGAGACCTGCAACTATCAAGGCAATGATGTTTCCTTGACAGGAGCGCGAGGTAAACGACCGAAATGGGATAATGCTGATGGTATGACTGACAAACTGTGGTGGGACAACTGGGCAAGTAGAGCGGGTGGACTCAAACTTCCTTTGTTCAGAGTATGATAATGGAAATGATCTGGCAGCATATGAAACTGACTAAGGGGAAAGGGATCATAGCTGTAATGGATCTGGGAGGATAACTGGCTGAGGGAGACTCAAGCTGGGGTACAATGGCAGGAGACTGCAGAATACTCTGAACAAAGGCGACCTGATTGGGGGTGCTGCCGATATGATAGATCAAAGTGCCAAGAGGCACGGGGGAAAACTTCTTCATGGGTTAAGGAACTAGAAGAAGTGTGTGTAAAATGGTACTGTCGTGTGGATTTTACGAGCCCAGGACAGTTCATGCTCGTGGTGGCTTTCAATTTTAAGGAGTCTGAAAGCGATAAGAAGACTCTAAAATGATGGAATGGTACTGTCGTGTGGATTTTCCGAGCCCAGGACAGTGCATGCTCGTGGTTGCTTTCAATTTTAGAGAGTCTGAAAGCAAGGAAGAAGACTCCAGGGGGTTGCTTTTTCGTAGATTTAGTCTCCAAGGCCCAAAGAAGCATAAAAGGATGCAATGAAGAACTCTTCTAGCCGGTGTGACTAGAGTATTCCTTTTTCGTAATTAGTCTACCAGGTCCGGAAAAGGGTTAAACTTATACCAGATAGACGCCCTTTCAGGTACTTTAACGAGCATGAAAGGAAGCAAGATTGCTCGGCGATCTTTTCATTCTTTTAGGAGTCAGAAAAGAGCTTAACGGAAACTCCCTAAGTGCCTTTTTCGTAAAGGACTTGTCCGGCCCGAAAAAGGGATAAAATTATACCGAACAAAAGGAATGGCCAGGCAAGGAGGAAGTGTTCAATCAAGGTTTAGTAATGATGACCAAAAACGAGGGTAGGTGGGAACACTGATGGACCTCCTTGCGGGGTAGATGAAATGGTGGCAAAATAACGAAACATTTGCAGTATGACAGGAGTGAATGGCTCATGTAAAAAGTGTGGAACAATCCGATAGTGGCCGATGTGGTGCGCAAACCGAGGCAGCAAGGTGTTGGGACACAAAGTTGAAATTGTACCGAGTGAGAGCGAGAAATGATCTCAAGCATCATCACGAGCTCGGAAAAATGAATCCGGCGATATAAAGGATGTCAAAAATGGGTAACGGCCGATGTGGCACGCAAACCGAGGTGACGGGGGCACTTTGAAAAATGCCCAGAAAATCTGGAGGTGAGAGCGAGAAATGATCTCAAGCATCATCACCGGCTCGGAAAAATGAATCCGATGATATAAAATATGTGAAAAACGGAGAACGGCCGATGCGGCACGCAAACCGAGGCGACAAGGTGTCATGTCACGATGTCAATAAAGGTTCTGGTGAGAGCGAGAAATGATCTCAAGCATCATCACGAGTGCGGAAAAATGAATCCGGCAGTGCAAATGGTGCAAAAAACAGAGGTCATAAGGACTCCGAAATGGTCAAAGGAAAGAACTATGCGTATCAAATCAAATCAACTAAACAAGTGATATGTGACCTCAAAAAAGGTTGAGATCACAAATGTGAAAAAGTGAGCAGGGTTAATGACCTGCCCCCATGCTATGTGCATAGGGTTTGTGATTGTGGATCACATATGTGGTGGTTTGAACGATGGGTTCATTGACGTGCTGAGATAGATGTGATGGGGAAGGTTCAAAATGATTGATCATGCCCCCTATCCCAGGGTCTAGGGAATCTATTATGCCCCTTGACTTAGAGATGTCAAGGTGGTGCTCTATGATAGTAGGGTCAAGACCAGGCATCTCAGTATAGGACCAGGCAAAGACATCACGGAATTCCTGGAAGAGTTTTTGGTACTCCTCAATCTCTTGTTTACTGCAGAATGCTCCTAAAGTGATGAGTTCAGGGGCACGTCCTGGGGCAGCGATATCAACTTGGATGACAGGTGAGATGTTGGCCATGTTACCTTCCTCGAAGGAATCAGGAGCAGGAATGGGGTCCTTAAACCAGTCGACCTTGGTGGGGAGGAAGTATTTGGATTCAACTGTGAATTGGTTAGCTGTGCTAGAGGAGGATTCTTCTGGGATGAAGTAGGAACGATGGTGCATATCGTCCCAGGGATAATCCGGGGCAGTCAGGGCCTCAAGAACTTCCTCATCGGTACAGAAAGTTTGTGTCGTCAAGTCAGTTGACGAGGGAGTAGTGTTGGAAGAGATCATATAGATGGTATTAACCTCTCCGGAAGGTGAAGAGTCTGGGGGGTAGATCTCCTCAATGGTAGGTGGTGCCGTCTCAAGATCCAGATTGTTCATCTCATAGAGAGCCGCTCTGTAATCCGGGAGATCGGGACAATGATGTGAATAGTGCCCGTAAATACCGCAGATGGCGCAGGAGTGGTTGGTACGTAGGGACTTATCTTTAGGCTTAGGAGTAGGGTTTAGTTCGACAGTTGGGATGTTAGGATCGTCATCGAGCATTTGCATGTGCTTCTGCAATGCGGGTAACTGTGGGCATTGGTGGGTCGCATGGCCCAACTCGTCACACAGCGAGCATTTAGGAGGAGCACGAAACACTGGAGGGTTCTTGACTGTCTTTGGAGGTGGTACAGCAGTGTAAGGTTGAGGACCTCTGCCCCCAGTGGGTTTGGGAGTAGGAGGAGGTGTCGTGGAGGACGAAGGGGTAGATACACCGGGAGGTGGCTGAGTGGTAGTAGCCATGGGTTGCACCGGCTGGAGGACGACATCAGGTGTCGGCGGGCGAACGGGAGGCGAAAGATACCATACAGGTAATCCCAAGGTTAACCCAGGGAGGCTAAGGGTAGCCATGACCGGGGCGCTTACTACTCCCGATGGAGGGACTAGGAAGGGGATCGTATGGATCGGTGTAACACCAATGTGGCTAGGTACCAATGGTGGTTTAGGCAACAAGGGTGGTTGAGTGTTAGGTGGTAGATTGTCGTGGGACAAGGTACATAAGTCAGAGACTTCGGGCGTCGATGACGGCGGAGGAATGGATTGAAAGGTGGAGGTCATCGGCGCGTCGGAGTAGACTCCAGGCCCCGAAGAGGAAACAAATGAAGTGGTGGCAGGAGAAACAGGTTGTTCAACCATGGGGAGAACGTTTTCCGGTGCCGCCGGAGCACTGGGATCATAGTAGGTGAGCTGGTCAATCTTAACCACGCGTCCTTCATGGGGGAACATCATGGTGTGAAAGACAGAAGAGGCAACCGCCCGCATGGCATACATGTAGCTGCGGCCAAGTAGAAGGTTGTAATCCAATTGGGCATTGATTACCTCTATGTCAATAAGGACTGTTTTACCACCTAACTGGACTGGAACGTTGGGTAGAAGGCCTTGGGGCTGGGCCGAACGACCGTCGTAGGCACGTAACGCAGTGGTGGACTGCTGGAGAGGAGGGGATCCTAGCTTCTGCCATACAAATGTAGACATAACGCATGTGGAGGCACCCTCATCGATGATGCACCGATGGATAACAAGATTCCTAACGGAGACTGTAACTTGGAAGGCTAAGCTGGAAGGTAGGCGTGGTTCAGACTGGTCTAAATCAAACGCCATCAAATGTGAATCAGTTGGGTCAATCCCCCCGATGGCAGAAAGTAAAGTCTTGCGCTGGGAAGGGCAGTTCTTCAAGACTTCCAACGCAGACATGGCTGCGGGAGATTGGGCTAGGTCGTCTACGATGTTGTAGTTTGACGCAGCGCGCGCGTTAGGGTTATTGTTGATTCGACGAAGTGGGAAACGAGGTGCTTTCGCAGCGCCGTCTATGGGAGGCGGAGGTATACGTAACGCCTGATCGGTGGGATGGGCGTTAGCAGGTTTATCCGTGGGAGTGGCTTCAGAGGTGGAGCCATATTGGTTCCGACGGGTCTGGAGGTTGACGTCAGCAGATGACATCATCAGTAAGTGGTGGGTACCTGAGTCAAACATGGGTTGATCAGGGGCAGCGTAAGTGATCTGTTGTTGTTGGGGTTGCACGTTAGCTTGAGGGGCCAACGACTGAGTGTTCACTACGCCTTGGGTCGGTAAGGGGTTTTGCAGCACCAAAGGGGGTTGCTGAGGTTGGGGGGGTTGGGTGGTGCTTGGGGAGCCGCATGCCCTTGGCGATGGGCCTCATCAACCCAAAGCTGCCGAGCTCGCTCCAAGTGTGGGCAAGCATGGGTGTAGTGTCCATAGACCCCGCAAATAGAACAAGGGTGGTTCGTTCGTAAATTGGGGTTTTTAGCCTGCTTGGGCGGGCGATCAGGGTTTTGATTAGCGGGGGCCGCATTGTTGTTGTCAGGGGGATTAGCCGGTTGACCAGCTTGGTCTGCAGGTTGGTTGTTTCCCCGATTACGGCCCTTGCCGCGGTTCTGTTGGCCCTGGTTACGTTGGTTAGTCTGGTTTTGCTGCGGGTTTTGTTGGGCGTAAACTTGCCCTTGGGCAGCAGGTGGATTTTGAGGTTGCGCAGGTGCAGGAGCAGGCTGCGGAGGATGATATGTAGGTTGAGGCTGAGCAGGTGCAGCAACTTGAGGGGGTTGCTGATAGGACTGCGGAGCAGGTTGTGGATGTGCTGCAGGGGCTGCCTGTGGCGGATAATATGCTGGTGGGGCTGGTGAAGGCGCAGGAGCTGAGGCAGCCTGCTGATGGTAGTAAGGCTGAGGGGCGACTGGAGGAGCATAAGCAGGAGTCGCATACCCGAAGCACTGAGGTGGACATGAGGGTCCATGGGAATGGTGATGTGTCATGGGAGCATATGAGTTGGTTGCTCCAGAATGGGAGGTAGCCCTCGACAGGTCGGGGCCAGGGGTAGGTCGTGCTATAGAAAATGGTTGGGGATGCGAAGAAACACGGCCAATGATACCATCTGCAGCGTGAGATGCCCCCGGCGCATCATGATGGGAGGACTCACCGCGAGGGGCGTCAGGTATAATGGTATAAAGGTAACCCGATTGGGCGTAAATGAGGTCGAACTGTTGTGCCTTAAGGATGGCTTCTTCTTCAGACTGGGGTCTTTCTGAGGCCACATCCTTAGCAATAACAGGGAGAAGGGATTTGAGGAACCAATCTAGGAAGATAAGGTCGTCAAGTTTAATCTTGCATAGGCTACGGCGTCGATGCCACTCATGGATGTGGTCCGTGATATGGGTAGCCGTGTTTTGTCTGCAGGATAGGAGGATCTCAACGCCCGCGTCATAGCGGACAGGCAACTGGAAGAACTGCAGGAAGGTAGAGGCAAGGGAGGCAAAGGTGGCGTGGGTCCCATGTGGTTGCTCAATATACCATTTGGCTGCAGAGCCAGTAAAAGTGCGCTGTAAGAGACGGAGGCGAACAGAGTCGTCTACGATGGAGTTAGAGGAACACCATAGGTGGAAAGACATGATATGGTTTTGTGGGTCCTCACCGGCCTTACCCTCGAATTTAGGGATGTCAGAGGGTAGTTTGGTAGGCATATGAGGCCACATAGGGTCGTGTCGAATAGGATCGTTGGTCAATCTGGCCAGGTCAGGTAGATTGAGGCTAGCCATGAACGGCAAACTGGAAGAAGGCTGTGACACAGTAGTGCTGTGGACCAAGTTGGGGCCAGTGCCCCCAAGTGGAGGGACAAGATGTGAGGTGGTGCCCCCAAGTGGGGGAACTGAGGTAGTGAAGGATGGTCCAGCACCACCATTGGTAGTGTGAGCCACTGATGTAGTGGGGATAGGTATTCCCACTGTGGGAATAGGTACCGTGAGGGGAACGGTAGATGGTTTCCCCATGGAGGGCATACCAAAAACAGGTGTAGTAACTGTTGTAGTGGTGGATGTGCCACCACTGGTCCCTATGACAAATGGAGTGGAAGTCATGCCAGCCATGGGGCTAGTAGGGGCAGTATAAATAGGGTTCTCAGACTCTTCGTCAGAATCAGAGGTAAAGTAAGGTGCGTCACTATCTGGTGACGGAGACCTACGTCGCTGACGAGTGGAGTCAAGTGACAAGGCTCTAGATCTGTGATGAGTGGTATCAACGGACAATGATCGGATTCAATGACGAGTGGTGTCAAGAGAACCGTGCTGTGGGGGCTCGCCCCTGAGGCGCCGAGAATGTCTCGGGGACTCAATGGTGACAGATGGTGTCTAGTCTCTGTGGGTTGAGGTGAGTATAAAAACAGCTCAAAAATCCTAATGCAACCGAGTGTGCAGAAGGAGAGCTAAAAAGCAAGGCACTCAGGCCAACAACCAACTCAAAACACCCACTGCAACAGCTGTGCTACAATAGGTGGAGTAACAACAAAGATGGTCAGAATACCAACAAGCAGCAGGTTTCCTAAAAAAGAAAAATGGTGGACTCACTAGACCAAAGGGAGGTAAAGGAGCATGCAAACACCTAACTAAAAGTATTCTGACTCAACTAAACATATCCTCTGCAAGGTGATGAAATCCAAGTCAGACAATATGAGTAGGAAAGCCAAGTGGCTATGATATCCCCCTACCGGGAGGGACACCGGGTAGTCAATCCTAGAAGAATGGCAACTAAGATACCCCGTTCATGACACGTCCAGAAAGGTGAATCTGCCGTTTAGTTCGTTGACCGCAATACCCCTATACAGGGATATCCCGCGAACCGCGAAAGGTAGCCCTTCGGTTACTGAATGGAGTGCGGTATTCCACTCAGGCCTCCGGAACCAGTCTCCCGACTTCAACCCTCCTAAGGGAGAGGCCCTCTGATAAACTGGTCGTAACCGTGCCAAAAAGTACTAGGGGATTTTGGTTCCCTATTTGGACAACAACTATGTCTCAAGTGAAATAACCAAGGGGTGTTATTGGAAGCCTATCCCCCTGATCCTACCTAACTACAATGATTCTTTTGTGTTCCCCAAGTGGGGTTAGAATGTTGGTTTAGTTAGGTACTTTTTAAGGCTCACTTGATTTTATATGACAGAGTGTGTGCTCGTGAGGTAATGATCCCAAAAATAGAAGTGCCACAAGGGGGGGCAACTTCCAATCTATCAATAATACTGAAATTGAAAGTTTAACTTGCAAAATTTTCTGAATTAAAAATACTGAAATTTGTAAAATGAAACTCTGTAAAAGGAACAGAAATTATGTTGCAGAAAGGCTGAAAGGTAGGGAACTGCAGGTAAGACAGGGGGCTGTTCAGATGCAGAAAATATTGCAGCAAGAGGGGCTGGGCTCAAAACAGGAAAAGAGAAGAAATCAGACCGCGGGTCTGTGGCGATTTGGAACAGGCCGACCGCGGGTTTGAGGGAAACAGCGGCGGTCAGGTCGCGGCTATCGGGCCAACAGAGGCAGTCGGGACGCAGGAAACAGGGAAAAAGACACAGTCGGGTCGCGGCTATCAGGCCAACAGAGGCAGTCGGGACGCAGAAAACAGGGAAAAAGACACAGTCGGGTCGCGGCAAAAAGGCTAACAGGCGCAGTCGGGACGCTCGAAAGAGGCAGAAGGCCGTAGTCGGGACGCGGGGAAAAGGCCGACAGGCGCAGTCAGATCGCGGCAAACAGGCTGATTAGCCACGGTCGGATCGCAGGTAACAGACTTGAATCCGCCGGCAGAGCGTCGGAAGCAGTCTGAGAGCCACGGTCGGATCGCGGGTAAAGGCCTGAAAGGCGCGGTCGGGACGCGACTGCAGAGGGAAAAGACGCGGTATGCGGCGGCCGAAAGGGACAGCCGAAAGTAAAAAAAATTCAAAACGGAAACCAGAAATTCGAAAACTAGGGGAGTCGCCAAAACTGTAGCTAGGGTTTTACCCCTAGCTTGTGCCAATGAGCACCTACTAAGGAGAATGGAATCCTTAGTAGCAGTTCAATAATGATTAAATGATTAAGCTAAAACAACAATTAACAAACTACTTTAAGCATTGCATGAGACATAAATAAAAGATGTAAAAAATGGTTTTATATTAATGTTACCTTGAGTGTCAAGGTTGAAGAAGCCCTTTGCAGTGTCCAAGAGGATGCTCCAAGCTTCAGGATGCTCCTTTCTCCTTCTCCAATGTTGGGGATGGGCCAAAGGTGGCTCTCAAGGTGAAAATAGTTCAAAGGTGAACTAGGGTTTCGAGAGAGATTTTGGCAGAGTAAGGGTGCTTGTGATTGTGGATATGGAATAAGGGATCTCCATCACCTATTTATAGTTTTTTGGTGGTGGAGTGCTGACCCATGGTTTTAGGAAACACATGGTTTTGTGCAGCTGTATAGGGTTTTTTCCTCCTTTTCCTCATTATTTTATATTTTTTATTCCTTTTTAGGGGATTTTTGCTATTTTTAGAGGAAAAGGGGGTTTTTTAGCCTTTTTTAGGCTATTTTGATGGTTTTGTGGCCTTTTGGAGGCATTTTAGGCCTTTTGGAGGCTTTTTAATGGGATTTTTTGGGATTTTGAGGGAAAAATGGTAGGAAAATGGACAAATGAGCCATATAATGTGGTAAATGAGCTAGTGAACACTTTTTGGGTGTTAACAGGGTCGATAGGTGTAGCCTCCGGGGTGGATCCATATTGATTGCGACGGGTTTGAAGATTGACATCATTTGATGACATCATGAGCAAATGGTGGGTGTTGGACTTTGCATGCTGGTAGTCAACTGCTGTGTAAGTGATTTGCTGCTATGTTGCAGCGGATCCTTGAGGGGGATCATTTGGATGAGTGTTGACCGTGCCTTGGTTAGGTAAGGGATTTTGCAATATCATGGGTTGTTGCTGAGGAGGGGGTGCTGGCTGTGCAGCATGTCCTTGCCGTTGGGCGTTGTCGGTCTAGTGTTGAGGCACTCGATGTAAGTGGGGGAAATTATGTGTGTAATGTCTGTAGACTCCACATATGGAACATGGATGGTTTGTTCTCAAGTTATTATTTTTAGACTATTTTGGTGGGCGGTGAGGATTTTGGTTGGGGGGAGCAGCATTATTGTTATTTGGGGGATTAGATGGTGGTCCACCTTGATTATGTTGCTGTTTTTTTCCGTGGTTACGTCCTCTTCCGCGGTTTTGTTGACCTCGCTGGTTGTTCTGGTTTGAAGGTTGGTTTTGCTGTGCATAAACATGCCCTTGGGCAGTAGGTGGGTTTTGAGGTTGTGCAGGCTCTGGAGCAGGTTGCGGTGGGTAGTAAATATGAGGGTTCTGAGGTGGGCCTGGCGTTTGCTGCGGTTGTGGGTAACCTTGAGCTGTTGGAAGTGTTGGAGCAAGAGGTGCTGCCTGTTGAGGATAATAAGCCACTTGGGCTTGTGGGTGAACCGGAGTCTGGTGGGCCTGCTAGTTATAGTGTGAAGGTGGTGCATAAGTTAATGGTCCTTGCCCATAACATTGTGGTGGACACGAAGGTCCATGGATGTGATGGGTGTGTGTTACTGGAGCATACGCAGTTGTATCCCCAGAATTAGATGAAGCCCTAGAAAGGTCTGGGGTGTTGTTTGTACCTGTCATGGTAAAAGGTTTGTTTTGCACCATAACCTGGCCGATAATACAGTTGGCGGCATGGGATGCCCCCGGTACGTCAAGGCGGGATGGATCACCGCACGGGGCATCCGGTAAAATGGTGTATAGATATCCAAACTAGGAATATATGAGGTCGAACTCCTGGGCTTTTAAGATAGCTTCTTCTTTTGACTGGGGTCCTTTGGAAGCTACATATTTGGCTATGAGGGGGAGGAGTGATTTGAGGAACCAGTCCAAAAAGATTCAGTTGTCAAGTTTTATCTTACAGAGGCTGCGGCTCTTACGCCACTCATGGATATGATCGGTGATGTGTGTAGCTGTGTTCTGTCTACATGACAAAAGTATTTCCACTCCTGCATCATAACGTACAAGGAGTTGAAAGAACTGGAGGAAAGTTGAGGTGAGGGAAATAAATGTGTTTTGGGTCCCATGTGGCTGCTCAATGTACCACTTGGCTGCAGAGCCAGTGAAAGTTCTTTGTAAAAGTCTCAGGCTAATGGAATCATCTACTACGGAGTTAGAGGAACACCATAGGTGAAACGACATGATGTGGTTTTGGGGATCTTCCCCAGCTTTGCCTTCAAATTTTGGGCTTTCTGAGGGAAGCTTTGTGGGCATGGGTGGCCACGTAGGGTTGTGTCTAATAGGGTCGTTGGTTAACCTTTCCAGGTCTGGTAAGTTTAGACTAGCCATGTATGGCAGACTGGCAGATGGGTGTGGCATGGTCATTGGGGCATAACTGTTAATGGTAGCATTATGGAGTGGTACAATGCCCCCTAAGGGTATGCTAGGTATGGAGGGGATGTGTCCAACTGATGTGGTGTGGGAAGGGCTTGCGCTCCGAAGTGCAACATGGGTTGCAGAGGGGTTAGGAATGGTGCCAGGAATTCCTGGGATCTGGGTTGTGGTAATGAGAGGGGGTGTGACCCCTATGTTGGGCATACCCATAATAGGTGGTGGTCCTGTGTTGGACACACCTAAAGGGGGAATGGCCCCTATATTAGGCATGCCTAAGGGGGTTGTGGTTACCATGGGTTGCATAGTAGTAGTAGGGTTTGTCGATGTAGCTCCAATAGCACTAGTGAAAAGGGGGCCGTATTGTGATCCAACCATGGGGTTGGTTGGTGGTGTCTTAATAGGGTGTTTGGATTCAGCCTCAGAATTAGATGTGAAACGAGGTGCATCAGAATCAGATGACTATGTTCTATGCCGATGACGTGTCGAGTCAAGGGATAACGCTCTACATCTGTGACGTGTACAGTCAAGTGTATCGAACTGAGGGGGTTCACCCTGAAAACGACGGGATTGTCTTAAATTTTCAATGGTGAGAAATGTATCAAAAAAATGTCAGTGGATTGTGGTGACGTAAAAAACTCAAAACCCTAGTGCAACAATGTGTGCAAGAGGGGAGTGAAAAAATAATGGCTCTCAGGCCAACAACCAACCTCAAAAAGCACTTATTATAACAGTTGTGCTATAAAAAGTGGAGGAATTAAGAAAAGTGTCAGAATACCAAAAGTCAAACAGTGCCTAAAAAAAAGTGGTGCTCACTAGACCAAAGGTGGGTATTGTATCATGCAAACACTTAACTAGAAGTATTGTGAGTCGACAAACTATATCTTCTGCAAGATGATGAAATCCAAGTCAGGCAATATAGAGTGTAGAATCAACGGCTAGATATCCCCCTACCGGGAGGGACATCGGGTAGACAATCCTAAAAAATGGCAACTAGGATACCCCATTCATGACATGTTCGGTTGGGTGAATTTGCAGTTTGGTTCTATCGCCGTTGTACTCCCATACGGGTGTACACCAAGAACTTCGAAAGGTATCCTTCGGTTATTGAATGGATTGCGGTATTCCACTCAAGATTCCGAAACCAGTTTGGCTACTTCAACCCTCCTAAGGGAGAGTCCTTCCCGATAAATTGGTTGACAGTCGTGTCAAAATTATAAGGGATTTTTGGGACCCTAAAAGACAACCACTATGTCTCAGATGTAAATAATTGAGGGGTGTTATTTGCACACCTATCCCCCCAATCCTACCTAACTACAAGATTCTTTTAAGTGCTCCCCAAGTGGGGTTAAATTTTTTTGTTGAATTAAGGTATATTTTAAGGCCCAGTTAATTAAAAATGTGGTAGATTGGGTGCAAGTGTGATTATTTAACTGAAAATGATTTGCCTCGCTTTGGCGATTGATTACAAATGAAAAAAAAGACGATTCCAATTTGCAAAAAATAAAGGCGTTTTCTGAAATGTAAATGCTTTAACAAAAATACTTCAAAAACTATGGATTTTTGAAATAATTTTTTAAAGGAAAGCAAATATTGTAAGAAATAAATGGATTTCTAAGTGCTTGCTTGGGAAAAACTATTGAGCAAATCTGAAAAATGTTTCGAAAATTGCTAAGAAATGAAATCTATGATCTAAACAAAGTGCTAAAAACCTTTCTTTCACTTACTGAAAATTTTTAAAATGATTTTAATGGAGCATATGTAATAGAAATTGTTTCACTATTGCTGTAATAATGCAGAAAAAATAGTGTTGGAAAATAGGCTAAATGGGCAAAAAATACAGCAAAATGTTTTCTAAAAAATTGGTCGAATTCAAAATAACAGCATCGTGGGTTTTAGGGCAAAATCCACTATGTGCATCGCGGATTTGGGCCGCGAAGCCGCGATGTGCAGCATGGAAAATTGCTGTGAAGCCGCGATGTGTAGCGCGTAAAATGGTCGCAAAGCCGCGATGTGCAGCACAGAAAATGGCCGTGAAGACGCGATGTGCAATGCGAAAAAAGGCCGCGAAGCCACGGCGCACCGCGCGGAAAAGGGTCGCGAGGTCGTGATGAGCCGCGTGATTGTCGGGCAAAAAGTTGCGATGCGAAAAACGGAAAACAGATCGCCGAAAATGAAACCTAAAAGTGAAATTTCGGTCTGTCAGAGGCTACAGAAAAGGCCAGCAACTAGGGCAGCAATGGATATGCTATCTAGTATTGAAGATCTGCTAATTTAAATGATAAAAACAAATAAAAAACTAAGATCTAATGAAAAAATTTAAAGCACGAAAGCCAGCGGAGTCACCAAAAAACTGTTGCTTGGTTTTTCAACCAAGCATGTGCAAGGATGCACCTATTAAATTGTAATAGCAGTCTTCAAATAAAAGCAAGAACAATTATAAATTAATCTAAATCTAACATGTGCATATAACAATAAACTAGAAAAGATTTAAGAACAAGAACAAGAAATGAAAATAAAAAATGACTTTTGTATTGCAATACTTCAAATGGTGAGGATGTTTGGTGTTGAGCAACTCCAAGGTTGAGATGCTCCAGGCTCCAATGGTCTCTTCTCCAAGATTGCTACAATGGTCAAAGAAGTCAAGAGAGATTTTGACAGCATGAGGATAGGATGATGGATGGATGGAAAGTGAGGAGCCCCTATCACCTTTTTATCGTTTTGGTGATGGGGAATACCATTGTGGTTTTGTGGAAACCAATGGTATTGACCAACATGGTTTAGGGCTCTTTTCCCCCTTTTTTTCATTTTTTTCATTTTTTGAATATTTTTATTCCCTTTTAATATTTTTGAGAATTCTGGACCCTTTTTAAGGGTTTTTTGAGGAAAAAAATATATATATTTGAGGGGAAAAAGGTGTATTATGGTCTTTTTGGTGACCTTTTGATGGCTTTAGAGGCTCAAATGGTGGAAAAGTGGACAAATGGGTCATGTGAATAAGGGAATGAGCTAGTGAGCACTTTTTGGGTGTTAACACTTATCACCCTAGTAAAAGTATGAATGCATGATAGAAGACATTTATTGATTAGGGCTATATGATTGTACTAATGCACTGTGGTGTTGTATGAGGTTGATGTTTCATGCTAACAAGATACAGGTACATCACGAAAGACAAATCAAGTTCCATGACCATGACGACATGAAGACAAAAGACTCATCCATAATCTTTGATCACATAGAAGTTCTACTTATGAGGTATGTATGACTTTGTTCTACTATGATTAACCTATGAGATATGCAGGTTCTAGCACAGAATCTCTAAATCATTGAAGAGAACAAAGAAGATATTGTTTAGGTATGTTAGACATAACTAAGTAGGTATAATAATCCAGGTATGTTTTCCTATGTCAAGTTAGAATCCCACTTTGTGCTAGGATCCTGTATACCCATGTATTGAATTATCATGACCATACACATTCGAGATTATTTAGAATTATAATGTTTTGATAATATTGAGATTATACTAATGAATGTATGTTTGTGTATGAGATCATGAGGATGACACTAGTGCACACTTGAGCATGCACAGTGGTGCAGAATGAATAGAAGTTCAAAAGACATATAGAAGATCAAGCGGGAGGTAACCACACAAACATAAAAGATAAGTATTTGAGTTGTTATTTGAAATAGTAAATGATATTGCTTGTAATAGATTGCATGCATATTTAGAATATATCATGCTGTGTGTAAACATTCATATAGCATTGAACAGTATACTACTAATATGCATGTGATTGGTAAATTGGACAAACATTCCATTGTTGCTTGTCTATAATGAAACCTCTTTGCTGACATGCTCAGAGCTATGCACACTCTCGATAGTATGTTCTCGTAGAGATGGAAGGCATCTAGATAGCCACTATATGCATACAGGATATGGAAAAGTGTTGTGCCAAATTATTGGTCAAGATAGTTGCATAACTATGTAAATGATATTTGTATGCATAATAGGTTATCATGTCAACATGATTTGATGATTATGAAGTATTACTAATCATGTACTTAATTTTGATTTGTAGGAAAGATCATGAAGAATGATGAACACCAAACAAGTGATGGATGGTCAAACAAGAAGATTTATATATCAAACAAAATATAGAAGGCTCGTGGCTAGAAGATTCTCTTAGAAAGAGGAAGAGAATCATGACGAGATGTTTGCTCCAAGTGGCTAGATAAGACCATTCTCTTAATGGTGTAATTAAAGAAAAAGTGTGAATCAGGTTTTGTATGGGTACCCAGGATTGATAGTCAATTGATGAGCTTAATGATCACCATGGGTGATGTGGATCTCAACCTTTTCTACAAGGTTGAATATGGTTTCTATATACAGATGACATGGATGCAAGAAGGAACTCACCACAGAGTTCGAATGATATTAAGGCTCATATGAGTAGACCCATTTGACGAGAGATGGCACAGATAGATATGCAGAAGATCACTCAATGCAGAGTGTGAATGATATTCAGTCACAAAGGGAGAATTGACAGTTTCTTGATAAGCTTGGGCTTTACCAAAAGTAAAGTTGATCCGTTACGAATGATGAACCTGTCATACTATTACTGTATGTGGATGATCTATTTTTACAAACAGATCATGAAAAGAAAGAAGAAGATGGTTGTAGAAATGAAAATGAAAGATCTCTTACTTCCTAGATCTGGAAGTATGGCAAGGCTCAGAAGGAATCTTTCTCATCCTAGGAAAGTATGTTGTGGAAATCTTGAAAAGAATTGATATGTTGGAATGTGAAGCCATGGCCACTCTCATGGGTTTCGACTTGAAGATGTTAGCTAATGACTCATTAGAGTTAGTGGATGTAACTCTGTACAGACAGATTATTGGGTCATTGATATACCAGGCCAGATATATGCCTTGTTGTGAACACCTTGAGTCAGTATCTAGTGAAAACTAGATGTGTTCACCTGATAGTTGCAAAGCATGTGATGAGGTATCTAAAGGGTACAATAGACTTTGATCTATGTTATCTTGGAGATCATGAATTCAGATGGCTACATAGATGTTGATTGGGAAAGAAGTGTATCAGACAGAAAGAGCACATCAAGAGGATGTTATTGTCTGGGATTAGCCATGATCTCGTGGTTTAGCAGGAAGCAGTCTAGTGTGGCTCTGAGCACAAGTGGAACATATATCTGCTTACTCTGCTAAGTTGTGAAGCGGTATGGCTTCAGGATTGTTTGACTTAGAGATAGACCCATCTGTGATCTTATGTGACAAACATAGTTGTATCAAGATGGCAGAGAATCCATTGTTCCATGATAAGTCAAAGCACATAGAGATCTGACATTTCTATATACAAGATATGGTGCAGAAAGGAACTATAAAGTTTGAATTTGTAACAAGTTGCCAATGTACTAACCAAACCTCTACCTCAAGTGAACAAGTTACCGATGTACTAACCAAACCTCTACCTCAAGTAAAGTTTGAGTATTTCCGAGACAAGCTTGGAAGGACCCTCCTTGAAAGGGGGAGTAATGTGCTCACTTATGATGAGATTAACTGCATTGATAGTGAGGTCGATGATGTGGATACCTATATTGGTGATGCCGACAGAGAGGCTGGTGGATGGTCCTTAGACAAGGTCTAAGTTGACAAAGGGATTGCATCATCCTTGAACACATGTTCTAAAAGGATCCATAGACATATGTATTCGAGAAATAAGGGGGATTGCATCATC
The DNA here is from genome assembly GCA_027924585.1 of Larix kaempferi. Classification (NCBI taxonomy): domain Eukaryota; kingdom Viridiplantae; phylum Streptophyta; class Pinopsida; order Pinales; family Pinaceae; genus Larix; species Larix kaempferi. The sequence goes on from BSBM01000096.1 coordinate 33,680,825, forward strand.
CTTGAACACATGTTCTAAAAGGATCCGTAGACAAATGTCTTCGAGAATGAAGTCCTTAGTGGACAGGTGGGGATTGTATCATCCCCAGAATTCAGTCCCTTGAATTGATCTGTAGACATGCGTCTTCGAAAATGAAGTCCTTAGTGGACAGGTGGGGATTGTATCGTCCCTGGACTTCGGTCCCTTGAATTGATCCATAGACATGTGTCTTCGAGAATTAAGTCCTTAGTGGATAGGTGGGGATTGTATCATCCCCGGAATTCGGTCCCTTGAATTGATCTGTAGACCTATGTCTTAGAGAATGAAGTCCCTAGTGGACGAAAGGGATTGCATCATCCCTGGACTTCGGTCCCCTGAATTGACCCGTAGACATCTGTCTCCAAAAATTGGTGATAGGACTGCATCATCCCTGAACGTTTAGTTCAAAATGTACGTGATAGGACTACATTGTCCATGATCCCGTAATTCCAAAAGGAAGTGTTAAGTCAGTAAATTTTTCTGCATTTTTAGTTATTCTCTCCAATTTTTGGTTTGTTTTTTGAGTCTACCATTAGTTAATTTTTGGTTTTCAGTTTTGGTTTTTGTCTTCTTAAGAACCTTATGAATGATTGAATAAAGTTTGAACCCAGTCCTTTCAGATTTCATTTGATTTTGGTCATTTTTTTTATATTGAAAAGTGGGTCAATGAGAGTTATATATTCAAAAGGGAGAATCATTAATGACTTTAGAGAGTAGCTAAACTAATGTCCTAAACCAAATAGCTGCCAAAATCTCTGACAAGTTGGCAAAAAGTTAGAAAATTGCTAAATTTTGGTTAAAAGATATTCTTGTAGCGCTACACCAAAGTTTAACACAGAGTGCGCTACAGGAATATCGCGGCATGAGTTTTTTGTAAATTCTCGATCTGATTTCAATCATCATGAAGAGTGTGAGTATCTAATCGCATTGTGTGAAGTGTTTAACACGTGTATGCAGCATTTTGAGCATGATGTTAGTTGGTTGTTAATCACGAAGAGAAGACAAGGACATCATTACAGGTTATGCGGGTTCAGTTGCACAGAGACCAGCCAATTCCGGGTTTAGCTGTCAATTTTCCCTTGTCACACGCATCATCACTAAGGAGTTAGTGTTTGAGGAGGAGACTTCACTGTTGAACATTGGATTACGTTACTGTGGAAGGAGACAGCTGTGATTCTGGCGCCAGCAGAAATTAGGGCTTTTGAATTCGTTCACCTGCAGCCAAAGAATCGTTAGGAGGACACCTATGCTCGAAGAAGAACATTATTGACACCCCAAATTGAAGACATTACGCCACGATGGATGAGTAATTGACAGGTATTACGTATAACCCTTATAGCTGGAGAATTTGGGTTTTTGCTGCTGCGTGTTCTTCTGAAAAAATTGGTTGCTGAGAAGGATGTAATAGAATGAAAGGATGAAGACTTCATCACTGAAATAGTTACATGAAGCCTGATAGGAGGAATTTGCATGACTGTTTCTCCTATGACCTAATCAGAATAGGGCGTCGAAAAAAAAACTCACAGAATTATCTGTAGAACTCAGTTTTTTTACACAGAGGGAAGTCTGCTAGCTTGATACAGGTGTTACACAGGGAGGTTTGTTAATTTGTGCAGGTGATTTAAATATCATTGAAATTGTTATAACCTGCAGAATTATTTGCCCAGAAAACAGCTTATAATACATTTCTGAAACCTAAAACTAGACTGTTCCAGTTCCTTGAAAAGAAAGATATGGGAAAAAGCAGTAAAAGTGGTAAAGTTAATAGGGCTGAACCAACAAACTTGACATGGATTCAAAAACTTCCAGATTGTGCAGAACTGTTCCAACAGGCAGGATGGTTGAAATTCTTCAAGAAGATAGATGGTTTTAATGCTCAAGTATCCTGCAATTTTTCCAAAGGACTTAAGAATGAGATGATCATAATGGATCCTTTGAGATTCAAATTGACTGTAGATTTAATTTCAGAAGCCACTGAAATTAGTAATGAGGGCGAGCTCTGGTTTAAGAAGTCTCCTTTTGAGTTTGATCCTCAAAGATACTTATTGCCCAATGTTGTTCCTGACTGGAACAAAGGTATTCTCATACATAATTTCAGGAGAGAATGGATTGAACCTATAAGGATTCTTCAGAGTTATGTAACTTGTGAAGGGAGGTACTCATTAGTGTTCAAATACCATCTCAGGTTCCTACAGCACATGGCAGGGGTGTCTAAAATGAATTTGCCATTCTTTTTCTTCAAAAGTCTGCAGAAAATGTCAAGCAAAATTAAACAGCAGGATGATCATACTTCTCAATCATTGTTTCATCATGGTCTCATCAAGTTAATCATCTCTACAGTGTTGCAGCATGAGGAAAAAACTTGGGACTTCTTTTTGTTTTGGTCAGGGATTCATTCTAAAGGAGAAGACCAACAATCCAAAAGACAAACTGATAAGGGAAAAGTAATGATACAGAAATTAGGGAATTCAGTTAAAGCTGGAAAGAAACATGAAATTAAAGTTAAGAAGGGAACAAAGCAGGTAGCAGATGAAGGACAGAATGACAGTCAGCCTCAGAAATTTTCAAAGCACAATAAGGTCAAGTTCTCATTGTTTGATGACAAAAAGGAAGAGAAATTTCTTGAAAGGAAGTCATCTCCGATAACAGATTTTCAGGAAGAGAAGAATATTGATATCAAAGTGATTCCTGTAGCAAAAGTAGAAGTTCATAACCAGCCAAGAAGCCCCATCACAGTCCTCTCAGATGATGAGGGCTATATGTTAGAAGAAGAACAGTTTAGGCCTGAGATAGAGGTTAAAACTGAGATTAAAGAAAATCATGCTAGAAAGGATAAGACCACAAAGCTTAAGAGCAAGATCAAAAAGCTGGAAGTGGTAGAGTTAGCATCTATCCAATATCAAGGGAAGAAACTTAAAATGATGGCAGAGGCAGCTTCTTTATGGAGACCTAAAACTAGGTCTAAAAACAAATTAAGACTAAGCATGAAAAAGCTGTTAAATCCAAAATTGAAGACTGATAAGGTGACCATCTCTGATGAAGAATCCATGGAGGAGCAATCAAAGAAAAATGAATTGCATTCAGTTAAAAGAGAGGATTTTGGGTCTGTAAATGTAACAGGTGAAGAAAGCTCTAAATCCATTGTTGAAAACAATTCTGGAAAATTGTTAACCGAAGATATTAAATCAGCACAGGTAATAGGTGTTTCAAACCCTATCATTGAAGATACTGCTGTAAAGCCATTGACAGAGGAATTAATGTTTAAGAAGTTTGACATGTTTTGGAAACCAAGTGAAGATCAGGATGCTGCAATAGAAAAACTGGTTAATTCTGACAAGGAGAATTTGAAGAAGACTGTCAAACAGTACAAGCATCAAATGAGCTACATGCAGGAAGTTAATGATGGTCTAATGTTGGCAAATAGAAGATTGAGAGAAGATCTTCAAGATACTCATGACAATTTTCAGGAGTTGATGATTGATGCAAAGGAGGCACTCAGAAGAAAAAGGGTTGCTGACAGGAATTGCTCCGAATTAGAAAAGACAGTTCAAACCTTGCAGCATGAAAATGAACACCTACACAAAAGGATAGCTGAGCTGGAGCAAAAGCACAAAAGAGTGAAGAAAAGATCCTCAAGTCCAGATGGCATCTCTTTGCTTGTGGAGGCATCGAAAGAGATCTAAGGCAGTTAGGTTCATTTAATGTTTTTTGTTAAAGATTTGCTATTTTTAGCAAAATTGTAATTTGTAAAAATGTAAATGCTACTTTACCTAGTCTTAGTCATTCGATGGAGGATTAGTAGGAAATACCCTAACTGTTTTTGGGAGATGAAAAACTATTTAGAGAGGGAGAAAAGAGATTGTTGGGGTTCGAATTTTTGGAGCTAGAGGAGGTCTGCAAACTGTGCTTTCATCCAGACTTGTTCACTGCTAAGTATTGCAAACTCTCATATTGCATTTTTGATGAAACTATGAATATATAACTCCTTATTCCACTTCTGATATGTGTTGGCTTCATTTTAAACTTATACAGTTTCTTGATTGACAAATTCATTTCTGGTTTTAGGTATAATTTCCAGTGGTGCTTGTCTTTTATTGTATGAACTTCATTGCAATCTTTTGTTGGATTCCTGAGATATATATGCATCTTCATGGATATATGTATATGAATTAGTTTTTACTTATCTGTTGAATGTATTCCCTTATGCTCTTGAAGTTTTTAACCAAAACCTACAAAACAAAACCCTAAAAACCTAGTTTGGATTGATTTTTATTTTGAGATTGTGTTGGCTTGTTACCTTAGCCTTAGTAACAATTTCTGACACAAACAGGAAGGATCACCAGAGTTGATGGACTAGAATCCCGTAATTTTTAAAGGAAGGATTGTACATGATCCCATAATTCCGAAAGGAAGGATCACCAGAGTTGATGGACTAGAATCCCATAATTCTGAAAGGAAGGATTGTCCATGATCCCATAATTCTGAAAGGAAGGATCACCAGAGTTGATGGACTAGAATCCCATAATTCCGAAAGGAAGGATTTTCCATGATCCCGTAATTCCAAAAGGAAGGATCACCAGAGTTTATGGACTAGAATCCCATAATTCCGAAAGGAAGGATTGTCCATGATCCCGTAATTCCGAAAGGAAGGATCACCAAAGTTGATGGACTAGAATCCCGTAATTTCGAAAGGAAGGATTGTCCATGATCCCTTAATTCCGAAAGGAAGGATCATGTGTGTTGCATGGTATGCTGCTATTGTGTATACTTGTATTGATGATATGTATACTTGTATTGATGAGGATACTTGTATTGATGATATGTATACATGTATTGATGAGGATACTTGTATGTATACTTGTATTGATGAGGATACTTGTATTGATGAGGATACTTGTATTGACGATATGCATACTTGTATTGATGATGTGCATACTTGTATTGGTGTGGTTACTAATACAGATGATCCAGATGCTGATGACCGTGTGATGAAGATGTTGATGATCGTGTGATGACGATGCTAATGATCGTGTGATGATGATGCTAATGATTGTGTGATGACGATACTGATGATCGTGTGATGACGATGCTGATGATCGCGAGGATCTAGATGATCATATTGCTGTAGTTGTTCAAAGTGCTGTAGAAAATTCGGTACTGAAGATGTTGATGTTCCAGTATTGAAGATCTTGAAGTAACTGGTTGAGTTACTGATGATGTTGAGAAAGCTTCCAATGATTTATAGATGTATCATGTATGATGTTGATGACTTTTTGATCCTGCAGATGTTGTTATAATATCCTTCTCATTAAGGGGGAGTGTTGAGATATTGTAACTTCTAAGAATATTATATTTGTACTTTATTATTCCAGAGATGTTTTCATTCCTCCGTGAAGATCTTATTGTATATCCGGAGATGTTTATTCCTCCTTCGAATTGTGGTAACTTGGGTTATTAGACTTCCCTAGTGGGAGTTGGCCCTGTATGTGTTATGTGGGTCAAAGGTTTATTAGACCACCCTAGAGGGGTCGGCCCAGTCAGTTGTAATGGGGTGTTTAGCCCAATAATTAAGTTGGGGCTGACCTAGCTTGTGTAAAAGTTAGTCGGGGAACAAGTATAAGTAGAGGAGGATGTTACTCACTTATCTCACTCATTCATTCACTTGTGAGTGGTGCACTTGTGTGAGAGAGGTCTGCTATGGAGGAGAAGGAGCTCATGGTTTTGGTTTGCATCTTTGTATTTGCTGGTCATCTATATTGAGGAAGCTTTGCTGGGTTTTCTATCCCATGAGGGTTTCCCAGGATATATCTGTGTCTCTTGTATTTATGTTGTGCTTGTGGTTTCTTCAGTGATCCTGTATATGCTATTGTTGTGAAATGAAATGTAATGCTGATATTGTATGTCTTAGCATATTAAATCTTAATAGTTTTTGTGGTATGTACCTTGTTAGTGGTAGTATGTAGTCATTCTTGAACATGGCACTCATTTGCATTTGCATACAGCACTTGGATCATCTGTTTGTCCTTGAGTTTCACTTACTTCTTGAGTCTTGTTACTCCTTTGAGTCCTTCAAAGAAAGCTTCCATCATCAGTCGCATTAGGGATTGGTGTCATACTCGTCATGTCAATACTGTCGAGTCATGCCATGCCCATGTTCAAGGATATGTCTATCATTTATCATCTACAATCAGTATGCCCGCCATCATGTCGGTCTACTCTGAGTCAGTCTTATATGTTGTTGTACCATCCGATCTACTCTACACATCTTTTGTCATGTTTCGTGTCGATTGATGAGGGATTCATCATGGCCCTCCTTCGACAGATTCATCCTTGTCGACTTCAACTCATTATCCGAGGATTGAATCTAGAAACCAATCAAGTACCTTGGCCCTGCATGCCTCAATGGCAGGTTACCTCGCTTTCAACATGAGTTTACATCATTGACTCTTGATTGAAAGATTTCATCTTGCTTTCGACTTCAACTCATTTATTCATGCTTGATGATATGTACTGTGATACCTTGGGAATCATTGACATCGATGGTGATCTCCCTCGCGCTTGTTAATGGTTTACATCAATGGCCGGTAATCAAGTGGTTTCTACCATGTTCGACATCAAGACATTTGTAATCACATGGATAAATTCGCATCATTGCGGGTTCAACTTGAAGACCCTGGGAAGTCATGTTTTACCCAGGCCGCGATAGAGTTTGTATTGAGTTGTATTACATGGATCCACATTTGTATTGGTCATGGCTGTGTTATCATCTCATCATGGATCTATGTTTGTGTCTAGTATCCATGATTGTGTTCAGTCGGTCATTGCTACCATGGATCTGCATTGTATTGGTCGGCAGCCATGTTGTACTTCATATGACATTATCAGTTAAGAGTCAGTTTTACTACAACAGTGTCCTTCGTCCAATAAGTCTATTGCCATTTCTTCTATCAAAACACTTCACCTGTCTATCTTCAACAACTTCATGCTTTGGGGGGCATTCTATTACACCTAAAATCTACCCATCATGAGATTCAGTGTATACACCCTTGAAGATATCTTGACTAAGTAATTAACCTGGGAGGATTTGTACCCAGTTGTACCAGGTTTTGAGAGGTTGTCGTAGGTTGCACTCATGCAACATGCGACGTTGCAACTTGCTTCATTGCAGGGTGCAACGAAGTCAGTTAATGGGAAAAAATAGCTTCTTCAAGGTTATTCTCAAAACTTGCTGACTTGGGGCCCTATCCCTGACCTCTAGGGGATTTGGTACTCGATTCCTAATAGATTGGGAGGATCCCCTATCTCTCTCCTACCAAATCTCAACCTATCCTATCCATACCCTATCCACTTAGTCCTATATAAGTGGAGCTCTACCCCTCTCCAAAGGGAGGAAGTCTATGGTGTCTACATGCTGGTGAAATCACTCTTGAGAGATCTCTACTCATCCTTGAGAGACTCAAGCTTCCTTAGGAGGAAATGGAAAATGGCTTTGTTGGAGAAGGGTTGTAGCGTTAAGTATTGGTTGTAGTTTTATATCTCTGGTATGTACTTCCCTATTTTTAAAGTAATACAAATGCTTTCCACCAATATTGTTCATGTGTGTAATGCTATTGAGTAGTTTACCTGTTTAACTGTTCACTTAGATCTCTTATTGTATAGATGCCCTTTACTTGTTTCTCTTGTTTCTTGTCTTGACAGGTCTTGCAGCTTGGATCTGACGACCGTGACACGTGCAGTAGCATAGAGGAGAAAGGATAGCAAAGTAAAAGGTAAGACATCTAGTACTCGATCCTTAAGTAGATCTAGGAAATGCATTTGTAGCCTGTCTTATTTGTTCTAGACTCACATTGAGCTAGGGAGACCCGGCTCGCGTCCGCTCAAGTGGATTGTCTAATAAACAATGACTTCAAAGATGGAGCAAGGATGGACAAAACAATCATCTTTTTTGGAGATATGAGGGTGAATGAAGTTATGAGTGCTACCAGAATCAATGAGTATTGTAAGAGGGAAATTCTTGAAGTAACCCTTGACTCACATTGTTTGTGGGGTGGTGACTCTAGCTAAAGCATAGATAGATATCTCTGGGTGGTCACCTGAGAAGGAGGGTCAACAGGCGACTACTGAATTTCGACTTGATCATCTATTGTATCCTTAGATAATTCACCAATTTCAATTGCAGGAGGAGAATCTACATTCAAGAGATAGATATTTTTCTCAACACATCTATGTCCCCGAGTGAATTTCTCATCACAATTATAACAAATCCATTTTTCTCTGCGTGCCTACATCTCTGCTTTAGACAAATTCTTTATAGGAGTTTCTCTAGGAGCTAGCGTGATGGGAGGTCGTTGGGAAACCATATTTTTGAATGGAACAAAAGTGGATTTGGAGCATTGCTGGGCTGGGATCTTGTCCTACGCAAACTTAGACAACCCCGGGGCTTCCATCACTATGTTGGGACAAAACGTTTTAACCTCATATCGGATTACATCCTTCAAACCACTAACAAAACAAATCATGTAAAATCCATCAGGAAATCCTTCTGTGTGATTTTCCAGTTTCTCAAATTCCATCTGATACTCTTTCACAGTTCCAATTTGGTGAAGTTTAGTGAGTGCTCATGTGAAGTCATCAAAAGCACTAGGACCAAATCATTGCAAAAGGAGTTGGAAAAAATATGTCCATTTTGATTCTTCATGAGTCTTGATGTACCAACGGTACCATTGAAGGGCTTCATGTTCAAAATGGAAGGATGCAAGTGGAAATTTGTTGACATCAAAAGTATTATGTAGACTGAAATATTGTTCGGCCCGGTATATCCATCCAGTCGGATCATCACCATTGAAACGAGGAAAATCAAGCTTCGGCCCACAAAAATTGTTGGGAGAAGAGAACCCAGTGTCTGTAGAAGACTCTGGCTGTCATCTATTGTTCATGGTTGAATGTTGAAGATGAAGGTCGATAATTTTTTCATCCATATCTTGGTGTTTGTTCTTGAGGGATGCAATTTCTTCCTCCGTGTTTTTTGCTCCTGCACAGGTGACAACCATAACCAAGATTTTTTTTATTTTTTAAGGGGTGAATGGGTAGAAAAACAAAAACAGAAACTTCTTTAGCAAAATAAAATTTGGATTTGAGAAAAAATATGATGGGTAATTGGGGTTTGACTAGGTTTTGGACACTTTCTAATGGACAGGGAAACAGAAAATGGGGATTTCGGAAGCAGGGTGAAAGAACGGGAAAATTTGTCCATGAGGGACAACGAAGCAGAAATAGGAAATGAATACTATGGAAAAATTTGAAGGTGATTAGGTGAAAATCAAAGAAGTTATAGAAAACCCTAAAAATAAACAGATGTGGGATTTTTGGCTTCGGGAAGTGGAATTTGGGATAGGGTCCTCAGGAAGGAAATATGAAAAAATGGAAGTGTAGGGGTTCCAGTGATTTTTCAAGGGAAATAGAGCTAAAGCAAAGAAGGTATGGAAAAAAATAGAAATTTGTATTTTTTTAATTTCAGAATTGATCTGCAATGGCTCGAAATTGATCTGAAACGGCTCTGGACAAATGTAATATGCTATTTATCAGCTAGAAATATATATGGACCCTAGGTATGCTTGAATTCCTAAATTTTTAGGGGATTCGATCAGATACCAATGCTATCTAACGACTTGCATATTGGGCGGTACCCCTCAATCCGTGGCTCAGGTAAAACTGATAACCGCTTTTCCACAAATGACAGCTATTGGTTTACCTCATGGGTGGGAACTAATCAATCAGGTAGGGGCCGTTTCCCTTTTTGCTATAAGGTCCTCTCAATGGGCCAACTACTTCCGGGTTACTATGGTACTCCTCACAATGAGTTTTAGGGCTATGCCCAGGTACTTCCCGTAGTTAAGTGGATAGGGATTATTCCTGGATCCATGCAATTTAAAGGAACAATACAGATGCAAATAAAAAGAACTACTGCAATAATCACAACGCCTGGAAGCCACTACAAAACAAAATGGCATAAATTCCACCTAGTGAACCCAACAAAGTGCTCTGATACCAGATGTGGGGAACCTCCAACAATTAAATGATGAAAATGCATGATATATCAGAAATAACAGAACACAAAAGAGATTTATTGATCGTCGACCACTTCAAGGGGGAAACCTCCTTTGATAAAGATCAATACAAATAACTCGTGGATGCCTTCATTGGCCTCAACATGCACTTATATACTAACTCTAATATAAACAAATATTACTCTGCATGAATGTGGGATAATACAATATACTCATGGGACGACTTACAAAGCATATGCGTCCAACAACAATATACTAATAATGTGGGATAATACAATATACTCACGGGACAACTTACAAAGCATATGCGTCTAACGAAAATATACTAACAAAGTAAAGAGAAGGGTTGACACAGGTTCCTAACAAGAACAGATTGTATGAAATGGTACTTGATCTATATATGTTTAGTCTTAGAATGGAAGGATGAGTTCTTTGCAAGATGAATGACAATCTGGTTGTCACTGTACAACCTTCTATTCTCCTGCTTCTTACCCAATTCCTCCATGAACCTCTACATCCAAATCATCTCTTTACTAGTCTATGTAGAACCAACATACTTCGCTTCCGTTGTTGAAAGTGCAACAACCTTTTGCAGCTCCAAAATCCAACTTACTGTTGTTCCACCTACAGTAAAGACATACCCTGTGGTGCTCCTCCTGCTATCTTTATCACCTACCATATCTACATCAACATATCCCTATAGAACAATGTCCAAACCTCCAAAACATATTGCATGAGTGGTAGTACCTCTCAAATACCTGATAATCCATTGTACTGCCTTCCAATATTCTTTACCTGGATTTTTCATATACCTGCTCACAACTCCCATTGCATGTACAATATCTAGTCTTCTGCACACCATGGCATACATCAAGTTGCCAACTGCTAATGAATAGGTAAACTTGGACATGTATTCTATCTCTTCCTGTGTCTTGGGACACATCTCCTTACTTAGTTTGAAATGGATAGACAAAGGTGTACTAACTGGTTTTGCATTCTGCATTCTAAACCTCTCCAATACCTTTTGTATGTACTCACCCAAAGATAATGCCAATTTGTGATTTTTTCTATCTCTTGTTACTCTGATACCAAGGATTTGCTTTGCAACACCAAAATACTTGATCGCAAAGGAATTAGCTAACTTACTTTTGAGCACATTTATATCATGCATGTTAGATCCTCCAACAAGCATGTCATCCACATACAATAAGAAGATAATATATCTTCCATTATCTAGCCTCTTGAAATAAACACAGTGGTCAAAATAACATCTACTATAACCTTATTCTATAATAAACTTCTCAAATTTTAAATACCACTACCTTGAAGCTTGCTTCAGGCCATACAAGCTCTTCTTCAACCTGCATACTAAATTCTCCTTTGCTTATGGTTGTTGCATATAAATATCTTCTTCCAAATCCCCATGGAGAAAGACGGTTTTTACATAGATCCAAATCTTCTACCGCGACTAGACTTAAAATAGTTCTAATTGAAGTCATCAAAATATATACCTTTCTTTTGTGAAAACTCCTTTACAACAAGTCTATCCTTGTACCGCTTCTTGCCTCCATCTTCTTCCTTCATCCTATAAACCCATTTATTCTGCAATGCTCTTTTACTTGCAATAAATTTCAAATCAATTCCATGTCTGGTTTCTTACCAATGAGTCCATCTCCTTATTCATGCCTTGCTCCCACTTATTTCTAGTTTCCACTTGCATTGTTTCTTCATAACATTCTGGTTCACCAGAATCAATCATCAATAAATAATACATTGAAGGAGAGTATCGTTTAGGGGGTCTACTTGAATTGGTATATCTTCTAACACTTGCAGGAGTTTGAGGTGCTTGTTGCTGTTCTTGATTTTTCGGCACCTTTGGAACTTCATTTTCTTTTATTTCATCAAGCACTATGTACTCTGTGTTTTCCTTTTCCTATTTATTTCCCTACAAATGATCTTTATACACAACCCTTTCATTGAATACCATATCTATACTCCTAATGATTTTTTTTATTTTCATAATAACATAAGCGATAACCAAAATCATCAACCCCGTATCCAATAAAGGTAAAATGCTTGGATTTAGCCTCAATCTTTGTTCCATTTTCTTTATCAATATGGACAGATGCTTCACAACCAAAAGTTCTCAGAAATGAGTAGTTTACCTTATTACCTGTCCATGCCTCCTCTGGAATACCACCATCCAAAGTGCTTGAAGTCCCTTTGTTCATTAAGTAAGCAACAATATCTACAACATCTGCACAAAACTGTAAGGGAAACCCTGCATGCAATCTCATACACCTTGCACTCTCCAATATTGTCCCATTCATCATTTATGACGCACCATTTTCTTGTGGTGTTCCTGGGACTATCTTCTCTCTACGAATCCCATGGTATGAGCAGTAACTATAAAAATCCTTACCGCAATATTCACCTCCATTATTAGATCTGAGACACTTCGACCTTTTTCTTGTCTCATTCTCAACCAATGATTTCTATTTCTTAAAAGTAGAAAACACTTCAGATTTATATCTAATGCAATAAACCCAAGTTTTTCTAGTTGTGTCATCAATACAAGTATCATAATAACAAGATACACCAAGATATTTTACCTGAGCAGGTCCCCATACATCTGTATGCATAAGCTCTAATTGTTTACTCTTCTTCTGTTTCACAAGTCTGAGGAATCTGAATCTCTTTTATTTTCCATAAACACAGTTCTCACATAATTCCAAACTTACCTGCTTCATATTTGGAAGTAACTTCCTTCAGTGGAGAATATGCATCCCCTTCTCACTCATGTGGCCAAGCCTATGATGCCAGAATGTTGTATTTTTTCTCGTGGAAGCTAAAGAGATAGAACAATCATTATTATGAGGACATAATTACAACATACCTACCCTGTCTCCTTTTGCTATCACCATCGATCCTTTAGTGATCTTTGACCACATTTCTCCAAGCGTATATAAACAACCACCATCTCCCAACTTCCCTGTTGAGATCATATTTCTTTTCATAGCAGGAATATTCCTTACATATTTCATAATCCATTCACCATTCTTTAACTTTATCCGTACCTTACTCATTTCAACAATTTTACATGGTTCATCATCACCCATTAAACTTATGTCCAAAATCGCTTAAAACATAATCATGAAAGAATTTCCTATGGGGTGTATCATGACATGAAGCCCTTGAATCTACTACCCAGTAATCACTAGTATTATTTAATGCAAGAATCAAAGCATCTTGTAACACATCACCTTCTACATTTGATTCCTGAGTAGTCTCCTATTGTCCATCTCCTTTCTTCTTTAGAGATCTACAGTTGTTCTTCAGGTGTCTTTTCTTTCCATACTTCCAGCACTCTATCTTTCCCAGTCTGAACTTGGATTTTCCCTTCCTAAACTTGTTGAGATTACCTGGGATCTTTCCTCTCTCGCTTTGTCTTCCTCTGCTTTCCATGGTAAACAAATTACCTGATGTCTTTCCTGTGATTTTCCTTCGCATTTCCTCACTAAGAATAATACCAACAACATCATCAAATTTCAAAGTGTTTTAACCAGATACAGAGTTACTTACAACCATGACCAAGCCGTTCCAACTTTATGGAAATGAGCACAAGATTATAAGAGCCCTAACCTCATCATCAAAGTTCACTTTTACAGAACTTAGTTGATTTGTAACTGTATTAAATTCATTTAAATGATCAGCAACATATTACACCTTCTGAAATATTCATGTTAAATAAACGCTTCATTAGAAATACCTTGTTGGAGGCTAAGGTATTTTCATACATCTTACCCAATGTGCTCATTAGACCCTATATTCTCTTTTCTTTTGAGATATGGAAATCTACCTACGAAGCCAAGCAAAACCATATTGTTCCTAGTGACTTTCTATCAAGAACCTCTGATTCTTCGTCCTTCATAGTCTCCGATTGTTTTGCTTTTCCTCCCAACGGTAGGAATAGATCCTTCTGATACATATAGTCCTCCATTTGAATCTTCCATAACTAGTAGTTTTGGCCATTAAATTTCTCGTCCTAAATTTTCCTTCTTCCGTCATTTCTCCCACTCAAACTAGGAACCCTTCTTTCTTGTAAGTTTATATTCCAAATAGACCTTTGGCTCTAATACCAATTGTTAAAAAAAACAGGATTGTAGAGCAACAACAATAAACAAGATGCACATATAAATCACATAAACACAATACAAGAGAGATACCAATATAATGTGGTTCACCCAATATGGGATACGTCCACACATAAATTTTCCAGTCCTTATTATTATACCATCTAGCAAAATGAAGGGATACAACCTGCAACACATCTGCTGCAACTTCCTTTTTACTCTCTCACAGTCTCTCTTACACAATCATAGAGACATTTACAATGTTGCAATACATTTCACAACCGTATTACAATGTCTCCCTTTTAAATGGGAATTACCATATGAAAATATTGCGGGCTACCCAATACCATGGGCCCGTAAACTGTTGGACAACAAACAACCCAAAAAATTCCTTTCGTGGGATTCACCCCTGAACCCTTGTTGGGGGCCTCTTGGCCCCCATATCATCGTGGGGGGGGGGGGCACTTGCATTGCTTTGATTTGGTATGTGAAATCTACTTAGAAGAAACTTGAATGGTAGAGCTATTTACAATTTCTATTTTGGACCAACAATTACATTTTTTAGTGTAAGTCTTTCCTTTAATGTCAGCTTGATGTGATTCAACTCAGAGATAAAATTATATTAATTGTAATATTCCCATTAAAAAAATGTTTTAAATAAACTTCGAATTGATATGTAAAATATTCTAAGAAACACTTAGCTGCAAAATATCAACATGGATTTTTGGACAACCAGTTAGTATATCGGGCATAATGTTTTTGTAAAATGCCAAAATGTAGTGGTTAAAATTGCATTTGAAATTATAGTTAGATTTATATAATCCAATGAAATAGGATTTGAAAATTATCTCATTTGGTTCCTTAAAATATGTTTGTCTTCATTGTATTTTTTGTAGTCCTGTCCTATTTTCTACAAAAATTCAAAGTGTGACTTCAAGGTGATACATATAGCTTAATAAATTCACCATCTTAGTGGTACACCATATCACACTAATTGTTATTGGGTTTTGAACATAATTGAACCAAAATTTGTCCTTCCTTCCAAATTTAAATTTACAAATTGATTATAGCAAATAGATGAATGGAAAAAAATGAACAAAAGCCCCTAATCTATTATCCTATGCTCCTATCTATGCTTGACTAAAGATCCTAATGGATCTCCCAATAAATACTTGATTGATGGGATATGATCCCCTAAAAATATGCATATCTCTCATGGGAATCTCATCCTCCTCATGAAATTCGAATTTTCTTGGACAACCAATTCAAATTAATCTCGCATTGAGTGTGAGAAGATCTTTAAGTTGACAAAGGGACATGAATTTCTAAAATACTTATCATGTATTTGGTCATCTCGATTCATCAGTGAGGATGATTCAATCTTGGACCTAATGAGTTAATTTCTAACATTCTTATCCTTGATCTACATTGTACATCGTAATGGATTCATGCTTGTAAATATTCAAACTAGTTCACTAACAAGGTACATTACATTCATATCCAATAGATTAAAAAAATCATGCATATATAGCTAGACAAGCACTTCTCACAATAATCTTGGTAATTAATAAAAATCCATAATTTGTATTATAATAGGGCCAAGTTATCGGAAAAATATATCACAAATTCAAACAATATGGGATAAATAAAATTCAATATAAGGTCCATCATTAACCACCATTTGGAGTTCTTGCACATCCGTATGTAGCCATCAATATCCTAGAAATGACCTCCCTTATTATTAGTTTTCTTCCTAAGCTTGTTGATCCTTGCATGTGTCTTACCTGCAATCTTACACCACAATCTCAGTGGTTTTCTTTCTATTATAATTTCTCATTTACTACTCTTCCTTGTTCCATCTTCTCTTTCTCTTTTTTTTTGTCTATCTCTCATGTAGATATAGGATGGAGTAGTAGAGGGGATTTGAATTTCAACCCCATCCACCTTAGTTTCATCCTCTTTACCATTTCTTTCTATAGTTATGCACTAAAGAAGACAATCTTAAATTTTGTGGAGAATGGGGTTTTGACTTATTAAGAGCATTGGGTAGATCTTTGTTGTCGTGCAGAGGGAAGACCCAAGTTCTAACATTAAAAATGCTAAAAACTACCCTAGATACTGACCCATATGGAATCACCTATTACACAGATGAAGTCTCACCCAAGGCATTAGAGGGGGGTGTAGGAACTAGGTTTCTACAAACATGAAGGGTCAGGAGGCAATTGCATCATTTCTGCACATAAAAGTCAGATCTCTAACAGCATAATAAACATGAACATATTCAGATCTATCATTCAGAAACACTATTCATAATCAAAAGTAACATTCATCAAATTTAGAAGCATTCAAAAGAATTCAACAATGCACAAATAAGGTCTCCAAAACATCTTCATTATATTATTAGTCATCCATAACCATACATCTCCTGCGTACTACTTGAAAAAAGCCTCATACAAGAATATCACATTAGTTATCTTCTCTCTTTCTCTCCCCTCTCCCTTATTTCCACTTATACATATATATCTTTGTCTATCTATCTACTTCCTATTTATATTTTTTCTAATGGGGGGGGAATACCACAAACAAACCAAAGATATGATTAATGGAACAAAACCCTAACTGATTTCCCTCTTTTGTGCTCTTCTACCCATTTGCTTCATGTGCATGGTCCACATTCTTACACCCGTTCTCCAGAACTTGTCCCTTCTTGATCCTACTCCAATAGGCCCCTAACACTCCCCTGTGGCTCGTCCTGAGCCACCTCATTTTCTTAGCCAAAATTTCAGTCTTTGTTCGTGTTCACAATTCTACTTGCTTCTATGGTTACACTACTACTGCTAACTTCTGCAGGGATTCCTGTGTAGTCGCGACCTTTTCCTTCATTTCTACTTCCTTAGCCAAAATTTCTTCTTCTATCTGATCACTGAGAATTAGCTTCATATTTTATGTGCATTCCTCGGCAGTTTCCTTACACGTTCCTGTACCTACACAAATTGTTCAGTGACTTGCATTACTTGCTCCTGTAAAGGCTCTATCTTTTTTGATATCCTCCACTCTTCTCATATCTTGCTTACTTCCAATTGTTGTTTTCTATATTCCCCCATATTGGCCATCTTTTCCATGACTGGTAGGGTAGTCAAAATATGGCACATCTTATATTATTCTTATTTAACTACCGGAAACCTTTGGTCTACTTCCTTTAATTTTTCATCTACGACCAACTGTCCCCATAATTGAGTGCTTTATTCATGCAATTTCTCACACTTTAATTCCAATTTCCTAATGTTTCCTATTGCAATGCTCACTCTTTCTTCTCTCTTTTCACGCTCTTCTATGATCTCTGGTGGTGTCTCTAGTTGTTGCTTTGTTTCCATCTCCTCAATATTAGAGAGAAACCCTTGAATGGATTCCCCTATCCTTGTCATCTTCTCTTTTGGAGCGGTATCTTCTTCTATCCACACCTCTGGTATATTTCTACATACTTCCTCAAATACCTTCTCCAATATTGTATTCTTTTGTTGTATTTTGTGTAATTTTTTCTTCATCTCATCACTCTTCTTAGCTGCCTCTTTTGCTTCCTGTAGTTATATTGTCTTTTGCGCAGTTTCCTCTTTCTCCTCTCATATTTTTTAGCATTCCTCATCTAATGCTTCTTTATCCTCTTGGTTTCTATACCAGTCTATTGTGGTTTCCTCGTGCTGTTCTCAAATCTCCTACGCAATGGATAAATGTAGTGTTTGTATCTCCTCCATAAGTAATCATGACAAGACTATCTCTATCAGTGTTATTGTGAATGATGAGTCCTACATCTTTTGTGTGGAAAATACCAACGTTGCTACCGAAATATTTACTCCTTGTTGTGGTTCCGTGGTAACCTGCATCTATATATCTGGTTGTGTTTTCACACTATTCTATCCTTCTTGCTTCCCGCTCCTCATCAATAACTATTTTTTTGTCATAAAATCTTCTTCAACCTTCATATAGATCTCCTCTTGTTTAGTTGTAATCTCTTCCCACTTGGAGACTGATCACGACAACTCCACCACTGCTTCACTTGCTGGATAATACTCTGAACCTTGGACTTAGAAAATTTCTCATCTTTACCTTCATGCTTGAAGGCCAACTAAAACCGAGTAGGAACTCAATTTCTCTCTGGTTACTACCTTTCTCAACATGTCTGCAGGATTCTAGCTAGTGTGTATCTTTTTGAACTTCAATAGTTCATCTTCTAGAATAGACTGTATGAAATGGTACTTGAGTTGTATATATTTAGTTTTATAATGGAAGGCTGAGTTCTTTGTAAGATGAATGCCACTCTGGATGTCACTGTACAACCTTCTATTCTCATGCTTGTTACCCAATTCCTCCACCAACCTCTGTAACCAAATAATCTCTTTACTATCTTCTATATCACCAACATACTCTGCTTCCATTGTTGAAAGTGCAACAAAATTTTGCAATTTCAAAATCCAAATTAGTGTTGTTCCACCTACAATAAAAACATACCCTGTGGTACTCCTCATGTTGTCTTTATCACCTACCATATCCGCATCAAAATATCCCTTTAGAATAGTGTCTGAACCTCCAAAACATAAAGCATGAGTTGTAGTACCTCTCAAATACCTGAGAATCCATTGTATTTCCTTCCAATGTTCTTTACCTGGATTGTTCATATACCTTCTCACAACTCCCACTACATGTGCAATATATGGTCTTGTGCACAACATGGAATACATCAGGCTTCCAACTGCTGATGAATAGAGAACCTTGGACATGTAGTCTATCTCTTCCTGTGTCTTGGGACACAAATCCTTAGTTTGAAATGGATTGATCCACTCGGGGCAAGGAAGTTGAGGGGGACAATAGTTCGACTAAATGAGTCGACTCTGTTATGACAAAAGCATAAGAAATATAATAAGCAAGTAGGATTACACTACACAGATAAACACATATAAACACAGACAAATATGTAGGAATGCGAATTGATCTTCTCTATTATTGGATGTAACGATCCAGACTGATAGGATGTATATTAAAATAGTTTACATGCTTATATACTAGAGTGATGAGATGCTTGGGTTCCTTCCCGTTACGTTCAATTACAAAGAATTTATAACAATTCATCAGTTCAACCATTACAGTCAACTGGAAGACAGAGAGACAATCTGTCAAAGTTCGATAGTCGCAGGTCGCAAGATGGTGTTGCGCAAGTCACAGGTCGACGTCGTGAAAATATGAGGTCGCTGAACATGTCAAATTCATAGATTTTTCGAAGTCATGTCGAAGTCGACAATCATCGGAGTTGTGTCAATGATGTCTTGTCGCAGTAGATGTCGGCATTCGACAATAATTCCAACTGCGATATGGATCAGACCTCCTTCCTTAAGAAATAACAGTCTCCATTGTTTCTTCATGAAGGTGAGGAAACGTGTTGGTTAAGTCATTAGAAGAGTACCATTTTCCTTGTGCTGGGATCTGTCCTGCTTTAGCAACCTGAAACAAGGGAATTGTGTTCGTCCTTGTATGGTGTATTGGTCGTCCCATAATGGTGTCACAAGGAAGAGGCTCCTGAACATATATATGGATGTCGTCGGGTTCTGATATCTACAATTTATTCTATTCCAATAGTGGTGCATCATATGGTCGAAGTAGATCCACATTGAAGACTAGATGTAGACCAAGGCACATAGGAATGTCAAGATGGAAAGCATTTTCACTAATCTGCTGAAGAATACTATATGGACCATATCGCAAAGGTTTCAACTTCTTGAATGGGCCAGTGAAGAGCTCCTTCTTAATATGTAACTAGACCTTATCCCCAATTTAGAATGAATGATGGATACAATGCTTATCATGTCGGGCCTTAGCTTTCGCGTTTTCTTTGTGCAACATGTCCTATGCTTGTTGCTGGATGTCGCATATTTGGTCTCGAAACTTGAATTCTTTGTCAACTTCTACGTGTTTGTGGTCGATGTTGTTCGACTGTGTCGAGGATCTGATCAATTCAATAGGCGCTGAGGGTTGAAATCCATAACAGATCTCAAATGGACTCTTTCCCGTAGAGCTATGCTGAGAACGATTGTAGTTGTGTTGTATGTATGGAATACTTTCATCCCATGTTCGTTGATGCTTGTGGTTGTACATGCGAAGTGGTGGTACGACCAAGCGATTCACAACTTTCATTTGTCTGTCGGTCTGAGGATGGAAATCTGTCGAAAATGAGAGTCATGTGTCTAGCTATTGACAAAGCGTCTTCCAAAATATGCTGACGAATATGGAATCTTGGTCAGAAATAATGGTTGTTGGTAAACCAAAGTGTTTCCAAACATGTTTGAAAAAAGAGCTGAGCAGTCTACTGCGCTATCGTCGTCTTCTTGCATGGAATGAGAATGGCCATTTTGGAAAATCTGTCGACTACTACTAAGATCGCATCCTGCTGATGTTTGGTAGTAGGATATCCTATCAAGTATCCCATAGAAATAGATTCCTATGGTCGACTAGGAACTGGAAAAGGTGTGTACAATGCCTGTCGTCGATTAAGCGGTTTAGCAATGGCACAAACCATGCATGATCAAATGTACTTGTTGACGTTGGTTTTAAGTGTAGGCCAAAAGAAATACCTCTGTAGAATAGCAAGTGTCTTTGCTACTCCATAGTGTCCTGCAGTCTTCCTATAGTGCGCATCCCAAATGAGCTATTGTCGATGCTCACCTATCGGTACATAAATATGTCCAAGCTTGTATATAAAGGTATCTTTTAGGAAATAGTTGGCGGTTGATGACTTGTCAGTCTGGAGCTATTGGTAGATTGGTGAAAATTCGATGTCTTCTCGATACAACTGAGGCCAATTAGTGGTGTCATATCCCTACATACTCATCACTGTAAACATGAGAGTAATGGGTGGTCTGCTTAGACAATCGACGGTGGCGTTAGATTTACCTTTCTGATACTTAATTACCAACTGGAATTGTTGTAGGTAATTAATCCACTTAAGCTGTTGAGTTGTTTGTAGTTTCGATTGGGTCGGAGCGAATTGAAGAGGCTCGTGGTTAGTGAGGATGACCATTTCCTTGCCAAGGATGTAATGCCTCCATTGCTTGAGAGCCTGCACAATGGCATACAGTTCTTTTTTGTATGTCGAATACCTTCTAACAGTGTCGTTAAAAGTTTCGGAATGAAAAGAGACTGGGTGACCGGACTGAGTGATCATTGTGCCCAAGTCATAGTCCGATGTATTCGTCTCAACTCAAAGGGCTGATCCAAATCAAGTAACACAAGTACTAGTGCAGTGCAGAGCTTGTGTTTGAGCTATTCAAAAGCTGCTTGTTGTGTTGGTGTCCATTTAAAGACAGTTTTCCCACTTCCTTTCATCAACTAATTCAAGAACCAGGCTATGTGACTAAATCCGAGTATGAATCGAAGATAGAAATTCGCCAAACCAAGAAAAATTCTTAGTTCTTGAACGCTGTGAGGAATGGGCCAATATTTGAGAATTTTTACTTTGTTTAGGTCGACATGAATGTTTGCAAAGTCAATTACAAACCCCAAATATTTGATGATGTTCATCGCAAAGGAACATTTGTCCATTTTTATGTAAATCCGATCTTGCTGGAGAGTGTCGAGGACTTTCTGAAGTTGTCCGACATGTTCTACCCATGATCGATTTAAAATCAATATATCATCAAGATAAAAAATGACCCATTTTCCGATTAAAGGTTGAAGAATGTTATCCATGTATCGCATGAAGGTTGCAGGTGCATTGGTTAAGTCAAAAGGCATGAATAACCATTCAAATAGTCCTTCCTTGGTCTTGAAAGCAGTTTTCCATACATCTGAGGGATTGATTGGAATATGATGATATCCTGACTTGAGGTCGAGCTTGGTAAAGAATTTACCACATTTCATACAGTCGATGAGCTCGTCTATCCGTGATAGAGGGTACCGATTCTTCACTGATATTTTTTTGATTGCCCTGTAGTCGATGCACATGTGCCAAGTCCTGTGTTTCTTTGGAACAAGGATGATTGGACTTCCACAAGGGGAGGATCTGGGTCGGATATGGATTTTGTTAATCAATTCTTGTATTTGTCTGGGAATCTCTTCAGTTTTGAGAATGGATCTTCTGTATATAGATGCATTAGGAAAAGAAGATCCAGGAGAAAGTTCAATAGAGTGTTTTACTTGGCAATGTAGAGGTACTCCATCTGGAACTTGAAATAGGTTTTGGTACTCATCAAGAATATTATCGGTCTGCTGCTTTTATCGGGAGCTGCATTGGTCGGTGACTCGACTAGTCGCTGTAGTCTTCCTAGAATGTTGTGGCTTTATCATAATCAATGAAAACTTCTGAGCATGATTGATGAGCTTCTTTTTCTGTTTAGAAGATATCATGGCAACCGCTGGTGTAGGTCGTCGTTCTGGTATGCTATACCATTGGTTTATGATTTTGACAATCACCTTGTGCGGTTGTGACTGGTAACTTCCATGGATATCCCAGAGGTAAGGATTTCCAAACAAGGTGTTGACTACGGAGAGAGGTGCCACGTTGCAAAGTACTTCATATTCAAAAGGATTTATGAAGTATGCGAGCTTGAATTGTAGAGTGATCCTTAGTTCTTTTCCATCCTTCATCCAACCGATGTTGTGAGGCTGAGGATGTGGAGTGGTCACAAGATCTAGTTTCTTCACAAGTTCTTCAGAAACAAAGTTCTTATGGCTCTTGTTGTCCACGATCAGATGCAATAGATTGTTCTGAACCCATATCTGTGTATGGAACATGCTCTCTAGTTCCGCCTCGTTGACGATAGTCGAGGCTTCTGGAGTTGTCGATGTCAAAAGAGTCATTTCTTCTGGATCATTTCTACCACAGTCTTGTTGAACGTGTCGAACGTCAAATTTTTTTCCAAAAAGGTCTTCCAAGATTTTCATTCAGACGTATCATGCCAAGATGAGTGATGGTAGTTGCACCATTTCCCGGTCGATTGCTTCCTGCGTTCCTTTTTATGAAAAGGTTTCTTGCCGTGATCTGGCTTTGGCGGATTCGGCTGAGAAGATTTCGACTTGTCGAAGTCAGATGGTGTCTTCTTGTCGGGTGGTCGTCCTGATATCGGCTTTGTCATGAAGCACGCTTTCCCTTTCTACTAGGTTTCAAGTTTGCTGGCATACTGGAATGCATCCACAAGCGTACTGACAGTCAAAAACCCCATCTCCTGCTAAATGTACTTGGATAATTTGATAACGTACTTCATAACAAATAATTTTTCTTCTTCTTGGATGCCAAGTCTAGCCATGAATCGATATAACTCGTTGGTGTATCTTTGCACTGACTAGTATTTCCATTGCCTTAACTGCAGCCACTTCTTGTACTGCTGCTCAAGGTACTTTGGCGGGTAAAACTCATTTCGGATATGTTCAAGGAATTTGTCCCATGTGTTGATGTGGTCTTCACTTTTCTCCATCTTTGTCGAGATGTTCTCCCCCTAGCAGTGCACAGAGGTTGACATCTTTAAGGATGCAATGGTGATCTTGTCAGCTTCTGAGAGTTGATTCACAGAGTAATCGAGCTGCAATTGTTGAACCCAATTGTCGACGGATTCCACGTCAATCTTGTCTTCTAGATTCGGTATGTCCAAATTCATTTGCACTTCGAAGGGGATAATTTTGTTAGAGTTGGTTCTTGTTGGAAATGCTCCTAATGTTGAAGCAAATCGCATGAGAATCTCTTTGAATTGGGAGAACATCTCAGTTCGTTGTCGAGCCAGCGCTTGCTCTATGAGCTGTTGTGTCTCATTGATTGCATGTATTTCACTTGTTTCTTCTGCCATCTTTGGAGGTAGTGTTTGCTTGGATTGTTGAGTCTGTGAGCGATTTTGAACCGGAATAAGTTAGGTAACTTTGTTGGAAATGTCTACGCAAAAATTAAGCACGAACAAAGTTGATGCGCTCTGACGAGGTCCTGATACCAATGATCCACTCGAGGCCAGGAAGACGAGGGGGACAACAGTTTGACTGAATGAGTCGGCTCTATTATGATGGAAGCATAAGAAATATAATAAGCAAGCAGGATTACACTACGCAGATAAACACAAATACACACAAAAAAATATGCAGGAATGCGAACTGATCTTCTCTATTAATGGATGTAAATATCCTGACTAATAATATGTATATTAAAATAGTTTGCATGCTTATATAGATAGTTCTGAGATGCTTGGTTTCCTTCCCGTTACGTTCAATTACAAATAAGGTATAATGATTCGATAGTTCAATCGTTATAGTCGACTGGAAGATAGAGAGACAGTTTGTCGAAGTTCGACAGTTGCATGTCGTAATATGGTGTTGCAGAAGTTAGAGGCCAACGTCGTGAAATTGTGAGTTTGTTGAACGTGTTGAAGTTGCGGAGTTGTCGAAGTCGGTACTCGTCATAGTTGTGTCGATGATGGCTTGTCGCAGTAGATGTCAACATTTGACAATAATTCCAACTGCGATATGGATCATGGATGGCCAAAGGTGTACTAACTGGTTTTTCATTTTGCATTCTAAATCTCTCAAACACCTTCTCTATGTACTCACCCTAAGACAATGTCAATTTGTGATTTTTCCTGTCTCTTGTTATTCTCATACCAAGGATTTTCTTTGCAGGACCCAAATCCTTCATCGCAAATGAATTAGCTAACTTCATTTTGAGCACATTTATATCCTGCATGTTATACCTTGCAACAAGCATGTCATCCACATACAATGACAAGATAATATATCTTCCATTATCTATCCTCTTGAAATAAGCACAGTGGTCAGAATGGCATCTATTATAACCTTGTTCTGTCATAAACCTATCAAATTTAAATAATACTACCTTGGAATATGCTTTAGGCCATACAAGCTCTTGTTCAACCTGCATACCAAATTATCCTTCCCTTTGACCTCATACCCTTATGGCTGCTACATATAAATCTCTTACTCCAAATATCCTTGGAGAAAGGATGTTTTTACATCTAACTGTTCAAGATGCAAATCTTCTACCACCACCAAACTTAAAATAGTTCTAATTGAAGTCATTTTAACAACATGAGAAAATATTTCATCAAAATCTATACCTTTCTTTTGTGCAAACCCCTTTACAACAAGTCTGGACTTGTACCGCTTCTTTCCTCCATCTTCTTCCTTCAATTTGTGAACCCATTTATTCTAAAATGCTCTTTTACCAACAGGAAAATGAACCAAATCCCAAGTATGGTTTCTTACCAATGAGTCCATCTCCTCATTCATGCCTTACTCCCACTTCTTTCTAGTTTCCACCTGCATTGCTTCTTCATAATATTCTGGTTCACCAAAGTTAGTCATCAATAAATAATACATTGAAGGAGAGTATTGTTCAGGGGGTTTAATTGACCTGGTATATCTTCTAACACTTGCACGAGTTTGAAGTACCTGCTATTGTTGTTGATTTTCCAGCATCTTTGGAACTTCATTTTCTTTAATTTCTACAAGGACTGTGTACTTTGTGTTTTCCTTTTCCTATTTATGTCCCTGCAACTTATCTTTATATATGACCTTTTGATTGAATACCACATCTCTACTCCTAATGATTTTGTTATTTTTATAATCCCATAAGCAATAACCAAAATCATCAACCCTATATCCAATAAAGGTACATTTCTTGGATTTAGCCTCAAGCTTTGTTCTATTTTCTTTATTAATATGGAAAAATGCTTCACAACCAAAATCTCTTAGAAATGAGTAGTTTACATTTTTACCTGTCCATGCCTCCTATGGAATATCACCATCCAAAGCGCTTGAAGGTCCTCTTTTATTAAGTAAACAATAGTATCTGCAACATCTTCCCAAAACTATAAGGGCAACCCTACATGCAATCTCATACACCTTTCACGTTCCATGATTGTTCTATTCATCCTTTCTGACACACCATTTTCTTGTGGTGTTCTTGGGACTCTCTTATCTCTACGAATCCCATGGTATGAATAGAAACTATCAAACTCATTGCCATAGTACTCACCTCGATTATCAGATCTGAGACACTTCAACCTTTTTCATGTCTCATTCTCAACCAAATATTTCCACTTCTTAAAAGTAGAAAACACATCATATTTCTTTCTAATGCAATAAACCCAAGTTTTTCTAGTTGCATCATCAATAAAAGTAACATAATAATGAGAGCTACCAAGAGATTGTACCTGAGTTGGTCCCCATACATCTGTATGCACAAGCTTTATTTTTTCACTTTTCTTCTGTTTCCCAACCTTGAAAAATATGACTCTCTTCTGTTTTCCATAAACACAGTTCTCACAAAATTCCAAACTTACCTACTTCAAGTCTGGTAGCAATTTCCTTGAGTGGAGAATCTGCATCCCCGTATCACTCATGTGGCCAAACCTATGATGCCATAATGTTTTATTTGTTCCTATGGAAGCTAAAGAGATAGAACATTCAATATTGTGAGGACATAAATACAACGCACCTATCATGTCTCCTTTTGTTATCACCATCGATCCTTTAGTGATATTCCACCATGTTTCTCCAAACATAGATAAACAACCACCATCTCTCAATTTCCCTATTGAGATCATATTTATTTTCATAGCAGGATTATGCCTTACATCTTTCAGCAGCCATTTACCATTCTTTAACTTTATCGTACCTTTCCCATTCCAACAATTTTACATGGTTCATCATCACCCAATAAAACATGTCCAAAATCGCCTAGAACATAATCATGAAAGAATTTCCTATGGGGTGTAGAATGACATGAAGCCCTTAAATCTACTACCCAATAATCACTACTATTGTCTAATGAAAGAATCAAAGCATCTTGTCACATATCACCTGCTAAATTTGCTTCATGAATAGTCTCCTTCTATCCATCTCCATTCTTCTTTAGAGATCTGTAGTCTTTCTTCAGATATCCTTTCTTTCCACAGTTCCAACACTCTGTCTTTCCCAGTCTAAACTTGGATCTATCCTTCCTAGACTTGCTATGATTACCTAGGATCTTTCCTCTTTCCCTTTATCTTCCCCTGCTCTCCATGGTCAACACATTACCTGATGTATCACGTGTGATTTTCCTTCACATTTCCTCAAATTTGCTTCATGAATAATCTCCTTCTATCCATCTCCATTCTTCTTTAGAGATCTACAGTCTTTCTTCAGATATCCTTTCGTTCCACAGTTCCAACACCCTATCTTTCCCAGTCCGGACTTGGATCTTTCCTTCCTGGACTTGCTACGATTACCCGGGCTCTTTCCTCTTTCCCTTTGTCTTCCCCCACTCTCTATGGTCAACGCATTAACTGATGTATCACATGTGATTTTTCTTTACATTTCCTCACTAAGAATAACACCAACAACATCATCAAATTTCAAAGTGTTTGTACCAAAGATAGAGTTACTTACAGCCATGACCAAGCCGTTCCATCTTTCTGGCGATGAGCACAATATTAGAAGAGCCCTAACCTCATCATCAAAGTTCACTTTTACAGAACTTAGCTGATTTGTAATTGAATTAAATTCATTTAAATGATTAGCAACAGATCCACCTTCTAACATCTTCATATTAAATATACAGTTCATTAGAAATACCTTGTTAGAGGCCGAGGGTTTTTCATACAAATTACCCAATGTGGTCATCAGACCCTCCGTTGTCTTTTCTTTTGAGATATTGAAAGCCCCTGACAAAGCCAGGCACAACCATATTGTTTCTAGTGCCTTTCTGTCGAGAACCTCCCATTCTTCATCTTTCATAGTCACTGATTGTTTTACTTTTCCTTCTAATGGTAGGAACATATCCTTCTCATACATGTAGTCCTCCGTTTACATCTTCCATAACCGATTGTTTTTTCCATTAAATTTCTCGACCTTAAAATTTCCTTCTTCCACCATTTCTCCCACTCGAACCAGGAAGCCTTCTTTCCCACCAGTTTATATTCCAAATAGACCTTTGTCTTTGATATCAATTGTTAGAAAAACGTGATGGAAGAAAAATACCAATAAACAAGATGCAAATATAAATCACATAAAACACATTACAAGAGAGACACAAATATAACGTGGCTCACCCAAGATGGGCTATGTCCACACATAAATTTCTAGTCCTTATAATTATACCATCCAACAAAATGAAGGGATACAACCTGCAGAACATTCGCTGCAACTTCCTCTTCACTCTCTGTCAGTATCTCTTACACAATCACAAAGATCTTTTCAATGCTACAATACATTACACAGTCGTATTACAATGTTTTCTTTTTAAAGGGGAATTACCATGGGAAAATACTACGGGCTACCTAATACCATGGGATCGTAAACTGTTGGCCAACAAACAACCCAACAAATTTCTTTCGGGGCCGCTACCCCCGGATCTCCCAGTCGAGGGGGATGAATGTCACAGTCCACTTGCACAGCATATAAAACTGGGGTACAAACACGACTGAAATAACAACATCTTTGAATTAGGAGGATTGGGCTCCACAACCAACACGAACATGGTCAACCCTAATCAACCATTGTTAAATATGGTTAACAATGATTGACCATGGAGAGCCATAATCAAATATCCTAGGTATTTTAATATTATTGATGTTAATATTTTAATTCAAAAATATACTAGTCCTCCCCATGGATGTTAATCATCAACACAACCACATAATTAAAGTGGTTGCTATACACATCGATCAACATCATTTTTAATTGTTTTTAGTCATGGCATTGATATGCATATATCAACCAGTTTAATTATGTGGTTGTGCTAGTATACTACCATTCTTCACTCATGCACAGTGGTGTATATATATATATATATATATATATATATATATATATATATATATATATATATATATAATTCATGATCACTAAGATACTATATCCTTTATTTTTAAATCAAATAATTATGTGTTTTTAGTAATTTAAGTTTTAGTTCAACATATATCATGTACAAAGTTTAGAATTTTACATAAAATGTTAGATATTTATTCAATGAAATTAGGAGGTTTATTTAGTTAGGTGACATCTCTTATAATTTGAATGGCTTAGTTAAATTGAATTCTTATGACATAAGAACAAGGTTAATGAAAAGAACACATAGAACACAATTTATTGAATTCTCAAGGGTATAAAAACACATATATATGAAAAAAGAGAAATTCTATGGGAGGTAAGTTGTAGTACCTTCATTTTTTACTTGGAATGTATTGAATCAAAATGATGTAAATATGTCAGTATGGATTCTTAGTGTGGATCTCAAGGTCAAGGCCCAGCTAGTAAATGGTTAGGCATGCATGATGTAAATATTTTTAACTGGACCATATGGTTGGATTGTCATGCTAACTCGAAAGCTATGTAAATATTATGTTGGAAAAATAATAAAAATGACCCAAGTTGGATGTGTAAAGAGCACTAGAGGGGTTATGATTCCCTTAGAGGGGAATATTAAAGGGGAGT
Source organism: Larix kaempferi (assembly GCA_027924585.1). NCBI lineage: Eukaryota > Viridiplantae > Streptophyta > Pinopsida > Pinales > Pinaceae > Larix > Larix kaempferi. The sequence continues at coordinate 33,710,499 of BSBM01000096.1, forward strand.
TATCGGATATTAAATCCTTTATTTCCAAGTGTCAACCTTAGAACTCATCCAATTTTTGCTATGTGCCTTAAATGATCCAATTACTTCTTTTTTACTATGAAATCCAATCATTAAATGCATGTGTGAGGTTGATGGGAAAAGTTCTTTCATGTAGTTATAGAAGAGTGGGGGTGAATGTACTCCTATGACAGTTATGTCAGTTGTCAGAAGTCATTTCTTCTATGGTTAGAAGTTATGTTAGTTCTTTTCACCATTCTCTCATAGCCTTGGAATCAACCACTCATTATCACTATTATTCATGCAGATTTATACTACATAGAGCTTCCTATTGTTGTTCATTTCCATTATCAGATCGTGTCTTACCCATAAAATTGAATTTGGAAGAAGAAATGTAGATTTGAGGGGAAAAGAAATGGTTGTAGGTGAGCATAGCGGTTGGGAAAGCTATGAACCTTTACCCATTGAGTTTTGCTACTTACATATGCTTGAGAAGACATGAATTAACATCACACACTGGTAAGCACTATAAGGATTGGATTTCCTGAGGGAAATGTGGATCAATGAAGGGGAATTATTTCATTTTTTTGTGTGGGGAAGTTGGAAGGATTGTCATGGTTTTGATCGATGGGTGAGATTCCTATAGAGTTTTGGATGGGCATTTGGCTAAGCATTGAGAGAATAATGGTTTGTGGGATGAGAGAGAGAAGCTTGTAGGTGTTTCCTTCGCCTTGGTGGCATCATGGCCTAGCATGGGGATGACCTCTTAGCAGAAAGAGTATATGTTGGATAGAGTGCCTAGAATTTGGTGAAAAATTGCTCTTACACAACTAGCTACTTAGATATTTTTTGTTTAAATATTTAAGCATTCTCTTGTATTTGGATGTGCAATGAATTTATTTTATTGTTGTGAATAATACACTTGTATATGCATGTTATGTGTGTGGATAGAAAGTTATTTCCACTGTGTTTTACAATTATACATCTGCACATGCATCTTTATTGTTTATGAATTCATAATATGGTGATGGGGTGAAATTTAGAAGCCTAGAATTTGTAAATATTCCCTCTCATGGTTAAATCAATGGATGGAGACGTGACATTAATTACGAATGTTTTGTTCAACCAACAAATATTGTTCCTCAAAACAATCTCCACACCCAAAATCTTGCAATAATAACACATATTGAATTACAAATATTGATTCATTATGAAGAACTGATACCTTCGAAATATTTAGAATTACGTCGATAGGTGTTAGAATAAAAACTGTTGGTGGGTACCCACACGAAGCTGGTACCCAAAATAACCGCAACAACAGCACGTGAGCGGAAAAAATAAAACAATGCGCATGTGCCTCCAAAGGCGTGCACGCATCTCTGCTTTGGCAATGCCGAACATCCACGTGGTTCAGTTGACGTGGACAAAAGGGGCGTGCACGCGCATTTGACGCGTATGCAAAAAATGGCATGAACGCATTAGTGGTGCATGCACGCCTCTGTTTTTTTACAAAAAAAAAAATAGAGCTCATGGGTTTGTCATTTTCGACAGACCCATGAGCTGAATCTCCAACCCGTGAGCGCACTCTCAACCCCACGAACGCGTCCTCGTGCACCCAAATCATCCTCAACACCAAGCAATTGCTCCTACACCATGGTGCCATCCGTTTCTCTAGGTAGGTGCTCCTCAAAGCACAAATTTGTGTTTATTTTTGTTTTGCATTTGAATTTTAATTTAAAAAAAAATTACAATCCATTAAAAAACCAAGGAAATTTAATTGCAGGCCATATACACACCTAACAAGATGTCAGACACACCTGAACCATCCGATGAAACCAATGAAACCCGACCTCCAGAAGATAATATGGGAACCGACAATGAACCCAATGAAAACCCTGAAGATCAATTACACCAAGACTTAAATCAATTGAGGGCACTAAGTGATGAATTGAACAGTACCAAGGAACCCTCTCGGGTTTCCTTGGATTCATCACTTCAAAACATTATTGAATCAATCAATATTGCACACAGTGAGATAACAAACTTGAGCCAATACAGGGCTCGAATGAGGGAACACTACTCCACTGGGTTGTCCAAAGAGCAGATAAAAGACCTCAACATCACCAAAGCCCAATTGTATAGCAAGTTCATAGTTTCCTCAATGGGAAATCCTCCAGCTGTGACGAGGGATTGGGTTTGCATGGACTGGTGCATTCACCAGCCATGGAGATATAACCGGAGAAAGATGTAGTTCATGGTGTTTGACAGGCCCCCATGCAACAATTTGGAGGGCCCACAGTATTTCTTTCGAAAATTGTGGGCTGAGTTTGGGCTAGGGTACCATGTCTATTTTGACATCACTAAGTTTCAGGGTGTTGATCTTGGCTCTGCCCAAGATGACCTCAGGTGTACCGCAACCCACTTAGAGGACCTCCTCCACCCAGGAAAGAGCCAAACCCCCCTCCTCAGCCACCTGGGTTTGGTAGCGGTCTAGATGAGATTCATGACTCTGTTAGACGTGCCACACATGACTTGCTTAGACATAACAAATTTGTGGCCATGTCTTCCCAGAGCCGGGAGGACATCGATGAGACACAGATAGTTGCACAGTCTATGGATGGTGGCTGAGACATGTCGGGTACAGGTGGAACCCAAGCGGGGCCTTCTAGTTCTGTTGGAACAACGATACATCATTGTTCTCACTGTGGTCATTCTTTCCATGGTGATATGCAGCAGCATGCCATAGGGAAATGCATGGATTAGGTTTGCTATTGTTTTATTTAATGTTCAAGTATTTGTTGTATTTTATTTGATATCGTATTGTTTAATATATTTAACTTTGAATTACACATTGTTGACTTTATTTGTTTTAATGTTCAGTTATTCGGTGTCGGGTCTCCGTCCCCTAGGTGGGGGGATGTCGGTTCCTTTGACCTCGATGGAGCCATCATGGCAGCAGAGGAGATTGCAGCACCATACACACAGGTAACTTCTTTACTTTGAATAATTAGATCCAGTTACGAGTAATTTGTGTTCAGTAATTACAAATTAATTAGCACTGAGTAATTACCATATTATCATTGTATTTTACAATTGTGTTTAGAATATTGTCTAATTTATTTGAGAGCTATAAATTCATATAATCCCACCGAAAAAAAAATGAAACCTTATAAAACATGAAAACCTAAGAAAACTATAAACATTTGTCCATGTTCACTTTAGGCATCCAAGACCTCTGATGATTATACAAATGGGAGAGAAATTTCCAAAATCTGTCATTCTTACTTGACCAATGATGAACCCATAGCTGGGGTTTTGGTGATTCCCGCAGTGTCCTTCATCCTCATACTACCATCCAATGCTTTCTTGCTATTCCTGTGCTTGACCAATGCCATGCGTGTTATTGTTGCTTTTCCATTTGTCACAATGTCATCCAAGTTATCTTTGCCATGTACTCTCCTTGTCCAAATCATCCTCAAATGACCACAGTATGGGTCATTTGACTCTTGGCTCAATAGGTGTGCCAATTGCTCCAATTCCCATCACTTTGTCCACCAAATCAACCTTTGCTGCCATGCCCTTATGCCATGTGTTCTTCAAGCTTAAACTTTGAGAATATATTACCATGGTAATTATCACTTTCCCTCGTATTCTACTAATAGGTTCTTTTACTGGTAAAGGTGGTCAAATCACTTCTATGCTTCTACTAACTTTGTTGCATCAATTGAGTTCACTGAGATGTTGTACTTGTCACTTTCGCATCCACCGAGACCAATAGGAAAACTATTTATTGCTATGAATTTTCACTACATTGTGCAAAACTCTCGGGAAAAAGAGAATCATAGTGGCCAAGCTTCTAGAAATTCAAGAACCTGATGTTTCTCATGTCCTTATTAACCTAGTTTATTATCATGGGATTTCCAATTTATTCTAATACTTGAGACTGAAAGTAATCATACTACTCCTCCTAGAACATGCTATTAAGAAAGACATATAAACAACATAAAAAAACTTATCACATGTATTGTCACTAAATTTTTTGAAAATCTAAGGTCCATAAGGAAGAGCGATAATCTTACAAATATGGTTTATGGGGCCTTGCTATTATCTTGATTCAAATTCAACTTGGTAAAAGATTTGGCATCAAGAATACTCATTTAACTCATTTCACTCAAGATTTCTTTGATTTCAATCAAGTGATATCATTATGACAACATAGGTATTCAATCAAGAACACATAATTACTCATTCAATGCAAAATAACATGGCACATTCAAGCTTGTAAGTAAGTTAATCATGAAAAAGATTTATCTTTCTTCCTTCTTCTAACGATCAACACTCTAAAGTGTATTAAATAACATGCACACTAACTTAACTACTATTTAGCACCTCTTTGAAAATTTAAACAATGAGATGCCATTTTATTTGTTGATGTAAATGTTATAGAAATAAAGGGACTCAAGATCCTCACTCTAGGGATGCAAATACTTTTCCACTAGGTGAATCAAGCTTGTAGGAAACTACAAATATATAAGAAGACATCAAAACCTAGGAACTCTTCATCAAGAACCCAAACAAATTACATAGGTTTCCAATTCAAATTTGTAAATGGACATGAATTCCATTCACTTATGAGACACTGCACATCTCTAGGGTGAAAGGAAAAGCTCACCTACTCATGGGGATGACTCTAGAAAAGGAAAATCTCACCATGTCACCTTCTATGCCCTCTCACCTTATTTAATTTTAATTTCATGCCATGCCACCTTCTATCCTTTCAGAATATTGAATATCATCTAACTTGAATATAAATTTATTGCAGTCATGTTTTTTAAGTACCATCGTTTTCATTCTCATTTGCATTGTGTTTAATATTGTTAATATTGTTTTTATAAATTCAGTCTAAAAATTGTAGTGTTCGCACAGGTGTCTGCGGGCTCCAATGACTAGCCACCACCACCGGGGACCAGCAATTCTCCCCATGTGTAGGTATCGTGTGTATTAAAGCATAAATTTAATTTCAAATACGATGACTTGTCTGTGTATATTTGTATTTTTGTATATTAAACTATGAGGTTATAAATGTGTATGCAAGTGCGAGCACCTCGGCCTACCAGTGCCATTATTCCTCCCTCCCCGGCATTTCGGCCACCCCATATGCCAGTTGTATCCCCTGGAATACATGCCCCATTCCCCAACCCCTTCCTTCCAGCCCCCCCCCCTCCTATATAGCACCACATTTCCATCCAGCTCCCCCTTATGCATCATATCCATCTCCACCTCCGTATCAGTTTCCCATGTTCCTACCCTCCCCCATCCGACCATGGCACACCACCCATCCACAGTCACCCATCCCTCTACCACAACATAGACCTCGCCCCCCCCCCCCCCACATTCCCCCACCACACTCGCTTCCCCTTCCAGGGTGCCCTAATCCATACTACAACCAGTTGGGGTTTATAGCCCTAGACGTCCGTTTCCACTTCGCCCACCCCAGTCCATGCCTCCTCCTGCCACCCCGCCTTCTTCCAATGTTCCCCCCCAGTGGTGTAGCCATTGTTGATGTGGCTACATCCTCCGCTTTATCATCCACCATAGCATCGGAGCAGGCTCTCCAGCCGACTGCTCCATCTTCCAGCCCTGAGGACCAGCCAAATTTGTTCACGGTGAGATTGACTAGTTTATCAAAATCTCGTTCAATTTTAATGGAAATTACTATATGCATCTAGTTTCAGAATTGATCTGATTGTTCTAAACGTTGCAGGGTGACATTGCCGAGAGAGTTGGATCACGGAGGAGGGAGACCTCCTCATGACTTACAGTCTCGCATGTGGTGAGTTATCCAAGATTTGAAAACTATTTTTATTTTGAAATTATGTTTTATATTTGTATAATTTCCAGGAAAAGTTGACATATTATTGTTGTCGTTTCAGGGCTCAGGGGGACGTGCTCAAAGATGCTGGAAGGACCCATCTTCCTCTAGCACGAAGAAGAGGAAGATTGATTTTGGAGATGCACCTGGGAGCTCTGAGGGTGGGCAGGAGGATTGAGAGACCCTCCTATGTACACTAGCCACAATGTGGCATTTTCAGCACGAGTTTCCATATTTTGTACAGGGCACCATGGGCCATATTTTGTATAGGGCATCAGTTTCCTTTTTTTGTATGGGGCAAGAGTTGCCATTATATAGATGCTGGGAACGATGTTCCATTTTTCCAAAAAGTGTACATGATTGGATCATTTTTGCATCTCAATAGATGGATCTGCACTTGTGTATATGAGTTTGTCTTTGATTACATTTTTGCATACATGATTTTGTCTTCGATTCACAACTCTCATCTATGGATCATAGTGTTAATTGCATGTTATTTGAATGGTTATTATTTCACAAATTTGTCTTAAGCAATTACACACAACATATCCTAAATGTTTATGGTTTATTGAATGAATGTTTGCAATCATCTAATCATTTACATTCTAGAAGTTACCAAACCTGCGCAAGTGGTTTACTAATTTTATTTCCAGCACATCTTTTTATATTTATATGCTCATGGATCATATGGAAAAACATTTAATTAATTAATTTTGTGAAGATAAGATTTCAGCCATCTTTATTGAAGTGATTCAAATCACTACAACCTAGTTGGACCCTTAATAGATTGGGTAACACCCTCTTGCAAAGATTTTACTCTCTCCAAGAGGGTCTCATTCAATAATCACTCGTAAACTAATAACTATAACCTTGGAATTATTAGATAATATCATTTGTGGATGATTTTGGGAAATAAGCCAACATGTTTTAATGTGAATTTTGATTCTACAACATTATGGTTCATTGTTGATTTACGTTTTGTGAATATCTTTATTTATCCATGAATAATCTTTCATTTTACACACGAGCAAATATTTATTTCTGAAAGGTGTCTATTGGATTAATTCACTTGCAACTTTATGAATTAAGCATTCACATGGGACTTTAACTTAATGGAAAACACATCTTAATCTTCAAACAAGTTTGCAATCCTAAGAACTTTTCTCCAACCTTGATCTAGAAGCCTCTCTTGGCCTTTAAAGTAGGCCTAAAACTTGGGAAAATCATTGTTGAGGTGACAGTGGAAATCATCTTCGGAAGTCGCACTTGTAGCATTAGAGGATTAGGAATTTGCCACTTGGGTGTGAAAACAAGATGTAACAGGGTGCACTAGCATTTATGGATGAGAGAGATAGGGAACACATGCATGCGCCATCCTCCATTAATTTCCAATTTAGATGTTTTTCCTAAATTAGCAGTTCAGTTCTAATTCTGCATTTTTTGTTTTATTTAGTTTTGCATGCATAGTGAGAGAGTGAAGTTCCCTAGGCACTCATACATGACGATTACAGTCTAAGTTAAGGGGGGCATATCTCTAGGAGGATACATGCTTGCATGCCTCAGATAATCCTAGTATAGGTGCACTTAGTTGGCCCATTTATCCATGCAAACAAGGCGCTCTAGAGTTAGAGTCTTACACTCTGAGGATACCAAACCCTAGCACTAAATCATCTTCTGTATCCTCACCATCATCATCACCATCACCATCAACGTCTTCATCTTCACCACCGTCTTCATCTCTAACTCTAACCCTAATTCAATTTCCTTCTATAACTCTATCCCTAACCCTCACCCAAACCCTAGCACTAAACCATCCTCTTCATCCTCACCATCACCATCACCATCACCATCATCATCATGTCTTCATCATCATTGTTAACTCTAACTCTAACCCTAATTCAATTTCATTCTATAACTCTAGCCCTAACCCTCACCCAAACCCTGGCACTAAACCATCTTCTTCATCATCACCATCACCTTCACCATCACCGTCAACGTCTTCATCATCACCACCATCTTCATCATCATCATTAACTCTAACTCTAACCCTAATTCAATTTCCTTCTATAACTCTAGCCCTAACCCTCACCCAAACCCTAGCACTAATCCATCTTCTTCATCCTCACCATCACCGTCACCGTCACCATCATCATCATGTCTTCATCATCATCATCATTAACTCTAACTCTAACCCTAATTCAATTTCCTTCTATAACTCTATCCCTGACCCTCACCCAAACCCTAGCACTAAGCCATATTCTTCATCCTCACCATCACCATCACCATCACCATCACCGTCACCATCCTCATCATGTCTTCATCATCATCATTAACTCTAACTCTAACCCTAATTCAATTTCCTTCTATAACTCTAGCCCTAACCCTAACCCAAACCCTAGCACTAAGCCATCTTATTCATCCTCACCATCACCATCACCATCACCGTCACCATCACCATCACCATCACCATCGTCATCAACGTATTCATCATCACCACCATATCCGTCATCATCATTAACTCTAACTCTAACCCTAACTCTAACTCTAACTCTAACTCTAACTCTAGGTTCCTCATCAACATCTCCATCATCATCATCTTCTCCATCGTCATCATCTTCATCACCATCACCGTCACCATGACCATCACCGTCACCATCACCATCATCATCACCATCATCATCACCATCATCATCATCATAAGTGCCCAGCGAACGATTTTGCAGAGTTGACCCCCATGTGCAAAAATTGCACACTCCCTCACTGAGCAAAACCCTAGTTTCCAATCTTGACGTACAAGATGGCACCGGGGCCACGGGAATGGAGGAGAGGGACACCCCTGGAACTATCCTGGCATCCTGAATCCAATGGAGTCAATGGTTCATCAATTGGAGCCACGGTCGTCATTCTATGGCTCGTTCCGTCTCGCATCCAAAAGGCCTTCAGGGACACCTGCTGCATACCTACAGGGGGCATGGAAGTCCAACCATGCAGCAAAACCGAGCTCTGAGGAGTCCTGCAAGTCTATCTAGGCAGGTTCTGGCTGGGAACGCCGGTCGTAAGTGCCCGATGGACGATTTTGCAGAGTTGACACCTGTGTGCAAAAATTGCACACTCCCTCAGTGAGCAAAACCCTAGTTTCCAAGATGGACGTACAAGATGGCACCAGAACCATGGGACTGGAGGAGAGGGGCACCCCTAGCACTATCTCAGCGTCTTGAATCCAACAGAGTCAACGGTTTGTCGATCGCATCCATGGTCATCATTCTATGGCTCATTCCATCTTGCATCCAAAAGGCCTTCAGGGACACCTACTGCATACCTGCTGGAGACATAGAAGTCCAACCGTGTAGCAAAATCGGGTTCCGGGGAGTCCTACAGGTGTGTCTAGGAAGGTTCCGGATAGGAACACTAGCCGTAAGTGCCCGATCGACGATTTTCCAAAGTTGACCCTGATGTGAGGGCCATCCAAATTTGCTCAAGGGGGCCATTTCTCATCCCGAGGCCCCTGGGTGTGCGTGGCCACCGTGGACAGGTCCAAAATGGCCACATGGAGCTATGGGAGGCGACGAAATCCAAGTCCTCTCGCCGGTTTGGGTTCCGTGGCCCCAGGGAAAATCCTCCAAGTGTCCCTAAACGGCCCCGGGGTGCCCAACTAGAATGCCTGTAGCACCTGAACTGTGGCTCGGTTCGTGAATCTGTCAATTCTGGTGGGTCCAGGACGGCGGTTTTCAGTTAGGGGACCCCCCACAGCATCCCCCAAAGACCCGGAAGCGGTGCCAATGTGCCATCTCTGGAGCTAGGGTTTTTCTCAGTGAGGGCCATTCCAAATTTGCTCAAGGGGTCCATTTCTCGTTCGGATTCCCCTAGGCATGCGTGGCCACCGTGGATAGGTCCAAAATGGCCACATGGACCTGTGGGAGGTGATAGAATCGAAGTCCTCTCATCAGTCTAGGTTTCGTGGCCCCGGGGCAATTCCTCCAAGTGTCCTTGAACGACCCTGGGGTGCCTGACTAGAATGCCTGTAGCACCCGAATAGTGGCTCGGTTCGTGAATCCATCGATTTCGGTGGGTCTGGGGTGGCAGGTTTCAGCTAGGAGTCCCCCCACAGTGTCCGCCGAAGACTTGAAAGTGGTGCCAATGGGCCATCTTCGGAGCTAGGGTTTTGCTCAGTGATGGCCATTCTAGATTCGCTCAAGAGGTGCATTTATTGTTCAGAGGCCCCCGAGCATGTGTGGCCATCGTGGCCAGGTCCACAATGGCCACATGGACCCGTGGGAGGTGACAGAATCCAAGTACACTCGTTGGGTTGGGTTCTGTGGCCCCGGGGCAATTCCTCCAAGTGTCCCTGAATGACCCCAGGGTACCCGACTAGAATGCCCCTAGCACATGAACCATGGCTTGGTTCGCAAATCCGTCGATTCTGGTGGGTCCAGGATGGGGGGTTTTAGCTAGGGGTCCCCCCACAGCATCCCCGGAAGACCCAGAAGCGGTGCCAATGGGCTATCTCCGGAGCTAGGGTTTTTCTTAGTGATGGCCATTCCTGATTCGCTCAAGGGGTGCATTTCCCATCTGGAGGCCCTCGGGCGTGCGTGGCCACTGTGGAAAGGTCCAAAATGGAAATGTGGACCTATGGGAGGCAACGGAATCCAAGTACTCTCGTCGGTTTGGGTTCCATGGCCCCAGGGAAAATCCTCCAAGTGTCCCTGAACGACTCGGGGGTGCCCAACTAGAATTCCTGTAGCACCTGAACCGTGGCTCGGTTCATGAATCCATCGATTTCGGTGGGTCCGAGATGGCGGGTTTCAGGTAGGGATCCCCCCACATCGTCCCCCAAAGACCCAAAAGCGGTGCCAATGGGTCATCTCCGGAGCTAGGGTTTTGCTCAGTGATGGCCATTCCAAATTCGCTCATCGGGTGCATTTCTCGTCTGGAGGCCCCCGGGTGTTGGTGGCCACCGTGGACAAGTCCACAATGGCCACATGGCCCTGTGGGAGGTGACAGAATCCATGTCCTCTCACTGGTTTGGGTTCCCTGGCCCCGGGGCAAATCCTCCAAGTGTCCCTGAATGACCTCGGGGTGCCTGACTAGAATGCCCGTAGTACATGAACTGTGGCTCGACTCATGAATCCATCGATTCCGATGGGTCCAGGACGACGGGTTTCAGCTAGGGGTCCCCCCACAGCATCCCCCAAAGACCCGGAAGCAGTGCCAATGGGCCATATCCGGAGCTAGGATTTTTCTCAGTGATGGACATTCCAGATTCGCTCAAGGGGTGCATTTCTCGTTTGGAGGCCCTAGGCATGCTTGGCCACCATGGATAGGTCCACAATGGGCATGTGGACCTGTGGGAGGTGACAAAATCCAAGTCCTCTCACCGGTTTGGGTTCCGTGGCCCCGGGGAAAATCCTCCAAGTGTCCCTGAATGGCCCTGGGGTGCCCGACTAGAATGCCCGTTGCACCCTAACCATGGCTTGGTTCTTGAATTCGTCGATTCTGGTGGGTCCAGGATGACGTGTTTCAGCGAGGGGACCGTCGACAGTGTCCCCCGAAGACCCGGAAGTGGTGCCAATGGTCCATCTCCGGAGCTAGGGTTTTTCTTAATGATGGCCATTCCAAATTCACTCAAGGGGTGCATTTCTCATCCGGAGGCCCTTGGGCATGTGTGGCCACCATGGATAGGTCCACAATGGCCATGTGGACCTATGGGAGGCGACAGAATCCATGTCCTCTCACTGGTTTGGGTTCCGTGGCCCTGGGGAAAATCCTCCAAGTGTCCTTGAATGGCCCTGGGGTGCCCAACTAGAATGCTCGTAGCACCCGAACGATGGCTCGGTCCGGGACGATGGGTTTCAGCTAGGGGACCCCCCACAACATTCCTCGAAGACCCGAAAGCGGTGCCAATGGGCCATCTCCGGAGCTAGGACTTTGCTTAGTGATGGCCATTCCAGATTCACTCAAGGGGTGCATTTCTCATCCGGAGGCCCCCGAGCATGCATGGCCACCATGGATAGGTCCAAAATGGCCACGTGGACCTATGGGAGGTGATGGAATCCAAGTCCTCTCACCGGTTTGGGTTGCGTGGCCTCGGGGCAAATCCTCCAAATGTCCTTAAATGACCATCACTGAGCAGAACCCTAGCTCCGGAGATGGCTCGTTGGCACAGCTTTCGGGTCTTCGGGTGACGCTTTGGGGGGACCCCTAGCTGAAACCTACCATCCTGGACCCACCGGTATTGACGGATTCATGAACCGAGCCATGGTTCAAGTGCTAAGGGAATTCTAGTCGGGCACCCCGGGGTCGTTCAGGGACACTTGGAGGATTTTCCCCGGGGCCACGGAACCCAAACCGACGAGAGGACTTGGATTTCATCACCTCCCATAGGTCCACGTGGCCATTTTGGACCTATCCATGGTGGCCATGCATGCCCAAGGGCCTCCGGATGAGAAATGCACCCCTTGAGCGAATCTGGAATGGCCATCACTGAGCAAAACCCTAGCTTCGGAGATGGTCCATTGGCACCGCTTCAGGGTCTTCGGGGGACACTGTGGGAGGTCCCCTAGCTGAAACCCACCATCCTGGACCCATAGGAATTGATAGATTCATGAACCGAGCCATGGTTCGGGTGCTATGAGCATTCTAGTGGGGCACCTCGGGGTCGTTCAGGGACACTTGAAGGATTTGCCCTGGGGCCACGAAACCCAAACAGGCGACATGATTTGGATTCTCTCACCTCCCACAGGTCCACATGGCCATTTTGGACCTATCCACTGTGGCCAAGCATGCTTGGGGGCCTCCGAATGACAAATGCACCACTTGAGCAAATCTGGAATGGCCATCACTGAGAAAAACCCTAGCTTGGGAGATGGCCCATTGGCACCGCTTTCGAGTCTTTGGGGGATGCTGTGGGAGGACCACTAGTTGAAACCCGTCATTTCAGACCCACCGAAATCAACGGATTCGCAAACCGAGCCAGGGTTCGGGTGCTACGGGCATTCTAGTCGGGCACCCCTGGGTCGTTTAGGGACACTTGGAGGAATTGCCTTGGGGCCATGGATCCCAAACGGACGAGCGAACTTGGATTCCATTGCCGCCCATAGGTCCACGTGGCCATTGTGGACCTGTCCACGATGGCCACGCACACCCGGGGGCCTTAGGACAAGAAATGGCCCATTTGAGCAAATTTGGATGGCCCTCACATTGGGTCAACTTCAGAAAATCATCCACAAGGAACTTATGGCTAGCCTTCCCAGCTGAAACCTACCTAGACACACCTGCAGGACTCCTCGAAACTCAATTTTGCTGCACGGTTGGACTACTATGCCCTCGGCAGGTATCCAGCAGGTGTCCCTGAAGGCCTTTTGGATGCAAGATGGAACGAGCCATAGAATGACAATCGTGGCTCAGATCGACAAACCGTCGACTCCATTGGATTCAGGATGCTGAGATAGTGCCAGGGGTGCCCCTCGCCTCTGGTCCCATGGCCCCGATGCCATCTTGTAGGTCCAACTTAGAAACTAGGGTTTTGCTCACTAGGGAAGTGTGCAATTTTTGCACATAGGGGTCAACTCTACAAAATCATCCACCGGGCACTTACGGCCAGCGTTCCCAGCTGAAACCTTCCTAGACACAACTACAAGACTTGCCAGAACCCGATTTTGCTACACGGTTGGACTTCCATGCCCCCGACAGGTATCCAGCAGGTGCCCTTAAAGGCCTTTTGGATGCGAGATGGAACAAGCCATAGAATGATGATCGTGGCTCCCATCGATGAACCGTCGACTCCGTTGGATTCAAGACACTGGGATAATGCCAGGGGTGCCCCTCTCCTTCGGGCCCATGGCCCCAGTGCCATCTTGTACGTCCATATTGGAAACTAGGGTTTTGCTTAGTGAGGGAGTGTGAGATTTTTGCACACAGGGGTCAACTCTGCAAAATCATCTGTCGGGCATTTATGGATAGCATTCCTAGCCAGAACCTACCTAGACACACCTGCAGGACTCCCCGGAGCCCAGTTTTGCTGCACGGCTGGACTTCTATGCCCCCTGAAGGTATTCAACAGGTGTCCCTGAAGGCCTTTTGGATGCGAGACAGAACGAGCCATAGAATGATGACCGTGGCTCAAATCGATGAACCATGAAATCTGTTGGATTCAGGACACCGGGATAGTGCCAGGGGTGCCCCTCTCCTCCAGTCCCGTGGCCCCGGTGCCATCTTGTTCATCTAGCTTGGAAACTAGGGTTTTGCTCAGTGAGAGAGTGTGCAATTTTTGCACACGTGGGTGAACTCTACAAAATCGTCCGCTGGGCACTTACGGCTAGTGTTCCTAGCCGAAACCTGCCTAAACACACCTGTAGGACTTCCTGGAGCCCATTTTTGTTGCACAGTTGAAGTTTGATGCCCCCGGCAGGTATACAGCAGGTGTCCCTGAAGGGCTTTTGGATGCGAGACAGAATGAGCCATATATTTATTACCATGGCTCGGATTGACGAACCATAAACTCCATTGGATTCAGGACGCTGGGATAGTGCCATGGGTGCCCCTCTCCTCTGGTCCCATGGCCCCGGTACCATCTTGTACGTCCATCTTGGAAACTAGGGTTTTGCTCAGTGAGGGAGTGTGCAATGTTTGCACACAGGGGTCAACTATGCAAAATCGTTCGCTGGGAACTTACGACCAGCATTCCTAGCTGGAACCTACATAGACACACCTGCAGGACTCCCCAGAGCCCAATTTTGTTGCACGGATGGACTTCTATGCCCGCGGCAGGTATTCAGGAGGTGTCGCTGAAGAACTTTTGTATGCCAGACAAAATGAGCCATAGAATGACGACCATGGCTCGGATCGATGAACTGTCAACTCCATTGGATTTAGGATGCCGGGATAGTGCCAGGGATGCCCGTCTCCTCCAGTCCCATGGCCCCAGTGACATCTTGTATGTCCATCTTGGAAACTAGGGTTTGCTTAGTGAGGGAGTGTACAATTTTTGCACACGGGGGTCAACTCTGCAAAATCATCCACCGGGAACTTACGGCTAGCGTTCCAAGCTGGAACCTGCCTAGACACACATGTAGGACTCCCCAGAACCTGGTTTTGCTGCATGGTTGGACTTCTATGCCCCTGGTAGGTATACAGCAGATGTCCCTGAAGGCCTTTTGGATGTGAGACAGAACGAGACATAGAATGACGACCGTGGCTCGGATCGATGAACCATCGACTTCGTTGGATTTAGGATAGGATAGTGCCAAGGGTGCCCCTCTCCTTCGGTCCCGTGGCCCCGATGCCATCTTGTACGTCCATGTTGGAAACTAGGGTTTTGCTTAGTGAGGGTGTGTGCAATTTTTGCACATGGTAGTCAACTAAGAAAAATCGTCTGCTGGGAACTTATCGCCAGCGTTCCTAGCTAGAAACTACCTAAACACATCTGCAGGACTCCCCGTAGCCCGGTTTTGCTGCACGGTTGGAGTTCCATGCCCCTGGCAAGTATCCAGCAGGTGTCCCTGAAGGCCTTTTGGATGCGAGACAAAATGAGCCATATAATGACGACTGTGGCTTCGATCGATGAACTGTCAACTCCGTTGGATTCAGGACGCTGGGATAGTGCTAGAGGTGCCCCTCTCCTCTTGTCCCGTGGCGCTGGTGCCATCTTGTACGTCCAGCTTGGAAACTAGGGTTAGAGTTAGAGTTAATGATGATGATGAAGATGGTGGTGATGATGAAGACGTTGATGGTGATGGTGATGGTGATGGTGATGGCGAAGATGAAGAATATGGTTTAGTGCTAGGGTTTGGGTGAAAGTTGGGGCTAGAGTTATAGAAGGAAATTGAATTAGGGTTAGAGTTAGAGTTAACGATGATGATGAAGATGGTGGTGATGATGAAGACGTTGATGGTGATGGTGATGGTGACGGTGATGGTGATGGTGACGGTGATGTCGATGGTGATGGTGATGGTGATGGCGATGATGAAGAATATGGCCTAGTGCTAGTGTTTGGGTGAGGGTTGGGGCTAGAGTTATAGAAGGAAATTGAATTAGGGTTAGAGTTAGAGTTAATGATGATGATGAAGATGGTGGAAATGATGAAGACGTTGACGATGGTGGTGATGGTGATGAAGAAGATGATGATGATGGATATGTTGATGAGGAGCCTAGAGATGATGTTGGTGATGATGATGACAAGTCCCTCTAAGTGGTTATCTATAGGAATAAAGCATCAATCTCCAACCATAAATGAGCATGTTTTAAAATATATTAGTGGAAACCCTAGGTTGATGACACGATGCTTGGATAAGTGCAAAAACCCAAAATCTAGCTAGATTTGGGTGAGCATTGAGCATGGGGAACCAAATCTATGAAAAATGTTGGGGATATAAGATTTTTTTGGGTTATAAGAGCATGGGGAACCAAAACCCTAAACCAACATAATCATCATAATATAAGAGTTTTTTGGGTTGGGGATATACCTCAAGGTACCCAAAGCATGAAAAAGGTTTGGGTGGACACAAAATTAAAGAGATATTTGATTGATAAGGAATTTCACAGTTCCCCAATGCTTTTCTCAAGTATAGATCTCAAAAATATCACCCTTGAAACTTTATGATAACTCCCTACCCCAAGTGGAAGACCCTTCTATCCATACATGGATTTCTAGAAGGTTTCATCTACCAAGTTAAATTTTCAAGACCATTGTAATAGATTATGTACTTCAAAAAATTTCCTAAAACCTAGGTAATTCTAAACTTGAGAACCTATCAAAACCGTTATCTTCAAATGCTACAAACATAAATAGATATATTTAAGAAAATACTAACTCAATTTACTCAAATTTGATCCAAATCACATCACCATTTTATTCAACATAAAAGAGAAGCATGGAATAGTTTAATACATATAGGAAAAATAAAAAAACATAGGCAAAGACATGTATGCATGTATGTATCAACAAAAAATGCATGTACCAACGAAATAACATAAAACTACACATACCTCGATGTAGAACATAACATTCTTTGATGCAATTCTTTCTCTTATGTAAAGTTGACTGGCCTCATTCAATAAATCCATCTGGATCCTCTCTATTGCTAATTGTCTCCATCAATCTCTCGTGCTCTGAATGAGGCAGGTATTAGCATACCTTGGTTGAGCTCTTGCTTGACATTGTTTGAAGATGGATGTTTGTGCCAACGATCAAGTTTGTGAAGTGATAAACCACTAAACCTGGTCTGTAATCCATGAATACATGCCCACTAGTCTTTCATGACTTCCTATCTAGTGTAAGATATCCCCCCTTAACCACCATCGAGTCAGTAGGAAATTCAATTCCTTCATCATCGATTAATGATCCGTAGAGGGTTTGCTTACCTTGGATGCACCGTGCCAACCAATAATCCATGCCCCATTGATTTTCTTTCGATGCAACAACTACGTATATGTGTCCTGGTTGTACAAGATCTGAGATATGGTCGTAGTTTATGGAAATCACTAACTGGCCCTCCTCTAACTGGGTTGTTTCAAGAACTGCACATTGGTCTACTGCAAGTGACACACGATCCCATTCATCAACCTAGTCGATGCATTCACATTCATCCCATTCGCCACTATTGCAAGGGTTGAAAAATCATGCAAGCTTTCGCGTCCATATTTCAAATAAGTGGTTGTTTGAACTTCAAACTGAATGAAATCCACGTGTTCTTATACTGTGCCACAACTATAGGAACACGATCGATCTATGTCAACCACTAGCCAAAAATTTCTTGCCACACATCCTGCCACCGATGATGTTTGTTGATCTCTTTCTCATTCTAACATTGTTGCGGAGCACCATTGAACTGTGGACCGTGCATCTCAGATATGAGGTTCCTTGTCAAACCTCATCTCCTCTCTTCGTAGTGCGGTCTTGATGCATGCACCGGCCCCATCATGCTCACCTTTTCCATGCCCAGTCTTAAAATAGTTCCAGATATGTGGCACATTATAAGTCTTATACAAAGTACTCATCCATTGGAATACTCGGGCATTTTTGAATTGGCCCACACAACCATCCAACCATATCCAATGTTGATCCATCTGTATATCTCTCTCCTTCAACTAATCATAGAAAATTCAAAAATAATGTTGCCCATAATGTAGATCATGGGTTCTATCATCACTTATGTAAAAGTTTGTCTCCTTCAGTATTATCCTCTTGTCATTGTTTCTCTCTAGCCCATGCCTATACATAATATGTACGATGATGCTGACTTGGTTTGAATGGTAGTATTGACTCTAGATTTCATTTTGTGGCTAAAGGGTGTAATTTTCTGCAAAATCCACAATTGACACTATGGTTCCAACAGGAAATGTGTCCCTGCATTTTTTGTATTGCTCGTCTTGCCATTGCGCTACATGCACATGTTGAACATACTGCTCGGTTTTCTCATAGAATTCCATCAAGAAGTCACATACCGATACCTGTTACCATGGAAACAAGGGAAATATTACAATGTGGCCTTTGGAAAAATGTATATGCCATAAATTGAATGTGTAATATGAAAAATATGCAATATTCATTTGTACCTGTGACTTTACCAATGCAATCTTTTTACTTTCTTTGACACTGTCTAATTGATAGGTCACATACTTGAAGCTCTGCATCTCCACACCCATCATGCCAAATTCTGTGTCCTTGCTTTCATGAGTGCAACGGTTCAAAAGAGAAAACTCACTGCACATCGAACATGTCCCATATAGACAGGATTTTTCATAATACTTTTTTCCTTCGAGCCTTGGACACATGATGTTGTGGATAAAGTCTCTTGATGCATTCGGTGGTAGTATGGATTCATTGTAGCCCTGCACAATGTTAATATGCAAATCACAAAATATATGTTTATATGTGTCATAATAATTTTTATATTCTACGTGGTATATACAACAAGTGTTCCGATCAATGCATATACGAACGTACCATGGTTTGCATTTCTGAAAGGACTTTTGGCCCAGGTTCAATTGTGTGTGCTCATTCCTGAATCTCTCATAGAGTTCAGTCTGTGTGGTGTCAAGGAAGTGTTTAACATGGGGCTCACGTTCAGTGGAACCTTTTCTTAGTTTTATCACGTCTCTTTGGTTTGATGAAGGTCTAGTATGATCATGCCAAAACTTTTGTACTAACTCCTTAACAACATCAATTAGCTTCCTATCTGCACGAGGCAACCTACCAACAAAATCCCAACAATCGTTTCCACCCGGAGTGTCAATATTTTCTCTTATAACAGAGTACTTTTTAATAGTTTTTCTATTTAATTTGAGTATGTGAGAAGTGTGTGATAGCAGGCGACGTTGCCTTGTGGAATTGCTTACAACTGATTCTGCTAAAACACAACGAGCCACACAAATATCTTTTGTACGAGACTTCTTCCCAATCGCATTAAATGCAGATTGAATATTTTCAACAATATGACTATTGGCCTCTAAACTTTTAACCATATTTATGCCCAAAATTCTCCTAACAGCAGCTAAAGAACATGACTTTAACAAACATAGCAATAATTGACATTTACCTGCATCACCTTTGGATTCAAAATATTCTTTGACAATTTTGTTGCATTGCCATTCGATAGTGCATTTTGGAAACTTGCCTTCAAGCCCTGACATAGCACTCTCATCCACATGAATACGTCTAGGAGTTTTTCTTCTTGCACTAGACAGTCGAGGTAGGGAGGGTGGACATGATACATGAATACCTGAGCTTGTTTGTTGTGGTGCTTGGTTCATAGATTGGGCCATAGTGGGAGTGTGGTCAACAGGGTTGTGGTCTTCTTGGGGAGATTACAAATTAAGCAAGGCTTGTATGTCCATCTCTACACTTGCAGCATCTCCCAAAATTCTTGTGTCGTGAGGAACTTCAGAATGACTCGTTGATGGATTGTTGGTTGGACATTGTGTTGATGTTGGAATTTGAGTTGGGTCTGTTGGATGCGACCGCTTTACCCGTGGTTCTGAGCAAGAGGTTGTCATTTCAAAAACTAGGTTAGGATTAGTGGCATGATCCAGGGCAATGATAGGACCATATCTCAATCTTTCCATTCCCAAACTGGCCTTTTCTCTTAAGTCATTGACCTTTTCAATGGGAAGATTCCTTCTATTTTTTTTTGTTTGCATTTCGTGGGTTTCCCATCTCCAAAAGTCTCTTTAACACAACTATCAGGCCTACCCCTGCAAAAGAAACAACAAATAAGATATTAGTGCCATTATACAATGAACCTGACACATTCCAACATAGCTTACCACTTTACAAATTAACATATACAACTACAGACTATGTTGGTTTATTTGTGTTTGAATAAACATAATTATCCCTTACAATTCCAATCAATATAGATGATGTTTGGTCAAGTGTAGAGAGGAGAAACTAGTGTCTTTCCTGGCCATGAATTCATAAAAGTTATGGTATTAACACCCTACAACAAAGATGGCTAGAGATGCCTTGGGAATAGTTTGATAGTTTTTCTACATCAAATAAGGTAACCTTAAATAGTTGCATTTTTTGCTTTCTTCCTTAATGTTATCAATTCTAAATTTTGCACCTAGTTTGATTGCTTTGTCTTCCTAGTGGAATGGTATATCCTTCCATTTGAGGCAATGTCCTTTACCATCGTAAATTACTAGGTTATATAACACATTAAGGAGTTGAAGAAACAACAACAAACTATTTCCTTAGATCTATAAACCTTGAGATGATAGAATGTGATTTTGAGTTCAAAATACCCATGGTTGAATTCAACAATGCATCACAATAGAATGAATGTATACCTTGTTTTGTGCAAAACCTTAAGGAGGATGCAAAGGTTTCTAACAAGGATCATGGTCTTGGGAAGGGTGATTAGGGGGAATATAATTTGACCTTTCAATGTGCAATATCTAGGGTGGGGAGGTATGTTGTTCGGGAAATTCACCCTATAGTGAGGAAAGGGACATTATCAACTTAGGGGGAGACAGGTAAACACAATGATTACGCTACATAAACATCTATAAATGGAAATAGATCAAATATCTTGAAGACGTACCTTGTTACTAACGTTTGATCCTAGCTTTGCTTGATCTCGTGCTCAATATTCAACTTGATCTTCCACTTCAATAGACTTGCAACATAAAGATACCTTCCTCAGCGTATCTTGACTGATATAAAGATGATAAAATTGAAATGCAATTCAAACATCAAGAACAATAAAGCATTTAACCAAATAAATACACAATCCATTAGGCATTATATTTAACCTTTATTGTCAAAAGCATATAATGATTACAAGTTATACCTGATCAATGCAGCATGCTTGTGCAACCGGATTCTGGGATCCTGCTCTTCTCTGACTTGAAATCTTCTAGCATAACAACCCTTCATACAAATTTCTCTTCTTGTGAATGAGAGTCACAACAATGTCTAACCCCTCTCCTCAATCCTCCTTGTATTTATAGGACAAGGAAGGCAGTTTAGATTGAGAGGTGGTTGTAATGGAAGTTACAGAACCAACTGCAACTAATCCCAATTCATCAAATTAATATATTTTTGATCATATTTTAAGGTGTGCACGAGTTTTTCACAGTGGAGTAGCAAATAGTATGCAACTTCAGTGTTTAAGAAGCAGCGTTTGCAACTTTTTTGAGGGTTTGCGCTAGTATGCTGAAGTAGAGTAGCGCACAGCTCAAAACATGAGGTTTTTCAGGGTTTTGCTAGCTTGCAGAGGGGTAAGTCAAGTCAAGGTATCATCCAAGGTCATCATTCTCTTCAATCCAAGTTGTCCTTTTTTGTGATCGATGGCTCAATGTGATCACGTATGGAGAAGTGCAGATTTGAACTATAACAGATGCTCCCTAATGTGTGATGTCAGAGGGAAATGATGGCCGAAACACATTATAATTCGAAGTCAGAGGAGGAGCAAGAAACTGCAGAACCAAGTCACAGAAACACCTGAAACACATATCAAGGTCAGCGAGCAATTTCAATCTTGACATCACATAGATGTGAAGTGTGATACAATATGATCTCCAATACATAACGAGGAGATGTATATATAGCATGGCCACTTAAAATACAAGCATGGATCCATGTCAAACTGAGAGATCATAGCCATAACAACAAACTGGATCTATGTCTCATGGAGAGCCGAATATAAGTGGAGCTCAGTCTTGCGCAACTTGGGTGATAACATAGTGAGGTGATGTCATCAACATCCCAAGGTCTTCATCCAAAACAACCCAAGGTACAAACCCTAACCATGTGAATAAATGAGTTGAAAGTCGAACATGGGGGGTATCATTTGATTACCGGTCCTTGATGTATACCGTTAACAAACGCGAGGGCTTCCACCAATAATGATGATGGGGCCCAAGGTACCTAGTACGATCCAACAAGTGTAAATAAGTGGACCAGGAGTTGAACACTTGAGGAACTTGTCGAATAAGAGACATTGATGTATTCTCATGATTCAACAGCAAGGAAAATTGCCACTGGTGACTGCAATCTCCAAGGTACTAACCGAAAGTATAAAATTCAATCCCAGAGCAAGATGAGTTGATGTCGATGGGAAGAAGTCCGTTGGAAGGGAGGTCTTAAGGCATCCTCCATCATCCAACACGAGGAACACTCAACTGGTATGAGATGATATGGAGTAATATATGTAATAATACTGACACTAGGATGGCCGACACATGAGGTCAAGGTAAACTACAGAATGGCCGACATGGGCTATATCCTTGAACAGTGAGCACGACACAAAGTGACTTAGGAAGTTTTCAACATAATGGG
Organism: Larix kaempferi; assembly: GCA_027924585.1. Lineage (NCBI taxonomy): Eukaryota > Viridiplantae > Streptophyta > Pinopsida > Pinales > Pinaceae > Larix > Larix kaempferi. The sequence continues at coordinate 33,733,148 of BSBM01000096.1, forward strand.
GAAAATGATATAAGCTTGCAATTTAGGAGACATTAGCAGACTCTCCATATGGTTGGAAGAATAACCAACCGGGGGAGTAAACAAATCGGAGATCAGGTTCACCCTAAGGTAAAAAACTAAACCCAACCGACATGATAGACTCAAGTAGGTTTTGTGTTCAAGGATAGAACTAACTGAACTACCTTTGAAACTGAAGATATGATACATCTTTCTTAGTCCTTATTCTTTTTAGATAAAAGAATACCTTTCTTGTTGTTTTAACGAGTCCAAGAAAGAATGAAAAATCAATAGATCCAACCATGTAAAAAGTTTAACGAGCCCATGGGAGGAAGACTCAGGACCTTATTCATTGCTTACAGAGTTCGAAGAAGAGATAGAAGATTAATCTGTATTACTGATCTCTGTATTTTAATATTGAGCCGAGATCTGTTCTTGCTCGCCGGTGTTTTCAATTTTAAGGAGTTTGAAAAACTTAAACAATAACTCCATACACCTACTCTTAGATTTTAATATTGAGCCCAAGTAGGTTAATGCTCGTCAGTGTTTTCCTGTTTATAGAGTCTGAAAAACTTAAACAATCCTCTTTACACCTATCAGTGGATTTTATATCGAGCCTGGATTGGTCTGTGCTCGGCGGTGTTTTCTTGTTTATAGAATTGAAAAACTTAAACAGTCCTCTATTAACCATCTCGTGGATTTCACATCGAGCCCGAGTAGGTGAATGCTCGCTTGGTGATTTCATGTTTTAGAGTGGGGAACTAGGGACTATACCAACAATTATCATGTTGAATAGAGCATGAAGTGGGAAAGTCTTGGTTTTTGGAAAAAAAATCGTTATTAAAGGTGAGGGGATATTGTAAGGATGGTAAATATGGATGAATATTATCATATTTGGATTCATAGAGAAAGGGAAGTTGCATATACTTACAGATATCCTCATTCCATACAATGGTATTGAATAAGAGATGAGAGAGTTGAGGTTTTGTGGATGAGTTGAAGTGATATTTTTAGATATGTTTAGTGAGTGTGGTTTTTTTTGCTAGCATAATATGAGGTGAAAAGAACAAAATTAACTTGGGAACTAATTACACAATGAGGAGGTTGCATACTTCATCTTGTCTAGTGTTCATATGAGTTTTTTTAGATGTGAACTTGGGAAATATTCTTGTCAAATTCATTGTTTTCTATGCATGGATATTGTTGTGGGCATATGATTAAAAAAAAAGGCATGGGGTCATCTCAAATCTTGTGAATGAAAAGACTCATTTACAATTCACCATACCTCTATAGAAATGATCTCCACTTGCAATGGAAACTGGTAGCTTGAATGAATCCACTAGATTCCAAGACCACTGAAGATGTTTGATAGATTCCAAGGGTGATTTTGTGTCCAATAGATCAAAGAGTGTCTAAAATATTAATGAGTGTGAGCCAATGAGCAACTTGTGAGAGATTGAAACCCGCGGAAGAAGTGAAACCTGTGTTTTTAGTAGAATTCCCGGGAAACAGAGAACTTTGTTTTTTTTAACTAGTAACAGGGCCGTGCACACATGTTAAAATGTGCGCATACGTGTTTTTCGTGCATACACGTGAGGAGCGTGCACACGCCCCTGTATAACATTTAAATCATTTATTCCCCAACGTTTACACCATTTAATGCCAAACCTTCCCCCACTTCGAAAATATTTGCATAAATTTGACTCAGTGATGAAGTTTGAAGGGTGGGTCTTAATTTTTATTGGAGGGGATTACTCTTTGACACATTTGATAATTTATGGTTGTCTATGCACCTTGACCCAATTGACATTGTAAGGTGAGGATGTGCATGCATAATAATCCTTATTTATGACTATGCGATGAGGATTTAAATGGAAGAGGATGTAAAGATGTGTTATTTTTATACGTATTTTGATGGAGAGTGTTGAAGAGAAATGTGGCGATAAACCACAATTCCTGAGCCAAAAATTGTTTTTTTAAATTTTATTAATAAGCATTGTGGTACTTTGGTCTAGATGTTTTTTCTAACTCATTGTTTCTCCATATTGTGTGCCTACTGCCACCTCTCTATATCAATGCATAAAATCAACCTCTGCTTGGTTTGTGGTTATAGTTGCATGACATTGAGTGTTGTTTAGAGTTTCCGTGAGTCTATGACATTCATGCAATAAATGAAGTCTTGTAGAGGAGGATTCAACAAAGAGGCAATTTAAATTTCATTTTGACAAAACACATATTTTGTAAAGATTGAATGCCATGAATGCATCCTCAGCCTACGATGCAAGACCGTGGATATGTTGAAAAGCATTGAACATCATCGAAGAATGAAAATCGGTTCCTCGAGATCTTATTGAAGCATATTGAGTGTTGATGTATATGTAACTTCGGAATGTATTTTACATATATGTATATTGTATTCCTATAGAGATGTTATTATTCCTCTATACGGAAGTGTCATCATTTATATTGTAAGTGTCGTAACTTATACTTGATGGGTTATTAGACCACCTTGCTTGGGGTCGGCCCTGTATAAGTCATGTGGGTCAAAGGGTTATTAGACCACCCTATTGGGGGTCGGCCATGTGGGTCGAAGGGTTATTAGACCACCCTATTGGGGGTCGGCCCAGTCAGCATTATGTTATGTGGTTAAGTTCGAGCCTACATGAGTTAGGTAAAAAGGCAAGTCCAGTCAAGTATAAATAGAGTGCGGGAGGCACTCTATCTGCTCACTCACTTCTCACTCATGCACTCAAGGAGGAGGGGCGCACTTATGGAGGAGGAGGATCTGCTGCTAGGTTATGTCTATCTCTCATGGTTGGTTGTATCATTGCTCTATCTATCTCTGAGGAAGTTATTGGGGTTTTTCACCTTTATGGTTTTCCCCAAGTAAATCTTTGTGTCTCTTGTGTGCTTGCATTATTGTCTCCATGATTGATATGCTGTAGATATGATATACATGTTGTTCTCTCAGTTAAGATCCTAGATCATATTGAAGTAAATTCTGAAAATTTAACATGGTATCAGAGCTAGCCTGAAAGAAGGCATGATATGGCATGTATGACACTTGTTGCACTTACGATGCTAGGGCTTGATATAGTAAAAACCAGTCGTCGTAGAACTTTCGCTATAAATCCGTTTTGGCGAAGGTTTCGGATCTGAAATCTTTACAGGTTGAAGAATAAATCTCCAGGTACCTTTTGTCCAAAGGAAAACCTCTAATTCGTTGTACTTTGTGATTTATGATCTGTACAATATAGGGTTTCTGCCTCTTCCAGATCTGAGTCAAAATCAGGTGACCATGGGAAAAAGGTCATAACTTGGGCTAGGAAGCTCCAAATGAAATTTCGTAAAAAGTGAATGGTAGTACACAGACTGTACTATCTCAAAAAATATTTTCAGAGGCCGAAGTTGAACCAGTGACACGTGGCACACCGTACAAGTTCGCTCTCCTGTATTATCCCATAAACAGGTCACGTTGCGACATTTGGCATAAATATCTCTCAGAGAGTCCAATTGAGGTTAGACCTATCAGGATGGAAATATAACAGGACGAGATATCTTATAAAACCTTTTCAGAGGCCGAAGTGCAAACAGTGACATGTGGCACGCCGTACAAGTTTGCTCTCCCGTATTATCCCAAAACAGGTCACGTTGCGACACTTGGCATAACTCTCTCTCAGAGAATCCAATTGAGGTCAGACCTGTTGGGATGGAAAGCTAACAGGTCAGGATATATCAAGAAACGTTTTCAGACCCTGTGGATCAAAAGGTTCGGAGTTACACCAGAAACAATCAGGTACATATTTCTATCAAAACATAATTATTTTTTAGTACCTTCATTCATGACTTCCGGAATTTAGGGCTTTGGAGAAAGTTGGAATTTTTGTAATCGGAGACCACGGCTGGATGCTACTCATCAAAATAGAAATTTAGAGACCAAGACCAGAATTTTTGGTTGGGCAGAAGGCCGGGCTTGATCAAACCCTAGTTCGGGACTTTGATCAGAAAAGTGGAAAATTAGGGCTTCTGTAAAAATGGGAATTTTTGAAATCTGTGACCATGGCTGGAGGCTCCTCAGAAAAATAGAAGCTTAGAGCTTTGGATCAAAAATTTTGATTGGGCAGAAGAGTGGGCTTCATCAAACCCCAGTTCAGGGTCACGTCCAGTGAATCCAGAAGTCTCAAAGGAAAAATTGAGGAGTGAAACTTTGCAGTTTTCAAATTCTGAATATACTAGCTTGATCAACTCATAAAGGCACATATTTCTATCCTTTCATAAGTTTGAAATTCAAAGTTTGAATTTTGGGGGTTTCTCTGACAAACCCATATCCATCTCCAGGTCCAGTTCTTGCAAATCAAGTGGATTGGGTTAATCCTAGAAGAAGATGGATTGGTCACCTGCATAAGTGAAGAAGTTCCTGTTTCAGAGGGAGATGAGGCTAAGGCCTTACATAAGAAGATTACAAGTGATCTCGATAGGTATGACTCATCGAGGTATGTTTTGAGATTTGTTCATGATTAAGTTTATGGTATGTTTGTCTTCATGTTATTATGGTTAGTACAATCTTGATTTAATAAAACTATGAATGCACAATAGAAAATATTCATTGATTAGGGTGTTGACACTTATGATTGTACTAATGCATTATGGTGTTGTATGAGGTTTATGTTGTCTACTAACATGAAAGGTACACCAAGAAAGACAAATCATGTTCTGGTCCAAGAACATATGGTCATGATAACATGAGGACAAAGATTCATCCATTGTCATGGATCTCATAGAAGATCCATTTACGAGGTATGTGTAACTTGGTTTTGTAATGGTTAACATATGAGACATGCAGGTTACTAGCACAAGTCAATGAAGAGAACCAAAAGACATTATGCGGGTATGTTAGACATAAACTAGCTAGCATGCTAATCCAGGTATGTTTTTCCTATATCAAGCTAGAATCCTACCTTGGTTTAGGATCTTATACTGTTGTGTTGTTGATAATGATTATTCATGAAGTCATAAGTTTGAATAATCATGGTTGTATGCATATTATGTTTCTTACCATAATTGATGATATGACTAACCAGTAGAATCATGAAGGTATAGGTTTGAATAATCATAGGTTTTATGCATATTATATCTCTTATCTTGATTGATGATTCAACTAACCTGAAGAGTCATAGGTTTGAGTAATTACAGGTTTAGACATGTTATGCTTCTTATGATTTGACTAACCATAAGAATCCCACATAAACCTTGAATGCTAATGCTTATTATTCTATTTGAAATGATCATGACTATACATGCTTGAAATTATTGTGTTTTAATAGTATACTAATGAATGTATGATTTTATATGAAATCACAAGGATAACACAATCATGATACTAATAAGCATGCATAGGGACCAAGGATGAATATGAGTTCAAGAACAGGTAATTCAGGAAGCAAAGATCAAGAGGGAGCACACTCCAGTTGCTCCTGCAAAGATCAAAAGGAGCACACTCCAGTTGTTCCTGCCAGAAAGCAAAGGAGCACACTCCAGTTGTTCCTGCAAGAAAGAAAAGGAGCACACTTCAGTAGTTTCTGCAAGGATGCATATATTCAGAGGGAGTTGACCATCTTTCTACATTCCACAAAGGTGTAGAAGAAGCTACTTCAGATTAGGACTCCAACAGCTCCTGCAAGGAAGCAAAGACTCAGAGGGAGTCCACCCAACGAACAAAGAAAGATAAGTATTTTAATCATCATTTCTTGCATATTTGTTTGTTTAAATAATACTGTTCAATAATGTATATACTGATGTTCCTAGAATTAGGTTGTGTATTATGCATAGTTGCATTGATGAACAGTATACTACTAATATACATGGGTAAGTGGCCTATGGCATTGTAAAACATTCCATTGCTACTTATCTAGAATTAAACCTCTTTGCTGACATGTTGGGAGTTGTGCACACTCTTAACAATGTTCTGGTAGAGATTGGAAGGCATCTAGAAAGTTACGGGATATGGATAAATGTTGTATTAAAGCATTGGCTAAGACAATTGCATGACTGTATGACATATTTCTTTATGTGTAGCAATTTGTTCTGAAAACTATGAGATGTTTTCTAATCATGCAATTTAACTTGTTGTGTAGGAAAGATCGTATGCCATCTCCTACAAAAGAAGAACTACAACATTTGTTCCAGCAACAAAGATATCTATTGAAGATATTGAAGTTCCCAGGATCTAGGATGGAATGCCATGATCCGTCGATCATGAAGAATGATGTTTGGGATGTAGTCCCAAGACGTGAAGGGAAGTTTGTTATGACTTCCAAATGGAACTATCAGATCAAGCATGTTGCAGATGGCAGCATTGAGAAATATAAAAGTAATGAAATAGAAGATGCACCAGATGGATTTCAAGATAGCATGGTGTAGTCATATATGTGTGCAGAACTTGGTATGGTAGGATAGACAGCTTTCTATCCAGTTTGGGCTTTACCAAGAGTAAAGCGGACCCCAACCTTTACTACAAGGTTGAGGAAGGCAATCCAGTGATACTACTTTTGTATGCAGATAACCTGTTTGTTACAGGTGAAGATAGATTGATTTCCAACACACAGCGGAAGCTTGCTGTCGAGTTTGAGATGAAGAACTTGGGGATGATGCACTATTTGTTTTTGGCATGGAGGTGTGGCAGAGTGATAGAATCTTCCTTGGACAAGAGAAGTATGCAGTAGAGATCCTGAAGAGGCTCGGGATGATGGATTGCAAGGCCATGGTCACACCTATGGCATCGAATCTGAAGCTTCTATGTGATGCTTCATCTAAGCCAGTTGATGTCTCTATGTATCGTCAGATGATTGGGTCCTTGATGTACCTGACGAACACGAGACCAGACATTTGCTTTGCTGTGAACACATTGAGCCAGTTCCCGACGGATCCGAGGAGTGTTCACCTGGTTGTTGTAAAGCATGTTCTAAGGTACCTGAAGGGTACAGTGGATTATGGGCTCAAGTATGAAGTGAATCAAAAGTTTAACCTACAGGGTTATGTTGATTCAGATTGGGCTGGCAGTGCTGCAGATAGGAAGAGCACATCTGGGTGTTGTTTCAGTATGGGATCAGGTGTGATCTCTTGGTTTAGCAGGAAGCAGTCCTGCGTAGCACTGAGTATAGCTGAGGCAAAGTATGTTGCAGCCTGTTCAGCTAGTTGTGAGGCAGTATGGCTACGGAAGCTACTGTCTAAGTTATTTGATCTCCCGTTGGAGGCTACTGGTATCTTCTGTGATAACCAGAGTTGTGTGAAGCTGTCCGAGAACCCAGTGTTTCATGACAGGTCGAAACACATAGAGATCAAATATCACTATATCAGGGATATGGTGCAGAGAGGAGCTGTGAAGCTTATGTATGTTGCGACGGACGAGCAGATTGTAGATGTGCTAATGAAGCCACTAGCCAGAGTGAAGTTTGAGTACTTCAGAGAGAGGCTTGGTGTTCTTTAGATCGAGGACACTTCGAGGAAGAAGTGATGGACACGTTTGTTGAAGCCATTCCAATCATGTTGGAAGGAGGATCCTTCACATGGCTGTGGATGTAAGCGCTAGATGATGAGCATCAGGATAATGTTCTGGTTTCTGCTGGATATGATCAGTTGGATCATTTTTATGTATGTATGTACGCATCATGTTGGATGCTGGATATGATCAGTTGGATCATTTTTATGTATGTATGTATGTATGCATCATGTTGGATGTTGGATATGATTAGTTGGATCATGTGTATGTATTTTGTATATGCATCATGTTGGATGCTTGGACCATGTATCTGTATATGTATCAGGTGGATACATTGTATGATCAGGTGGATCATGTATGGTGATATGTATCATGTATTTGTATCAGGTGGATACATTGTATGATCAGGAGGATCATGTATGATGATATGTATCAGGTAGATACTTAGTATGCATCAGGTAGATGCATTGATGATCAGGTGGATCATGCAGTAGGATGTTGCAGTGATGTTCAGGATGATCATGGATGATGAGCTTCAGGATGTTGCTCCAGATGACATGCAGCAGGACGTTGCAGTGATGATGATCAGGATGATCATGTGTACATCAGGTTGATGTATGGTGAGTATCAGGATGATACTTTGTGGACGTGGATCAGGTTGTGCAGAGGAGCATGTCTGGGAGATCCTATAGGTCGGAGTTGTGTACCCATAATATCCTGGGATGCTCTTTCGAGACATTGCTCTGGGAGGACATGTAATTTGTTCCCTGGGAGATCTTTCAGGTCGGAGTTGTGTACCCGTAACATCCTGGGATGCTCTTGCGAGGTTTTGTCCTATGGCATGTAATTTGGGCCCTGGGAGATTTCAGGTTGGAGTTGTGTACCCGTAACATCCTGAGATGCTCTTTCGAGGTTTTGCCATGACCACATGTAATTTGTGCCCTGGGAGATTTCAGGTCGGATTTGTGTACCCATAACATCTTGAGATGCTCTTGCTAGGTTTTGTGGTGATCACATGTAATTTGTGCCCTGGTAGATCCTTCAGGTTGGAGTTGTGTACCCGTAACATCCTGGGATGCTCTTTCGAGGTTTTGTGGTGGGGTCACATGTAATAGCGCCCTGGGAGATCCTACAGGTCAGAGTTGTGTACCCATAACATCTTGGGATGCTCTTTCGAGGTTTTGTGATGCACGTAATAAGTCTTGAGGATTCCACAGTATGGCCAGTGATGATGAAGACCTGCAGGTGGTGGGCCTACATCCAGTATGAAAAAGGACTGGCTCTGTAGAACTTCCTATGATGAGTAGATTCAGAAATTGATTGAGATAGCAGCAACAGTGACGATGATGATGACTCGATGACGATTATCCAGTGACGATGATCCAGAGAAGATGACTTGTGCTAGAAGAACTGTGCTGAGAAATACCTTCCTAGTTAAGAGGGAGTGTTGATGTATATGTAACTTCGGAATGTATTTCACATATATGTATATTGTATTCCTATAGAGATGTTATTATTCCTCTATACGGAAGTGTCATCATTTATATTGTAAGTGTCGTAACTTATACTTGATGGGTTATTAGACCACCTTGTTTGGGGTCGGCCCTGTATAAGTCATGTGGGTCAAAGGGTTATTAGACCACCTTATTGGGGGTCGGCCATGTGGGTCGAAGGGTTATTAGACCACCCTATTGGGGGTCGGCCCAGTCAACATTATGTTATGTGGTTAAGTTCGAGCCTACATGAATTAGGTAAAAAGGCAACTCAAGTCAAGTATAAATAGAGTGCGGGAGGCACTCTATTTGCTCACTCACTTCTCACTCATGCACTCAAGGAGGAGTGGCGCACTTATGGAGGA